>OZ007556.1:122490810-123712190 GCA_963931855.1 Philhelius festivus | reverse complement strand
TTGCCCTTTGTATTTCAAAAATATTTGATAGAGTTTGGCGTTAAGACCTCTAAAAAATGTATGCATTTTGAGAAATAATTTTTCGAAACACTCTTTTGAGTCTGAAATTCATTAAATAAATGATGGTGTGCCATAGGGCTCCGTTTTGTAGCCACTGTCTTTTCATATTGAGTGAAGATTCAGGAAAGTCAATGTTAAAATATAGGAAAGGTTTCAGCAACTAGGGAATTTGGCAGGCAAATTTGACTTCCTTACGCCAGCCAAATTATTGGACGGTAATTACGAATATTGTTTTGATGAATCTCATGAGCATGACATTGATAGAAAGAATTTAGCATCGAACGCGTGCGGTTAAGGGCTTCAATTTTTTTTTCAATGCAAGTCCTCTTGAACTGTTAAAATTTATTGTGCAGTTTAGGTAAGAATTCAGACTGCCTAATATTACCATAATGTTACTTTTATTCCTTACCATCGCCATAAGCAATGCCGGAGAAGCTTCTCAAAATTGAAGCTAATTAAAAATTATTTAAGGTCCACGATGAGTTCAATTAGATTGACTAATCTCGGTATCATGGCCATTGAACAGGAAACGACTGAGGCCATTGATACTGATGGAGTAATTAAAGAATTTGCTTCAATGAAAGCTCTAAAAAAGTTATAATTTTTATAAATATTTTTTTTAACTTTCTTACTTGTATGCAGGTAAATTATGGAATGTAAAATGTAAAGATCTTTTTTTACTTAAAAAAAAATTTTGAATTAAATCTTTATATATTTATGTGTTTGTATGACTTTAATTTAATTAAATTAACAAAATTATGTAAATATTTTCTTTATTTACTAAAACTATGTTTGAATTGAATCCTCATTTATTATGTATACCTATCTATGACTTTAATTTAATTAAATTAACAAAATTATGTATGTAAACTTTACAACAACCAAGGCAATATGATGTTTCCAGTTTAAAAAAAAAATGAAAGAACAAATTCAGGAATACAAAAAATTATAAAGAATGTGCAATGTACATTATGTAATGTATTTTTTTTTTTAAATTGAAGAAAAAAAATATTTAAATAGAAAATGAATTTCAAACAAAATGTTGTCAGGTTTCTTAAAAATTTAAATTCAGATGCCAAATCATTAAATTTAGTAATTCGTAAGTAACTGACAATTGCTGGATTTATTGCTCGGACAATTGTTCGACATTTATCCGCCATGTAGATGGGCAGTGGGCAAGAGAATTATATTCAAAATTCTCAAATTTGCAGGTTCATTTATTCTTCATTGTAGAAAGTTTAATTTTCACAGCTAATCTTTTTGTAGAGGGATTTATCCCAGAGGCCATGACCCTTCATCATTGTTACCATAGTAAAGGAGCTAGAGCATATGTTGAGAATTTTTCAAGGCGGCACATTTTACTAAGTTCTTATAACTGGTTACTGGTTGAAAACTTAAACTGACAGTTCTTTCGAAAAAGTAAAAACAAGTCGGACATACATACATATGTATAGGTATATTAAATCTATTCAAAAATAGTTCTGAAAATTTTTAAAGTATAGGTAATACGTACATGTTTTGCTAAGTAATTGGTGAATCATTTCAAAGAAAGATAATTAGAAGTTTCGATTCCATCTAAGAAAAGCTGTGGTAATTTCGTCGAGCTGCAAAAATAACATGTTAACCGTTTTTAAAAGATAAAACCAGTTTTGAACACTTTAAGTTTGATGGGCTGTTGTGAAATATGTTTAAGTTAAAAATAATCCTTGGCCAATATTTCTGTTTCTTCATTTCCTTATGTATAACAATAATAGAAATAAAAAAATATTATAGATATAATATTTATTACAATAACTATAAGAATAATAATAATTAAAGGCAGTGCGAGTTGATTTTTTTTAAAACCGGTTTTATTTTTCAGCAATCACACCCGATTAGACACTTCTATCTACATAATATAATATAAATAAATATAGTAAATCTGTGAATATAAAATTAAATTATAACAAGGTAAGTTAAGTAGCTGTTTCACTTTGATATTTTTAAAACAGCAAACAAAATTAAAGGCCCAGACAAAAATTGCTAGGGGCTGCAAAATTGGCTCTGCCCCGGGCGGCAAAAACCCACGCTACGCCACTGTCGCTAATATGTTCTTTTAGTGGTTAATATTTTATTTGATATTCATGATAAAAAATGCGGTTTTCTCTTAAAATAAATCAGAGGTTGGCCCAAAAAATCTAGAAAAATACTTTTCAAGGTTTTTGTTTTGCCTAAGTTTGTTGCTTTCAACATTTAATAGCTACAATTTTGGACCCCAAAAGTTTCATATTTGCGTCCGCTAACTTCAGTCGTATTATATAATAAATACATATAAGGGGTTTGCCCTACAAATTAGAATTTAATTAGCTTAACAGTCAGGTATGAAAATTGTTTGATTCCGCCAAAATAAGGGACTTAATTGAATTAGAATAAAGGTATATCCTTGATTTTTGTCTCTATTTCTTGGAAATATTAAGTCATCAATTTTATAAGGTATCTATTTCCTTCATCTATTTAAGAAAGCATCTTTTGCCGAAGTCAAATAAAACCACATTTTTGTCTAATAAATCATATATTAATTTTATCTTTTTTATTCATAATACAATAATTTAATATAATTTATTATAAATTATTTGCAATTACAACAAGACACATAATGCATAATGTGCTACCTCGTGTACCTATACTAACATATTATGTACTTAGTAGCAATAATAATAAAATTATGCTCTGACAATGACAAAAAACAACTGAAACTGTTCTTTATATTGTTTTGTTTTACTTTTTGATTTATGATATATAAACATTACGTAATGTTCTAAAAACCTATGTTACAGTGAATGCTTTACATTTTTAATTTATTGTGTATATAATGATTTTCCCTTCTTAATTCTATTATTTCATTATAGAAATATAAAGTTTCATTTTCATTTTCATTTAAGGTTTTAAAAGTTAATGCATATTTTTTGCTTACGTTTTTGTTGGAGATTATTAATTTTTGACCGCATCAAAAAAGTTCCCATGTTTGGTTGCAGTAATTAATTACTAAATTGCACTATGTATCTCATTTAATCATTGTTTTGTTTGTGTTGTTGTAAGCATGTTTTATATAATTTTTAATTTTTACTGTAAACAGTACTTTGAGCCAATCAATTTTTAAAGAAGTATTTGATGGGTTCCAAAACATATTGTTCTTTCTATTAGTATGTCCTTAATCAGTTAAGTAGTATCTGAGTATTTGCTTTCTTTTTGATTTTATTGAACTCCAATATTACTATTAATATCAATTGGGTAAGAAGCCAATGTAGTCAAATATTTTAAAGTGATGATAACTATAAACTAAGTTAACTAAATGGTTTAATCGAAGAATTTAAAAATCAATAAAAAAAACTTATAATAAAAATATAGCTATGTCAAGTTAAGTAAGGTATTTAATAAATGAATAAAACACAGATATAAAAAGTTACGTCTTTGCTTAAGGTAAGTTGCAACAAGTTTTTTGAAAATCGGTGTAGTAGATCCGGAGATTAACTGTCCGCCATTGACCATGTATTTTTTAATGAGTCGACGTTTGCGCCCTCTATAATTCGGCCAAAATTCGAAAATTAAAAAAAATTATTTTTTTTTGTACTCTTGACGCTTGTATTCATTATTTAAAAAAAAATTATGTAATTACCTAATAAGGTTTCCGAGAAAAAAAATTCCCAAAAATCATGCGTTTTTTTGGCATTCTAGACCGTACTAGTACAAGGTAGGCCAAGTCGGAGATAGAATTAAGATACTTATCTTATTGACTACTGAAAATTTCTGATTTGAGCTTTAAAATAAAAAAAAATTCAATGGACAAACGACGGACTGCAAGTTCAAATGGAATTAAAAGATCAGTAGGTATCTGCCAAATAAGTTTTTAAAATATACTTATTTTCCTAGGGAAATATACAAAACTTCTTTGTATGCGCATGTATACACATGTATATATGTATGTATGTGTTAAAAAGGAGAAATTTTCTATCTCTTACCAGAAACCTTTATATTCCTGTAATAGCCAGCTGAAAAATTATTAATCTTACTTACGGTTGACAGATTTCGTTCCTATTATTATTTTATTTTTATAAATCAACTCATAAAAGATTATATAAATGGTTTGCTTCTTTTATATTGTGCGATAATTTCAATATTACAAAACTTAATTTGAGAGGTCTACCTGATTCTTATATAACGTATCTACTATAGTACCAACTATGAGCGGAAATCAATTTTAAATAACACTGTTCTCTAAAAAATCTACTTTTTCTTCGCGTGGGGTTGCCATAGACTTTAAGGTTAATTTTTGGATTTATTTAATTATAAGAAGTAAAATGAAAAGAAAATTTATTTTAAAATTTACCAATTCAGGCATTTTTGAAATATTGAGAACTTATTTTCTAACCGGAAAGTGGTAGAGAGTGGGTTTTTTATTTTGAATCGATTAATTTTTTAAAAGGTACAGGAAAGTAATTGGCACGTACAACACGAGATATGAACGTTTGGAATTAAGAAATCAGAAAATAGACAGTGAATCGGAGAATTAAAATTTTGGGAACTAGGTATAAAGTTAAATAACCCGCATTCGCCAAAATTTGTATTTGAGTTTTGTTTTAGATCGTTGATTTGGGAGCTGTTTCATTAAAAATTATCTTAATATCGCATTTTCGTCAAGACAACTCAACTCAGTTTAATCAGGTTTCACTCGAAATATTTTATTCCCCCAATATGTTTCTGCTTCCTGAAACCTATCAATCCATCGTCATTTACATTCTTAATTCGATATAACTTCCTTTGTACAGTAGATAGTATTTATAATTAGCTTGCAAAGAGGAATATAGTTTTGGCATCATATCAACATAACTTAAATGTCGCAGAAAGTTTTCTACACATTTTCTTTAATACCATTAAAAGGCAAGAGTACGATAATGGGAGGGGGTGTCTATCTCCCCCCGTTTGGGCGGGAGTGGCAATTTTATAAAAAAGGTACTAAAATGGAAACAAAAATTTTAAAAAATAACGGTAATATACTTACAATTAAGTATTATACCTTTTTTTAAAGCCAATGCTCTGTTATATTAGATAGTTTTTAAATCAAGTGAAATCTATGCACAGTTTTTGAAAAAAAAAACAAGTTTTAAACTCAAATTTTGGGAAAAAAACATAAAAAAAAGTTTAAACTTTAATTTTTCAAAACTGCACAGTTATACGAGTATATTATTCTTTTTCCTAAAATTCATTTCTCTAATTTTTTTTTATTCATAAACTGAAAACTAGATGATTTTATGTCGTCTAGTTTTTGAGAAAATTGAAAATAACTAAAACTACTTTTTTATCTGATATTTGCTTTTTTTGCTTGCTTACGTATTACGGCGTATAAACAGTGAGCAACCCCCCTGCTTGGGCACGCTATAGGATTTGGGGTAGGTGCGAGATTGGGTGTATGCAAGGTTTCTTTTGCATTTACAGAATCTGGATATAAAGAAACTTTGAATTTACCCTATGGCCTATATCCAATGTCTACTAAATATATGTACGTAGCCCAAAGTTGCACATTTAAAATGTTCAGACATGAAAATTTAATAAATTTTGAAAAATTCACATTACCTAGGTACTCGTACTACTGTACGAATGCAGCAATTTATATAATTTCTTAATATGTTTATTGTTTGTGTCTAACATTTTTAATGCTAATGTGGTACAGGTTATTGTTTACCAAGGTCATTCGTTATTCAACCTTTGTAAGAGTGAAGTATTTTTTTCTATGAATAAAGAAAGGCGACTAAGCCTAAATAAATTAAATAACTTTTCAATATTTCAAAAAAAATATTTCAAAAGCATCGCGTTCTTAGAAGAAATTGGTATAATTCCAACTAAAACGTCAACTCCCCCACTGTGTTGCAACTTACCGATAAAGGTAGACAAATATAAAAATTTCAAGTTCGGTTGGATGTGGCGGTGCTCCGAAAAAAGCTCTAAAAAAAAGGAGACAAAAAATGTAAGAATACAATAAACCCATCTATCGGCACATTTTTCCATGGGCCTCAATATTGGCTAGATATTCGGGAAGTGCTTGCTATAATTATCTCTTTTGTGATCAAAATGCTTGTAAACACGGTTTTAATACATTGAACATTGAAAAATTGACTTGACTATTTTTAATTAACACCTGACTTACTCACAAACTGACTGATTGAGACGCGGAATGCCATGCAATTCTACCTCCTCGTGGTGCATTCTTGGTAACGCTAAATGATTTGCTGTACCTTACTTACAAATCCACCACATTAACATTAATCCTCAAAATGAAATCACCGTATAGGTAAATATCAAAAATCTAAAATTTCATAAAAAGTAGTTTTAGTAATTTTCAATTTTCTCAAAAACTAGAAGGCATTAAACCATTCGGTTTTTTGTGTTCGATTCAAAATTAATAGTAGCATTGACCACAAAATGCCAATTAAGCACTTCATTTCACAAGTTTGAAAACAAAAATGGTCTAAACTTTTTTTTTCATTTTTTTAACAAAATTTTGGGTTTGCATGCAAATTTTTCAAAAACTATTGGCATAAATAATTTAATTTAAATTTAGTATTATAGAACAGACTTCTGGCTTTCAAAACCGGTATAGTACTTTATTGTAAGTGTTGCCATTGTTTTTAATATTTTTTTTTTCAATTTAAGTCATTTTTTTTAAATCGCCCCTGCCTCCTAAATGGGGCGAGATAGACCCCCCTCCCATAGTAAAAAACGTTTGTATTTGACCCTTCTACAAAAATCCGTTATCAATTTTTGGCGCCTAAGTTATCGTACTCTCCCCCATTAAAATCATAATTAAGGAGTCGGAACAAAAAAATTAAAATTGGAAAATAAACTGAAATTTTGAAAATAACCGATCTTGATTTTGTTAGCTGATTAGTCTTGCTGGATATATTTAAGTTTATTTTTATTTGATTTTAATCAAAACAAAAATAATTTTTCTTTACTATTGTCTTTTCATTTACATATCTAATTAAAAAAAAACAAAAGGCTTATGATCAAACGGCGTTGAACCGCTAACTAAATTAAGAACGGTTTCTTCATAGAAAATAGGGACCTTATTCGCGAATTCCCCCCACCAAAATGAACTTTTTTTTTAACGAATCGATAAAAAAGTGTTTGATGTTGATAAAAAACATCAAATTATGGAAGAGAAACACTTTTTATGGTAAAAAAGTGAAGTATAAGCGGACCACCCACAGTACTATAACTAAAACTACTTCTTTTTTATGGGATATATCCGAATAAGGACCGAAAATAGTTCTCTATACGAAGTAGAAATCTCATCAATAAAATGGTTCTCATTGTCCGTCTTTTAAGTGAGTACATTATTAGGTTTGTTCGTTGAGCCCTGAACCCTGAAGTCAACCTGGGGTCGCCCTAAATCGTTTTTTGAAAAACCTGAAGTCACCCTGGTGAGCAAATTCTGTGTTTTTTGAGACCTGGGGTCACCCTGGGGTGCCAGCACGTAACTTGATACAATCGAGTCTAGTCGATGTTAGGGAGTTATTTAATTTGATTCAATCGAATCGAAAACAATCGTCTGATCATAACAAGGAACTGCCTGTTCTCGATTGTATCGAGCGAACTCGATCGTATCAAGTTACGTGCTAGGGCCCCTGAACTCGCCATGAAGTAGATCTAGGTATTTTGCTGGGGCGAGTTCAGGTAAAGAATAAACTGTCAAAAGTCATATGAGATTTCATATGTAATTCTTTTGTTGTCGTTTGGCGATTCGTATGTTGCATGTTATTGCTTGTGTTTGCAATTAAATGTTTGTTGTACTCATCAGATGAAACATTCAACTACAACCGAAATTGTTTTCGTTCATTTTTAAAACTAATTTATAACAAATTTAAAGTTTTATCAGATCACAAAATTATTTTGTCCTGCTTTTAGTTGTCAACAAAACAGTTGACAGCCCTTGGGTGTTTTTTGAAAACCGAAAACCCCAGTTTTTGTTGACAACTCTGAGGGTTGTCAAGAAAACCTGGGTCAACCCTGGGTAAAGTTCAACGAACAAACCTATTATTTGATAAATGTGGCAATCCTTGACAGTCTCCGTTGGCTAGTTTCACTGTGTCAACCCTAAAATAATGAAGAAGCATTCAGCCTAAATGTGCATACATACTTTCAAATAAAATGTTTGTAAAAAACTTGATATGCGCCAACATTTTTGTTTTTAATATTGAATAATAAACCAATGCCTTTAATTTCATTACAAAACAAACAAATCTTCAAATATAAAATTATACAGTTCAAATCCTTTACGAAATACATCCCTGAAAAACAACGATGTTAAAGTGTTTAAGTATTATACCTCTTCAACATTCCTAACGTTCGCGCTATGCTCAAACATTTCAAGGGGTATTCATAATCCTTTTAGAGGAGCAAAATACACTAGACAGCAAATAAACCGGATCACCTGCTGCCTTGAAACTCTGATTCAGTTTTCTCGAAAACTATAAAACTTACAACTATTAAAGTTGTACCTACAGAAGGTGCGTTTCATGTTGATTAAAATGATTTTAAATTTATCTTTAAGTAGGTACCGTTAACTCACATTGTAACCAAGCAACAAACACAATGCTAACGATTTGCTCCGTTTTGACTAGCTTTCGCGATTACTTTTTTTTTCTAAAATGAGTCAGTGTCTGTTATCTTTTTTTTAGTTTTTGTCAATCAATTAAATTATTTTTGTTTGACCAAATAAATAGCCGAAGAGGAACCAGATTCTTCAACAATACAAAAAAAGTTTTTGTCAATCTTTTGTACAACCGCGTGTAATTTTGCGAACAGCTCAAGCTGCAGCACTACTTCAAGCAGGCGTTGCACAACGGGATGTCGCCCGAAGACTTCAAATCAACAGATCTTTGATGCAACGAGATAACAGAAGATACCTAGAGACTGGAGTATTCGATCGACGATCAGCAGCAGATGATCGTTATATTAAGCTTACTGTTCTTCGAAACCACCGTCTCAATGCAATTCAAGTCCAACAAAGTCTGAGTAACGAACACCAAGTGTGCATAAGTTCAGATACCGTCAGAAGGAGACTTTTTGAACAGAATCTGACTCTAAAGAGAGCTGCAACAGGCCCAGCATTAACGGTATCCCACAGTCGAGGGCATGGGGATTGGACGTTAAAGCAGTGGGGTAATGTACTCTTTACTGATGAGACCAGGGTGAGTCTACATGGAAGTGATCGACGTCAGAGAGTATATCGCGTTGGTGAACGTTATTCTTAATGTTGCATCAAGGAAACAGTTGATTATGAAGGAGGATCTGTAATGCTCTGGGGCGGCATCTCCTAAACCGCACATACAGCTTAAGTTTTCATCGAACCGACTGACGATTGACTTCTCATCGCTACGTTGCTGAAATCCTCGCAGATAAATCGGGCAGGATATGCAGTAAGTGCATGATAATGCACGGTCTCATGTTGCTTATTTGGTGACTCAATATCTAAGCGACTTCGGCATTCGTACGATGGACTGGCCAGCTCGAAGCCCGGACTTGAATCAAAGTTATTACCAGTCCCGAAAAAAACTATCACATAATCCAAGAGGAAAATATCATACAAATCGCCATAACGAACGGATTTGTTGATAGTTTTTTCGGGCATCGTAAAATTTCCGATTACGGTGGAGTTTGCGGTAAGGCTGAATAATATTTCCAAAACATCTTTGTCTATTTTTTTAAAGCTAGGTTCTTGTCTCTGTATCTTGTTTCAGATCATTATTTGGAATGACTATGAAATTCGTTTAAGAATTCATTTATTGTTTTGAAGAACACAACATTCAATAACTCTAAAATAATAAGTACAATGATTCAATACTTTTGTTTTATTACAACATTCAAATTTCCCAATAACAAATATTGATTTCTTTTTATTTTCCAAAATTAAATCGATAGTTTTTCAATAAAGGACCCTAACAAATTCCGGAAAATTTGTTGATTAAAAAAAAAAATTATTAAATAAATTAGAAATTGATCAACTCAGCCATAACATTGTTAAGGGTATTTATCTATTTATATTTATCTATCATAGAACCTTTTTTTATTTTCGACTTTAACGGCTCTTACGATTTGTACATACAAATATTTTGATTGAATTCTTTTTTAAAAAAAAATGGCGCATAATTTTAGTCGAATTAGTAAGATGTTAAGACTGTTTTAGTATGAAACTAGGTTAAAACAACGATTTTGCAAAATTTAATCGAATATAACATCATACTTTCTCTACCCTTTTATTAAAGTTAAAATTAAAACCATCGAATACCTTTTTTATTTTTTTAGTATGGTGCCATTTAGAAACGCCACAAAAGGTCTGTCTACTTAGTTTTTTGCATGAAATGTCATTGTTTTAGGAGTGTTCAGAAGCAATTTATTAAGAAAATTGATTTAGGAAGAAACTAGTTCGAAAATGTTTAAAATTAAGAATGAGTTAGTAAACTACTTTAAAGTTAGCAAATTGTTAAGTAGTATCATACTAATACCTTAATAAGAGACTGTTTAAAATTCTGCGCCATTGTTTTTTTTATAAATTAGTTTATTTAATATTTACTGTGAGTATTGTTTTTTTTTTAATATGTATGCAACAATTTTTAATTTTTTTACCTATCAATTCAAATATTGATCACCTGAAGATGCCCATTGATCAAACAACGTGAGCAAAAAATACTTGCTTTATTTTGAACTGAAGCCCACAAATGAAAAACCAAATTAAAATATGCGAAAAAATAATGTTTTGTATTTGAAAACGAGTTACTTGAAAGAGTGTTCCTGAAATAATTTCCGAAAATGTATATTGTTAAATACTTAAAATTGACATTTAATTTTTTTTTTTCGAAAAATTAAAAAAAAAATTATATAAAAATTAATCCTATGTACTAATATTATAAATGTGAATGTTACGATGTATGGATGTTTGTTACTCAATAACGCTTGAACAACTGAATGGATCTTGATAAAATTTAACACACAAAAAAGTTATAGTCTGGATTACCGTATAGGCTACTTTTTTTTATTATCAGGGGAGGGGCATTGGGTGGTCGAAACACCCCAAAATTATTTATTTCTACTTCTATCTTCGTATTGCACTGAAATGTAGTACATATACGTAAGTTGCATTGAAATGCCATACTTTGGTGGTGCGGGCCCAGAGGAGGGGCATTGTTTGATTAATTTACCTAAGCAGTAACGATAGAACACTCAAAAAAGTTTAAAAAAAAAAATAAAACAAAATTCTCCGAATTAAAAACAAAACAAATTTGACAAATATTTGTGTCTTTGAATTTAAACTATTTTTAGGTAAGTTAAACTTTATGTGCCTACAGGTTTAACTACATACATTCTTATAGGATAGTTACATACATACTACATACATTCTTATAGGATAGTTACATACATACGTATGTGATTTGCTCATTGTTTGTTAGTTTTTTTCAAAATATCCTTCGCTTGGCTCCATTACCTTTAAGAAAAGGACTTGATTGGATTTATTGGTTTGCTGTTTTGTTTTAATCCAGGTACATGCATACGTTAAATAAAAATAATTCGTACGCTTTCAACTTCTCATGTTGAACAGGAGATCAGTTGTGACAGTTCTTGGCTAAGCTAAACGTGTTTATTATATCAGTGGTAAGTCGTCTTTTTCAAATATAGCTGTTCAACGATGACACACAGAAGTAAAATAAACACCCAAAAACAACATTCCGTACTTCACACAAGATTTCCATTTACACAAGATTTCCAATGCAAGAAAAACTGAGCGAATCTACAGAAACTTTAAGACACATGATTTATTTTGAAAAACTTCAGTTGAAAAAAAAAATTTGCTTGCGGGAGTTCCCGCACGTGATTTGATCAGGTCGTGATTTAGGTGTTCACTTTAGCTTTTATATAGAATTACATTATTACAACAACGAATTCTATTCTAGGATTTATAAAACGTTAGTTAAAGGAATTAACCGATCCCTGTGTTACTCTTTACTGTTATGTAAGCCCATATCTTGAGAAAGCCTCACAATTGACTCCCTTGTATGATTTTTTTAAAAGTCCTATTGAACCAACATAATTTCAGTTGATACTTTAGCTTCCTTTGGCTGATCCGCACAACGTTCCACAAACTTAGCGGGCTGTAAACCTAAATTTTATATGAAAGGCGTGCTAAAAATGATATAATATACATCCATCAAATTATTATAGGTCAAAATAAATGATTTTTGAGCTTGTATTGACATGAATTACGGTGCAGGATCTCCCCATTTGCCAAGATTTGAACTTCGACACCAAAATTTTCATAGAACTATGACATACGTTAGCTTCTTAATTTGGTTAAAGGGTCCTAATTATCTGTTAATAAATATTTTCATTGCTTTGTATAATTTACGCTATTGTTAACTTTTTATTTATATATTCTTTAATTTAGTATTACAGTTTATTTGTACGCATGTGTTAGTTTAAATTATTTTTCTTACTACTGACCGCTTACACATATACATGTATGTACGTATAATGATTTTATAATTGTAGCTTCATCTGAGCTCACTGCATCATGTAATCTAAAGTGTTGACACAAAAAAATAGTAAAAAACTCGACTTCAATTTATTTAATTACAATCTTGCTACTTTTTTATATTTTGTTGAAAAGCTAAATGTGAATTTACCAATACTAATAACCCTTTGATTTTATTTACCCTGATTTCTATCGTCATCGGATAAACTGATAGACATCGTTCATGACCTGCTCGTTAATTTGCTCTTTCAGATGAGTATTTCAAAACTCGCTCCTGAGCTATAAGCTGGATTGCATACATATAATTTTGGCTAACGAATACGAGCGCATGTCATATTTAAAATTTGTAACCTTGAGTTACTTTTTATTTAGGAACGATTAAAGTCAAAAATAAAATTAAATATTATGTATGGATCTGTAAAAAAAATTATAAGTATGTACGTACATAATCGTCAAACCAGAACAAAACACTCTTAAAAAAAAGTCGTTCAGAAAATTAAGAAAACAACAAAAAACAATTTAAGGTTTTAACCTCTCCATGACAAAAAAAAAAAGTCAACAAAACACAAAATAAAACAAATTCAATTCCAACAATTATAAATAAATATATTAAATATTCAAACGAAAAACATACATAATTATAATGTATACAATATTTAAAGAAATAAGCTTAAACAATAATAATAAAATGTATAAAAATCAAATAAATATGTTCACTCCGTGATAATATTTTTGGATAATTCTTTTTCTGTTTTTGTATAGATTTTAACATTTCATGTATAATTTTTCATATAAAAAAGATATGTAATATCCCACCTAGAATATTAGTTAGCTAAATAAAACCAAGAAATAAATCGAAACTATTTGGTCAATTTTGTTAAAGGATTATACATATTATGATATTATATATTGGTATATAAATTTTGTAATGGATATTTTTTTTCATGGTTTTGATTTTCTTTTAAAGATTCATTATATTTTGTGTGTTCTTGGTTCTGGTAAATGTAGTTTTTTATGTTAGTACTTTTCAGTTTTGTTGTGTTTTGCTCTAACTTTTTATAACCCTAAAACTTTAAACTATGTACTCTTATCTTAGATTATATATATAAAAAAAACAGTATAAGAAAATAATATGTAAATTTTTTGTTTTCAATTATACAACTTAATTGCTACTCCTTGTGACATTGTCATGCTTATTTGGCATCTTTAGCAAACGTTTTGTGCGGAACTCATATGCTCGTCGACAGAACATGACTAATTCTGGATTTGTGCTTTCTGGTACCGCTCGTGGGTTAAAGAAATTGGGCCTTTTTGGTACGATCGTAACGTCTTGGATGTCTTCTTCGGCGGCCCTTAATCTACGACGATATCTATAAAAAAAAACAAGCAATCATATAGATAAAGTCTTTTATTTGTGAAATATAGAGCAATTTGTATTAAATAATGAAAACTTACCTGCAATATTCTCTAAACACCAAGACATAGCACTTGTCTTCTATGCAAGCCACAGAATTGTGATCGCGATGGCGGGATGCATAAACCTCATCAGGGCAATCGTTTCTTAAACGGCCCTGTTCAGTATGTTCCGGCCTATAATACCATAGTAGAGACATCATCATTTCTCCTGAAATTTTTAAAAAATTAAATAATATAATATATTTATTAAACATAATATAAAAATTATTCAATATTCAAACTTTGGCATACCATCTTCAGGATTCTCCCATAAATAGGCAACTTTAGCAACATATGGCAATTCATTATCTTCATTGGCCTTAAGCAGCACACAATCTCTAGGTCGGATAATATCTCCCTCAGAATGACGCATAGCAGGATAACAAGTTCGTATAACGTGTGGGTCATCGCTCTGGAAAATAGATCAAAATAGTTAGTTGGTATTTCAAGTGAGATTGTTTAATCATTTTTTTAATATCTCATGGATATACATGTATATTGTAATAAAGCGGTGGGTGCTGCAGTGCCAGCCTATATCATACAAACAGCTCCTATAAAGATACCCTGATGATGGTGACAATGACAAGTATTCATGAACGAGAGAAGAATAAATCGAATGTTAATGATTTCCAGAAAGTGACGTGAAAAATTATACTCCTGAATTTTTAAACAAAGATAGGTTTTGTGAATCCAAAAAGAATACAGTTTGGAAATGTTTCATGGAAATTGGAGTTTTTGAAGTTGTTTATTTATAAGTTATTTGTCACTCAATCGTCATACCCAACTTTTTTTAAGAGATAAGATATCAACAAACTTAAATGTTACAAAAGGCAAGAATAAAAGAAAATTACTACACATTTTATTCAAATTAAAAGTTACATCACTTTTAACTCAGAGGCTCAAACAACGGTTTAATTTAAAATATAGAAGATTTAAAAATTAATGTGAACAAAAATGAATGAAACATTCATGTGAATCGAAATAATCAATTGAATCGAACACAAAATAGGGGTGGTAGTTGTTTACGTTTCTTGTCAAAACATTTTGGCACATCAGCATTGAAATAAAAAGACGAAAAACAGGTATGTACACATTAAAAAAAATATATAAAGAAACAACTTACATTTAGAAAAACGGGCCCTTGGAATGGCTCACCCTCCCAACGCCAGCCGTTATTCCATTTCGGCACTACATCAGGTCTCGTAGGTTGAATAGTTTCATCGACCTCAATCGAAATGGAATGTTTATGTTTGGGTCTTTTACGACACCCAAATTTCGAACGCGAACGTATCCTTTTCATGGTTCCATTATGTCTAATGTATCTTGGTATTGCTGGACGCAGAAATACAAATTCAGAAGGCGGCAGATTTGGTACTGATAGAGAAGATGCATTTGAACTCAATGGTGTTGAATCTGTTGTAGTCTCATTGCTTAAAATTTCCGGAGTAACTGCGGGGGCATTGCCAAGGGGACTTCTTGAAAAGTCGTTGTTATTCGCCTCTGAAGAAATGTTATTATTTGTAATCATAATCCCATCATGATCTACGTTTATAATTCGATTTTGATCAACGAAATCACATTCCGATAACGGGGCAGGAGTAACGGAATTTTCTTGTTGAGTCATCGGCAGTAATTTCACTTTGTTGCTCTTTCTATTTACTGTAAGTGACTTGTATTTTTTGTGCATTTTAGATTTCTCTGACCCCGATGACGTCGTCGTAGAGAGTTTGTTAGCTTTGTTTGAGGTAGATGAAGAGCATTCCTGTCTATCTGCTTTGAGTAAGGATGTAGATGGCTTCTTAGTTTCTGACTTCGAACGCACCTCTGATGTTTTAGATTTTTTTATCTTGCGTCCCGCTGTTGGACATGAAGATGTGAAATGGGTTTCTGGTTCAGAGAAATAGCCTCTTGCAACCAAATCATTGCAAGCCTCATGTGTTTTCAACAGTGATCGATTATTGTTGAGCAACAATGACTTTTTAAGTTTTTCTTTTCTAGCTGCGTGACGCCTTTCAATGCGCTGAGCTAATGCTGTAAGTCGCTTCTTTTCTCGTATTTTCTCCTTTCTTTGCTCTATTGCGATCAGCTTTTTCTTCCTTATTCGAAGGCTCTTTTTTTGCTGATCCGTAAGTACAAGTTTACGTTTGCGAACGACGCTGTTTCTTGAGGACTTTTTGAACTTTCCGAAACGATTACGTTTTTCAATCTTTCGACTGAGGCACAGATAGGACTTGGGTTCCGTTTGCTTGATGAGACTTTTATAGCTGTTTGGTGAAGATTTCTTACATTGATTCTTGTGGAATTCGAGAATTTTAATGCGCTGCTTTGGACCATCCACAGAAGGACTTGTTATTTCGATATCATCATCTATAACCGATTCCGGGCTGGAAACTTTGACATCTTCAGACGTTTCCAATTCTGTTTTGATTTTATTCAAATATTCTTTGTCATCGAGACTACGGGGCAGAGCTATTGTTAATTCTTCATCTTTCTCTGTTTTGATTTTTTCAGATTTGATTTTGGTTTCCAGCAATAAAGGGACAGTTGCTTCGGTTTTGTGATTAATATTGTTATTGGAATTGGGATGACTAGACAAGTTAAGTGCCGGGTCATTTGTTTCAGCCATTTGTGAGGCAGGGTGTTCTGGTTGCACTGGATTTTGTTGAATCTGTTGTAATCGAACTGGATTATGCTTGGCAGCTGACCCAACATAAACCATTTCTCGAGCCATAGTTTTTCCTATACGCGCCTTCCTACCGACAACTTGTGTGGGCAAAGAATTTTTGGGAGAAGCCGGTGATACCGTTAGGTCGAAAGCCTCAATTGTACAAACGACATCACTGTTTATAGCATCCACTTTTGCAGACTCCTTCTCCGGCGCCACTGCCTCTTCGACTGGCTTTTCATAAGCTAAAGGCGGTGTAGGAGGCTGTACCACATCCTCCTCATACTGATTGCTCTTCGAATCTACGTCTATGTCCTCGGACTTAAGCTCGGATTTTAAAGGTTTTAAAAGTTCAATTTCATCACACGGCTGCACGTGATGATGATGCAAAAGCGTATGATGATGTGGATGGTGCAGAAAATGGTGATGGCCGTTGGTGGCGGCACCGCCATCCAAACCGACACTTACATCTGTCGCCACGACCAATTGTTGATGAATTGTATTGCTGGTATTATTTGTAACTGGGCCTCTACTGATATTCAACTGTTGTTGCTGATTGCTACTGTTGTTAGCATTTACAATTCCATTACTGTTAAGCATAGCTGACACTGGAAGCATATTGCTGCTGTTGGTCTTCGAATTCAGAGTCACAGCCGATTTGCTGATCGCGCTGTCGGTTGCGGTGACTATATTCGCTGAAACTGCTGGTGCCATTGCTGCTGCTGTAGCAACTGAAGGATTGCTGATGGTGCTGTTGATAGTTGCTTCGGTGTTGTTGGTATTGTTGCTGCTGCTGGTGTTGCTACCAATATGAGGCCCAGTATGGACGTTTTTTGGACACGACTGTTGCATTGGACATGGACATTGTGGTGGATATTCTAAAAATATACATAGATAAGTATAAGGTTATTAAAATGTATTAAAACGAATTTTCGGTTGCAGCATATTTTTTTTAATTTTACTCAATCTTTAAACTATCTTAATCCTAGACACAATTTTTTTTTGTTCTTAACGATGATTTCAAATGGCAATGAAAGAAGTTTCTATATATCGTACTTTTAATATCTATCCTTTCTAGAAGTAAATATTAGGGTGTCCCCTAATTCTTCAAGGATATTTTGGGATATGATTTTTAGGTATATTCTAAGAGAAAAATCATTTCACAGTTCACTGCTGACATCATTTATTGGAAATTTAAGAAAAGTTTTACTTTGGTGTACCTTGACCAATGTTAACAAATTTTTCTGTTAATACTAACGGTACAAACTGTTTGCTTAGGACTTAATTCTAGAAGAAATGCTGCGTTTAAATAAAATTGAAATCTTGTAGGATACTTCTGATATCCAATTTTTAAGCCTGAAGGGTAACCTACATGAGTTGAGTGCGCAGGATGAACACGCGAAAACTTTGTTATGAGGTTAAATAAAAAAAAAACAAGAATAATAAGATGATAGCTTACGGAAGTGAATCTTATGTTCATATTAGGTACTATGTATGCGAAAAACCATACTTTTCCTTACCCATATAGGGGCTGCGGGTGTAGCATTGACCCCCACCGCCCGGACTATAGCCCGAATAGTAGCCCGGAGGACCTGGATAATGTTCCAAATGTTGCGTATGAGGTGCTCCTGGTCCTGCTGGAACCAGCTGAGTCCCCGACGGTGGTCCTGATGGCGATGGCTGACCGCCAGGAGGTGGAGACTGTTCATAAATATCAGATGGAGGTGGTGGTCCCGAATGCGGTCCTGGTTGGTAATACGGTGGATAACGCCTGTATGATGGAGGAGGCGGAGCACTCTGGTATACTTTGGCTGGGAAATATGGTTGATAGGGTGGCGAATAGCACATCGCCTCGCCCGGATAGGGAGAATAATAATTGGGAGGATATGCCGACGTATAATGCATTTGATGCATTGATCGTGGATATGGTGGTGCTCCCTGATGAGCGGCTGCTGCAGCAGCTGCTGCTGCGGCGGCAGCTTGTTGATGTAATTGCTGTTGCTGGTGCTGGCTTTGCTGCTGTAAAGCAACACTTTGCGATTGTGGAGTGCCCTGCTGTTGAGATGGGTAGCGGAATGTTGCCAAATCACCACCGGTTATGAGAACATCACTGTCTGAGCTTTCCACCGTCGATGTAGACGAAGGTAGCGGTGGTAATTGACTTCGGTCGGGATCAGAGTCAAGTGGTGTCGGAATCTGTTTGCTTTTTGTTCCAATTGATGGATGATTTGACGGTTGTTGCTGAGACGTTTGCGGTGGGGCTGCAGCTACTGGTTGTAGGACGTGTGGCGAAATTAATGGACCAGCCGGTTGGTAGTAACCTGATAATAAAAAAAAGAAAATTTATATTTAGCGACCATATTTGATATTGTGTTTAGTATTTGTTAAATGTTACTCTATATTTTTTTTATTTCAGAGGTTTGCAACAAGTACTCGTAGCTCATTTTATGACCCAATCGAAATAGTCATTGACTTAAATATGTACATTAATTCTAAAGAAATGCTAAACTGACTTCAAACTCTCATAGAACCAACCAGAATCGAGCTTACAAGGTTCACATTTAATGATTGTGAGTTTGCAGGAATAATTGAATTGTATTCGGAAATATAAAAACACGTGTTTAGTTCATATCCCTAAGGATTTTAATTTAAAAAAATCGCCTCGTTCAAAGGCTTGTGAAATAAAAAGCTTATACATTGGCAACTAGAATCAAAATATTTCTTTCTTGTCAAGAAGTACCCATCAGAGTTAAAAAGTTGACAAAGGCATATGTATGTACATACATATATAAAGCGATGTCTATATCCTGTAAGTTCATAGAAAGACCTGTAAGCTCCAATTAATATCAAACAATACTCTATAGAGAGGGACACCAATTGGAATTTTGTTGGATGTATATATAAATAAAAGAACAGTTGTTTACGCAGTTACCGAAAGCAACAACAAGGATTCTATGCTAATTGAACTGAAAATGCAACACATTCAATGAAAATAATTACTATCCACATTATACATACAATGCAGGTTGTGCAACAAACAAAAACCATTTCTATCTTCCGCATCGCGAAATGAAAAGCCTTTAAGCTGCCTACAACTGCCACTTCAAAACAAGTTGCTATATACTTATTCGGGCACATTCTACAACCAATTCCTCTGCCACCTGCCTTTCTTGATACACTTGCATGACACTGCCAGAAGCTTGGACAGCAACGTAAGCCTGCAAACAAAAAATATTGGAAACTCAAAAAAAGAGAAACTTTGGGGCAAGGGGATAAACAGAAGGTTTAAAACGAGAAAGGCTCTCTGGTGAGGTAGAAATGAGTTATTTTTACGTAATGTAAACGGGTAATTTCGATAAATGCAGTAAGGAAATTAATGTGAGTGAAAAGTAATAAAAAAAAACTCCAGGACAGCAAGAAGTTTGTATATTTGTAGATTTGCAAACTAAAAATAAGACGACGAATTGGGAAATAAATACATAAATACATACATATGTATGTATCTACTTGCACTTAGACAAAAAAAAAAAAAAAAAACAATAGAAACTTGTCATTTTATTTAAAAAAATTCATTTTAAGTTTATTTCATCATGATAATATTGACGCAACATTTTAAACAGCCTATTGTTAAGGTATAAGTATGATATTATTTAACAATTTGCTAACTTTAATGTAGCTTTCCTAACTCATTCTTAATTTTAAACGTTATATAACTAACGGGTGATTTTTTTGAGGTTAGGATTTTCATGCATTAGTATTTGACAGATCACGCGGGATTTCAGACATGGTGTCAAAGAGAAAGATGCTCAGTATGCTTTGACATTTCATCATGAATAGACTTACTAACGAGCAACGCTTGCAAATCATTGAATTTTATTACCAAAATCAGTGTTCGGTTCGAAATGTGTTTCGCGCTTTACGTCCGATTTATGGTCTACATAATCGACCAAGTGAGCAAACAATTAATGCGATTGTGACCAAGTTTCGCACTCAGTTTACTTTATTGGACATTAAACCAACCACACGAATGCGTACAGTGCGTACAGAAGAGAATATTGCGTCTGTTTCTGAGAGTGTTGCTGAAGACCGTGAAATGTCGATTCGTCGCCGTTCGCAGCAATTGGGTTTGTGTTATTCGACCACATGGAAGATTTTACGCAAAGATCTTGGTGTAAAACCGTATAAAATACAGCTCGTGCAAGAACTGAAGCCGAACGATCTGCCACAACGTCGAATTTTCAGTGAATGGGCCCTAGAAAAGTTGGCAGAAAATCCGCTTTTTTATCGACAAATTTTGTTCAGCGGTGAGGCTCATTTCTGGTTGAATGGCTACGTAAATAAGCAAAATTGCCGCATTTGGAGTGAAGAGCAACCAGAAGCCGTTCAAGAACTGCCCATGCATCCCGAAAAATGCACTGTTTGGTGTGGTTTGTACGCTGGTGGAATCATTGGACCGTATTTTTTCAAAGATGCTGTTGGACGCAACGTTACGGTGAATGGCGATCGCTATCGTTCAATGCTAACAAACTTTTTGTTGCCAAAAATGGAAGAACTGAACTTGGTTGACATGTGGTTTCAACAAGATGGCGCTACATGCCACACAGCTCGCGATTCTATGGCCATTTTGAGGGAAAACTTCGGAGAACAATTCATCTCAAGGAATGGACCGGTAAGTTGGCCACCAAGATCATGCGATTTGACGCCTTTAGACTATTTTTTGTGGGGCTACGTCAAGTCTAAAGTCTACACAAATAAGCCAGCAACTATTCCAGCTTTGGAAGACAACATTTCCGAAGAAATTCGGGCTATTCCGGGCGAAATGCTCGAAAAAGTTACCCAAAATTGGACTTTCCGAATGGACCACCTAAGACGCAGCCGCGGTCAACATTTAAATGAAATCATCTTCAAAAAGTAAATGTCATGGACCAATCTAACGTTTCAAATAAAGAATTGATGAGATTTTGCAAATTTTATGCGTTTTTTTTTTAAAAAAAGTTCTCAAGCTCTTAAAAAATCACCCGTTAGTATCGTACTGAACACACCTAAAACAATGACAGTTCGTGCAAATTATCTAAGTAAGCAGACCTTTTTTGACGTTTATAAATGTTAAAGAGTCATGCAAATCGCAGCATTCTCGTTACTGTACGAGTACATACTGTTTTTTTCTTCAGTGCACTTTTGTCTTGTAATACAGATGGCTGAAACAGATATGTATCTGTATGAAAGTTGTTAGCAATCTGACAACAAAAAATTTAATTCAAAGTTTCTTTGGATTCCAATTTTAATCCTCGGAATTGGGACCAGACTTTCACTTCGCAATCTGTAGCAACTAATATATTGAGATGGAACAACTATAGTTAGTTGGTTGGGTTAGCTACAACTATTATTTTGAAAAAAAAAAACAATACTAACTTTGGTGTAGGCGATTTAGGTGATGCTCATAAATGGAAGAGAATCTGGAGAGACAGCTAGCTGGAAGAAACTTGTTGGTTGAGGCACTCGTCCATTCCGGACTGCAGCCGAACACTTATGCAAGTAATTAAGTAAATATGAGTGGCAAACGGGGTTACAAATATAGGTCAATTATTTTTCAATATTTCTAAGTTAAACCGTTAAAGATTTATTCAATCTTCAAGTTTTAAATCTTAAGTATTTTTGAAGGTAAGAGATGAAATGTGTTCTCTTAAATCTAATAACTAAGATAGCAAATTGCTGCAAGGAGCATCGACATTTTTTTTATTTGCATCTTAGTTCCTTAGATAGCTTTTAAAAAAATTGTTAAGTTAAAAAGAGTAACATAAATCTTGAATCAATCAAGTGCCTTTACTTATACTGTGAAGAGTTATGATGGAATAGAATCAGCAAAAGCATTTTAGAAAACATGAACTAAATTGTCACGGTGTTCCCCTTCGTCTTAATGCTTTGCTGCACTTAAATTCCTAGGCGCATAAGCCAAGAAAATTTTAAAAAAATGTATTTCGAAGAGAGTTACATTATATCAGAAAATACTGCAAGATGCTGTAAATAGGTTGATTTTCAAAAAAAAAAATTACTTCAGTCATTTTTTCCTGGACTTTTCATTCACGTAATTATTTTTGCCTTAAAGCCCAGTACAGTACTGATGCAAAACGAAAAACGTCATGCAAAATAACGCAATGAAATTATAAATACACACAAAAAATTATTCCGAATAAGGACCGAAAATTTTTTGGTTGGGTTTTTTACTAAAATATAATAAAATGGGAGTATAGGTGTAAGCAAGTTGTGATGTCGAATTCTAAAGTCTGGCAGTGATTCTTCTCAGCTTTTGTCGAGAGTGGAGTAGTTTTAAATTTTTACAATTTTTCTGTCAGAGGTAAAACCAGTTTTTTTTTTCATACCAAGGGACAAACTATTTTGTTTTGTAAAAAATACACCTCACGATACTGAAAAAAAAAAATAAAATTATTTAAAAAATAAATGTATGTACATTGTACATAGTTAAGTTTTTACAGTTGAAATTATAAAAAATTAAAGACAGGCACTAAGGATCAATACCTCTTAATTGCTCCTTCCATTAAAATAAGTGGTAGAAAAAGGCGAACATATCTACCGATGTATTTATGTACATATACATATATTTGTAGTCAGGGGATTATTTCTGATTTTTAATGTACCACAGGTTTCGTTACACCTTTTACTAAAAAGGCGGGCATTCGAACACTTTCAGGACGCCTGGTAAGCTGAGAGTAAAATGTTTGGCACATATACATATATAAGTACTTGTCCCGATATTTTGGTGTATCACAGATTTTGTTACACCCCGGACATCAAGACTTCATTTTTCGACTACATTTGGGGCATATTTTGGGGGAAAGCTGAGAGTAAAAGTCCTGCGACCTAATTATTTGAGATCAGAGCGTCAATTTCTATATTTAATTTATGAATTAAATTGGTTGTACCGCTGCCATAAAAATCGGAAAAATAGCGATTTTTAACCCCCCACCCTTGCTAAAAGCTGTGAAAAAAACCTGCTAGACTTTAAAATTCAATATAATATATGTATATTAGGGTGGAGTGAAATTTTTTTGTTCATATTCGTTTCGGAATACCTGTAAAAAGTTGCTGTTATTGTTCACAAATATACATACAAAATTTTATTTGGCACATGATAAATTTAGAGGTGCCCCCAACATCAGGAACTTTAGAGAAATTCGCAAAATTTTGTCAAAAAACACCAACGTCTAATAGACTAAAGTCGGGTAATGTACACCACTCGGCTAATATGGACCACCAGCTTTTCACGGCAGCAAATGCCTAATTTTGAAACAAAAAAAAAAACATTTTAATACCAAATAATCTACTATTTCATTAAAAAAAATTTTAAAAAAAAAATTTCATACATTATCACTCCACCCTATTATACACCTATGTACTTATACATTTTGGTTATACATTTACTCTCAAAACTTGCTGTTGGCTTTTGTACCAAAAAACTACCCAGAATTTATATTTTTGAGTTTGTTAACGTTTGTATTTGTTGTTTTCACTTGCGACTTATAGGTGGTATAAGGCAAGTTATGCATTCGGAAAAAAATCGAACTCGAGATTTTGATCAAAGTTGACATTACGATGATAGCGAAGACCAAAAAAGTGGGTCTCGCAATTCTGTCTGTCTGTATGTATGTCTGTCTGTCGGTTCGACTACAGCCAAACGGCTCGGCCGATTTTCTTGAAACTTGGTAGATATAGATATGGGTTTTAATTTTTTCCCCCCAGACGTTGTTTTCGTTTTTATTTTAAGACCAAAAATAACGGCACCTGCATACGATTTTTTTTTCGAAATTTTATAAATATTTTTTTTTCCAAAAACTGTCAGAAGTTTTTAAAAAAAAATTTGAAAAATTTGATTTAGTTAAAACTAGGTACCTAATGGTTGAAAAAAATTGTTCAAAAAATTGTTATTTTTGGTAGCCCCCCTGGGTCCATTTTTTTGTTTTTGATTTTCTCGAAAACGGTACAGCCGATTTAAATCATTTTTTTTATGCTAAAGCTCCTCCAAAGATTGAATATTTTTACAAATTCAAATTTTCAATTTTTTTATTTTTTGGATTTTTAAAAAAAAATTTCAAAAATTTTTTTTTTGAAACTCAATAATTCGAAAACCCCATGCTCGATTTTTTTCAAACTCGTAAAAGTTTCTTAACATAATCTACAAGATTTGAGAAAAAAAATTTTGTTTTATCTAAAACTAACGGTACCTTCCATACAAAAGTTAAAAAATGGTTTTCGAAAATCGTATTTTTCTCGAAAACGGTTCCGAGAATTTTGCTGAAATTTTTTTTCTTTTGATTAATTTTTACAATCTATAATTTAATAAAAAAAAATTGAAATCTAGATATTACTGACTGTACCTACCATAGAACGATTTTTTCGAATTTTGAATTTCTCATTATCGGCATAACGGATTTTAATGATATTTTTTATAAAGAAGCTCCTAAAAAGTTTAAAAAACATTGCATTTCAAAACTTAAAAAAAAAATATTTTTTTCAATTTTCGGAAAAAAGTCATTTTTTTTTTGGAAAATTCGATATGTCACGAACGGCTTAGTATTTTTTTTGGAAATTTAACTCTCATTCGAACAATAACAAAAACTTAAGGTTGGTGTACCAATTTTTTTTTAAGTGTTTTAAAAATTTTGTGCATGAAAGCTTATTTTTTTAAGGAACCACTACAATGACTTATAATTTTTGTTCTTGCATAAATTCATATTTGCATAGCATTCTGTCTTTATCTCTTATGTACTACTAAAGGAATTTAAAAAATTCATTTTATCCTCATGAACAGTTTTCTTTAATAACATTCGTTTTTAAAATTCCTAGTCTATTACATAGGAGCAAGTTCGTGCGACCCAGTCGTGCATTTTATTTTTTTCAATACAGCATTACTTTCTGTGATTTATTGCGATTGTGTTTGTTTGGTGAATTTCTTCATGAATATTTTTGCACTGGGTTTGTGATGATGGGTAGGTACGACAAAAATTTCTTATCATCATCATTAGTGTACTGAACTTAACCCATTCAGAAAAGTTGTACCTTTGACTTCACTGTGAACGCACGCATTTCGCATAACCTAAATTGTTGAGTATAATGTATACTAGTTTATTCTAAAAGCTAATAGCGCAAAATTTTAAACGATTTTGTAAAATGTTAAAAAAAAAACATTTTAGTAAGTTGAAAAGAAGATTTTGATAATTTTAAACGATTTTAGCATCTTACTATTTTTAACATTTTACCAAAGTTAAAATCACAAAATGGCTACTTTAACTGAATTTTTTTTTATGATTCGTGAGCTAATTGTTTTCAAAAGTAAATACATTAATATACAATATTTTCGGAAGACAAAGATTTCGATATGTTTGACGACTCAGCTTTGTGCAGAAAAGTGAGATGTTTTAAGCAAGCAAATCCTTTTGAAAACCTTAACGATGGAGAATTTTACTCCAGGTTTTTGAAGACTATAGTTCGGTTCTTGGTTGAGCACCGAAACATCCAAGACCAATTTACAAACCGCGGGTTTCCGATTTCACAAGAATTATAAGTACTAGTTAAATTACACTTCTTTGAGAGAAATATGCTGATGTTGGTAAGTTAAATTTTTAACGGAATACCAAGGATATACCTATGTACATATGTACAACAATTAATCTTATCGGAGCATTACATGGAATAGTCCAGTTCGCAGTGAAAATAATAAAAATAATAAAAAAAACATTTCGAAAAAGGTTTTCATAAATAAACATATAACAAAATAAAAAGTAGGCTGTCACTTTGACTTCTGAGTTTCTGACATTATAAATTATTAGTTTTAAGTTTAAGTTTTTTTTTCTGAGTTTTTGTTTAGACGTAGATTAGAATTTTTGAAGAGGGAGTATATTACTAAATGTTAAGCAAATTGCTTACTAGTAACATACTTAGCCCTAAATAACGGGTTGTTTAAAAATTTTCCCCAATGTTTCTGAGATAAATTATTAGTAAATAGTAATAAAAATGTAAAAATGGAATGGTAGGTATGGCATTTTCAACGCTTTATCCCACAAAATGCAAAATGGGTTATTTGTTTACAACGATGTGACAATAAGCTTGAAGTTTAAGGAATAGGGGGAACGTTAGAGCAATTTTTCTTTTATTTTGCGTCTTAAGATATAAGACATGTTGTTTGAAAGTCTGATTGCATAAAAAGAACGACATCAGGACTTAGCGATTCAACGTAAATGTAACAATAGGCCCTCTTCTGCTATCTCTATTGGGGAATTTTCTTTGGATATTAACTAACCAAATCACTTTTCTGTTCTCATTAGAAGTAAATATGATTCATGCGTCGGTAGTATTATGCGGTATTCTAGTATTCGTATATCAAAAGATGCGGATTTTTACTTGCGATATAGGTACTATAGGGCAAGTTCTGCATTTGGAAAAAAAATCGAACTCGAGATTTTGATCAAAGTTGACATTACGATGATAGCGAAGACGAAAAAAGTGGGTCCGACAAATCCGTCTGTCTGTATGTCTGTACCTCGAACTACAGCCTAAACTACCGGAGGTATTTTCTTCGAACTTTGAAGTTAATGGTCCCCCATACACCCGTAATGCAAAATCTTATTTATCTCGAAAACGGCTCTAACGATTTTGATAAAAAAAATTAAGTGTGATATTATGGACATGGACTATATTTTGGTCAAAAAAAATTTGGGGGGAAATGTTATTTGGGGTACCTGTCATAGAACAGTTTTTTTGATTTTCGAATTTCTCACCAACGGCTCTAACGATTTTAACCAAAATTTTTATGCAGGAGCTGCTTTGCATTTGAAAAAATATAAACTAAAATTTTTTTCGAAAAAATAGTTTTTGGATTTTTAAAAAAATAATAAAATTTTTTTTTTTTTGAAAATTCAATATTTTCAAAACCGATACACGATTAAATTTTTAAATTACGTTTTAAAATGTATTTATTAAATACTAACAATTTGCATATCAATTTTTTTTATAAAAATTCTAAGGAAAATTTAGTACACAAAAAACATGTTTCAGTGTGTCTGTATGTCTGTACCTCTCACTACAGCCTAAACCATTGGACCTATTTCTTTCAATCTCGGCAGTTAAGTGTCTACGGTGATTCCCTAGAGGAAAAATTGAAATTTTTTTTTAGCTCCAAAACTAAGGGTATCCCCCATACACCCGTAATGCAAAATCTTATTTATCTCGAAAACGGCTCTAACGATTTTGATAAAAAAAATTAAGTGTAATATTATGGGCATGGACTACATTTTGGTCAAAAAAAATTTTGAGGCAAAATGTTATTAGGGGTACCTGCCATAGACCCGTTCTTTTGATTTTGGACTTTCTCATTAATGACTTTCTCATTAATTAACCCAAAATTTTCAGCAGGAGTCCCCTTAAGTTTAAAATAATATTGTATACAAAAATATTCGAAAAAATATTTGTTGGGTTTTTTTGAAAAAAAAAAAAAAAAAAAATTTAAATCAATATCTTCAAAACCTATGAACGATTATTTTTTGAAATTATTTCCTAAAATCAATATTATTTAATACTTAAAATTCGCATCCCACATTTTTTTCTTGACAAATTTTAGGGAAATTTCTTAAATAAAAAATGTATTTAATAATAAAACGATTTTATTTGCATAAATTTATACTTTTCTGGAAACCAGACGGCAATTTTATGCATTTGAACATTATTATCTCATTGAATCCATGTTTTATATTTATAAAATGTATCTTAAATTCCAAAGTACTTTTACATAAGAGTAAGTTCGTGCGATCCAGTCGTATTAAATCGAGTAAAGATGTACAGTTCAAACGTTGGATATCAAAAGGTAATAGCAGATCAAATACATTGAATGAATCGAGTGTTCATTTTACGGGAATACGCGAATACGGGTTAATCTACGCACCATTTTTAGAGGGACAGATGCTTTTTTCATTTTTTTTACCTAAAAAATCATGTCGTCAACCAAAACTGAAATACTTCTATGATATGGTGTATACACTTGCACAGCTCCATGCATACATACATATGTACTGCTCTTTACTTAATTTAAACAGACTAATAGAAAAAGTAGTTCTGTGTCAGTTCGTATCTAACTTATCTTTAACAATGGCTATGTATGTAGTTGTTCTTAAAAGAAAAACAAATTAAGGACTTTTTATAATATACTACGGGAAAAAAAATTGTAACTATCACTGGGTCTTATCAAGTTGAGCAATATTCAGCCCTATCAGGAGTTTCGCCCGAATGTCATTCCACCCGAAAAATGTCCCTTTTTTCTTTTCCCTTATTTTGAGTTTCGGGCGAAAAAATGTCATGTTCGAAAAATTCCCCTTATTTAGGAGCATTCAGTTCGGGTGAAATGCAACACGATTTACATTTAAAATGTTCACTTCTATTTTGGAGGCGAATAGGAAAAATAATACGAGGAATTATGTAAAACATATCTTTATTTTAATACAAAAGAAAGTAAAGAAGTATAAATTAAATATTTCTGTATCATCAGGTATAAATAGATACTATATAGCTGTTGAAATCTGAAAATTATTTATAGTTAGATATTAAAGAAGTTCAATGTATAATTTCATTCTTACAATGGTTCAGGTAACTGCAACGGATTTGGATGGTGTCTTAACTGCCTCCGAATATTTCAACGCAGTATTACATCTTACTCTTCCTCAAGCAACAGGAAATGCATGGGTATGCTTTGAGTTTTAATTTAATGATTTTTTTTAGATTATCATTTATATTTTTAGAATTCACTTTTTTCTTTTAAATAAAAATATCAACCAAACCAATTTTTTTATTCGTCGCTTGATTTAATTCTTATTGGTTGTCAACAACTGTTAAAGCAAAAAGTTAGATTGTTAGGTTTGTTCATGTATCGAACACGAATAGTGATTAAAAACGGAGAGGGAAATTTTATGTATCCGCTAATTCAGAAAATTTTTTTTCTTAAATAAATCGATTGGAGAAGGATTAAAAATCGTATCATTGCACTCAATGGACACTATTTTAACAGGAAAATGCAAAACCGAATTTATTTTAATTTTTTTATTTAAACAAGAAAAAAGTAAGCTCAGATTTCATTCTCTGTTTCCATCACAGAGATGGGGAAATTTATTGATAGCTCAGTTTTCTGAACATACCTATTTTTCGAACCGTCAGTTCTAAATTCGAAGTGAAATCTTGTTCGGGCGAAATTCCTGATTGCTTTTTAAAATCCGGGGGAACAAAAATATTTCGGGTGAAAGGTTATTCGGGCGAAACTCCTGATAGGGTTGATTATTTAAGTTTTTGTCCCCTTCAAAAAATTCACAAAAACCTGCTTTATTACTGTGGTAAGGATCAGACAATCTTTTATATGTACATTAGACTGGGCCAAAAAAATTGACTATTTTTTTTTTTGAAAGATATATCGAGAATATCATTCAGAATGATAAAACAAAATTTTCGTAAAAGTTTGAGCCCTTAATATCAATTTTAAGAGGGCTATCATCGCTAATTTTGATTTTTAGTCATAATTTCATGTTTTGCGTCAGAACTGACAAAACATTGAAGTAAAAAAAATTCATTTTGACTTACTTTTATATAAAATTAAATTCCCTACAAAAAAGGTCTAATTGAAAATTTTCGTCAGACAAGCCGTTTTTGAGTAATTAAGCTTAATAAATTGTTATTTTTCTTCGATTTTACTTTTTTAATTTGGAATTTTGTAACTAACGAAAAATAACAATTTATTAAGCTTAATTACTCAAAAACGGCTTGTCTGACGAAAATTTTCAATAAGACCTTTTCTGTAGGGAATTTAATTTTATATAAAAGTAAGTCAAAATGAATTTTTTTACTTCAATGTTTTGTCAGTTCTGACGCAAAACATGAAATTATGACTAAAAATCAAAATTAGCGATGATAGCCCTCTTAAAATTGATATTAAGGGCTCAAACTTTTACGAAAATTTTTTTTTGTCATTCTGAATGATATTCTCGATATATCTTTCAAAAAAAAAAAATAGTCAATTTTTTTGGCCCAGTCTAATGTACATATATCTTATATTTTTAATTTCGCTCGAAATAAACTTCTACGTGCTCTTCATTTCTATCGATAATGGAAATCTTGCAGTTACTTCGAATTTTCAAAACTGAAGGATAGCGACTTTAAGCTAAAACAAAAATTATAAATCTTTGGCAGTTATTTTTTTTAAATTTTTTTGAACCGGTTTTAAGAAAACAAATTGGTGCGACAATTTTAATTTAAGTTTTCATTTTTAAATTAAGTTTTCATTATTGCGCAATGAAATGGTAAATACTCTTGGTAATACTTTAATTTAAAAAATTTGTATATTGAACTATCGCCAAAATAAAGTTAAACAGAAAAATAAATGTTTTAACATACTATGTGTCGATTTCTTAAAATAAAATGGAATTCTGAAAATCGTTTTAAACATTTGTATAGTGGGAACCGTTATTTCTAGGTACACTAAACAAAATTCTTACATCTGATAGGTAGTATTAAAAAACGTTAACTATATATCGCAAGTAAAAACCGTTATTTTGTGGTATTCATGATTTTAAGGTATTTTGGTTATTTGTTAGAGAAAATGGACTTGTGTCCTTTTTGCTCAGTAAAAACTCAAAGCATGGAGACTCGTCTGTTTTGCTTTGTGAAGGCACTAAAAAATTGCTTGAAATTTATTTAAATAAGTTTAAAAGCGTTCTTTACACTTTATATAACCATATAAATAAAGATAGAAGTTAAAAAGGTACATAACATAGGCAAAAAAGGCTCATGAAACAACGAAATTGTAAGACACTTAACAAAAAATGCACATAGGCAGCAAATATTGGGATATAGGCCCTTTTTACTTAGTTAATACGAGTAGCAGATAAGGTTTTCTTAGGAAGACAGTAGAAATTGGATATGTGTCAATTTGCATTCGATAATTCGAGGTATTTCCAGTTTTAAATATGATTTCTTGTTTCCATAAAAAAATAAAACACTCAATAATTTACCATTTCAAATATGCCTGTCAATTTTTTTTATTTTTGGCACTTACACGCTTAGGACGGCAGTACACTCGTATCTGTCGTTGAAACAAACAAACTTTAAGATAATTTATTATATAACTAAGTACTTAAAAAAATCAAATTGTAAAAGTAAACCTACAGCTATATTAAATGAAGTCACGAAAAGGGATCGAGCGGTCTACCATGCACATTAAGCAAAAAAGCATGAAATGATCCTAGACACACCAAGCATAGCATTGTATCTATATATATTGCATCTAGGAGATAATGTTGAAAAGATTTATGTTGCTCGCAAAAGACTATCTTTTCTACGGTCGATCTGAAATGAACACAACGCGCAAGCACACCTCTATATAAGCTATTGATTTCAACGCAACACGCTAATAACGTGTATCTACCATACATTTTGAAATAAATCAATTCAATTGCGGAAGTGTCTATTTTTTATGCTAATGGACTGCGATTTATTTGCTCGCACTTTGGACAACTACGTTGAGAGACCGTGGCGACGAAGACTATGACACAGAAGTAAGGCTAAAGGTGTCTCCATCGAGCATTTGGCACTTCATTGGTTATTTCAGAGCTGTGGTAGGTGGCGCGAGGCGCAGTTTGATGGGACTTACGGTTAAGTTGTTTAACTCTTTCTAGAAGTGGAAATACATGTATGATGCACGTTCATTTTCAAGTATTTGGAAAGCAAATCTGTGCACCAAAGTGTGCGAATCAATAAAGGAATCACGGAAATCATTCTGCATCGTTTAAAACGTTGAGTTTTAGTTGAATGAGAGATACAAATATACCAAATATAAAGGAAACAAATCGTTTTAGAGTTTTAAAAGGTTTTGGTAGTAACTAAGGAAAAAGTTTAGATGTATCTATTGGGAATGACGAGGATGAAGAAAATTAGAAAACTACGTCTTGGAGTAATTGAATATTCATAACTCGATTAAAAGTTCCAGTGATCCGAACTACAAAACGTGTTGAGGTCACTTTAAGTTTTAATTGAGCTATTGGAAATGTATACTTTGGAAAATGAATATGTTAGAGGAATGTTTTTTTTAGGCAAGAAATAACGGTACCTGCCTTACACATAATTTTTCGTTCGAAATTGGAAAATATTTTTGTTTGCCAAAAAAAATTAGAACAATTTCATTTAACTAAAGGTGCCTCCGATAGATAATTTTTTTCAACAACTGATTTTAATTCAAAATTTGTGTGCTATGGTTCTTTAAAAGTTTGATAATAGCTGTGTTTAATTTTCCCCCAGATCTGATCCAGATTGGATCTTCATTCAAAATTACATGTATAACAAAAACAACACAAGGCCCAGGTTTGTTTGTATTTGTTGTTTTACATGTTATTTTGAAAACAAAATCCAATCCGGATCAGATCCGGGGGAAAATAAAACACAGCTAATATTGTATATTCAAATTTTGATTTTTAAAATGAATTTTAATTTTCTTTCGAAAACTCAATTTTTCGACAGTTTCATTTTTTTTTAAATATGACAGTCAACAGCTGCACTATCTTCAACAAGTAGAAATAAAATGTGTTCTTTTATCTAAAAATAAGGGTACCTACAAAAATAATTTTCGATATTTTTTTATTTTTCTCGAAAACGACTCCTAGTATTTTGAAAAAAAGCTTAAATTGCTTAATTTTTAAGATAATTCAATTAAAAAATTTAAAATTAAGGCATTACTTTCTCATTATCGGTATAAAGTTTTAAAAACCTGTAATGTCAAAACTTGTATTTTTGAGAGATGTTTTTTTTTTTAATTTTGGGTACATGATTTTTTTTAATTTAATTTTTATTTGGAAAGCAATAAAAGCTTGAAATTAGGGTGCCAAATTTGTTTCTTAAAAATTTTAAAAAATCGTATACTATATAAAAACTCGAAACTGCTACAACGGTTTATAATTTTTGTTCTAGCATAAATTCGTATTTGATTAAGAAATCACATGACATTCTGTTTTTAGCTCCAACGATTAGAGGGAGTTTTATGGTTATGAAAATTTATATTTTTATATTATCCCTAATAACATCCATGTTTTAAATTCTAATAAATGTCTTTATCGAGGGTAAGTTATGAAGCTGAAGATCGCTGCGCGGATAGAGAACATCGCCGCGTTCCGTGAAAGTGTACATCAGAAGAACATGGTCTTTCACAAACTTCAACTTGGCAAATTATTCGATGGAGCTTGGGCAACTGACCCATGACCTCGACGTTTAGGGTAATAGACAACGCTGCTTGTTCGCTGACTGGGCTTCGAAGCCCTCGGAAGAGTACCCCAATTTTGGCCGAAAAATCATCTTTATCGACAAGGCGTGTTTTTGGATAAATGGCTGTGTTAACAAGCAAAATTGGAGTATATGTTAGTAGATATTAATTTTAATGCAATCGAGATACATATATCGTCTGGGTTTTTCTATCTTCTGATCTGGCATTGAAAAATACTCTGAAAAATACTCTATGTAGTATGTATTTTTTAAAAGTTATAATTTGGATAGTTTTGGAAGTTCATAAAACACAGTCTTCATTTCTTGTTTTCAAAAAATAAACTTCAATTGATAGCTATAGATGGAACCACATCATCATCACAAAGACCTCTAAGTATTTAGTCATTTTTATTTTTAACAAATTTGTAACATACCAAATTTTAGATTTAAGTTAACTAAACGCAAAATATTGAATTCACGCAACCCACCTCTAAGGATTCTCTATATTTCCTGATTGGCAGGATCTGTTTCAAATAAGCAATATAACATTCGTCGTTCAGCATGTAAATGAGCAAATACGCATAACGTTATAGTAAAAATTGATATATCATTTAAATCTTATATATATGTACATGTACATATACTCGTATATTGCATATGATCAGATCGGATTATTAAAAACTCTGCTTCACATTGAGCACGAAACGGTGCTAAATTCCTGAGAACTCGAAAGGTGAGACAGAACATCATATCCCAATTATTGTAAGATTTGGTCTTAATTCTACGGCGATATTACAGGAATTGTACAAAAATCTGGCAGTTATTATTGTTGCGTTTTTCAGTCTCTATATGAAAGAAATTTTATTCAGCTTTGAATTAAATTGTCTAATTTATCCAACATTCGAAAAAATACGTTTTTGTTTGGCGACTTGAACCTTAAAAAAATATGCGTTTTCGGATCTCGTTTTCGGGCTGTCTATTATTATTAAAGTTTTTAATGTTCGTGAATATATGCTACCTAAAGTGCACATCAGTTTTACTTCTCAATGTGGTTTTATGTTCAGTGAAGAAGAACAGAATGTCTATAAGCCCTTAAAAAACTGTATTTAACTTTAAAAATATAAATATAATAATATATGGGTTTTCAAATTAAATATTAATTCGGGCAGAATCTTAAAAAAAAATTGTCAAATTGAAAAATTCGAATAATAATCAGGAGTCCCTAAGGCAGTCATATTATATAATTCTTTTTATACTATTCCTAAATGATATGCACATGGCTTTCTTTACCTACTCTCGGAGACGAAAACAAAATGTATCAATATGTTTCGCCGATAATGTCCTTGTTAAAAGAAGGATGATTTTTGGTCATCAATGTTTCAATTTCGATCATCATTAAAACTACGCTGCACATTAGCACACATTGCTTATTTTGTGCACAATGTACAACACGTCTTACGCGATGCGTATTATTGTTTAGAGTAAACATATTGTGGAAACAATCCATAGTTTTTTTAATTAGTCGCTCTGATGGACGCTTATAAGCACCATAAAAGTTTTACAAAATAAATGTGAACAATTTCTATGATGAATTGCCAAACTAAACACCGAGTATTTAAAGTTCTCCGCTTCTAAAAAAAAACACCCTTTATATCTTGTATTTTTTACACTTTACAATCTAGAGACATCTAAGGTTTTAATGACACCCTTAATTGTTAAAAGTAGACTTTAACAAATTGTATAGCTGAATTGATTTAAGTAATTTGAAAAACGCATTTCATATTCAAGGTTAAAGTAAAATTAGAATAATTTATCTTTGTATCTATTATATATTTTTCAAAATCAACTATCGTGCTGAGTACATTTTGTTTAAATACAACCAATGTCATTCTAGATTATGCTGTATATTTTGTATGTATCAAAGGGCACGGTAGTGCCCAGCCAAGTTCTGGCACTACACCCTTTTTACAGGAACAAACTCAGGCGATTTTTGACCCCTCCCTATCTTCAGTACCAATGAATTCAGAAACTTAAGACTCCGAATATTTGCTAAGGTAGTCAGGCACAGGCGCCTCACCAAATTTCAATTTTCTAGCATAAGCGGTTCCTGAGATATAAGGCCTCAAAAATCACAAAAACCGTAACTGACTGACTGACTGACTGACAGATCATCAAAATTATGGAGCACTTCCCGACATCGTAGAATCTTGTAATTTTGCACAAAGGTAGGTCTTGTCATGCAAGCAGAGGAAAAAATCGAAAATTTGAAATTTTCGATTCAGGGGGCGTGGTATCCGCCCATTTTATCCGCGTTTTAGCACTTCCCGACATCGTATTATGGAGCACTTCCGACTGCTGTAAAACGATGAAATTTGGTGAACCGGTAGGGCTTATATTGCATATAAAGAACCAAAAATAAACACCAAAGTTTTCCTTTCAGGGGGCGTGGTATCCGCCCACTTTCGCCGAATTGGTGTTGGTTGAATGGAGCACTTTCGACTGCTGTACAACGATGCAATTTTGTAAAGTGGCAGGGCTTAAATTGCATACAAAGAAAAAAATATAAAATTTGAGGTTTTGCATTTAGGGGTGTGGTATCCACCCACTTTCTCAGAACTGATATGTAAATTGTATGGTACACTTCCGATTGCAGTAGAACAATGAAATTTATTAGAACGATCGGGCTCAAATTGCATATGAAGGACCAAGAATAAAAATTGAGGTTTTCCATTCAGGGGGCGTGGTATCCGCCCACTTTCCGAGAAAAAGTTTGATTTATATGGAGCACTTCCGATTGCTGTAGAATAATGATGTTTGGTGGAAGGGTATAGCTTAATGTACATTCAAAGCGAAAAATGGAAAATCTAAGATTTTTCATTCGAAGTGTCTTTTTATTGTCATTTTGAAACTATACATGCATTTTGAAATTTCATAACTTTTCTTAGAACTAGAGTGCTGGATTTGGTACTCTATGTTATGTTAACATGAATGAAAGAAGAAAACATTTGCATACCTGAAAAAATTACGAGTTTACATAAAAAAAACTCTTAACTGTGATGTGAACTATAATTAAACCACTAATTAGGCTGTTAATTGGTGGTCTACCTTCATTTAAAAAAAGGAGTTAAAATTATAACAAAAACATCATCGCATCCTCAACAATTATTGCTTTTTTATGGCTTTGAGCGGATGTAGGTACTAGTATTTAACATTAAAGTAGGTATGTTAGTGTTAGGTATCTTGCCAGGACAAGAAGAAACAATTGAAGCGCAAATCAAAACAACCAATAACAAAAAAAAAAAAAAAAAACAAAAGTAGGAAGCTATAAACTAAGTTGATTTTATAAGGTAGAGTCCACCCTTCTATTTTTCCGTATCTTTCGAGATTTTTACATGGCAAAATATTAAAATCTTTGCAAAAAGGAGTGAGATCAGACCAAAAACATAAATGTTAAAAAAAGAGCCAAGTTCTTCTATACAAAAACCTTTGTGTAACAAGTCAGCCGTGAAAAGGACTGAGATCTAAAAGTGCACCAAGTTCTTACTTCATGAAGGTTTAATACCGAATATTTAAAGTAGAATAATGTTGAAACAGCTACAATGTAATAGAGAAATTTTATTATTTAATGATTACTGACTAAAATTTGATGGGCTCACTTGGCAAGTTTTTTTTATGCCCAATTCGAAAGGTTTTAAAAACTTGACCAGTGAAGCCATCAAATTTTAGTCAGTAATCATTAAATAATAAAATTTCTCTATTACATTGTAGCTGTTTCAATATTATTTTACTTTAAATATTCGGTATTAAACCTTCATGAAGTAAGAACTTGGCGTACTTTTAGATCTCAGTACTTTTCACGGCTGACTTGTTACACAAAGGTTTTTGTATAGAAGAACTTGGCTCTTTTTTTAACATTTATGTTTTTGGTCTGATGTTAATTACACTAACTTTAAGTTGGTTCCATTGATTCATTGCTTCTATTAGACGAATTTCGTTTATGACATTTTTCATCTTAACTATGTTCAATCGTATTGATTATTTTCTCAATAGCCCACTGACTCGTATGAACATAATGTTTTGGGCATGACTTATCTTACACTCCAGCGTAAAGAAACCAACTCACTAACCATTACGCCAAGGGATATTATATAATCATTAGAAAGTATCGAATTTTTTCCTCGTGATTCCATATATACCTTTTTTAATTTTTCAAAATATTTTGTTTGTATTTTTTTTAAATTTGTTATCTAAATAAATTAAAATTTTGTTAATTAAAAAGTTAAAATCTGAAATATATCTAGTTTTTCCGTGTCACTATTAAGGGATGTGAGATAAAATCCTAAGATACCAATATAGTCCTCTTTTCATTGGGTGGCAGATCAATTAATTTTCGAACTTATGCCAATAGATAGTGTTTTGCATCCATGTGTGGCGAACGAGAACAGTGCGATACATGTAAAGCTGACCAGACTCGGCAAAAGTAAACCACTTTTATATATGCTTTATGACATGCTCAATAATAGAGTGTGTTGTCAAAAGTGGCAATGTGCCACAATCTTCGATATTAAAAATGGGCTTCAGCAAGGAGTGGTCAACTCGCCGATTCTATTCAGCACTTACATCAGCTTTCTGATAAGTAGTCTAACTCAGGTAATTGCGTATGCCGACGATTTAATAATGTACAAAACAGCTCCAAAAGTTAAGGTCATAAGAATTCTTTTACAGTGTGACTTCGACAAAATTCAGCGATATTGCGATGACTAGAAGTTGAAAATCAACTTTCAAAAATCAGAACCTATTTTGTTTAGAACTCGGGATAAGAGAAAGAACTGGCGCAAGCTGGAGATGGTGAGGCCATATGGACATCCACTGGCAAGTAAGAATGTAGTAAAGTACCTTGGCATCTGGTTGGATCAACATTTGTATTTCGACTGCTCTAACCAGCCTTTGGCCTGGCAAAACGTTTGTTTTACAGCAGCCGGCTTGATAGCAAGGAGAAGGTGATCTGCTACAATGCCCCACTCCGGCCGATGATTGCCTATGAGTGCCTGGTATGGTTCAACGTTGCTTCATCTCAATTGGAAAAGATTCGGGTGTTTCAGAGGCAGTGTCTAATACTTAGACTTGGATTACACAGGAGACCAGAGTTGCAGTACAAACAATATCATTCCAACCAGGTTTTATAAAACGGAGCCAACATAAACAGGTTAACATAAACAGAACAGAAATTTTTTGTTAAGGCTGATTCGGGGTCACATTGCAAGGGCGATGTCCTCGATCAAGAGCCTAACGAAGAATACTACGAGATTGTTCATCTAAGCGACTTCATCCCGCCCGATGCTTTTCTCTACTTAGAAAGTCGAGGACTGTCACATCGGCCGTAGAACTGTAGATAGGCGGCACCTTTATAGTCGAGACGTCATCGCACAAAACGGAGTGGAACGCCTTCGGTTCAGTATGTCCGATCGGGACCGGAGGGACAGGTTAAGAGAACCAGTTATGATGGATATATGATAGAGAAAGTTGACTAGGATATGTATCTATGGTATGTCTTGGCCGACTTACATAGATTTAAGTATGTACAAATAAAATATATATTTGTACATAATATAAATATAAAATCGCACAAACTACTACTGTGGCTGTTCTAGTTTTCAGTAGCTTTAAGTAATTTAAGGTTATTTCAATTAGTTTTAGTTTAGTTTGTAAGTTTTACATATAAACAAAAAAAAGTTAAGGATATTTTTTTTAATTTCTTCTCGAGAAAAATAAAATCTAATATCGATATATCTTAGTGTAAATATAGTTTTTAGACCGAAAGACATTAGAATTAAGATGTAGTAACGACCAGTAAGTTAGTTGTAAGTTACTGATAAGTAGGCTTGTTTTTATGAATTTTGTCTAGCCTTAACTAAGTTATCAGCTTATGAATCAAAAAAATGAATAAAATAAAAATAGATGCAAATTCACTGCTGAGTCCTAGAGATAGAGCCGTGTTAATCTATACACTTTTGTTTCATTCAGAGAAACAGATCAAGAATGATTTATTGACGGACAAATTTAAGTCAACATCTAATGCAGATGTCTTCTTCAAGAAATTCACAACATTTATGCTGCGTTTCTGCAGTTCTACGAGTATATTCAAAACTGTAGACCAATTACTACTTCATTTATTTAAAGAAAGCATTTAATTTTTTTTTATCCAACTGCACTAGAAAGAATGTTTTCTGCCCGAATGTATAACGAGGTTAGTAGTCATTGAATATAAAACAAAGTTAATATTGTGTCTTACCACTTTTTCTAAAATGTTGATCGCACCAATCAGTCAATGCTTCGCACTTACCTGAAAATAAATAATAAAAGTTTTGTATTAGAAATAAATACATTTTGAAAATTTATAATTTTTTCAATACCACAAACCGCAATATCTTTAAAATTTCATTTAAATTAAAAAAAAAAAATCAAGAACAATTTAGGTAAATATTTTGAGTGCAGGGTTAAAGAAATACAATTTTGTTATGATAAATCGAAATTCTCTAAATTTTATAAATAAATAAATTTTTTTCTTATAATTTACTTCAAAAGATTCCTCCTCCTTGATGTTTAACAAATTCTGGCCACTATTTTATAGAATCTATGATTTGTTTCACTTGATAATTTACCTACTTTCAAGAAAAATTGGTAAGTGTTCTTAGAGCAATTTGGGTTTGTTTCAATTCTTTTTCGAAAATCAGAAAATTTTTATCGATTAAATGGAACTTAACGAGAGTAAGTAAGCTTATCGTGGCGGATGGCTCTAGTTTGACTTAATTGAAAATATTGAATTTGATAACTGAATAAATTGAAGCAAGTCGAATTGAAAATATTTTTTAATAGATAGATAGATAGATAGATAGATAGATAGATAGATAGATAGATAGATAGATAGATAGATAGATAGATAGATAGATAGATAGATAGATAGATAGATAGATAGATAGATAGATAGATAGATAGATAGATAGATAGATAGATAGATAGATAGATAGATAGATAAGTTTTATTCATGAGAAACAAATTTTTTATACAATGTATTGAGTATTGAACATGAATAAATTAAGACATGACAAAGTTTGTCGTGTGTCTTTTTTAATAGAAGCTAGTCCTGTTTTACCTTTGAAAAAGACCCTTTTTCAATTAATTAAAATTAAATGTAATAATATAATATGAAATATTTAAAATGAAGACATATATAGTCGGCTAAATATGCAAAACGGATTAGTTTCCTTTTAAAAAATTAACATTAGATCAAAATGTTTACTTTATTGCCAAAGATATAGCTGCGCAATCACTTCATGGGACTCGCCCGTAATCAAATTAAGGATGCACGAATAATACGAAAATCACTGAAAAATCAAAAAACCATAACGCGAAAAACAATTATTACACAGTTGCATTGATACAAAAACGTAAGCAAACACAGAAAGGAGTTTAGGGATTACGAAAGACTGTTTTAAAATATCTCAACAAAACACAATCTGCCAACAAGCAGTCAGTTGGCAATGGCTGTGAATCAAGATTTAGACCGTGCAGGGAACGATTTTCCAATAAATGATTGTTCAGTGCGTTTCAGGTAATTGTTTTAGACAAATGGCGGACATTTCGAATGATGTCTTCTTATAACTTTAGCCATTGAGTTACCCAATACAAAATAATTTGATTTTAAATCATTAGACTATATAGACCAATTAGACATAATTAGACCAACTTGTATGGAATATGTTTTGTAATAAGCTTGCCTTGAAGTCTCAATTCACGCCAACAATAGTCTTCTAGCAGCTTTACACATTTGGACTGTATCCCGTTGAATTTTTTTTATTATTGACAGGACTGAGTTTAATATATGGGCGTAGTTGAGAATTTGGTTGAACAACAACTTAACAAATAATAGATAAATGTTAGAAAATTAAACAAATTAATGAAGTAGAGCACAGGAAATTTACAGAAATACAAATTTAAAGAGAGACAAAACTCGCTAGACCTTAATATGAAAGACAAAGTTTTGGAAAAGAGCGACAGTTATCTGTCACTTTTAATCAAGATTAAAACACAATAAAAAAACAAAACAAAAAATACCACCCTATGGGAGGATTTCTTTAAAATTACATTTTGTTTTAAGACCCAAAAAATTAACGCCTTTTCTTCCGTCAAATGTCAAATCATAACTTCATATCGTATTATAATTGACTTGATGAACCTAGACACCAAAAATATAAAAACTGTTAGCATGTTCGCATCATAACACAAACCAACATCGTTAACGGTTTTTTCCACCTGTAAATGAAGCATAATACATTACATACTTTCTCAAGTTGACGGCTGCTCAACAACATTATGCGCACAAAGAAAAGAAATTAGCTTATAGCCAAGTATCCCGGCTGCTCTTGGCCTGAAGTTAGTTTGTGTTCTTCCATTAAAAGTGTTTTATACAAAATAGGTATGTTGTCTGGGGATGTGTCTTAATGACCCAAGCCACAGCGCTCAACCATCATCACAACCATACGATACGTATAGCATGAGAAAGCTAAATAGAAATGGTATAGTTAAAGTGTTAAAGGAAATGACCTCTTCCTACAAAATTTTGAGAGAGCAGGCAGCAGTATCGTTATCTCGCAAATGTCTTGTTTATTGTAAGTTTTTTTTTTTTGTTTAAGTGGGTTAGGTATTTTGCTGAAAAATGATACCCACGATAAAAACGTTTATGTTTCACCTGTCTTTAAAATCGGCCAAGCCACAGAATGGAAATGGAGCAACGTCCCCTGTTACATTTGTTAGACTTTCTTTATGAGTGTGTTGCAGTCAGCCATAACTAATTAAAAGTTTTGTCATAGAAAGGTGCGATGATAAGGATTATTTCATGGAAGAGTGACAATTAAAATGCAGTACAGTGGTTTTTGAATGAAAGCTTGTTGCTGACCATTCCACAGGCATAAGTAGATAGATCTTAGAAGTTTGTCTAGAAAGTTTGTAAGATGAAAAGAACAACATATTCACACATATCATCAGAATTTAATAGGGAATGTCTTACTTAAACTTAAGTCGAATGTGGCCCAACTCTGATTTGAACGGACCCGTGAAAGACACTATTGTAAATATAATAGTGCTACTCATATACTACTACCTTCATATTGTTAATATAAGGCATTGCCTGGTTAGTAAGTTTTCTTGATGCAAGTAAAATAAAATGCACGACTGGATCGCACGAACTTGCTCTTATGTAAAAGTACTTTGGAATTTAAGATACATTTTATAAATATAAAACATGGATTTAATGAGATAATAATGTTCAAATGCATAAAATTGCCGTCTGGTTTCCGGAAAAGTATGAATTTATGCAAATAAACTTTAAAAAATCGTTTTATTATTAAATAAATTTTTTATATAAGAAATTTCTCTAAAATTTTTCAAGAAAAAAAAATGTGGCAGGTACCCCTGATAACATTTTGTCCCAAAATTTTTTTTGACCAAAATGTAGCCTATGTTCATAATATCACACTTAATTTTTTTTATCAAAATCGTTAGAGCCGTTTTCGAGATAAATAAGATTTTGCATTACGGGTGTATGGGGGGTACCGTTAGTTTTGGAGCTAAAAAAAAATTTCAATTTCTCCTCTAGGGAATCACCGAAGACTCTTAACTACCGAGATTGAAAGAAATAGGTTCAGTGGTTTAGGCTGTAGTGAGAGGTACAGACATACAGACACACTGAAACATGTTTTTTGTGTACTAAATTTTTCTTAAAATTTTTATAATCAAAATTGATATGCAAATTGTTAGTATTTAATAAAATACATTCTAAAACGAAATTTAAAAATTTAATCGTGTATCAGTTTTCAAAATATTGAATTTTCAAAAAAAAAAATTGTATTATTTTTTTAAAAATCCAAAAACTATTTTTTCGAAAAAATTTTTAGTTTATATTTTTTCAAATGCAAAGCAGCTCCTGCATAAAAAGTTTGGTTAAAATCGTTACAGCCGTTGGTGAGAAAATCGAAAATCAAAAAAACCGTTCTATGACAGGTACCCCTAATAACATTTCCCCCCAAATTTTTTTTTGACCAAAATATAGTTCATATCCATAGTATCACACTTAATTTTATTTATCAAAATCGTTAGAGCCGTTTTCGAGATAAATAAGATTTTGCATTACGGGTGTATGGGGGGTACCGTTATTTTTAGAGCTAAAAAAAAATCTCAATTTCTGCCTTAGGGAATCACCGAAGACCCTTAACTACCGAGTTTGAAGAAAATACCTCCGGTAGTTTAGGCTGTAGTGAGAGGTACAGACATACAGACATACAGACAGACAGACGGAATTGTCGGACCCACTTTTTTCGTCTTCGCTATCATCGTAATGTCAACTTTGATCAAAATCTCGAGTTCGATTTTTTTCCCAAATGCAGAACTTGCCCTATAGTACCTATATCGCAGGTAAAAAAGAGAATCTTTCCGAATTCAGCAACACAATCCGTTCATATGCATTGTTAATATGTCTGGTATAAGCTAGGCAAAAAAGCTGACAAATTTAGATAATTAATTGGGCCAATATGACACCACATGAATCTATAAGAAACTTCTTCCCTACTCGATAAACCTATTGGAGCTCCTTATGAATCGTGCGAGACTAGGTACTTATTAAAACCTTTTCAGATATCTTTGGGAAATAGTTTCTTCTAAATGGATGAAACATTTAATTAAAGTGTGTCCGGTTCCAAAAAGAAATGGCGACCACTGGCAGTCTATTCCTGTGGCCAAATTAGCGCTGAAGAACGCCATTTTGATACCTTAACTCGTATGAATCTGTGGATGGAATTGATATGGAAAATTGAGGACATTCTCACGGAATCATCCTGTTTGGATTAAGTTAAAAAATATGGAGCTTTTCCAATCCTAGCAGTAAATAGGGTAACCACAGGTACAAATTTAAACAACAAATTAATTTTAAAAGTACGTATAAGATTATACTATAATTAAACACGAAATTGTAAGTAGCTGTAGGTAAAGTCAAGTTGTGGTGGCTTGAACATAGATTGCGACTAAAAGTCTTTAACCAAACTTATCCGACTATCTTTTGCAATATTTGTTTTTCAAAACCCAGCCATATTTCTTAAGATGATATCTTCTCAGCTACGATAAAGTTCGTATAAAGTAAATGATTCAATCAAATGGCAATTCGTCCCAATATTCTTTTTAAATCGAAACCAAGTTGCAAAGGCATATGATTCAGATTTGTGTCGAAACCTGTGGTTGGGAATAGAAGTTCTATAGTAAAGTATACTAACTATAGATATTCGCATCTTCTCAAGGCCGTACAATGTAATTCGATACAACTTTTAATTTTTCTCTAACGTTATACTGTACTGGAACTTTAACATTTAAATCATGTGTCAAATTCATCCATAAATGCTTCGAATTTGTATCTCTTATGTTATTATTATAAATAGCTTTTGGGAAAATCAAACTGAGTTTTTGTCTTGTTAGAGTTAGGTATAAGATGATACTCGTATCTTGTACAAAAACATTAGGTATATTAACTATCACCCAAATTAAAAAAGGCAGTTTAGTGACGGTTTATCTATAAGTCCTCGATTAAATGCAAAATTTCTGCTAAGTGTCGCTTATTACTAAAATTTAAGCTCCAGTTTTCCCTCCTGCTACGTTGTTTGTGGTATTTTCCATTTTTTTCTATTATTTACAAGAAAATTTAAAAAACAATTAAATAAAATATAAAGAAGAAAATTCTTAACTGTTTTAGTAGATTTTTGATAAACCTTTATTTTTCCCCAAACACTTCGTTGTTTTTTTTTTTAACTTAAAAGTATAAGTCGGGACTTAACTCCTATTTCATTGCTTAGTAAAATTGTAGAAGAGAGGTAGGATATTTTTAGTAATTGGGCTGTATTAGTTCTATAAAATATTAAAATTGAATGTAAAATTTTTTGACTCATGCTGCTCGCAAACTTATATTGTACATATTATGTTGGCTTCAGAATTTTAATAATACACGTAAAATATGCGTAAAGTGATGTTACACTTTGACAAAATAACAATTTATCAACAATAATCTAACGAAACATATTTGTTGCTGGTGAAATATGACATATAATAAACCTTTATTATTAAAACCCTCAAGTTCGCCCGTACATCGGTTAGTTTGGAAACATCCTAGGTATCTTCCTTCTTATTTATAGAATTGAATGTTTTCAAATTGGTTAGTTTCTATTTACTCATTACATCTTCTTGGATTTTATTGAACATTGCGTAAGATATTCGAGAGAAATGGAAAAAAGGAAGCACTGCACTCATACACAGCGTGAACTTATTATACGATTGATTTCAGAAGCCAAGACTCATTCGGAGATTCAAAACCTAATTAGAGGTTCATCAATGACGCGACGACACTGTAAGAAATACCATAATGTATTGGCCAAAGATAGAAACTCGTAGGCAGAAGTCGGTAAATTCCCTAAAACTAATAAAACGTGCATTACAAAATTAATCCATTTATTCTATTTTCTGAAGCTAAGGATATGTTCTACGTTAAGACTAATGTTAATACAGTTCGTACGCGTCTATAAAAACTCAGCAGAAAAACACTGAATTGAAGGTATTATGTCTATACATATGTGAAGAGTTTTGTATAGTATAGTTTTGTATATAGTATATGCTGCGGTGCGGATGAAATACCGCTGAAATGGATATTTCAGCAAGATAGTAAACCAAAATACACAAGTAAAGTTGCGAAGCATATTCCACGCAAAAAAGGTTATTGTGATGGAATGGCCTCCAAAACCCAAAGGCCACCACCCTATAGAAAATATTTGATGTGTTGTAAAAAATAAGTTGCTTGTGTCAATCAACGAATAACAATGACCTTCGGGAAGCTATGCAATCATAGAGGTCGACACCCGTGATAGGTGGAAAACCTGATACACTCAATTCAACGTCCTTGCGTTGCTGTTGTTTCCAACAAAGGAAATGAAACTAAATATTACATTAAGTTTCAAGAACGAATTAAATTTTTTGATAAAAATCATTTGAGTAAGTTTTAAAATACCGACTCAAATACTAAATTTAAAAACATTTTTGTATTCTTGTAATAAGAGCTTCTTAAAAATATTTATTTAAAAAGCACCTGATAATTTATTTGTTAAAAGACAATGCTTCAATTTATTTTCGATTTAATTGTACTATAAGATTGACCACTATTGTTTTGACAACAGCTTTATATGATCATTAAAAAAATATTTTCAGATCCCATCACTCTTTCCGTCTTATTAAATGATTTTTCTTTTAAACTTAGATTTTGTTAACTTGATATTATGTTGAAAACGTCTTTTTCAAAATCTTTAAAAAAATAAAATAATAACAAACAATAACAAATAACAACTTCATTTTTAAAGTATGTTTAAAATATATAAAAAATAAGAAGTTTATAAAAAAAGAACGTTTTTCTTATATATTTTTTTGTTAAATTCAGTTGAGATAATTTGCTAATGGAGATTTTAAACATGTTTTTTTTATTTTAATAAATAAAAGATTTGATTTTTAAAACTTAAAAACACACTTATTTTCTTTATGTATTTATTTACTTAAATGTATTTTGAAACTATGCTATATACATATGTATACCCAGCGACAAAAAAAAAAACCCTCGCACTTTAAAATTCTACCTTTCATCCAATTTTTTTCTCTACTTTTATTATTTTGTCATTTGTTTTGACAAAAAAGCAGTCAAAATTTAACATTAAAAATCATAGTTTTGTCTGTTTCGCAAAAAATTGGAATTGGAAGGCCTTAATCGATAACTTCAAAGAAGAACTTATTTATTTATTAAATTCGTTAAAATCTAACGTTAACAATATTAAAAATAGTTCTTACAATCTAATATCATAATTTATATTTATTATTCAATATTGTTGAAAAACATAAGTTTAAATTTTTTACATTTTATATTATCATTTACAGATCTAAACAAAATTGAAATTCGTTATAAATTGTTATTAATTGATTGAAAGGGCTACATACACTATACACCATAGTTTGATCTGCTAAATATTTGAATAATAGGTTGCTGTCGCCTTAAACATGAACGGCTGAAACTGAAATTTAATTTACTTAGAACTGATGGCAATGATATCGAACCATTAATAATCCCAACAATAAAACGAAATTGTATAAACTTTCTGTGGTTAGTCAAAGAAGGAAGGCTGATCAAAGCTAGTCTTTGAGAATAAGGGGGAAGTAAATTTTCCCTTGACCATGGAAGAGACCGAAGACAGAAACGCAGAAACCTTTTTTGGACCGCGTTTTATTTCCCGACTTTCAATTAGCAATCGATGTCGATCGCTGGGGACATTAACAGAAATTTTCAGCCTCAAACTGGAAAAAAATAAGTAACAGAACCAAAATGATTTTTCGGATAAATCCAAATTAAATTTGTTCGGACCCGATGGGATTGCGATAGTCGGCCGCAAAAAAGGAGAAAGGTATTTGGATCAATATGTTTTGCCTACTGTAAAACATTCTCCTTATGTGATGGTATGGGGAGCCATTACAATGTTTGGTGTTGGGGCCATTATTATGCTGGAAGGTACTGTTAATGGTGCAAAATACATTGAAATCATTAATGAAGGTGTTTTGCCAACATTGGAGCAATTTTCTAACCGAGTTATGTTCTATAAAACTTCAACTTTTTGATCAAACACATACGATTTTTATATCTGACACTGCATAACAAACACGATAAAAGTGCCAAAACAAGCCTATTACTATTCTAATTCACGATATCGTACCATAAAAATCCTATTAGAAAACATTTAAAAAATGATAAAGGGAATTATAATATTATAACTTGGTGTCTCGAAAGACGAAATGAAATATTCATAGAACTCTGTTCAAAATGCAAACACATCGTTGTTCCGTAGAATCTTTATCACTTTATCTTAGACCAACGGGTCTCATTTTATTTTTTGATACTCGTTATTCGGTCAAGATATAACATATTGAGTTGAATTTAAAGACTTTTGATTATACAAGCCATTGATTTCCCGGACTTTCGAGCGACATGCATACGAGAATATACAGATTCTAACACTCCTTTGTCCCGTTTTAATGCTCACTTAATAATAAAAAAGTCATATCTGTATTTATATCTTCATAAATCAATTCATTGCTAGCAAGGTGGCAAGAGGTGGTGGCGCAGTGTGCATTCTTTCATTAGATCAACATAGTTGTTACAATCTACACCTACCTATCAAAACACCATTCAATTTGCTGGTTTTGGTAAATTCCACCATGATTCTACTCGTACTTTCTTTGTCTATCTAAAATCAACAGCAATAAATATTCAAATATGTCTGCGATGCGATGTTTGAAAAATGAACTAACTAACTGAGTGTCAAACATAACGTAGAATGTGGAAAAGTGGAGCTGAGTGATTGGTGTTCTTACTGTTCATTGTTAAAGTTGGTGGCTTTTTATTTCCTTGAAATAAAGTTCGTGGTTGTGAGATACAAAGCCAACCCATTGTGTGACAGTCGTGTTCGCTCTGATGCGTGACAAATTATTGACAGGTACTAGGTATAGGTAGTCATAACCCCCTGCGGTAAAATTATCAAACCAAAAGCATGGGGGAATAAATAATGTTATAATCGAGAACTTATTATGCAGACTGTGGGTTGAGCATGAATGACAATGTTCATTGATAAAAAAAATGTTAGATCATCATTAGAGTCTGTGAGGTAAAGTTGGATACCAAAGGAAAAAAAAAACAGAATATTTTTGAGCTGAACTTTTTTTGATATCTTTATACATACATATACATATTAAATATAATTCATCAGTCGTAATTCTTTTTCTCTCAAATTGGTTGACCGATTTTGATTTAATATTTGTCTCCTATGAAGTTCGAGAGACTTCGATTTTTAAAATTTTATGTTATTAGATCTAAATATTCAGAGCATGAAATTCATCTTTTAAATGCCTTACCCCCCGTTTCACAGTGGGAGTTTAAACTTAAGTTCAGCTGAACCTTAACTGGAGTTTAAATTTGAGGTTTAACTCGTCCGGATTCACTGTCTAATCTTAACTTCAGTTACTTAAACGTAGTTTAAGTAAATTGTTTTCTCTTTCTATCTGAATCAAAGAAAAAACAATCAAGGAAAGTTTGCTTTGCTTCAGTTGTGACCTGTGACAGAAAAAACAAATTAAAAAATGGAAATAAATTCTATTGTCAAATAAGTATTTGAAGAGGTATTTGAAGTGAGGTTTAAACGGCAGAATAGTGTCGTTTACTTAAACTACAGAAGGAACTCTGTTCAAGGTGTTTTATTGGTTAGTGAATACGCTACATCGCAAAATTTAACATGGAAAACAACAACAAACGATTTGTGAACAAAAACAAGCTAGTAATTGAAAATAATATTTTAGTGAAGATGGAGTTTCAGATGTTGAAATGTAGCAGGTGCTTAGGTGGTGCCCGAAAAAATATATGTTGGCACGCTTGAGGGTGTGTTCGTTGGTATTTATTTTGTTATACTTTGCCTTTATAAGCCCAAAGCGTGATCGCTCCGCAATTTACAGAACAAATATTTTTTCAAATGCAAAATTTTAATTCATACCATACCATAGTATACAACCGACACTGCTGCCAAATTTGCACACAAATTTTGTTGAAAACTAGGTTAAGACAACGATTTTGCCTTTTATTAAAGTTAAACTCATCGAATACCTATTTTATTTTTTTAAGTATCGTCCTAACTTCATATCACTCTTTGACATTTACAAACGTCAAAATAGGTCTGTTTACTTAGTTTTTTGCATGAACTATCATTGCTTTAGGTGTGCTCAGAAGCAATTTATTAAAACAAATTGTCTTAGTACGATATTAATTAGAGAATGTTTAAAGTTAAGAACAAGTTAGAAAACTACTTTAAAGTTACGGAATATACAAGAAGTATTATACTATTACCTTGTTTAAAATTTCCAACACTAAAAAAAATTCAGTTTAAGTCAAATAAAATATATTTTTCTCTTTTACAAATGTAAAAATTAACAAATACAATAGGGATACGAGAACATTTTGAGTAGATTGTAGAAAAAAGATATATTTTCGCACTTTTGTAAGTGATAATGCAAAATTTATTAGTGCGATAAACTCTAAATCAACTCGATCTGCATTTTCATGAATATTTCAACTCCAGCTTAAAAACGAGACACAAATCTTTCGAACACAACCGTGTAAGTTAATTCAACAAGTAGGAAGGTTTTGGCACATAATACACTGATACCAACTTTGGGAGATTATTAAGAGTGAGTTAAAGAGTGAATAAAGCGTTTTTTTAAGTGCTTGTATTACTGCGCTAGATATAGATTACCAATAAAACACGCCTATAATTATAATATTTACAAATTGACCTAGCCAAATACAATATAACCTAAACTCAAATGGATTGAACCCAAACACAAAAAGATTTTACCCAGACGCAAATAGTTTTAAACTATTAGCATACTCGTATATTTAAACTATTAGCAAATCAATTTAATCTATATAAGAAAATCCACTTAAATTTGTAATAGCTTAGACATTTCCTAAATTTGAATAAAACAAATTGTGAGACATCTTTGAAGCTTTTTTATTTATTTAGTATGCCATTTTGTACGGAATATAAAATCATTGAAATGTAAATGTCCACCGCGTTTTCCAGTTTGACATTACTCTGGCCCATAAAACTGGCTGAATTTGACCAATGTTGCTTCTTAGGGAAGGGGTAGTTTGTGGTTTATTTAACTGTGACTTAAGAAAACCTTACACGAAGAAGTCTAACGGGGTCAAATCTCACGATTTCAGTGGCCAATTCACATCGCCTCCGCTTGAGATAATTATGTTCGGAAATCGCTCGTATAATACGAGCATGTCGATTATTTCGAAAACCTTCACCCATATTAATAAAGATGGTTTAGTGGAGGTTTATCGTTAAGTCCTGGACTGAGTGCGAAATTTCATTAATAAAACAAATTTTCTGTTAAGTGACGTTTACTTATTATGATTAAGTTAAACCACCGAAGTAGGTTTAGCGAAGGAATAAGAAATAGAAATGTCCACAGTCAGACACAAGCAATTGACAATCAATTTAGGTAGCCACAGAATATAAAAAAGAGATTGCTTACTTTTGTAGAAGATTTTCTTTAAAGGATTTTTGATAAATGTCTAAGCCAAGGCTTAACTCCTATTCCATGGTTTAGCAAAACCATGGAATATAGGTGGAATAAGCGTTTTTTATTAATACGGCTGCTTAAGTTTAGATAGATTTTCGATTCTGCTTAACCAATTTGTGTTTGGGTTAAATATGTTTCTTACTAAAAAGAATAAACAATTCTTCTGGAAATTATTTCAACAGAAGCACATACTCATTAAATTTCAAAATCGGGTCCAAAATATGCCAAATATGGCCCTATATCAACTTGGCCTTATCCCAAGGTATCGTCAAAACCTTAAGGTTGATTTTGTCGAGTTTATTTTCATAATTTTTTTATGATTTATTTTATTTTATTTAGATACAGTATTAGGTATGTATGTATATTAAAAGTGAATTCAAGAAATTGTAAATTCTTTTTAATATACAAACTTCGAAGCAAATAAAACTACGATTGCCTGTTCTATTAGCGAAATATCTTCTGAATTATAAAAAGAAAATTACTAGTAAAAGCATTTCTACCTTAAAAGAAATATTATTGGTTTTCGAAGGCGCTAAAAAAAATTTTCTCATTGGCAATACAACATCATTCACTGTAATAAAAAGGACTCTTTATGAAAGTAAAGCAAGGAGAATCCACCAATTTTTCAAAACAAATAATGGAAGGATGATTAATGTGCATCAAAAGGGCGACAATCAGAACCATATCGCTTACCTAATTTGTATGCAACTATGTGGTTTTCGCTTGATTGATGCTAAATTCAATATAAATTGAGAGAATATTCACGAAATTAATATTAATATAGAGGGAGAGAGAATAATGGTAAAAATCGATGTGACAGGATTGTTAATGAACATTTGTCTGGCTGTAAGAGGAGTCTTTCGAATTCAGCATAATTATGCAAACAGGTGATTTGTGTATTCAATTTGTTGGCTATTGAAAATAAAAACAACGATAATTTTAGTATCTTGGCTTTTTGTGTTTTTAAAATGAATTTGAGATTTGATGTATTTGAAATTACACTGGGTCGTCAGACAAAAAGTTATGGCTGTAGAACAACCAAGAAAAATTATACCACTTAATACTTACTAAACCGTCATAGAAGATTTATAGATTTCTTGCTTTCGAAAAATTTTACCTATTTCCATTGTTGTTTTTATATGTGCATCAAATTCAATTTTTGAAATTACCTTTTGAATATGAGAGCAAAGGTGATGCAATTTATTTAAATACTCAGAGATGATTTACATATCAATTCAGAGTTAAAATAACTCATTCGAGACAAATCGATCGAAATACTCATATGTATAACTATTTGGCATCAAAAATCTTTTTATGTCTTCTCAAATGGTGAAGCCGAAGTCACTTTACTCTCAAGGTGTAGGTAAAATTACTTGCATTAAAAGTTCAAACACAAAAAACGCACTTTTTTAACATAAAATCACTTATCGAACGCTTCATCAAAAGGTTTTTCGGGTAAAATTTAGAGACATTTCTTTTAAAACTATTTTACAGTAAAAGTTAATCCCTGTATACAGTTCGAGGGCAAATGAAAGGTTCATAGAAATCGCTGAATTTTGTATTTACACTTTTTTAGCGAAATGTAAATTTATTGTCTAATGGCAAACATTAAAAATGCGGCCATAGATAAAATATTTAGGAACACAAAGAAATCAATTTTTTTGTCAATGTTTAACTTTAATTGGTATGCCTAACTGAAGCCCCACGTTTTAATTATTAATGCAGCTAATTTGAACGCGGATATTTCTTTAATCATAAACCAATTTTGGAGTCACACATTAACACCCCTCAATTCCCATTCCCATTTTCACTAATACTCATAAAAACAAATATTGTAGACCATTGAAAAGCAAACAAAAAACCAAACATTTACCTCGGCCCAAAAGATGTGATGCATACAACATTTCACGATAGTGATGCATCGGATGATGGTGAAGCTGTGGATGATGCAATAGGGTGAATGACTGTGCCAAATTGGCAGTCATTGCACTACCACCAGTCGGAACACCACCGTACGTGGCAGCTATCGTCCCTGTTCCTCTTCCCAGTTGGAAGCCATCAATTCTCATGACATCCGCAACACTCCCTGCATCTTCCGCTGAAGGATACGCCATCAACGGCGACGGCAACGAAGGACCCGATGACAAAGATGACAGTGATGATGATGCCGACAGGACACTTGCCGTTGGAGATAATGACGATACGGTCGATAGTGTTTCGCAAGTACTGCTCCCGGTACTTCCAACACTTGAACTTCGCTGAGGTGGCGTTTTGTTGCAGATGTTGCTAGTGCTGCTGCTTCTGCTATTGCAGTAATTGCTCTGCAAACGGCTCAAGCGGGCGTCCGTTTTAGTAGCACCCTTTTTTATTTGCTGCCCTCCTAAAGCTGTCAATGCTGCCGGCATTTCGAGAATGGGGCTTGAACTGGTCTTAGATTTTGATTTAATCGCATTTGTTGGCGGTTGCCCACGATAGAATTCGTAGTATTCGCAAACTTCACAGCAGAATTTCATTTCTTTTCTTTCAGAACAGCGTGTTGGCTTGAAAGTTTTGATTGCATATAGGGTATGTCGAACGAAACGTTTCAAAATCAAAGTATTTAGGTAGTGATGACAAAAAACCAATCTAAAAAAAAAAGTGAGATAGCAAACATGACAGAGATGGTACATATTTCATCAAAGATCTAAACGCTTATACATTATAAATAATGTCGAGGGAACTTTTATTAATGGCCTAACTGATTATTTGCTCTACTCCAAATATTAACCTGATTTTTAATGGTACGTTTTCGTCCGAGGTCAAAGGAGTTAATTTCTGCTTGTTTTGAAAAGTTTTGAATTTGCGGAATAGTTTTCTTCTCTCTGTTTACAGCAATTTTTTGTTTTAATTTTTGTTTAAAAGATAGTTTTCATTCATTTTAAATCATATATTCATAATTTGGAATTGAATCTGAGAAATAATACGGAAATAAACTCATTTGACCGAAAGAAAACGTAGTAAAAACTAAAACTATAGATTCTCAAAGGCACCTAACGTTATTTGCTGATTTAGTAATCGACTTAAGTATGTATTTAAGTGGGAGTTAGCTTGTTACAAAAAAGGCATATCCTAGTGAATAATGCACGAATAGAAAATCAATAGAATTCTTCACGATTATTGAGATGTGTAAGCATCAACGTTCGTCCAAGTGTCGAATTTTTTTTATCGAACCTAATAAACATACATAATAATGTAATCGTAATGCCAACATTGTCTTTTTAAGTATTAAAAACATTTTCTGTGCATTTTAGTGGAATTTTATTTTTTTTATATGAACTTTGACAGAACTTTGGATTGAAATTCACAATAATGCACAGAAAAGAACTAAGTTGCAAAGTAAAGGAACGAACCTATCTAATTCAAAAGTTAAATATTGTTAGGAAAACAACGCACTAACGGACTCCGCCGCGTAACGTAGTTTGTTAGACTTATGTTTTTTGATACAACATTAGATTAATTTGTTCAAAACGACATGTTGTCTGATACGAAATACTACAACTATTTTCTTAAACTTGTTTGACAAGCACGACATGATGAATATTTGATGGATGAAAAACATTAGCTTTGACACTCGTCAAACATCAATTATCATTAGAATTTACTTATTAATTTGAATTACCGCTATTGCTTACAAGACTCATTTTGATATATTTTCTTACCATATGCACAGCTCCAGAACTTCATTGAAAATGAAATTTGCTTCAGGCTTGATAAGCGTTCACATTCTGAAATATTCTTGTCATGCCGCCAAAATATCAAAACATTTTAAAATCCATCCAGCATGTTTGACAAGCCACTGGATGGAGCGTTGGTATTATCAAAATCAATCCAATCATGCCGTGTTGTCCAACATATTTCAAAATATTAACTGTCTTAATGGGACACGAAGATATGATACTTCAGTTTGACCTTTGGAGCCTGATTACACGATTCTTTTTTTCGTCTTTTTGACAGTTTGGGTGAGGGGTGTAGAAACGTAGGTTCATTACGCAACACTTCTTTACCTTACACTAAATATGTCAAAAAGAGGAAACAACATAAAAAAGAATAGTTTAATCAGGCCTGAAAATACTAAAAATTTTAATCCATTGGTATAAATAGACATCATCCAGTTCATGACTTAATTCGAAATTTGGCATTATGTGGTTTAGCAGTTAAGGGACAAATTAAATTTTGACGTATCGAAAGTGTTTCATTGCACAAGAACCGATTGTTCTGAAAATGTATTTTCCGAAGCAGAATCGTTCATCACTAACGTCAAGGGGATTTGTTGAATTTATGTATATGGAATGAGCGTGCAATGAAATTTGACACTAATTGTTTCGTCTTTTTGACATATTTGGTGAGAGGTGAAGAAATGTTGGGGAATGAAGATATTTAGATCTAACTATCAATGAAAAGTACTTAAATCGAGATTTCAATCTCTCTTTTTGAGGCGCCTAAAAGTATCGTGTGCCACATGGAACGTGTAACCGTAACGTGTTACACGGAATATGTAACCGTAACGGGCTACACGGAACGTGTAACCGTAACTGGCTACAAGGAACGTGCATATACGTTAGACCCACGTTTTCGGTTTACCCTACTTCGGGCATAGATGTTAAAATATCAGAAAAAATTTTTTAAGACAATGTCTATATTTTATCTGACACTAGTTCAAAGCTCATAAATATCAAAACCGAGCAATCAATTAATCATCGACATTGAGTCTAAAATGTGCTTTTGTCGTAAGGTGAGGCTGTCAAAAGCTTCAAATAAGGTTTGGTACGTTTTTAGTAATTGAAATTTATAAGCTTTGAAAATATTCAGCTATCAAGCACAACAACAAAAAAACATGAACTGTCTGATGATGCTTGGTAACCATGACTATAATACAGATCCTATACATATGTACATATATCGATTGAAGTGGTCTTAACTAAATAAAAGCTTACGTATGGACAAATGCAATGAACTTGGTAACATAACCCGCGAGTCAATTTGTCAAAGTCAAACTAAAAGTGTCATAAATTGTTAATTGATTGGTTTTTTTTTTTACTTAGGAGAATGAAATGAAGATTATAAATGATACAAAATTTCCATTTAAAAAAATATCGATTATTCAGGGTCGTGTGCAAATGATTAATTTGACTGTCATCAATAAACATTCTAAATTCCTTGCTGCAAATTATGAAGAAGATTATAAATTATTTAAATTTGCAATACAAGAAGAAATTAAATGCACGTCTAGATCGCATGCACTTTCTCTTATGTACAATTAACCTTGCATTGTATGATGTATATTGATACATACACACATATGTTCAGGCAATAAACAAAAAATAAAATTCATGAGCAGTTTTATTAAAAATTGGGTTTTATACTTAAAATTTCGTTAACTTAGTTCGGTATGGTAATTTCAAATATTTAATACGACAAATTTAAAGGCAAAAATAAAAAAAAAATTCACTCATTTTCGAGACATAAAATTTTCAAAAAAATATTTGTTTGAAAATTAGTCTATGCAAGTCTTATTACAAGTTGAAAAGACTACCTGTAAACAAATTTTTATTGAAATCGTTTGTCAATGAGACAGCCGAAATTTAAAAGAAGTTTTATGGTCGGTACCGTTGTTAACAGGTTTTGTTGAAAATTTGATTTGACACATATTTTTTTAAATGTAACAGCTGTCGGGATATGTACATTTTATAAGTTTTTTCTGTGAATGGTACTGATATTTTTGGAGTTTAATAAAACAAAATTTCTCTTTCCGCCTCAGTGGTTAAGGCTGTAGATCGAGGTATAGACTTACAGACATGCAGACAGACAAATGGAATTTGGGGTTCACTTGTTAGTGTTCTTTTCATCGTAATGTCAAATTTGATCAAAATCCGGGTTCATATGCGAAATTTGTCCTTTAGGAATATGGTTGTTATTTTCAACCAATATTCACCAATGTGGTGGCAGTACTATCGAAGGGTGGATTGCCTTACAGGGTGAAAAAATAACTTCCTAAAAACAAGTAGGATTTTTTCGGAGTAAAAAAGAGCAACAATAGATATAATATTAATAAATATTAGAAACACAACATAAATTCCAATTACAGTGTGGCAAGAAAGAAAGTTATGTGATTTTAGCATTTAAGTTCTTGTCTATTTTATTTTATAGTGTGTAACGTATTGTATTTAGTTTTTCTCCTCTGTTCAACGTAAAAGAGATATTTGTATATAACGGGTGATTTTTTTTTGAGGTTAGGATTTTCATGCATTAGTATTTGACAGATCACGCGGGATTTCAGACATGGTGTCAAAGAGAAAGATGCTCAGTATGCTTTGACATTTCATCATGAATAGACTTACTAACGAGCAACGCTTGCAAATCATTGAATTTTATTACCAAAATCAGTGTTCGGTTCGAAATGTGTTTCGCGCTTTACGTCCGATTTATGGTCTACATAATCGACCAAGTGAGCAAACAATTAATGCGATTGTGACCAAGTTTCGCACTCAGTTTACTTTATTGGACATTAAACCAACCACACGAATGCGTACAGTGCGTACAGAAGAGAATATTGCGTCTGTTTCTGAGAGTGTTGCTGAAGACCGTGAAATGTCGATTCGTCGCCGTTCGCAGCAATTGGGTTTGTGTTATTCGACCACATGGAAGATTCTTGGTGTAAAACCGTATAAAATACAGCTCGTGCAAGAACTGAAGCCGAACGATCTGCCACAACGTCGAATTTTCAGTGAATGGGCCCTAGAAAAGTTGGCAGAAAATCCGCTTTTTTATCGACAAATTTTGTTCAGCGATGAGGCTCATTTCTGGTTGAATGGCTACGTAAATAAGCAAAATTGCCGCATTTGGAGTGAAGAGCAACCAGAAGCCGTTCAAGAACTGCCCATGCATCCCGAAAAATGCACTGTTTGGTGTGGTTTGTACGCTGGTGGAATCATTGGACCGTATTTTTTCAAAGATGCTGTTGGACGCAACGTTACGGTGAATGGCGATCGCTATCGTTCAATGCTAACAAACTTTTTGTTGCCAAAAATGGAAGAACTGAACTTGGTTGACATGTGGTTTCAACAAGATGGCGCTACATGCCACACAGCTCGCGATTCTATGGCCATTTTGAGGGAAAACTTCGGAGAACAATTCATCTCAAGGAATGGACCGGTAAGTTGGCCACCAAGATCATGCGATTTGACGCCTTTAGACTATTTTTTGTGGGGCTACGTCAAGTCTAAAGTCTACACAAATAAGCCAGCAACTATTCCAGCTTTGGAAGACAACATTTCCGAAGAAATTCGGGCTATTCCGGCCGAAATGCTCGAAAAAGTTACCCAAAATTGGACTTTCGGAATGGACCACCTAAGACGCAGCCGCGGTCAACATTTAAATGAAATTATCTTCAAAAAGTAAATGTCATGGACCAATCTAACGTTTCAAATAAAGAATCGATGAGATTTTGCAAATTTTATGCGTTTTTTTTTTAAAAAAAGTTCTCAAGCTCTTAAAAAATCACCCGTTAAATTATGTACTCGTATTAACATCAATGTAAAATAAAATAAAGAAAAAGTTGGAAAAAATAACTAAGTACACGTCAAGAAGGAATGAAATAGTTTTATTTGCATTCGGAATCTACGGATCTGTAAGCCTGTCATTTAAAAATTCATTTATAATATTAGATATGTTTTTTCCAGTTTTGATCGAAATTTCACCATTCAAAATGGCTTTGCTCTAAGCTTTAAGAAAATGAAATTTTATAGGGTAAGGCCCTGTAAAGAATTTTTTAATTTTACTGTATTTACTCCTTTAACATATTCTGATCCCAGCTTCACTTCAAATAGTGAAATAGACGGTTAAATAGATTATTTGGGCAGCCACGTGCAGCAAAATTAAAAAAAAGTCTCGCATATGCGGAAATTATTAAAAAAGAATTTTGTTGGTTTGCCACCACTGTACCGCTTGAATAAGCTTTGTTTGACTGTAAGACATGCATTTATTATTTCGGTTATAAGCTTTTGACAGTTTTTATAGTAAAATATCCTGTCTATTCACTGTGGAAAGAAAGCCTTAGTTCAGCAAAAGATTCTGAAACACTCAGTTAATATTTTTTTCTTTAAATTCGGTTTAGAACTATGATTTTTCCAACAAAAAGGGTTACATGAGGCACTGTAGGATGTTTTGAAAAATCTTTTCCACAAAAAGCCTCCTGTCATTTTAGCTGATGGTGATGATATTTAGATTATATGAATAGCATAGTAAATACATAAGCAAGTACTTTCTTTTAATTTATTCAATTTTGAAGTATTGTAGAACACAATTTAAATTTTTTTCCGAACGTCTCTGATTTTTTTTTATCAAAAAAAAAAAAAAATTATGTAAATTCATATATATTCGTCAAACAATCTTTAAACTCTCAAACTTTGACATCAGACCTTTTACTAGATGATGGTAAGTTGTGATTTGAGGTGAAACGTTGTTTCACATGGCGCTTATTGTATGGTTTTATACTAAGTATGGTTATTGTATATATGTTCGAGTGAAGAACGTTATACTTTTTACTAAATATGTATCAACATTTTCTCTATATTGCATTTTTTGTAGGTCAAATTGAATAATCCTATAGAAGTAAAGCAGTGAACTGGAAGACTTTGTTGAACTTTGTTGAAGGGAAAAGTACCCAGAAGCCTCTTTTAGATAGAAAAAGCTTTCATTTTGTATATTCATATAATAACATATACGTACACTGCTGCTCAACAGAATAGTTTCACACCTTAATCATGACATTAAATAAGAGCCCCTTTTTTTAATAATTAAGCTTCACATGAATATTCTTGTTGGTGGATTTGCATATCACATTTTTATTTGCTCACCTATTAGTAAGAAAGATTCAAATAAAAAATAATTATCACGCTTAATTCGAAATGTTTCCTGAAATGCATCCAAAGACATGTACACTTTCATCGGTCAGTAGAATAGGTTCACCTGTATTAATTGGGAAAATTAAGAGAAAATGAAGGAAAAATGAAAACAGAAACAATTTCGTTTTAAGGAAAGACATTTCATTTATTCATTTAGTAATGAATCTACCCTTTTTCATTCATCATTATCTCACAAATTCAATTTGGCATGACTGTGTCTTCAAATTGTTTTCCAGACTTGTAGACTTCACAGCCTAGCCACCCCCACACAATCTCAATAATATGTTGATTTATTTAAGTTTTCACGACTCTGGCAGTAAGGATTGGGTCGTTATCCTGCTGGAAAATCCACTTAAGGGTTCCAAAAATTTCACTGAATTTAGGAAAAGTCCTCTCAAGAATGTTTTTGTATGCATTTGCCGTCATTCGTGATGGTGGGAACTCCAGCTCAATCGTTGCGAAATACAATATTGCACCTCAAACCATAACACCACCTTCTCGGGAATGATGACTCTGCAAAAATAATTTGTCTTTTTTCAGATCATGGTAATAATAATTAAAACTATACGGTCCATCGGGATTAATTTTTCTTTTCATCTGGGAAAACGACAAACTACCATTACTTTCTCCACTTTGTGTGGCGCCATTCGAGTCGGTTTTCTTTTATTTGTAGGTTACGTAGAGGCTTTTTCTTTAGTTTCGCTTGATGTTTGGGGAACTACTTATCACTCTCTTAACTGTCGAAATGGTTGCTATTGTTCTAGATGCAGCCCTAATTTGAGACGCTGGCTCCCAAAACTTATACGCCAGCCGGACAATTAATCTCATTTCTGCAGGTGTCGCCTCTTTTGAGCGTCATTTAATGCTCTGAGCATATTTTTCTTTATTTTTCAAAATTTACTCACAACATTCTGCGATCTTCCGATTTTTTTGGCAATTAAACGCTTACTTAAACTTTGTTCTGTGTGCAATTGGATTTTCATTTTTCCTTTGAATTAAGGCACTTTGCCCGTCCAATTATTCCTTATTAAGTTTTCTTAAACTTAAACTTAACTCTACACTTAGTCTATAATACGGTTATAATTTACCGTTGGGCCGTATTTCTGTCTGACTCTTTATTGTTAATAGAACGGTAATAAAACATGGTTTGAGATTGCATCAAGAAAAGCTTTTCGTACAGCTCTTTTTTTTATTAACGCTGTGAACCTATTCTATTGACCTACAGTGTACATGAATAACTTTAGGTAACGTATCAACATGAGTAATACCTTCTTCTCTTTAAAAAAAAACTCACCAATCACCACAATATTTTACACAACCCTATTATTTTCCCGTGTTTTAAAGATCTTAATCTTGAAGTTATAAGCTACTTACTCAAACCATCTCTGTTTTTTTTTTTTTTTTTTTTTTTTGAACATTTTGAACTAACTATCTACGAGTACCCTTCACATAGACAAGATGGAAATAAAACCGGCTAATTAGTTGCGTATGTTAAAAAAAGGGGGATGCAAGTACATGTGCTATGAAAAAGGGGATGCAAAACATATAAATATGTACTTATGACTTGACCATACGAAACAGGGTTTCAACATTGAATTGTATTTTCTAAGTTTGAATTTCACGCAACGGTACTGATAGGTACTTTTAAACAAATTTCTCACTAAAAGCATTTAATATTTTTCTAATAGACCGAGAGCCCACAGCAATTTTTGGGTGTGATTGATAACAAAAAATAATTAGCATAATTAGATAGGCCTTCTATAGTTATTTATAAATGTGAACGTCTTGCATACTCTAGTGGGCGCAATAGTGCATCAAGTATGCAGTTCTTTCCTAAGTCAAAAAAATTGGGATACAAAATTTGGCATAAGTTCAAAATGAAGAGCTAAGTGCCCTGATTGCAAATATCGAGGTCCAAGACGTTTTGAAGGTGGCCTTTTTAGTGCAAGAAGTAGCAAGTTATTATCGCGTCTGGCAGGCAGAAGGCTGTCTGTAAAACGTCTTGGACCTCGGTATTTTCAAGCAGGAGGCTTAACTCTACATTTTGGCAAAGTTGTTTTCACAATTATTTGGATTAGGAAAGAACTGCATACTTGATGCACTATTATGCACTATTGCTCCCACTAGAGTATGCAATACTTTCACATTCGTAAATAACTATAAAGGGCCTATCTAATTATGCTTATTATTTTTTGTTATCAATCACACCCAAAAATTGCTGTGGGCTCTTAGTCTATAAATTCTGTAAACAAACTGTCAAAATCTTAAAAGCACTTTTTTTAATGATTTATTAGTATGACGCATTTGCCATCAATATACAAGCTGCATCATATTTTACAGAAAAACGTTTTATAAATTGAATTAATTCTTCTATTTGTCCACCCACCAACTCAGTTAATGGTAATCGTACAAAATTTTGCAATCTTTTACGTCACTTAAGCCATAACCCGCCAGCGGCGCTTTAGCGATAAGGAATTTAAATAAACAACCCCAGGGAATGATGGTTTTTCTGTAAAACTTACAACCCCCGTTTTGCAATATGTACATTGTATCTATGAAATTGACACCGGTAGACATCAAAGGAACAGCAGGGAGAATATTTGTTGTGAAAGAAAAAAAAAAAAAATAACAAACGTGCCATAGCATTTACGTCAGCAGTTGTATAAGGTATTTCAATTAAGTGGGCGTCTTGTAGAAGCTTATGCATAAAACATGTTTTTATATATTTGGCATATTGATTTCAAAATAAAACGACGATGATCTTATTAAACTACATATATAACTATAAAAGCTATAAGACTGACATATCCATTCAATAAATGTTAATTCAATTTTGTCTACACCATAAAGTGTTAAGATACAAGGAATTCAATTGATTAAAAGAGATGAATAAATTTGTTTTTATTTTTCTAGATGAATTTTAATTTATTTAGTGTGTGGAGGACAAAATTATATCTAAGCATGTTTTATTTGGGAGGTGCCGCTGTAGAATATTTAAGCAATTGGCTAATAGAGGCTTTGGATTTTTATGCCGGAGGTTTGGCTTTGGGTTAGTTTCCAAGACGCTGCCACTTAAGAAAAAAACCTTTTCACACCTACTGCCTCTTGCGAGGAAGTAACAAATTCGCCAAGTGCATCTCTTCAAATTAAAAGTGCTTCTGATCTTAGCCGTTCGGATGGAAAATTATAAGTCCCCTTCTTTCTTGCCGACAATGCGCAAGTATTTCTAAGTTAAGTCACTATACTCTGTTCAACAAAAATTGTTATACTCTGTCCAACAAAAATTGTCAGTACAGGGAAGATAGGACGTTTGGCTCTCACTCTGCTTTAATTATCTTGCATAAGTGTGTCGCCTTTTAAAGCTCTCACAGGGTTTCCCTAGTTTACATTATAAATCGCCAACACCAGGGCTCGGACTTTACTTCGATCGAAGTAGATCTACTTCTATTTTGAGAAAAACATTTAGTCTACTTCCCTACTTCTCTTTTTTATGATCTACTTCTCTTTGAAATTCTAAACCAACATTTTTAAAGACAGCGCTGATCACTCTGTATTACATAAAAACCAAGTTTAGGAATCATGTTAACGTAAGCACCGTGGAAAATTTAATGTTTTAGAGATCACTTACAGAAAAACTTACAGGAAAATTTACTTTAAAATAGTTATATTTAATTAATTTTTTTTTTAAAAGTTTGAAATCAGAATGTACTTATGTATATATATCTTATGTTTATATAATTTAAAATAATTTCCTAAAACTAATTTAAAACCTAAGTCCGAACCCTGGCCAACGCTCAACATACTCAACTTCATAAAATTTGTTCCCAAAAGCTTCAAATCCCAAAAGCTCCTTAATAAAATCCACTGAATAAGCTCCTTGCTCGTAATTGAGAATGATAATGGTAAATCTAATTTGATGTAGATAACAAGCGCACGTCCGCACGATCGTATTGACTGGACAGTGGTCGCGTTCGGGTACGTATCCAAAGGTATCCGGATTTGTTGGTGTTGTTGTAATCCCATAGGAAAAAACAACTGATCAACGAAACAGCTGATGTCAAGCAGAAATCTAAAGCTATCCAAAAATTTTTGGTATACTTAACTATCCAAGGGGAATTTTGAAGAACAGCTGACATTTCAGCTGATCTATTTTCTTTTGTGTCGAGTACAGGGTTGGCCGAACTGTAACTTTTTAACATATGTTACGTCTAGTACTAATTTACTAATTGAGAAAAGTAAAGTTTGTTGCATTAAAGATCTCATTCGGATCCTACTGCAAAGCTTTTATTCTTTGGTATTAAACTCAAATTCTTTTAGGGTTTTCATAGAAATATGAAATGATCTTAACTCTTAAACATGACTTGTTATGGGATTATATGGACATATTTATTGCTGAGTTTTCAGAAAAGGATTCTTTTAAGACTATAAGCTTATACATATAATCTTATTGCAAGAAGAAAAAATAGTTTTGCTATAAGATTTAAGTAGTTTTAAGCAGCAAAAGTGTTTACCTCTTAAAATAAGAATGTTATGAAACCCAGTTCAGTTTCATAGGTATAACAATGGGATTTTTTTATCATATTTCAAGAGTTTAGCTTTGGAGAGTAGATATGTTAGTTGGGCTTATTCATTTTTAATAAGCGAAGTGAAAATGGCTGGTCAAAAATCTACATAATTATTGGGCTGAAGGTTGATTTACTACACAATTAAAATGGAAAATGATCGACAAGTGTGCTTAAAAATAAACAGTTTCAATATAATTACCAGTTCTTGGTTTTTATTATTTTTAAAAAGTTTTTTTGGTAATATTTATATGTACGTACCTTGAAACGACAGCGTCTGCTCACCAAATGCGAACAAGCACTAAAAGAAATCGTAGCTTAACTCTGTCGGCTTAAAGCTCACTGGTCACCGCTAATTAAAATCTCAAAAAAAAAAGAAACCTCGTTGGCGTGAGATAATTTGTGGTTAAAAAATCTGCCCTTTTCAATTTACCTTTCCTCATTGCAGGATTAAATTATCAAAAATTTGAACTAAAAACTTAATAGAGACATTGTCAGTATTGTATATATTTATAAGGGCTATACCATATTATATTCTTAAGTATTTAATGAATTATTATAATAAAAAAAAAATTCATAGGATTTGTAATCCAGTATACATATGTACATTATGTATAATATTAATTGTTTGTTTTGCGGATTAGCAAATGGTCTCTTGCTGCAACTTAATCGTCGCAACATACCTTGTACAATAAATTCAGCATTAAAAAATATCTTTAAATCATGTGTTCATAATCCAAATCCTTTGATTATGCCAAAGAAAATTGTTTGTCTCCAAAAATAAACTTCCCATCTATCATGCATAATTCCTACAATTCCTCATCCTTATGGTAAATGAAACATTTTCAGTATTTGTACAAACCTTTATAAGATCATAAATGTGCAAAATTGTTTGGTTTCCATTATTCTATTTTTTTTAATGAATAACCTACGTATGTAGCAGACGTAACAGATTGTAGTAAATTAGGCATGTAGTTGAATCGGCCAACCCTGGACGATTCACGTCTTTTTTTGACTTTGACAGTAAATGGTACCTATCCGGTTTTGGTCGTTCGCCAACGTATCGGATACTAAAGTATCTTAGATACCCTATCGGTCTACGAAGTGAACGCGGCCAGTATCCCTTCAGCAGTGGGAGACAACGGTCGTGTTGGGGTGTACAACTTTTTGCGAAGAATTACAACAACAATTCTTTGAGCAAAGTCAGTGGCTTGGTCTTTTTTAAGTGGCATTTTTACCAACGCAATGTAGTGAGGGTGCATCAGGCGCCACTGCCTAGGAAAAAGCTCTCCCATAAGGCCTGCACTGACAATTTTTGTTGAACAGAGTATAGGTGCAGATTCTTTATAAGATCTAATTTATTTATTTGTTTAAGAAAATATGACTATCGTCCGCCCGAGGAACTTTATTGTCAATTTTCTGAGCACTTTTAGTTTCCTATAAATCTCAAAAAGTGCTTTGTAAACTGTGTTTATTTTTCGTGATTTACCTTTGCCTTAAATTTATAAGAAAAGGTAATAATTCGGGACAAAGCATAGGGTGATCAGTTAGCAATGATAGTTTTTCCAATTGTTATGTTCCAGCAGCTATCAAAGTTACCAATGACATTCAGCTCTCAAAATAATGAGTAAGGTTTGCCATTTCGAACGACTTTAGACAGCGACTTGATTTCGCTAATTGGGCACTGGAAATTTTTGCCGGATATCTAGATTTTGGTCAAGAAATCATTTTCTCGGACGAGTCCCATGTTTGGCTTAGCGGCTATGCAAACAAGCTAAATTGTCGTAATTGGTCCACAAATGTTTGAACAATTCATTCAATGTTTTGTGCGGCTTATGGCATGGTACCATCATCGGATCTTATTTATTTTGAAATGAGGAAGTAGACACCGTTATCGTCAATGGTCTCAAGACTGATGTTGAACGTTTATTTAAATTTGTTTCATATCATTCTTATCTAGTCACCCAGTTTATAAAAGAAAGTTTAAACTAAAATGAAATAAAAAGTTATCCGAAAAACTAATCTAAATCTTTTCGGGCTCTACGACATGGTGAGCGAACAAGAGTTGAAGTGGAGAATAATGTACCTAAGTTTTATAAAGAATCCGTTTGAGAGTTCATAATCCCTGTTTCATAGCTTTGTCAACTTAAGCACTTAGATAAATAAACTGATAATGAACATATTGATCTTCGGACATGAAATATCAATAATCTAAACAGTTAACAACACTTCTCAAAGATATTTTTAGATTGTGTACTTTTGAAAATTTAATGCCAAATTAATTAATTAAGATCAATTTAATTTTTATAATAAATTGATTCATTTAAAGATATTCCAAATATCCACCAACATTTTGGGTAACATTAAGTAACACGAATGACATCTGTCATATTAATTCTTTAAGACGTCATGAAAATAATGTTTCCTTACACCCAATATCTTTTTTATTATTTTGTAAAATATTAATCTCTGCATTACTGCTAATATTCAACTCACACAATGCCATCCTGTGGGAAAAAAATGGGAGAAGTGGATAGTAAATCGACAGGCGTTTGAATGCCATTGTTGAGAATGCCTTCCTGGCATCCTGCCGCATTGCTAATGTCAATAGCGGAATATATACAAGACCAAGACAAAAGCATGGCGTGCACAAAAGCATATTCGTTTTGTATTGAAGTACGGCTGTGTGACTTCAAGATAAATTGCCATAAGCAGATTCTCCTTTCTGCTTCCGAACATCTATTGATATCCCTTCCCGCCGCCAGCACCTTCTAAAAGAGTGACTATAAGCGCCAGGAGTAAATTAATTTTCGATTTTTCATTTTCGTAATTCCTTTATGCACCGCATTTTGGAGAGTGTAATAGAATCCCAATGAGCGTTTAATATTGTTGATTCAGGTCCGCCCATTCTTCGATTTTCGATTTTTCTAAGGTTTGATTTTATTTTTCTGCCGAATCTTGGCAAGTTTTCCATTTTGTGCATTAATTTTGAAAAACTATTCAATGTGAATCTAAAAGACAATAAAATAAATGCAAAAAGAAATAATAAATCTCAACTGGCACAACTGCATTTGGCACTATCGGGCACTGGATCTGACAATGCAGTAACACTAGTGTTGTCGTCGTGTGTCCCGTGTTTGGCCAGATTGGGTTCCGATGCCTCTGTCGTCGTATGTGGCTTCGTATATACCCCCGACGAAGTACTAGTGATAGTCTGAGCCCGGCTATAACTTTCGTGTCGGAGTTGTATTTCATCTTTTTTGTGAAGTGTACCTATGTGCCGAGTCGTGTCATGTGAGTAACCTTTCCATTGGAACAAATAGAGAGATAGAGGTTTATCGCCTGTATATCGAAAGTCATGGAATTGTGTATGTGGCTGCGATTTTTTTTGACAATTGACAGTCATGAAAATATGTTAACATATTGTCCGGTTTCCTTTCCTAACACTGCATGATTCGGAATGAAAGTTTCATACTTTTAGTTAGAGAGGGTGGGCGAGCGAGATTTTAAGCGATTTGACACACAAGCGAATTGTGTAAAATAATTTTTTCGTACGCAACTTAATATCGATTTGGAGGCGAGTTTTATATATGATATATAGCTACTTGAATTCCAGCTCAGAATTCTAACTAAGTAAGTGACAACTACTTAAAAATGTTTTCTGGTCTTTAAACACCTGCATCCCACGAAGTTAGGAGTTCTTAGATCCATTTTGACAAAACTAACTAAGACTTTGCGACCGAATGTTACGAAATAACCATCCATTATCCTCCAAAATTTTGTTTATGTTTTCACCTTACACAATTCTGTTATTCATTGGAAGTGATTGACATCAGTAATATATTGCGGTATCTTCCTAATCCTCATTCCATACAATACCGATCCGCATATAAAATTTTTTTAGCAACAAAAGCCAAGTCCATAATATCGTTTTTAAATTTGTGTTTATATTTTTTCGTAATTCTCTATTTGAGGATTTTCTTATGCCTCTTTTTGGAATTGCAATACCAATCCTTTCCGAACCTAAATGTATTCACTAACTTAAACTGGTGAATATCAGTTTTTTTGGTTTTATTTAACACTTTTATTAACTATAGTTACTTTCCTGGAGCTTGGAAGGAAGCAATAAACAAACCGATAGCAAACAAGAAAGCTACAAGAGATATCAAAATTTCGTCCAACTTCTTTACTTTCTTATATTGGAAAGGTTTTTGGAGAGTTCCGGCAGGTCATTTAAATAGCTTCACTAAAGAAACAAACATTTTTCCGAACAACCAATTTGGTTTCAAAAAAAATAATGCTTCAATATAAGGTAATCAAAAACTTTAAAAATAAAAACTGCACAATTAGCTGGAATATTAATTAATCTTGAAAAAGCTTTGATATGGCACGATAGACTCTGGCTGGCTTACACAAATGATAAATAGATTTCTCACAAGTTGTAGTACTTCAATATAAATCAAATCTAAAAATTCAGAACCTTTTTCTATATTTTCTGGTGTTCCACATGGATACATTCTTGGACCTTCCTTATTGAATATTTGCATTCAGGACTTCCCTCTTTAGATCCTCTAACACAAGAACCAGGATCAATTCACTAAGCTGGCGATACTACTATATTAGCTAACGATTAACGATCAAGTGTTAACAAAACGGAGACTAAAAATAATTACCGATAAATGCGTTCTAACATGATTTAGAAACTCTAATACTTAAAGGGCATTTTCTCGAGGTTAAAGGAAGTAAACCACTTCCGCTGAAAATAAATGAAAAAATGAATTAGCTCCATAATGGTGTTAATTAATTTTCAAATGCGAACTAAACACATAATCCACTTATGGGCTTATTTAACTTTCAAATGAGAACTAAAGTCGTATAGTATTCGTTAGTTTTAAAAAGTGGCCTTAGTTCTCATTTGAATGTGAATTAAAGTCACTGCATTCTCAATAATTTGAGTTATAATGGGTGACTTGTTTGCTATTTTCTTTTTGGCAACACTGGTTTTGACAGCTCACGCACGTTTCGTGCTTCGTGTCACTGTCAAACAGTTTGGTCTATAATTTAACCATGAATCGTCTTACAAATGAACAACGCTTGCAAATTATTAAATTTTATTATCCAAATTCGGCGCCGGCCGTTCTCGACAATTGGGCCTTTCGCCTTTCAAAATACAGCTGGTACAAGAATTGAAACCGAACGACTTACCACAAAACCGAATTTTTGGTGAATGAGCTCTTGAAAAGTTGGCCGAAGAAAGATCCACTTATTTATCGAAAAATTGTGATCAGCGACGAAGCTCATTTCTGGTTGATTGGATACGTGAACAAGCAAAACTGCCGTAGGTATTTGGAGTGAAGAGCAGCCAGAAGCATTGCAAGATCTACCAATGCATCCAGAAAAATTCACTGTTTGATGCGGACTATGGGCTGGCTGATGGAATCATTTCTTCAAAGATAATGCGAATCGCAACGTTACTGTGAATGGTGAGCGCTACCGTGCGATGATAACAAACTTTTTTTTTGCGCAAAATGGAAGAGCTTGACTTGCATGACATGTGGTTTCGGTGCCACATGCCACACAGCACGCGTAACAATGGACCGATTGAGAGGCGAGTTCGGTGAACAGTTTATTTCACGTTTGGGGCCGGTCAATTGGCCGCCTAGATCGTGCGATATTACGCCTCTAGACTATTTTTTGTAGGGTTATGTTAAGGCTCATGTCAATAGCGACAAGCCCGCTTCGATTGACGCACTGGAAGCCAACATTGAAGCATTTATTCGTGAGATACCGGCCGAAATGTTAGAAAGAGTATGTAAAAATTGGACTAAGCGGATGGACCATTTGAGGTGCAGCTGCCGCCAACATTTGCATGAAATAATCTTAAAACATTAAATTATATCGATTCAAATAAAGATTTCATGCATTTTTCTGAAGTTTATGTTTTTTTTTATTTCTGATAGCTCTTACAAAATCACTCGTTATATATAGTCTTAAGAAATAAGGACAAACAATATTAGGCGCTTGAAGGTAAACGTTTTTTATTTCTTTTCTTAAAGCTATTTCAAAGTCTGTTTGAACCGTATCTGGCTTTAAATCAAATAAACTGCTTTTGATGAATAATAAAGAATCAGTATAAGCAAGCAGCTTCAGATTTATAAGCCATTAGTATGTATAGCTGCGGTCAAAATAATAAATAAGTACTGAAGCTTTTGACACAACAAAAACTGAAATAAATTAATCTACTAATTTTAAAGAAATAAATAGTCATCTGATTTTCAAATTAATGTTTTTTAGGCTTTTAATTTCAGGAAAAAATAATTTTCAAATTCAATAAACTAGTTGGTAATTTCAAATCTATCCAAGTCATATAGAAAAACAGCTTTCAAAAAAATAGTAGCGCATTCAAAATCGACCTTTAAATATTACAAACGGGAAAGTTAGTAAACAATTTCTAACATAGGTGATAGTCGAGTTTTGAACCTTAAATTCATATTTAGTTGCATGTCCCTTGTTAGAAATAATAGCAGCACAACGACGTTGTATCAATTTAATAAGATTTTCTCACATCTTTCTACAGGTATTAAAATCCAAGACTGCTGTATAGCTTCCCAAAGGGCTATGTTAGTAGTTGGCTTACAACTAGCAACATACTTCTTGACATCGATTTGCTATAGGGTTGAGGTCTGAGGACTGCGCAGGCCACTCCATGACATTAACTCTCTTTTCCTGGAACCACTGCTTCGCAAGTTTACTTGTATGCTTTGGGTCGTTGTCTTCTTGAAAGACCCATTTCAGTAGCATTTCATCTTCAGCGTGTGGGAACATAACTTCCTCCATGATCTTTAAATAAAGATGCTGATCCGTAGTGCCTTCAATCCGGTATATGGGACCAACACCATAGAAGGAAAAACATGCCCAAACCATTATGCTGGATCCCCCATGTTTTATTTTCTTGGCTATGAAGCGTGGATTTTATTCTGTATTGGGGGGCCTTCATATTGTAATATATAACACAACCTTGGACTCGTCTTACCAGAGAATATTCCTCCACAAAAACATGAAAATTTAGGAACTTACTAATGATTTTATTTACACTACTATTATTTTGACCGCAACTGTATGAAACAATAAAATTATTACCCAAAATAAGCCCGAAGATGGATATATAATCTGAAACGCGTCGCTTTAAAAAAGTACAATTTATGTTGTGAAAAACGTTTAATTGTTAGTAAATAAAAATTTATTTGTTTTAATGTTTCTTTATTTTAATTTATTAAAATCGAATCTAGTCATTACTTGTTTTAAGGCAAAACTGAGATTGTAAGGCGGGGAAAAGTGCACACTACAATATTAATTTAATTAATTTCATAATAAATTCAATGATTCAAATTTTATAAAAAAAATAGTTGATTAAGTCAGACGTATCTTTCAGTCGACAAAATTGTTAATTCAATAAAATTCAACTTCAACTTCATAAACTTGGAACAATTAGCTAAAACTTCAAAACATTTTATCATGAGCAGCTGTTAATGTAATGTCAAAATGGTTTGGGATAGTGCAGTTCAGGAATAGCAGCATGCAAAGGTCGATTAAAAAGGGAATCCAATGAACGATTCGAGTGTATAGCTCAATAGGGCTAAAATTTACTTTACATATTTCCTTCGTAGATTAAATTGTAAACAAGCATGAAATACCCTAGCCTAGTTACAGTTCAATTTAAAAACAAACTAAATTCATAATGCAGTGTGAGTACTAAGTTTCCCATATCTAAGTGATCGATGCACAAAAGATAGAAATAATAAATAAATCATAACATCATTTATATTAAAGGATGAGAACAAAGAATTAGGTCTCTTTTATTTTCTTCTATGCTCAACAAATCGAACAAGACTACTGTCCATGGTTATCCCCGATGGCAAACTTAGAGATCTGAAAAACTAAAATCATTTAAGTTTGCTACTTAGACTTTATATAAAAGATAGGGCTTGATTGCGAGGCCATAAAATAGTGCAAAAATAAAAAGGGACATTCGAATAAACTTAATATAAAGCTTTTTACACAAGAATTTTTGAAAGCCTTATTATAAATTGAAATTCTAAATAAAAGAAATAAAAATTGCAATATTGTCCAAGTGGAATTATTCCCACGGCAAGGGTTAAGGAGCACATTAGGATGAATTACTACGTCGAGTCTCAAGTATAAGAAACACGAAGAGACCATCTCATAAAACTGCCCAGGATGATCCAATTAGAGAGTTTTCGAACTAAGATATTTATATTCCTGGGAATAATGTATCTAACCCGTCCTTCTTTTGTTTGCTCCATCAAATGGTATTTTTTACTGAAAGATATTACTGGAATGCTATTGCGTCTGCATTCTCTAGCAACAGTTGTGCTACCTATAAGAAGAGTTACTTCAACAGCAAGCAACTCACGTCAGATGCTAGATACAGAAAGCATCTATCTTAATGGTGCAACATAACTTCCAATCGTGCACATTCCAGCTGCAACCGTTCTTTGTGGATGATCTTCGATGGCGGTAACTCTTTGCGACACAAAAAAGTGTGGGATTGGTCGATGGGCCAGCGATCAACTATACATGCAGCACACAACTATACATTTGTATGTTTTTTTCAAAGATATATTTTTGTATACATACGTATATGTACTCGTATCTAGAAATGGAAGTCGCAGCACGTATCTAATTCGTGTACTGACAGCGGCAGCTACTTAAAATTCACTGCAAACACTTACATTGGTGTACCTACTCATACTCAGGGTTTGGAGAGAATTTATAAAAAAAAATCTAAGCTCACCATGATTACGAGCGATAATTGCGATCGTTGGCGGCTCGCAAACACGCGCCTTATAATTTTGATTTCTTGATAAAATACCTCCACTGCCGCGCTGCTACCATCCACGGCCACTTTGTTGTTGTAAATATTTTTTGCTGCTGGAACTCTGAAAAATTATTGGCAATTAAAATTAAAACTGCGCATTGGCTTCTCGACGATGAATCAATAGCGCTGATGTTTAGTTGGAGTGATAGTGGCAGCGGCATGCGATTGTGTCAAGTTGTTAGTTTTGAATACAAAAGCCTGACCAAATTCACAGTCTCACATTGGGAAAGAAGGATCACAAAAATTAAGTCAAATTGAAATTTAATAAGGGTTCAAAATGGCACATTAGGTATTGATGGAGCTTGCCGCCTGCTAGCTTAGGGTTGTGGTTTTGACCCTCTGGATTCTTTATAACGGTCAGGATCAACTAAAAACTCAGTCTCTTGAAAAAACAATTCTTTAATATCCTTCCATTCTTTCTTCCTTTTGCCGTTCAAATTATGTTGCATTTAAGTGAACCTAGGTCTTGAAATGATTCACAATCTGTGGATCCGATTTCTTCGTTTAAATCCATACCATTTTTCAGTGAAAATAAAAATCAATATTTCGAAAAATTTGCAAACGTTCATTTTCTTTTGGAAATTTACATTTTTCATCGAAATATCAGCTGTGGACAAAACGATATGAACATAAAAGCAGTAAGTTTTTGCACGAAAATTAATTTCTCATGAACGGTTATTTCCATCTCGCAAAATATTAAATAAAAACCTATAGAATAATGTTGTGTTATAGAAATTCTATTAAATGAATTAATCGATGGATTAAGAACTTACTTTCCATTTCGAATGAAGAGATATGTATGTTTAAAAAAGTAGAAATCTAAAATAGCTCAGCAAAAATGAGCTACACTTATGTATATGTTAGCAGTTTTTCAGAAGTTTTTTTTTTTAATTAAATTATTTTATTTTTTAAAATAAATTTTCGAAAACTTTCCAGTTTTGCAATATGATATGTTCCGCTGTGAGCGGGAATCGGGTACTTCATCGAAATTTTGATTTTATATTGCTCGAATCTAGCAAATAGTACTGCGTGAGTTGTCTGGTGGGTTAATGAGTAAATTGCAAGTGGGTTGGCTACCATATTTGGGTTGGCTTTTTATGAGACTGGCAGTTCGCTGTGCAGTGCGTGCTGTAGAAAAGTATAGGTAGAGTGATTATGGTGATGACGAGAATTGCGTGAGAAGAATGCAATGGTTTCATATCGGTGGCGGCAGTTAAAAATATTGCATGATGACAGATGTTTGATAAGATATGGATAAAAAAGGCGTGAAATTTAAAGAATTTTGTGTAGAGTGTCCCTTGATAGATGACTTTTCAGAATAAGACAGCATAAATTGGTTTGAACTTAAAAAAAAAGAAAGAGTTCGAAAGGAATTTAAACACTTCAAAAATAATCGCCACTCTAACACTCCTTGGCCTTGACGGGGTCTTTCACGCCGGAGGCCTTAGCATCCGATGCTATTTTTTTTTTAGAGAAAGCTACCCCCTTTTATGGTATCCCGTAAGGTAATGGTAAGAGCGTTGGACTATCTCGCCGAAGGTCTTAGATCGATTGCCTACCGATGGGCACAGGAATGTTTGAGAGGAGAGTTGTAGCTAGTGAGCTACCAATTTAGTTAAACATAATTTAAGATTCTGACGCCAATTTCAAAATAAGTTTTTGAAAATTTGTTATTTGCAAACCGAAACCACTTTCAAAACTTTTTGTCCAACATAATCTCCGAAAGATAAAAGGGAATATGCACCACATGGCAATTTGTGTCCATTTTTAGAGAATATCTGTTTCACTTTTTAAACCGGAGTTGATTCTGTTCAGCTTAAGAAACTGCGTTGCTCGGCTTAGTTTACATTCTGTCGTAAGGCACGCGTCTCCATCAATTGAAGTTTTTTCTCACTAACTCACTTCACTAAATCAAAACAAAGATCGTGCAATGTTAAGTTCGCACAGGAAAGGTGCAAAAGTAATTCAATGATAATGCAACGCTATGGTGGATTTACAACGACTGACGAAACTAGAGTATTCACCGAAATGGCACTGCAATCAACAAAATCCCTGCAAAACAGAGTATTTACCAAATCAGTGTGATCAGCGGCTGCAGATCGCCACAGTGGTAGCAAACGTCATTTCTTCCAAGGGAATGTACATCCTTGCCGTGCAATACTTGATTTAGGATCCCAATTGCATTTTATAACGGAAGCAGTTGCTAATGAGTTTGGTCTTAAGCAACGATGAAAGAAAATGTAAAGCTGAGATTTGAGCTGAGAACGTCTAAATTCCAGGCAAAGATTGAGGCTAGCATCATGCCTAGCATTAGTGATTATGATTCCAATGAGCAAATTTATATGTCTCGCTAGAAAATTCCACCGAATATTTTACTGGCAGATCCTTCCTATTTTAGCAATCAACTTAGGTATAGACATGTTGTTGGGGGCCGGTATATTTTTTGAGTTATTAATGACAAGAGAGTTCAAGTTATCCGATAACCTACCGTTTTTAAGGAGCACAAACCATGAATGGATTGTAGCTGGAAGTGTATTTACACACATTAATTCCCGCCAATTGTCATATTGCAACAGTCCACTTTATCTTCTCTAGCAATCTAGTGCGTTTGTCCTACCGATATTTACGTCTTCTGGCTCTCTTATTCTATCTTCGGATAGTGAAGTGCAGCTGTCGCCCCCTAGTGGGAGTATCATGGTGGCTTGGCTTATTCCGAATGCGGAGACACACGGTTTCTGGGCGTGCCTGGATTCAAGAGATGTTAGATAGACCTCGCCTCCTAAGCAAGAGGCGATCTTGTCCTAGCGATATTATCATATATATATCATGCAGATCCTTATTTTCGTTCACTTCAAAAGTTAAAGGCTGCATTCAATGCTATTGCCCGTTACGTTTTCAACCTGCGAAGGTTTGATCACATTTCGTCTCAGGCTCGTCAACTTTTGGGTTGCAAATTGCAAGCTTTCTTCATGTATCGGTGTTGTTTGTTGCTCTTCAAATTAATTGTTAATAAGACTCGGAACTATCTATTTTCCAAATTTAATTTCTGTTCTTCAAATCATACCATTCTTTTGCACTCCTCAAGATATACCTGTTTGACATCACGCAGACAATTTTTCGTTTATGCTGTCAGAATGTGAAATAATGTTCCCAGTCATATGAGGTCTGGAAACGAAAACAAAAAGTTTAATGAACTCTAACTTGAACTGGGTTAGCTTCCTTATTTTTATTATTTTATTATTATTATTTCTTCTTTAGCAACTTTGCTATAAATTTTATTAAACTCAATTAAAAACTTCTTATTTGATTCCAAGGAACATTTCCGAAAAAATATTAGATTAACTGAAAGCATTCAGTTATGTTAGTACGCTTGCCATTTAATGATGATCCAAGTATTGGTTTGGGATATTCTTTTGCAGTAGCTAAAAAACGCTTCCTGGATTTGAACGCAAATTAGAAAAAAAATCATGAATTAAAGTTATTATATACAGACTTCATGGAAGAGTGCGAAGCTATTGGCCATATGAGTCTTAATGACGAGAGAAAATTTATATAACTCATTTTGTAATACTTCACTACACTACACTCTGTCATGAAGCCCAAAAGTTCATCAACAAAGGTAGGACTTGTATTCGATACTTCGGCTAAAATTACCTATGGACATTCACTTTATTACAGTTTGATAATTGGTCAAACAGTTCAACCAGACTTATTTTATGATATAATCAGTTTTCGAATGAAAAGATATGTATGTCTGTACGGGCGACATGAGCAAAATGTTCCGACAGGTCCTAGTGCAACTAAATGTGTGGAGATCAGAACATAATAGCAAGTTGCAAGTATATCATTCGAACACGGTACCTTATGGTACAGCAACAGCTTCATTTCAAGTCACTAGATGCTTAGTGAAACTCGGTGAAGATCATGAAAAACAATAACATATCCACTTACATCCCAGGTTATTAAATACTGTTTTAATGTGAATGATTGTCTTACATGTGCTGAGTCTATAAAAGATGCCAAAAACCTGTTAACTGATGTCAGCACTATCTTAAGAATGGATAACTTTCAGCTTAGAAACTTTGTTCTAATCATCCAGATGTATTGCAGAAAATTTCTCAATATCAAAATGAGTAGCTTGTTGCATTCCACATATCTGAGGTTGTTAAACTTTGGGATCTTAAGAATAATTACAGCTATCCTAACTGCGGATACTGCACTTAGGAGACACCAAGGCTTACTTGGTATGGTAAGCAGTGACATATGCAGATTCTGCAACATGTATGTTATAAGGAAACACTGGACCACATACCAGAAAGATGTTGTCCACTCATGTACCAAAGGAAAAACCTTCTGGGACAATACCAGGTGGAAGACGGCAACCTACCCTCTCTAAAGGTGCCCCAAATACTATGATTCCTTAAAGCAATAAATTTGGAGGAAGAACTATATGATGAGCAAGCTCTTCCATTTTTAAGTGGGGCACAATAGATCTCTAGGTCGCAGTGCAATACCCTAATGCATAATTGATTCATTCATGGGATCCTTCATCGGATGCCTTCAAATTGGACTTCGATGAGTTTAGTCAATATAAAAAAGTATCCAAACGTATTGTACATGCGAACTTTGCCAGGTTATTAATTTGATCCTTTGGGACTACTTGCGGACCTGTAATAGTTCTTGGAAAACTGTATTTGCAGAATCTATGGAAAACAGAGATATCTTGGGATAAGCAGCTCCCTGAAGATCAAGCCAACAAGTGGATTCGTTACTTAAACAGTTTTTCGATATTAAAACATATGTCTAGATATGCCTCTTGTCCTACTAATACGAGTGACATTGAATTGCACGATACAAATTTTTCAATCAGCCAAAAAATTTCGTCAAGTTCAACTGGTGTAGAAATTTAAAAAAAAGTAATCATATAAAATAAGAAGTCATGTTATTTTAAAAAGAGCTCATAAGTGAAGTTAAAGCAAACATCTCTAAAAAAAAAGCAAGGGCATTTCATTTTAATTTTAAAGCTCTGAAAGAGTAAAGTTCACAGAGTTGAACAGTAAACTAATCGGTGCAGCTCTCCTGTGCACCAAATTTTTTTTTTTAATTCTTGCTATACATTTTCTGTTGCCCAAATATGTGTGGTGAAAAATGCAATTCGCCCTTTTCAACTTTTTGGAACAATATTTTTGCACAAGAGTCCTAGATGTATTAATATATTAAAAAAGAAGACAAAGAATAAAAAAATAATATATTCCTATACAATTTATCCACACACATGCTGGTCAACAAAAAAGAATATTTTTTCACCCACAAAAAGTCGGTGGTGGTGAAGTGCCGTTTAATTTATATTTTCCGGAGTAAAGTGCACATACGAGGAAAACCAGCTTTTTTCCTCTTTGATGCGAATATTTATTATGTGTAAACTATGAAGTTTCGTTGTATATATTTCCTTTTTTTTGGGATATTCATGATGATATGGTCCAAAGGCCAGGTTTTGTGTGGTTATTTTCTTTATGAAAATGTAATTCACTTTTCCTTAGTGTGATGGTGACCAACGAAGTGCGAATGTGCTTAAAGCTGTTGTGTATAAGTTTTCTTTATGGCAAAAGGTGAAAGGCAAGCAATACAAAAAAGTTAAAAACGTACTTTAACTTATATATACATACATATGTACATATATGTACAACACAGGGTGTTGCAATTTGTATTGCACTTAGATGTATCTGATAACAGAAACAAATAAATAAGAAACACAACGGATTTTAGAGAACCTGAACCTAGTGACCTTCAATTCTCAACCATTTCTGTGTGAGTTTTGTTGGCAGAAATGAGAGGGACCTATACTCATTTCTGCTACAGTGGTCAAGTGTAAAATTACCAAATGTAAAATTAACAGAAATATTGATTGGTTTTTTTTACAAAAATACAACGAATAAAACCATATAAAAATTAATTTTAAAATGATTTGCGCAAAATTTTAGTCAAATTAGTACGATGTTAAAAATGTTTAATTATGATACTTGGTTAATACGTCAATTTTGCAAATTTTAATTTTATTAAAATCATCAAAAAGCTATTTAATTTTTTTAGTATCGTGCTAACTTCACATGACTTTTTGACATTTACAAACGTCAAAAAAGGTTTATTTACTTGGTTTTTTGCACGTCATTGGTGTTTTCGGAAGCAATTTAGGATATTAGTTAGAAAATGTTTAAAATTAAGGACGAGTTACGAGTAGTAAACTACTATTAAGTTAGCAAATTGTAAAGTAGTATCTAATCTAATCTAATAGCTAGTAACTTAACAATAGGTTGCTTGAAATTTTGCGCCATTGTCCTTAAAAACTGCACAGAAGGTCTTGGGTTCAATTCTCAGGAGCTGGAAAAAAATTTTTCAGGGGTGTACTGCCTATTGCGATGAATTGAAAAATCCTCTAAGAGTATCTATTGTCATGAAAAGTCATTAGCCGTTCGGAATCGGCACAAAATTGTAGGTCCCCTCCATTCCTCGTAACACACACACAGGAATGACTGAGATTTGTAAGTCCAGGTTAGGTTAGGTGGGGTGATGATACGGCAAGCGGTATAACCGCACTTGGATCTCAATGCATTAATTGTGCTCCCCAGGGTTTTGGTAATGGAAAGGATTTAGTGAAAGTTTAAGGTATTGCGAATGAAGTCAAAGATGCTTTTTGGTGGCAAAAATAAAACGTCGCGTCGCCCAGTTCCTCGAAAGAGCATTCTCAGAGGGCGTCTTTCCTAATTCTGGCTAGGCTGGGGTATTCACAAAGGAAGTGAGATGAGCCCTCTTCCACTCTTTTTCGTCCTGATATCCTCTGCATAAATCAGATGTGCTGATGTCCATTCTGCTTATGTAAGTTCCCAATGAGTTGTGACCCGTAAGGATTCCAACCAAGAGAGACAATTGAGGTCTGCTAAGCTTCAATACATACTCTGTTTTTTTATCTGATACATCTGGCCAAAGATTCCTTGAAGCCCGACAGGTGTCAATTGTTGACCATCTGTCATTTGCAGTCGTGAGGAAACTTAAGCAAATTCTATGCTTTTCCTGCTCAAGTGTCATGAGTACCCAAGGTACAATTTGGCTCGCTTCAAGTGATGAACCGTTTTTGGCCAGTTCAGCAGCCATTTCCGTAAATGTCACGGTGTTCCGAGACCCATCGAAGGGTGGCTGATTTTGTTTTGGCGAACAGTCTTAATTTACTACGACAACAAGCAACCAGCTTTGACTTCGTAAAAATTGACGAAATGGAATTGCCAGGTGACTATCTATGAAGATATCAATGTTCTTGTCTGATAATTCACATGTGGAAAGATTCATTTGTAGAACACTGCAAGAGTTTAGGAGCTTTAATGATCTATTTATGGGTGGGTTGTCTGAGAAGATGCCTGACCCTACCACAGCTTCCTTTTTGGAACAAAAATCATAAAAATTCTACAAATAGTATAATCCCAGTTTTCCTGTAACAACGGAAAGTGAGTATTCGTTCCGGTGCAGAAGTTGAGCTCGAATCCAATTAGCTTTACAATTTTTCGAAAAGGCATTACATTCCGTACGATTTCTCTGTGAAGCAATAAAAAAAAAACAGAAACCTCTGACCGGAATTTTATTTCATTCAACCTGTCGCGGTCGCATTTTTTAGCTACTTAGGCCTATTTTACAAGACAAGTTGTAATTGAGGGCGAGAAAAAGTGTATGAATTCGTTCACCTACCCTCATAACTTTCTGTTGTAAATAAAGAAGACCGAAAGTCAAAACGGTCCAATTAATAACTAAATACACAACAAAAACGATGGAAAAAGGTGCATCAAAAAAATTATTTGAAAAAGGCCTCGACTATATTTGACTTACGTCCGACCCTGCTCATCTATGTATGTGTGTTATCACTTCGATTTAGACGACGAGTGGCAAACGGCTCGGTACGAGGCGCGCTCCTTACGTGAACTGAGAACATGCAAAAAAAAACTGCATGCATTTTACGAGTAAATACGATTCGGCTGCTGCTTCCTGCACCACCAAAGTAGACATGCAACAAGCACACAAAACTTCCAGAACCCCGTCGCAACTCCTTCGTTGGCCCACTCATCGTCTTCGTGACCATAAAATTCAAAAGTATCTTGTTAAATTCGAAACCGAAATCAGATGAAACTGCATCAACCAACCGACAGAGTCATTGCATTTCATTTTCATTGGATGCTGGAATAGAGATGGCTGGTTTAGCTGATGCCTGATGGTTATGAAGCTACACGGTTGTTCGAATGTTTCACCTTTCGCTTCACTTTGCAGTAAGACGTGCCACCGCTGTGATCATGGTCTATTGCGTCTCTGGTTTAAGTAGGTAGGTTCTCTCAAAAGATCCTGTTGAAGGCCAGGCAACAACTAGTGGATAATTTGATTTTCTTTGTTATTGTAAATTTTCACTCTGTGCATCGTGAAAATTTGCACAGAAATGAGCGGGTCGCTTAAGAAAACTTTCTCCTTTCACTGCTGCATTGCACAAACTACTTAAAATTAACTATCTTGACAGCGCAACTCGCGGAATATATGTCGGTACGTGCGATAAGACGAACTCGATTGACGCGAACCGCAAATGCGGGCAAGCTGTATGCGCTTTGCAGATGCAGTGTTACGAGTATATCTCCGATCATAAGTCTTCCATATTAAATGGGATTATGGTGTGGAAGTGACAGTGGAATAACATTAACATTAACCAAAATCACTGCTGTCACTATTTGTATGAGAATTGTTGTACATTCTTTTGAGTTAAGAGAAAAGTTTTATTTAAGAAGAAATCGCTCAGTTCTGAGGTTTGCCATTTTGTTTTTAAAGCATTTTGCATTCAAACAAATGCAATGAGTATAACGACCAAATGTGCTATGTGTTTGGGGGGCCCTTAGGCAAGCACAATTTTAAGACCCTTTGCATATTCTCTCGATTTTTAAATAATTGTCATATTTTGTCATTCATATTTCATATTCGTTTGCGCATATAAAAAATAGAATTTTTCTACAAAATGACGCAACACAAATTGAAGGGCTAGAAATTGAATTTGTTTGAAAAAAAAAAAAATATTATGAATACTAACAACATTTAAGAAGTAAAGCATGACTTTGCCAAGATAATTATGACATCGTCTGCTCACACGACAAACGGGCTGAACTAATTTCGCAAAGTCGCGAGCTTTATCTTTAAGTATAAAGGGTGCGGCAACATTACTTCCGTTATTGAAAGGAAGTTATTCATGCCAATATGTAATAGTATAACTCCATAACTCTTAACCACCTTCAACAGGCTTTCAGAGTGGGAAGATTTCAGTAAACCGTCCCGTACGGAGTTGCAATGATTCTACAAACAGCTTTAAGGTACTAGTACGGTCTAGAACGCCAAAAAACGCACGATTTTTGGGATTTTTTTTCTCAGAAACCTTATTACGTAATAACATATTTTTTTTTTAAATAATGAATACATGCGTCAAGAGTACAAAAAAAAAAATTTTGTTTTAAATTTGAGAATTTTGGCCGAATTATAGAAGGCCCAAAGTCGACTCATCAAAAAATACATTGTCCCATGGCGGACAGTTAATCTCAGGATTGGCTGGACTGAAACAAAAAAACCAAAGTGGGTTATTTAAAGGAAGGTTTCTTACGAGACAATTTACCACAATTTGTTTAAAAATTCAAAACAAAAAAAAATCTCGAGATTTGAAAAAAAAAATTTTTTTTGGCAATTTTGTTGGCCATTTTTGGGTCGCCATTTTTTTTATTCATAAATTTTTGGTCAAATTGTGGTAAATTGTCTTAGAAAACATAAAAACAATCAAGTTTTTTGAAAATCGGTTCAGTCGATCCGGAGATAAACTGTCCGCCATGGGAAAATGTGTTTTTTTGATGAGTCGACGTTGACGCCATCTATAATTCGGCCAAAATTCGACAAACAATTTTTTTTTGTACTCTTGACACATGTATTCATTATTTAGAAAAAAATTATTGTTAAAAAATTATGTTATTATCTTATAAAGTTTCCGAGAAAAGAATTCCCAAAAATCGTGCGTTTTTTGCGATTTCTAGACCGTACTAGTACCTTAAACAAAGCTTTCACTAAACCAACCTTCAATAGTTAAATAAGTGAAATGCTAGGCACGTCTAAAGGGAAAAGCTTTATTATCAAAATGAGTGTTCGTTAGTGCAAACGTTGCGACTATTTTTTCTGTAGACGTGATGGCTCCCCACAGTCAGTCGACTCTTCAACGCTTGGTGGCCAAATTTGAGACAACATTCGTTTGTCAAAGGGACGCAAGATCGGCAAAACGAATTCTTGCCGTGCACAAGAACTCGGCCTTTACAGACTTCAACTTGGCGAATTTCTCGTCGGGACTTCGGCCTACACCTGTTCAAGATCCAACTGATCAAAGGAGCTAAGGCTCAGACTTCGGAGCGTCTGGAAGATAAAATTGCCGTATATGGGACGAAACAACCCCACCACGTGATAATGCATCCTTAAAAAGTTACTGTTTGGCGTGGAATTTGGACAAGCAGCGGCGTGAGTGGTCTTTTTTCAAAAATGCTGCTGGTGAGGCGGTCTCCGTCAATGGTGAGCACTACAGAACTGAAATAGGATTTATAGTGGATACCTGCCTTTACGGCTTTACCTACCCCACTACTTGGCCTACCAAGCTCTGACGGCCCAGGACAGGGTCCCAGTTGCTTTTTATCTGGATGAAAGGACGCCACCCCGTTCCAGCCTCGTGCAAGACCAGATTCCTAAACAAACCAACTCCGCATCGGTCTCAAATGCTTCATCGTTGGTCTTGTCTCCGGAGTACGAGTCAGGCATCTCCAGACTGTTCCAAATTTGTACTGTGTATAGGCAGTGCTACCTTTGGTTCGGATCTAATTGTTTTATCTATCTATTGCAACATCTGCTACAATAGCCAATCGCGTATGTTGATTGGTTAACCACAGCCACCTCGAGCTTTTTTACAGAGGGCCTTCCCAGTGACAGTGATTCCATGGTCCTTACTCCATGGGGGCTATAATTAGCGGGAGATTCAGTAATCACTGTCCCCGAGGTACCCAATTAGGGTATTCTATTAGTTTATAGATATAATATGGAATATCTTTATTTTTATTATTATTTTTTTATAGATATTAATAAACATCTTTATCTTTATTTGTTCTTTTTCTTGTTACTTGTTACAAATATTATGGAGTTATTTTAAAAATACCACCAATAATATTACAGGCGCTTAATAAATTAAGCAAATGGAGTAAAAACCCCGTGGTGCAGATCACAGCTGACCGAAGACAACCACAATCTGTACCGAAATTTTCGATTAGTCTTGTATTTCGCCCTACAGCAAATAGGGATAGAGACATTCCCCGCAATCTTTTAATTTCAAGTACCAGGAAGGACCGTCAGTTACGATTGCTTAACCAAGCCTACTAAGCAAGAGAGACGCCTTCGCTCAACTACCTTTTGTCATTGGCCGTGACCCCCACATCACATCGTTCAAGATTTGTATAAATCAGCACAAGGGATCCGTTGCTCAGATAACTGAGATAGGATATAGTACCAACATTTTTTCGAACATGGCTTGAACTTCAACCGATCGATGTCCTTTCGCTTTCAAAATTTTACTTTTATTATTTAGCAATCTTATTTTATTTTGTTACGTTAATTCCATAGATTGCTATGCATACATTGAACGAAAGAGATGTCTCGATCGCTTTTAATTATGTATGACCGTGACACTAAAGGTCTTCTTTGAGTTTTCTTAGTTGTTTAATCTCCAGCAAGCCGGAGAAAAGACGTTAGCTACCCCACCACGACAAGGTGAAACTCGTCGGGGTGCGGTGAGCCCTACAGAAGGATGATAACCACTTTCTTGTGGCCAAATCGGACAATATGGAACTGCAAGACGTGGTTCCAGCAGCACGGCATGCACTACACGCCACACAGCGGGCGCCATGATTGACATTATGCATGAACGATTTGAGGGTAAGGTTATCTCTCGCAGAAGTGATGTGAATTAGGCACCAAGGTTATGCGGTTTGACCCCGCTAGACTTTTTGTCGTGGGGTTTCCTGAAGTCGCAGATCTATACGATTAAACCACAATCGAGCGAAGCCCTTAAAGTGAACATAACGCAGGCCATCCTCAAATTCAGCCAGTCCTGTGCGGAAGAGTAATTGAAACTTGAAAATATCTATCTGAATACTTTCTCAGAATCGGAGCTACACTTAAAAAGAGTAAAATAGAGTGCCGACTCTTTGTTAATTTTAAAAGAAATAAAGAATACTTTAACGTGAGGTCTATCGTTCAACTTTAACAACAGCAACACGCTTCTAAATCTTTAAAAAGTACCTATACATCGTCCAGCTTTAAGAAGTTCTATTTTTTTTTAATGTTCAGGTTTGTAAAAAGGGTGAATGCAGAATGTACGTAAAATGTGTAAAAATCCATCAAAATAGCTTGGCAATCCTGCGCCAGTATTTTTAATAAAAATGCTTTGCCAATTTAACTAGAGCAATAAAGATACATACCTATGTTTGAAAGAGTATTTTTGAAATAACCTATGTATGTACATATTTATCAAATATAAGTACCTACATTCAAAACCAAGGTTTTGATTTTTGGTACAGCAACTTTAATAGGGTTTCTGTGTTTGGTTAAATATTACTTTCTTATCAAATTTTATTTTCATAAAATTTATTTTCAATTTTTTACACCTACCATAATTCAATAATAATTTAAGTGTAAAAAAAGTATTTCCCGCACAGTTGATAGTATGAAATCTTATCTATTTCCTAGACTGTTTCTAAAATTAAAAATGAGAATCTAAACCAATTTGTTTAGGTGGTATTTGCGTTTATAGTAACTTAAAAAGAACTTTCTTTCATTCGTGATTGAAAGGCCTTGAAGGTTTTGATTTTTAAAGTTAATTGTTATCTGGGAATAGCAACGGTATTTTATCTTTTAATACATTTACTTTAGTCTATATCGATTTTTAACTCTTGAAATAGAATCAAGAAATTATTGAGGCCTTTGAGGTCCCAGGGAAGTAAAAGTATTTCTCTAGGGATGGGTTAAGGATTAGAAAAAATTCCTCTTCAGTCTTATTTGGAACATTTCAAGAGAACCATCAAATTTAGTGAGGTGTCCGTTTTTTTCCTATTTGACTTTAAACATACAAATGTATTCTGTTTTTCTTTTAATTAAATGGTTGTTTTAAAAATTAAGAATTTGGTCACTTACAAGGAGAATACTATAAGATTTGGGGTATCGAAAAGTATAGGTATTACGATAAACAAAGTGCACAAATATTTTGTGTTATACTTAAACTAAACTAGGTACTTTTTTTCGCATTGATCAATTTTTTAAAACTGTAAAAACATTAATATTTTATTTGTTAAATTTAATTTTAAACTTTTTATTACCTACTTTTCTGTGCAAGGGCTTGAAAAGAAATCTTCGTTCCTTTAGTAGTCGAACAAGAGCGTAAATAGGAACTTGAGATATATATATGTATATATATTTATATGTATATAGAGACTCTTAATGTGATTGCAAAGCAGATCTCCTATGAACATAATACAATACAATATAATAAATGTGATAATTATAAGTTAAATTTGTGTCCATTATTACACCGATTTCTTTTATTTTATCAACTCTTTTTAATAAGTTATGTCCAAGGTAATAATCATACGAAATATTGGATGAACCTCCTTGTAACAAAATTGCACTACATTTACGCCATTTGATATATTTTTTTTTTAAAAACATCTTTAAATTAAGATTGATAAATCGCAAAATTTCAAAACAGAAACAATATAGATAAGATAAATAGCAGAGGACCAAGGTGACTACCCTGTGGAACACCCGATGGACAATTTATATGCATTGAGAAATTCTTATTGAGGATCACTACTCTTTGGGTTCTACCAACTAAAAATGAAGAGATCCAATTTTTTTTAATGATTACTTTATGATTGACTGAGGCAAAGGCCTTGCTGAAAGCAGTGTGAGTAGTCGATCGTCCAACTACAAGACCATGCGGAAATTCAGATATATGTTCCTTAATGTGAAATTGAAGTTTAGTTTTAACAATAATTTCGAAAACTTTCGATTAATATCCCTCTATAATTTTCAACAAAAAATTTTGGAACCCGATTTAAAGATAGGGATAAGATATGATAATGTTCAATAATAAAGAAAAATTCCAGATATGATTGATTCATTAAAAATAAGGAAGAGTGGATAACATAGAAATTCGAAACATTCCTTTAAAATTATTACAGGTATCCCAGCAGTTTCTGGTTTGGAATTCGGTTTAAGATTTTGTGGTGCTTTTTCAACTTCGTATAATTCTAAATGAAGAGAACTAACATCGACTTTAGAATATGAATTATGTTCGAAAAGAGTTATATCAACAAAAAGTTGCAAAGAAATCAATAATTTTAGGTGTTATGAAGAGACATTGATTTTTAGTCCAGTTGATAATTTTTTCTTGTTCACAAAAGACCAAAAGCATCGTGAGTCGTTTTTAATCTTACTCTCAAAATCAAAGACATAATTTGTATGTAAGAATTTGCTTAGAATTTGAAAGTCCTTCCGATATTTACAAAATATTGTGTAATCGGGAGCATTTCTCGATCTACTATATTTAGAATGCGAATTGTTTTCTCAAATTTTTCAAGCGCAAGAGTTGCCTTGTTGTACCATGGGGACTTAAACAAATTCCTTTTCACTGAAAAAGAAATAAACAAATCAATAAATTTTACATACAACTCTCGAATATTAAGACCATCAAATTCAAGATTCCAATTCACAATTTAATATATATATATATAAATGCGTACCCTTGTATCTACTTACATAAACATACATATACGAGTTTGTACTTATAAATATTAAAAGGTCACAAGAAAATTTCAATAATCGAAATTATTCAAGAAATGAAAACTATAAATTTGTCATTTGTCAATATTTTCGTTATTCGTCTTCTTATAAATGGCAAAAATTTAGTGAACATTTAATTGGTAATGCATCTTGTTGTTGTTTAAAAATATCTAGAAGTATTGAAAGCTTATAAAAAACACCGGATGAGTTTGTTTACCAATTAAAACTTGCCTTATGTCACTTAATGAAATAATTCCATGATAAGTTATGAGAAATTTTAACCCTGCATGAACTGTCATGGATAACAAACTGAGAGGTATTTGTGTGACACACAATGGAAAACTACAAAATACAATAAAAAAAAGATAGAGATACATGTAAGAGCCTGAATAGATTACGATATTTTTATTTACATAACCGGTGAAGGTTTAATAAAAGGCGAACCAGATCGGAATCAATGATGTAAATTGGTTTGACTAATTTCAGATGTAGTATGATGTACGATTACGATTTTTTAAAGCTTATAATATTTTTTAATGCATTTTCCCAAGAAAAAACATTAATTATAAATTTTGCCCATTTAAGAAAATTCACATTTAATGAAACTATTATTCAATATTTAAGCAGAAATTTAAAATAGCTGTGAAGTTTAAAAAAACATGTTTTTAGCTACATGTACAAATAATTTATATGCAAAGATACTCGTACAATAAAAAGGTTTAGATAAAACATAATATGAACTTTCTATATTTTAAAACAAAATTTTTACAAAACATTAAATATTGATACCCTATTTATTATAATCGTTATGGTGTCTTGATAGAGTCTCTAGCTTTTGCATACATACAGATACCTACCTATAAGTCAAAAAGTTAAGAAACTTTAAGGTCTGGAATTTTAACAACAAACACAAAAAAAAAATTAAAACAAAAACTGGAAGTAACACTTGTCTAGCCGGTAACCGATAAAATACCAAAGACTACAAAGTCGCCTTGTGTGAGGGTCGTTGTTAATAATGAGACAGCAAATGCGTGGTCGGCATATATTTTTGGATTTAAACTTACATATACGCCGACATCGAAGTAATAAAGAATTCGGTTTATGGTTAAAATCAAAAGAAAACAAAAATGATAGCACGTTCTGAATAATAACTTTTCTATTAAAGTTTATTTTTCTATTAGTCTTTCAAGACACAATGTTTATTGCTCTTTCCATTCTCAATTAGGATTTTCGTAGTGGAATAAATACTATTGAATAAAGTTGTTTTTTTTTTTTTGTGTGTTTGAAGAGAGGTGAATCACCTGCTGAAGGTGTTACTCAAACAATAATTTTAATAAAATCTCTTCAATGAAATATATTTTATAGAAATAAGGTAGATTTTTAAGTATAATCCTTGTTTTGAATTTTGTTCATTGTAAGAATGATTTTGTTATTGATTTGAGATTTAGCGAATAAAATATCGGTATATCTCTGCTACTTTACCTTAACTAATCAGTAAATAATAGGGCGTTTTGACTAAGTCAAAGGAAGAAAGCAAACACTCGAAAAATTTTATGAAAGTTGAAGACACACATGTTGTTAATTTTCCTTTTTTTTTTTTTCATTTTTGAAAAGAAATCAATCACCACCCGTATTCTGAAACTAGTATTTATGACTCGTATTCGACTATAGTAGTATTTTGCTATTCCAGGAGTCGTACATTCGACTTCACTTTTACTAATATTGGGAAACGCATACGACTATTCATATTTAATCGTTATTCCGAATCTCGTATTCGATTTACTTGAAGTCGTATTTGTGTACTTTATTACTCGTGTTCAATTTTCTAAACGAGACTTGTCTTTTTTTTTTATAAAAATGGACAAAAAGTTAATGTAAGTACATTGGTATACCTCTTGGCACAATGGTTAGTGCGTTAAACTGTCATGCGGAAGGTCTGGAGTTCAATTCTCAGCCGCAGCAAAAAGTTTTTCGGGAGTGTACTGCCTCTTGCAAGGAATTGACAAATCTTCTAAGAGTATATCTCTTGTCTTGGAAAATGCTGCACATTAGCCGTTCGGAATCGGCAGAAAATTGTAGGACCCCTCCGTTCCTGGTAACACGCACACAGGAATGGTTGAGAATTGTAAGTCACTATAGGTGCTGGTTCACTTCGAGCTGTTGCACTACCAAATTTTTTAAAGTACATTTTTTATTGGTTTATTTATTTGAACTCAACGTTATTAACGCGTTCATATTTAGTAAAATAATAAATCGTTCTCAATTTGAAGCATTGGTTTGTGCATTGGAAGAAAATTTGGAGGTAGCAAGGGGCCATAGGAAGAGTGGGAAACTCAAAGCAAATATTTAACAGTTTTTGACAAACAGTTTTAGGCGGACCTTTCGATAAAACTAAATAGCCATGGGCCACCCATCCGAAATGGTCCAGCTTATCTTAAAATAAGAAATATTTAACAAATTGTAATACATGCCTCTTTAGGTCTGCAATGATCAAAAGTATTTAGTTAAAACAGAAACTGCATAGGTACGCAGTAATTTAAAGGCACATCAGGGGTGGTGAAATTACAACCATATGCTAGAGCAAATTTGAGGAGTGCATTGCTAACATTTTAAATTTAAATTGTTAATCCCGAGGGATCAAACATTAGAGTTTTGCAGCCTCCTCCTGTAGTCGACACGATAAATGCTGAAGATGAAACTGACATAATCCAAGAATATAACAAGGATTCACAAGCCAGTAACACCACTCGTACAAACAAAAAACAAAAGAAAAAAACAAATAAAATAGAAGAAGAGCTACTTCAAATCAATGGAGCTCATCAGAATTTTATTATAAATAAAATAATTTAATTGAAAAAACAACAAATGATTTTTTCAATTCAATTTTATTGATTTTGACAATTACGAGTACCTACGGGCGACAATATACGTTGTTTTTTTTAAGCTTCTCATACGCAACGTATACGACTTGAAGAATAACGATTTTGACTTCTAGAATATGGGTGAATATTGCAAGTTACAACGCCCATAGACAACGTAGCCGTAAGTTCCCTGATTGAGTTCTGGAGCAATCACAATCGGACTCCACTTTCGGCAAGAAAAAACCCCGAAGGAATGTTTTTAGGTAGAGATCTTTACTGAGTTAAACCATTTAATTCAGCTTGTGAACTAGTCAACTCGAAAACCTGTCGTCATTTCGCCAAAACGCTTGATCTGTTCCTCACATCTGATTTTCATAAATTATACAATATTAGTGTATTAGCATTTATTTTTAAGTCACGTCGGACCAATGTATCATATCAAGACAATTCAAGAAAAAACTCCAATGAGAACCAATGGGAAAGCCAATTGGGGCGGTCTAAATAACTTTATTTCGAAATTTTAACTGGTCACTATGCTTCCTCGATAGTGATGTAGAATCCGGTGCTGATATGGTAACAGACATTATTCTCAATAGAATGAAAGCTGATATCCATATCAGGACAAAAGGAGTATCAAAGTATCAAAGAGAATTCTTGGTACGGCTTTACAAAGGTTATCAGGTTGAGAGTGTTAAGCTTACGATGCTAAAAGACACACACCACTGAGAAAAACCGAAAAGAGTATATGTAATAGGCAAGCCAGGAATACCTGAAATGGTCTTATTCGAAGAACAGAGTCAAAAAATACTTCACAAACTTGCTATTCGGTTATGGAACTGCACCGGTAGCGTATGCTAAGCTCATTACATTCCAATCTCAACAGCATTATACAATGGGGAATTGAAAACCGTGTTAATGCTTCGAAAACACAAAGCAGTATTCTGTTAGCCAAGCGAAATATACCACCCTAGCTATTATCTATGAGTGCGTCACTGGTATTAAAGAAACCGAAATGCTTTCTATTGTAGGTTTGCATGTTACTGACCATCTCTTATGAAATGATCATATATTGAGCGTTGCCAAAAATATAGCGAAATGTTTAGATTTTTTTAAAGATGCAAGAAATTTTGTTCGCCTTCTGATCTGGCTACCATCGATAGGCCTACATCCGCCCAAAACTTGAGTATAACTGTCATATCTGGGCTGGTGTTCCCAGTACTCGTTTGAACATGTGGAATAGTATCCAATTACGGAAACTCTTGAAATAGCCAGTTGCATTTCTACCCTCAAACAATTCCGCCGTAATACTAGCCGGCCTATGAATGCACATCAGTTTACACTTGAGCGTACTTTTGGATGTATGTATAGAGGTTCTTCCCTTAACCGCACTACTAAAATGTGGAATGCTTTCCCTTTTTCGATTTCTCGAGAGCTTAACCAGTTGATAATAAATTGACATCTCCTATTAAATTCTCTCCAATTTTCCTTATAGATCGCACTCTGTTACACATTATAGTAGTCATATCATAACCTCTCGAGTGTGTGCAAATTATATAAAAAAATCACTTTCAACCACGAGAACCGTGTTGTTTCGGCGGGACTGCGCTACATGCCAAAACATTTAATTCCACAATGGACATTCGAGTGATTTGAGAACATGGTAATATGTCACGCACAAGCGTCGTGAACTGGCCATCGAGATCTTGCTTGTGGGGCCTATCCTGATAAAAATACTAGCGCTATCAAAAATAAGATCTCTCGAGTGTCCGCCATCCAGCGAAGTTGCGGTGGTTATTTGAATCATAATGTCATTGATAGATCTTTCAAATAAAACAAAAAAAATCGTTGAAATCTCACACAACTTCTTTACTTATTTGTTGGTATTGACGAGAAACTTTCAAAAAATGTGGTTTCTTTTTAAAATAAACGGATTTACGGACTTACCGAGATTATTCATTTTAATTTTAATCAAATTTATATTTGGTATTAATTGACCGACGACAGGATTTTTGTCGGGGTCACGTGTCAAACCCATGATAGGTGGTCTTACAACGAGAAGAGTATAGAAATTATTAAAGAATATAGATATCTCAGGGTCTGTTTTACTAAAAATTTAAGCATGAAATATGACATTTCAAGGAGAAAATTGGGAACGCCAAGAGTGCCATTGATTTTACATGGAAAAAATGTTTCGCCAAAAAATACATAGCTCATAGTAGTAAATTTCGTACTTTTGAAGCAGAGTCAATCATGCTCTACGCATCCCAAGTATGGGGTTACAAAAATATTGAGCTAAAGTATTTTGTTAAAAGAATATTTTGTCTTCCTTCTAATACCCTCACTACTTCGTGATGCTGGAAGGAGGACTGTCCCCGATCTTCACATGGACTATATTATTCAGGTTTACACATGTTCAATGTACGACTATCAAGGAAAGCTTCCCTTCAAGATATTGATGGGAGAAATGGTTGGTATGATGGATAGAGCTAGAAAACCTATCGATGAATGGAAATGTTCATTATACAAACTGATTAAGACGGTTGACTCTATGAATATGGGGAGAGACATACATATACAAGAAGCTACTAGTTCTGCATACAAATTGGTATATAGAAGATATTTTCATGGTAAGAACAGTGTACTGCAAATAAATATGATGATAAGACTGCGTGGTGAAGTGTTGGGTCTTAACTACGTACCACCTAGAGATGTCTTGACGTTATTATGTAATCTCTGTAATCTGAGAAATAGAAGATGTGCTACAAAATTAGCAAGATGCCCGGTGTTGAACGGAACAAGAAGACTCTTTATATTTTATCGAATTTAAATGAAATGCATGTCCTGAAGCACTTCAATTACTGCGAGGTATTGACGTTTCGCAATCGGATAGTCAATGAAATTTTTTAATTCACGCAGGATTTTTATATTTTTATATTTTATATTTTATATTTAAACTACTTAGAAATTAACTAGAATTATATACCATTCACCCATGTTCTGAAACTCGTATTTATGACTCGTATTCGACTACAGTCGTAGGAACAATCGTATGCGAAGTTTTTCGTTTCCCAATATTAGTACAACTGAAGTCGGATGTTCGACTCCTGGAATAACAACATTCGACTGTAGTCGAATACGAGTGATAAATACGAGTTTCAGAATATGGGTAATTATCACCAACAATGGAGAAGTTACGACACTGTACAAAGAAACTTCATCTCCAACCGATCTGCAGACCCAGTCTTCCTTGATGAAGTGAAGGATTCCATCCAACAAACCCTGGCACCTCAGGCGGACAGAGCGATATTCAACGACACTAATCCAGCGAGTGACTGAGTTGATAGCTCACACCTGAGCAGCCCAGAAGAAATAGGTGAAATAATCAGCAGCTGCTGGCCAAAGAAGTCAACTGGATCAGATTGAATATCCAACTTTATCATAGAGAGGATGGAAGTCAGTTTTGATGCTTTGAACTATCACCATGAACAACTGTGTCAACAACTTCCCTCAAAAATGAAAAACAGCGATGGTTGTTGTTATCCCGAATAAAGATGTCAGGAACATGATCTCTTACTTCAGGCCAATATCTCTACTCAGCAACCCAAGCAACATACTGGAAGAACTGATACTAAGGAAACTTAAGAAGTTTTGCAGGATGGTCACAGAGCGAATACATGACATGCAGTTTGGCTTTAGGGAGAAGCGCTCAACACTACATTCGCTACGTTCTAGCATAACGCCACTATAGCCCTCAACAGGCATCGTGTAACCTTGGGATGCTTTCTGGATGTCGAGAAAGCATTCGATAGCGTCTGGTTAGCTGCTCTTATACAATAACTACATCGCTACATCTACCCACGCCATTTCTTCAAGGAACTTCTTTGTGCAATTGCTCATCAACTATGAAGAACATCAAAGCCGTAGTCGCACAAGGTTCTTCTTCTACAGCCTGTTGACATCAGACCAATTCATCCCAACCGGAGATGAAAAGCTGCTGTTTTCTGATGACTGGCTTACATATGGAATCTCAATTTCACCACTAGTCGCTATCATAGCAGAGGCCCACATCAACAGACTGTTCGATTTCTGCTAGAAATGGGGCATCCAAATTAACACATCAAAATCGAAGCTCAGCAGCCACTTGTAGAAACTTAGTTCTGAAGCTTCCAGTTGGATTCCAGTCAAAAGGAATGTCAAATACCTGGGGATCAACTTCAAAGATTTGCCAAGGTTCAAAACGCACTCAAAAAGTGTACTTAGAAAAGGGAACTGGACTTTCCACCGAATACACTCCTCGATGAGGAGAAGCTCAGGACTCGTGTACAAGCAACTCCTGCGGCCAGTTATCAGCTATTGCTTCTCAGTGTGGTTCACGATCTCAAAGTAAGCGATGAAGGAACTCCAAATATTCGAGAGGAAGATGCTGTCAATCACCCTAATCAGCTAATGAGAAGGATGGCCACCGAGCAACGACATCCCGAGCCGAGGCACTTCAGTGTGATGGAAACTCTGGACGACAATATTTTCACAGAAAACGAAGAAGCAGCCGTTTCCTTCTACGGTGACATAGGGTCAGCCTTCCGCCGTAGCTTTATGCCAACTCATTTTACCAAACCCCACCTAAGCCACCATTGGACAACCGGGAGAATATCAAAGTCAAGTTGACATGTATATATATTTACATTATTTTTTTAAATGAAGCCAATCTTTAAGAATAGGCCTCCTACGTGCCATACGATCTATATATTTTTCAATCATGCTTATTTTGACATTCTCATGAATAGTCTATTCGTTAGAATGATTCTATTCCTTCGAATGAACTTTCTTAATTTTGAGATTCGAACGAATAACATTCATTTGCGAAAGATAGCATAAAATGAACTTCAAAAAAGATTCATTTTCATTATCAGCTGTTTGACATTTACTATATTTCTATTGGAATTAGTATGACCATTTTACATTTTTTTTGTTTCTAAACATTTTATAGATGTTGGATAAATAATCAAGAAACAAAATAAATAATACACTTTTTCATTATAAAGTAAAGTTTAACCATACAGAACTGCATATTTATTACATTTTTTGTGTCAACTCAGCTGTTTTGAAACTATTCTTAAAAAAAATAAGTTGGTCATGACGCGTTCTAAATTTTTATTTTTTTTCGTATACACTTGGTCACACTAAAATATCAAAAACAAAAGAGAAGTGTTTGTGAAATGTCAAAAGTCAAAACCAAAAAGTGAAATCTTTGTTTATTTGTAATTGTTTTGTTTATTGTTTAATAATTTAAATTTCTGTGATAAAAACATAAAATAATAAATAAAAAATAAAAATATGGCATTTGTGTTGTTTATAAATGAAGATGGTGTTGAAGAAGTGCAGAGGAGAAGGATAGTGGATGCTTTCCGTATCAACGCGGGTGGTAAAAAAAACCCTTTGCTACCTCCGGGTTTTCTTCCATTATTTTAATTAACTTTTCCTTTTGTTCGCGGTTTGTCCATTTGGAATGCGACCTTTAGACATAAAACAACAACAAAAATAATAAAAGTAGTTTATTTTCCATGAAATAATTAAAAACTTACATGTTTTGTTGTTTACTCGACAGAAAAATTCAAACGACACAAAAATGACATTTAATTCTATTCTTTCGAATGTCAAAATTGAATTAGCTTTCGCAAATGAATGAACTTTCTATGGATTGGGTGAACTTTCGATTTGTTCGATTAACATTCTAATCGCCGAGTCTCAAAATTAAGTTTCAACGAATTCGACTCACTTTCTAACGAAAGGGAATGTCAAAATAGGCACCAATATATTTTAAAGTCGTAACTTAACACAAATTGTATATAAAAGTTCAATAAAAATCCTTAGATCCGTATATGTCAAACGGCGCCATGCTAAGCTGGATTTTGTAATATTAATTCTTATATAATAAAAGGTTAAATAAATACAATCACTTGAAAAACTTGAATCACTAAAAAACTAGTTTTATTCGTTTTCAAAGCTAAAAATTGCCTTCAAAAAAGGAAGAAGACCCACTTCGACAAAAAAAATGATAAATCTGAAGAGAAGATGTATGTATCATTTCATTTCTAAGTCAAACGAGTCAATTATTATATTTATTTTATTTAATCACAATCTAGTTTTCCTTGAAATAATTCAATCAGTTATTTATTACCGTACTTTGAATTAGGAGACAGTAAATCTACTCGTAATTTACAATTTATTGCTAGATATGCGCATCCTTTGTTTATTGCGACATTTTTAAACCAATTCATGGACATAATACACCTTCTAAAACGTCAAACATCATTCTGAACATTGTACAATGAGTGCATACAATAATTGAAACTCATAGTTGTATCTATAAAAAAAACGTGAGAATTTTATAGTCAACATTTGATATAAATATTTTGTGCCACAAACTAGAAGTCTCTGATTTATAAATATAACTTTAGTGCCGTAGTTTATTATAATTTTAGCGAGTTTGATGCTGATTACTATAAGCGCAGTACCTAGATCTAAAGCATTTATTTCTAAGATAATATGTAATGTGATTTGTACTCATGAATAAGAAAATGTGTTCTATAAAAACGAGAGTATCTTATATAGGTTGTGATTCTAAAACTGGATTTAACGATTTATTATGCACACATGACATGTTTCTGGGTCGTTTGGTTATTGTACATATATTTATGCTTTGGGGCATAATGTACCATGAAATACGAGTTCATATGCATTGAAAAAGTTCAAAATAATTACAGTATGGATTTATTTTCTCAGTTTTTGAAAAAACTGTTAAATAGATAAATACAAATATAACTCCTTAAGAGCGATGCAATGCATTTATTACTCGTTTTATATTTCGGAAAGGAATACGGTGATATGAAAATAGCCGTTTATTGTCAGATATCACCCATACAGATCATCAAAGAACAAGCATTACAACATAAACGAGGTTCTTGAGCGGGATCACGTTTCACGATCCAAAAATTTGTTTTTATCTGACGGAAAGTTGGAAAAAAGACAACAAATTAACGAAAACCGATAAAAGAAATGGGTATAACATTGCCGTCCCCTAACCCGTATTGTTTTATTTTCATTTGAAGATCCATACTTTAATAAATGATCATTAGCTTTATATCAAACACAGCTAATAGAACAGATATCCAAGACAAAATATAGACAAGTTGACCAATCTTGGGCGAAGTCTATATTCGAAAACAACCGCTGCGTTTATTTTTTTAACTGTAATTTCTCGAGACTCAACAAATTGAAGATTCTTCTTCTACTCAAATTCAAACTTTAATTCTTTGACAAAAAAAACGCGTGAAACTGAGACAAGGTAAAATAGCCACAAACTGAATTTTTGGATTATAACTAGACCTAGCTGTGAGTAATGATAAATGATTGATAATGGTTACCTGGGCAAGCGAATTGTACCTGCGGTGTTTTGAGTACATACATATATAATTACTCGCAGCTTATGAATTTACAAAAAAAATTAAATCTAAGACTGGATCGCACGTACTTTTATTTAAAAAGTAATCCAACTCGAGATCTTTATGGCTGAATTGCTGTTCCGTTGTATGTAAGTGTAATTTTACTAAAATGTTTAACTCATTTTTGTATATTTACATTTTGTAATTAGGTCTGAAGAAGTGTGTAACCTCACCCAAAACGTTACAGCTGTCATTACAGCAAAATTTTAAAATTTACAAAAAGATCATCGATATGAGGAACAAAACCTTTATAACAAATAAAAGGTCACAAAACAGTTAGCATTTAATTCTAAACAAATATATCTGCTACTTACCAAGGTTGTAAAAGCTTATAATGCATTTCTAAGCTTAAAAAAAATTAATTCAGAAGCTATTTAGTGGTTTGTGAATTAAAAAAAAAAAACTTTAATCTATATGATGTGCCGCTTATGCAGTCCATATAACCCAATTAAATAAAAAGCAATATTGATTAAATATTTTTAAGAACAATTGGGTAACCATATTCTGTCATCAAAGCTTTTATGACACTCATTAAAAAATGTTTTAACTAAAACTTTTTAATTCGTAAGTCACTACCTCGCTTGGGAATTATTGGTTTTTAATTCATAAGTCACCAAATAGCTTGAGAATCATTTTTTTTTAAATTCATAAGTCTCTAACTAACTTATGAATTAAAATTATTTTAACTCATATGTCACCAGGTAGCTTCCCTGAATAACGTTTTCTTTTAATTAAAAAACTCGCAACCCTGCCACGTACTTGCATTAATTTTCGTGTCTATTTTTTTTTAGTTGCGACAAGAACGCGGAAATCAGATAACAAAATAAATATCACAAAGCAAATATCACAAAGTCAATCCGCCAATTCTTTAAGAATTTGATAAAAAAAAAAACTGAAAAATATTTGTTAGGGAATGTTGTTATATTTATGAGATTATGGAAATGTATAAAACATCTCAATTCAGAAACTATAACAGGCTACATTTCGCATCAGCATCATAGTTTTACCAAGATGGGCTAGAGACGTCAAAAAATATAAATAGGCAAATAAGTCTAATGAGAACGTGAACGTTGTCTGGTGACACGGAAATAAGAATATAGAACAAAAAGTAATTATAAATTTTATATCTTAGCGAAATAAACAACAAAACACTAATCAACAAACAATATTCTGTTTTAAATAAATAAATAATTTTGAACCAGGTGTTAGAAAGTTGTATAGAATACTGAAAAAATATCATTGAATTCTATTCGATTTCTTTACCTATAATTTCTGCATACATTTTATGTTATGCACCAATCTGATATTATTTTCTGCTTCCTAAAAAAGGGCGAAACATTTTAAACAGCCTAGTAATAAAGGAAATAGTATGATACTCGTAGAACTTGACAATTTGCTAAAATTTTAAGTAGATTACTAACTCTTTCTAAATTTTAAACATTTTGTAAACAGTTTCGTGGCTATTTTTTAATAAATTGCTTCTAAACACACCTGAAGCAACGTCAGTTCGAGCACAAAACAAAGTAAACAGACTTTTTTTGACGTTTGTAAACGTCAAATGGTCATATGAAGCTAGCACGATACTAATAAAATAGCTATTTGATTATTTAAACTTTAATAAAACGTTGGAGAAAGTGTAATAAACTAAATTAAAATTTACATTAAATCTTCCTTTCAACCAAGTATCATACTAACGTAGGCGCAACATTTTATTCAAATTAGTATGCTATTAACTAATTCGACTAAAATGTAACAATAGATTATTTATAATAAAAGCCTTTATGGATTAATTAAATCTGTCATACCCACAATAATTTTGTTCAAACGAAAGTACAAAATTTACAATTTTCTAAAAAATGATAAAAATATAGTTTTGTAAGTAGCACTCTACTTCCTATTGAAACGTAGCTGACCAAAAATATAACATGTGAAGGGAATTATAAATACAAAAATCTTAAAGAATTAATTTTAAATATTTCCATATACCACATCCGGCAACAGAAACGTTAAATATTAATTCTTTAATGTTCGAAATCTGTGAATTTCATTAACATATTGCTTTATTTTGCTATTAATTCATTTGTAATTTAAAATGTGGGATGTAAATTATTCCGCATACAAATTCACATAATGATTATTCAATTCCGGTCTATAGGATTTTTACGCGCATGCAAATTTAATTCTTTAGCAATACTTAGGTACATATATCGGTAATATGGGTAACATGTTTCTTTAGAATGCATGGTGTTTTTTCCGTCTTCGTCGCCCACTAGAGTATGACACTCCCTTGACTAATTGAAAATCAATTAATTCAAAAAGCATATAAGCCATAAAAAACAATACCAGACTGGGGAACAATAAAAACAACATTTCATTCAAGACACGCTGAAAAGCACGTGTTACAGATAATTGAATCCTGAAAACTGTATCGAAACAAAATTAAATTCTAATTCAGTAATACCAGTGAAATCAAGTGAAAATGTATCGAAAATCTGAATTTGATGTTTGTCTCCTGGAAGCTTTTGTTCTCCTAAAGAAACCATTTCGTAGTGATCCAATTTACTTTGGCAAAACACTATGGAAAATTAGTAATGTTTCAAAATTTGCATTCCTTTCGAAGGTTGCCATAACATCTTAAGCGATTGGATTATGTACATACAATACATAATATATTTACATACATAATTATGGAAATAAAATAAATAAAACTTTGCGTTTTATTGAACTTTCAGTTTCTATTAACCATAAAAGATTGCAATATGACAATATTTTGGATTCTATAGATTTAGTTTAGGGCTTCAAATGGAACTTATTCATTAAAGTCCTTATAGATAAAAACAAAAACATCTACATAGCTTCTTTTAAACATTGTTTCCTGTATTTATTACGATTTTATCACTTCTCTAATTTCAAATCAAGTAGTAATTCTATCAACCCAACAACAAAAATAAGCTAAAATGGAATACAAAATAGAACACAAATATTTAAAACTATGTACCTTATTTTTCTGTTCTTTTGTTTAAAAATACCACTAGAAAAATACAGATAGAGAAACCAGAGGACAGATCTACGCCACTAATTTTAACAAAAAAAAAAAAAAAACAAAGAAGTCAAGTTTACTTTTAATTACATTTAAGCTAGACAATAGCCAACCAGACGTCTTCTTCAACAATTAAGAAAAACAATTCGCTCCGTAACCCCACCATGACCATAAGATGCAGACGTATCTTTTATCTTTATACAAAGTGTAAATCAGTCCTTTTTTTTGATAGAAAAATATGTACACTCAGCAAAAACTCACTCAATTTTAAAACCAACGTCGGTTATTTTAAAAGTTGTCTGAGCCTTGGTATGTCTAAATAACAAGAATACATAATGTGCTGTTGAAAAGGTACCAAAAGGTATACAGATCACAAAAATACAAACTATGGCGCAAAATTTTAGTTGAATTAGTACGATGTTAGAAGTGTTTTAGTATGAAACTTGGTTAAAACAACGATTTTACAAATTTTATTCGAATATAGCAACATACTTTCTCTACCCTTCTATTAAAGTTAAATTCATCGAATAACTATTTTATTTATTTTTTTGTATCCTGCTAACTCCATATCACTCTTTGACATTTGCAAACGTCAAAAAAGGTCTCTTTACTTTGTTTTTTGCTGTTTTTGGTAAGTTCAGAAGCAGTTTATTAAAAAAAATTGCTTTAGTACGATACTAGTCAGAAAATGTTTAAAATTAAGAATGAGTTATGTAGTAAACTACTTTAGCCTTAGCAATTCGTTAAGTAGCATCATACTAATATCTTAATAATAGGCTGTTTAAAATTTTGCGCAATGAGACCGACTCTAGTTAAAGCAGTCTTTTAGTTAAAAACCCTTGTTTAGTTATTTTTTTAATTTTGAACACTTTAAAGAACTCTTTTAACTAAAGTACTTCTTTAACAATAAATTAAACACGCCTAATTTTGACAACTAAACAGATCAAACAGAATGAAAATTAAAGAAAGTACAAAAGTCAAATGCCTTCATTCTTCAAAACAAAGTGTAGTGATAAATTTGTCGAAGAAAAGTAAAATTTAGAAACTGTCTTTATAAAAATGTAAGGTGTACACTTTGTAGCGATTGTGTGCCTTCTCGGTCTAGAGCCGTGTTGCCGATTCAAAAAAAAATTTCATTATTTTTTATCATGAGATTTCTAAAAAATCATGAGATTGCCTGGGCTCTTTCTTCTTATTCTTATTCTTTCTTCTAATTTCTTTTACAATGCTTCACAAAATTAAAAAAAAAAATAAGTAAAAAATACAAATGACATTCCATTTCATTTTATTAAGCATTAAAAATAACATTTAATTATACGAGTATCTTATTTTTTACCATAATAAAAGAAAATTTTCATGGCAGTGTGTACATATTTGACGTGGTTTAATATATACCACAGATCGAAAATAACTGTTGACTTTTCAGAAAGATGTCTTTGAATAGAAAAAATCCCTACAAAAATTAGATTTAACTAGCGTACCCTTACGGGAACTCTCGTGAGCAAATGTTTCAAAGTGAAATTATTAGTATTCAAAACTAATCATGTGCCTCAAACTTTTTGTAAATCGTTTTTCTTGCGTTGCAAAGCTTGATCAACAACTGTCGCAACCGATCGCATTTTATAAACTTTAAAGTTAATTTTTTTTTCAAAAATTAATTTTTAGTATGCAAACACTTATTATTTTTTGGCATTTGTATGCATTGAAAACCAAAATTTCCGCTCTAGTGGTTTTCCCACAAATTGGCTAGCCCACGAGGCAAAATATTCCGCACGGTTCATCCCTGGCTTAGCTCATCCTAAGACTGGTCATAAAGTAAGCAAGAACTCATCACAAAAAATATACCGGGAAACTAATTTATCGAAAGTAATGGGTTGTGTTTCGATTAATTCAAATTTAAATAAGCAAAACACAAATTATTTTCCAAGTATTTCATATTTTTACTTTAAGAAAAACACAGTTTGCATAGTCTTCAGACTATCTTTCTTTTGACACCACATTTATTAAAATGTGTTTACTGTAAGAGTCGGAAAAGGGAGACGTACTTACGAAATAATATATGTATATATATATCCCACAATTATTGCTAAGTAAAGATTGAATATGTGTTGATGACAATACTGTCCCGATAAGTGTGTACTTACTACGATTTAGTTTCATCAAAAATTACGAATATGAATATAGTTTGTTATCGGACCCAACACCCAACATAAATAACACAAGACAAAATGAATATGACGTGCAAGTACAACTTAAACTTAACTCATCTTAAAAAAAAGTTAGTACGATAGAGAATAAATGGAATAAAAAAGTAGAATTCTGATACTGTTAAGCGAATTATTCGCCAACTATGATATTTTTCGCTTTTATTGGCCATTTTTATAAAACTTCCTTTATTTTGGGGTCTAGTTACTAATCTCATCGAAAGTGAACAATACTGTCATTTCAGTGAAACACTATTGCAATTAATGTTTGCTCTAATTGTAATCTTCGTTGCCATATACTACCTTAACCCCATGGTTTACAGCTTTGTGTCCACAGAACAAATGATGTACTAGGGCTAAGCTTTCAAACGATATAAAATGCCCATTCTCCTTTATTATACAAATTACACTAAGACACTTAAGAATTTCTGCAGGTTGAATAGGTATTATTAAATTATAATAAAGAAGTTGCATGGGCTGATTATAATGGGCTAAGTTGCCACAATTGCTCCAAGCGAGTAACCAAGTTGCTTTTATTAAAGAAAAATTAAAAAACCATGAGATTTTCACTGAATTCATGATTTCATGAGAAGAGGTAAAAAATCATGAGAATCATGATAAATTATGAGATTCGGCAACACTGGTCTAAGGTAATGCCAATGAAAATCAGGGAGTTTATGAGGCAGCTGCCGTTGTCGATGATTCTGCCTTATTCGAGGCTGTGAAGTGATGAACAATGATGGCGTTGCTGATGAATTAGTTTTCAATTATATCTTGATCACAATATTGTAAAAAATGCAAAATCTTGCTTCTTTAAAGAGTTAAAGGAGTGTTTTGCTGGTTTTAAAGTAAGACAATCTTTTTAACGTTAAATTATAATTTATATCGTTTAAAATTAACAAAGAGTCGTAAGTCACTAGGTCCTGGTTCACTCCGAGCTGTTGCACCACCAAATTTAATTTAATTTAATATTTTAGAGTCGACTTTTATTTTAAAAATAAATTAGAGCTGGTTTCAATGTTTTGAAAGCATTTTTTGAAAAGCATTTGTAGGTGTTTTGAACTTTTAGATAAGGATATCTCGAAAACTGGACATAAGACAATTTAAAAGCCAGGTTTGGATTGAACGCATCAAAAACCTTGGTTTGTATTATAACCAAAAACACAGTTTTAACATAAGCTATATCTACGTATAAAATATTATTGTCATTTTTCTAACGGAAATTGCAAATAAGCTACAATTCTGTTTTTTTTTTCTGTTCAAGACAGGCTCTTGAACTTCCCAGTCTAGTGACAACCATCAAAGTTACACAAGACTTTTTCTATCAGTCCTGATTAACGGCAGAATAAGCTGAAAGGTAGAGTTTCCGCAGATATTTCTGGTCCTCAGTGCTAAGAGAAAGATTGGAAAAGAAAAACAATGAATATGTAATGGATCAGAAAGTCATAAGAAGTCCGTCGTCTATATTTGGTTCGGCGAAATCAAGAAAATGGAACCCCAGTACCCAGATTTGAGACGACAAGGAAAACCAAACCTCCGTTTTAAAGAACAAGAAAATGGAACCCCAGTACCCAGATTTGAGACGACAAGGAAAACCAAACCTCCGTTTTAAAGAACAAGCGGTTGTTAATGCCAGAGCGCTTGATATGGCTGACTGGAAAGCATGATCCGGATGGCTGAGAATTTGTTTTTTTGTATATGGTTACAAATATGGTTAATTATGGTCACCTTAATATTCACTCTTCTCTTTTAATTTCAAAATTAGTGCCACATGTCACATTTCACACAGCCAAAAATTCCAAACATTTCAACAATTTAAGTTCACTTTATGTCCACTCTAATTGCTGATCTAAAAAATAAACATTTGAAAAAATAAAAAAAAGAAACTTATACGTGAGGTAGATAAATACAAAAATCAATTTGTGTTCACTCAAATACTTGCTCTACTTGGAGCAAGTCAATATCTGTTATTATTAATTTTCTACAGAAGAACAACGAAAATGTCGCAGAAGATTTGACTGATAAAATCTTAAGATTTCTTGGGCTAAGACCATTCTACAAAAGCTGAATTGAAGCCCTGAAAGTATAAATTGTCAAAACTGAGTTATAGATCAGTTGTACGAGTATTATATGGAAAACTGTTGAGCTGGAGAAAATGGAAAAAACTTGACTAAAAGGGTAGGAATGGACTTCGAATCGAAATAACCTTTTACCCTACCGTTTTATAATAATTTTTATGTACGAGTATGACAAAAAGTATAAACTTTCTTGAGTTAAAAAAAAACAATTATTTGTCACAGTGTAATATTATTTCCATCTAATTTTCTCAATGCCCGCTGTTCTCCAACCCAATTACAAAAACAAAGAACTTCGAGAATTCTTCACTAATCAGGTAATAACAACTGCTACACACCGAATAACAAAAGCACCTGTACCTACTATTTCGGTTTCGCCATCATGGATTCTACTTGTACTTGTACATGTGTGTGTGTTGTAGGTATTTCCGTTTGGGTTTTCAATGCAAATTACACGTGATAATAAAATAATTGCTTTTACCAAAAATAAAAAGGCGACTATTTCAATTTATGTTGTTCGCAACAACTGGTTTGGTAACCAAAATGTTATTACTTTGTTTGCTAGCTGCCTGTTGTGTGTTTTGGGTCTTGGTGCCAGGAAACCGGTCACATGTAGCATGCGCTGTCGTCCTTTAACAACAGATAATAACAAGGAAATTTACGCCGCCGCCGCCGCAGGTTGGCGTGGTAAGATAGTAGCCCACACCGTCGTTGTATTGTTTAAAGTCGCTTAAGGGTTTGATGATGGCACCTGCTATCGTAGCATTGAGCTGTAATTTATGTTGATCCGGCTCAGGGATGATCATAACACGAAATGTGTTAGAAAGCGGATGTCTTCAGAAAATAATAAAAAAGTATCCAATTAATATTCCAAATTCGTCATGCATCGAGTTTTTGAATTTCCTTATTATCAAGGATACTTTTAATTAATAGACTGCGAAGTGGTAAACAGCTAAGTCCATATTTGAGGGTACATTTTATAAAAATATCGCTGCAATGAAAATATGGATTCCAGATAAGTCGATAGATAGTATAAGGGCAACATACAATTGAGGCAGTACCCCTTGGCATAATTGTTGACATAATGTTTGGACTGTCATGCAGAAAGTCTTGTGTGCAATTCGCAGCCGCAAAAAAGTTCCTCTTGCGAGGAATTGACAAATGGAAAATGGAAAACTTTCCATTGTCATGAAAAGTGCTACTTATTAACCGTTCGGAATCGGAAGGAAATCGTAAGTCTCATCCATTCCTGGTAACACAATAAATGGTCGAGAATTGTAAGTCACTAGGGCCTGGTTCTCTTCGATCTGTTGCATCACCAAATTTATTCTTTTTAACATATAACTGATTTAAGTATTACCTAATGGCTCAAAAAGAGGAGTTAGTTAAACTTATAATTAAGCACAAGTTTTTAGGAAGAAGCATACAAACGTTAGGAAAGTTATATAAGTTTGAGAAATATGAGCAATTCAATGACTAACATATTTATATCCCAAGCAGTTCTGCTAGAATCATTCTTTTCAGTCCAATCCAAGAGTTGAGTTTTTCTGACATGTGACACTTAAAAATATTGACAAAAAAATAATATTGAGACTGAAAATAGAAATTTCTTTGTGAAGTTTGATGTTTCAGAACTTCTCTTACTTGTTTGTACTTAATAATCTGTGATTGAACGTCTGCTCTTTGAACATTGATGAAACACAAATGATACAAACACATACATTTACAATTAATTAACTTATTGTTGGACTACTTGGATGATGGTTGCGGCTTTATTTAAAAAAAAAAAGGCTCAATACCTATTTGTAAGAGCCCCTTAATTATTATGCAAAGTATGAAAAATACTAAAAAATATTGGCTTTCATCGACGACGTGGTCTTCTTTTCCTTTATTCGTCGTAACTGCATTTATTTTCGCAGTTTGTAAGCAATGCAACTGACTGAACTCCATTCAGTACTCCCCGAAGACATCGTGTCGCATCGCCGCCGCTCGCTCGCAACGAACGAAACAATTTTTTAAAGAAAATCCCAGTCACATGAATATCAGCAATGCTAAGAAAACATCACACGAGAACAGAAGTTATCGCGGAAAAAATAAAGGGGAACACAAAAAACTAAACCTGTCTTCCTTGAAGTCTTACTCCTTTTAGTATTAATGTAATGTATAAACCTATAGCTATGACAGACGTTTATTTCTTTCCGCACGGTGATTTCACAAACACCGGGTCGAATTCTGCCTTTTGCTGGTGTCTCTTCACTATCATCACACCGCTATGCTACTCGTATATGCCACTAAAGACTAAAACAGAATACAAAAGTGCATCCGTTTTTGTTCTTCGGAACTTCTTCAAAATGTTCTTTGATTCCCATGCATAGTCCATGTCTACGAGTAGTTGAAGAAAAAGTATATGTATATATAACTTAAAACTTATTCTTATGTATGAGCAGAAAATGATCTCTGTGCAAGAGATTCTTCTTTAAGGGCTGGCTAATGGTATACGCATCGATGATGATGATGATAGAGAACTCAAGAACTTGCATAAGGATATGGCTGGTTGACTGGGAGAACTGTAATAACTTTTTGGCCTTGGTGGGCAAACACCTTGCATATACAATATTCGACAATATTTTGAAACCAAACCAACTTCAACTATACTCTGATACCGGCTATTATGTCAGATGTCTTGGGCTGAGTGTTTGTCGTTTTGATGAAGAGACAACTCAAATGACAAAGGGGACGAGAGATTGTGAATTCCTTTGAGTTTTTCTATACTTTTTATTTAAATCATCATGGTTAATTGTTTTATGCCCGTGGTGTTGAACTACTCTTTTGACTACTTGGGCCCTATTGTAACGCTATTACATTAGTTACATCAAATACATCTTAGAACTACATCTTACATTTTTATGTTTCACGCATCAAACTGGAAAAGTTGTATGATGTAGCTGGAAAATGTATTTGATCTAGTTGATAATCTGAAATTTGACATTTCCATAGATTTAGATTTAGATTCAGAAACTCCATCCCAAGATTAAGGAATGGAATTTGGATACACGATACACGATACACGATACAGGATTGTATCTTAAAAAGCTACAACGTTTTTATATTAAAAGATGTTTTCCTCGACCAGAAAACGGGCCCAACTATGTTCTACACATCAAAACTGGACTCGCTAAAGCCTTTCTAACAACTCTCAATCTACATTTTTCGTATACCTATCCGGAACACACTGAATCTTCCTAACGGTAGAGTACCATGGATTTTGTCCGAAATTATTATAAGAAAGAATATTTTTTGGGTACGAAACGTCGATAGATTTTTCTTTCAACGTGAATTTGCATGAGTGGCAAGGATTGTATAGAATACTAATAGCAAAGCTCAAGGAAAACCATTAGACCAAATTTATAAGCGATGCCAATCAATCCTAGTTTTACGATAATTACAGCAATATGCTCAGTTCTTACTTTGAGGACTCAAAACCCTCACGATATGATTTGGCTCGTCTTAATAACTCCCTATGGACTTCTCAGTCTGAATGGAAGGTCCTTTAAAAGATATACTAATGGTCTCTGCAGATTTTGCAACTGAGATACCTATGAAAATACTTTTCACTTCATCGAAATCTGACCAATCTTCTTGAAAATGACGTACTTGATTTCCCGATCACAATTTTTAAACGTGTTAAATAGCATATGCTACGTAAATCTCTATAAGATTTTAAAAGCTTCTCTTAAATAGAGCTATCTAATTTTAAATGAATTTTCATAATTTATAAATCTCACTAAGCGATCAGCAAGAGATTTTATAAATTTTAGCATCATCTGCAAGGATTAAACATGATGAATAAGAAATGTGTAGAGGCCAATCATTAATAAATAACAAGAAAAGAAGTGGCCCAAGATGACTGCCTTGAGGAACACCTGAGTGGTTAAAAAGTTAGTCAGATAGCTCTTCAACCAGTTAAGTAACTGACCATGAAAATAAAAAGATTCAAGCTTTTTAAGCAGTATTTTATCATTTACTCTATTAAACAATTTCTGAAGAAGAGGAACAACGACTCCTCACCTTCTCTGTACATGTTCTGATCTATTTCAGAGACGTAGACTCTTTTGGGAGATTCATATTACAATGACTCTAGCGATCCGGCAAATATAGATATAGGTATTAGGTATTACCACGCGGTTAAGCGAGTAAGTGCTCTTTATTCAATGTCGTATCAGAATGGACCAACTTATTGTATAAATGTTTCAACTATAGTGCTGGTAACTAGGTAAACTTTATTTAACACAATAATTACAGTGATAATTTCAATAATAATAAGAATAACAAAGAGTATAAGTTTCGAATTAATTTAACCTACAAATTATTTTGATATGATTTATTTAAGGATTTTTTATATATTTACTTTTATTTTTTTAAAGATAAAGGCGCAAGATTGTAGTTGAATTAGTACGATGTTAAGACTGTTTTAGTATGAAACTAGGTTAAAACAACTATTTTGCAAATTTTAATCAAACAAAGCATCATACTTTCTCTACCCTTATATTAAAAATAAAACCACCGAATACCTATTTTAATTATTTAGTATCGTGCTAACTTCATATGACTCTTTGGCATTTACAAACGTCAAAAAAGGTTTGTTTACTTAGTTTTTTTGCATGAACTGTCATTGGTTTAGGTGTGTTCAGAAGCAATTTATTAAGAAAATTGCTTTAGTACGATACTAGTTAGAAAATGGTTAAAATTAATATCGAGTTAGTAAACTACTTTAAAGTTAGCAAAATGTTAGGTAGTATCATACTAATTCCTTAATAATAGGCTGCTTAAAATTTTGCGCTAAGGTTTTTAAAATCTTTTGCGATATTGAAAAACTGACTAAAATTTATTTTAACATGGTTGGGGGAACAGCTTCAAAAAAAAAAATTAAGACAATATTTTGGTACTTTTTATTAAAGTGTTAACTTGAAAATTTAACTTCAAAAAAATTATCAACCCGTTTTTGAATTGTGAAATTTACACATAAAAATTGAAAATTTATTTTATCTTGCGCTTTTGATATGCATACAAAAATTGATTAAAATCTGTTTTATCTTTTCAGAGCAAATCTAAAAGTTTAAAAAATGGTTCTTAAGAAGGTTTCATTAATAACCGCTTTTAGGAAGAACATTTTTCACTTAAGTTAAATAATTAAATATTTTTTAATGTTCTTTTTAAATTTGTTTAAAAGTGCTGTTATTTTTATCGTTTTAATAAAGTTCTCAAAAAGTAAAATGCAATTGGTTTTATTAAATTCTGTTGTAATCTCAGTTTTAATCTAACATAGCGGAAATCCTCACAAGAAGAAAGTACAACTTTGGCAATTCTTCCGTTATTGCTAAAAAAATTCACACAAATATATGTATATCCCTTGAGTATATTTAACGAAAACGAGTAAAGTAAAAGTTCAATTTAGAAATAAAAGAAAGAAATGCAAACTCCTACTATTTGTTACACAATACACAAGAGTAAGGAACGGAAGTATGCGATTGTTCATTTCGAATGAAACACTTTTAGAAGTTTTGCTGTTTTGCCATTTTGTCATGTGTTTTTTTTTTTGTTCTACTTTTTTTTTCAAGCCAAACGAATCCCTTGATTATTTGGCAATTGATTGAGATAAGAAAGTTGAACTTAAATAATAGTGGGCGGAAATAAAGGGAATGGTGTTAATTTTGTTTTTACTTTGGAGTGCGAGTTATGGATACCTACACTGAAAATAAACTACTTTAAGTCCATCTTTTCATGTAGCTTAACAATGAACAAACGAGTATATTAGCATAAAATGCTTTAATTGAATTGAAAAGAGTTTAAAATGTTTGTCTCAAACATACCTAAAAATTTTATAAAAATATATGTATATTCATCTTATCTTTTGTGGTTCTGATCACAGAAAATAATTTTGTATCTTATAATTCTTAAATTAGGAGGTTTTCATGACCTTTCCTCCTCAAACCAAATATTTTAAATAAAAATTAATTGTGTATAATTTATAAAATTTTACAGAAATAAAGTGGTTCTAACCATAACTCTGTAAACTGCACGATAGTAATCTAGCGAAATAGCCACTTGCATTCCTTTTCTTAAGCAATTTAACTGTAATACTCGCGCTTTTAGAAATGCTCATCAGTTTACCCTTAAGTCCAACATCGGACCTACTGTGAAATACAGAGATTCTTTTTTCAGCCAGACTACACAAATGTGGAATGCTCTACCTAGCCGTTTTTTTCTTCTCATTGTAATATTCAGAACTTTAAAACTAATGTGTATCGTTTTATTCTTTTTAACCCTTTCTTCTTTTCCTAACGTCCGTACTGTGATAATCATTTTAAGGGTAGTATTGACCCCTTGAATGCGCGCATATTATAAAAAAAAGAGCAAAAATGTAATGACTGTAAGTTTTTTAATTGGTCAATGAACAAACAGATATTCCTAAAAAGTTACTTAGTTACTTAGTTAGTTAGTTCATTGAGAACCTAAATCTAATGGCGCAAAATTTTAAACATTTAAAACCTACTCTAAATCAATTTTAGAATGGGAGTCGACTCTAAATATTGAGTATAAAACGAGAACCGACTTTTTGTTAATTTTAAAGGACATAAACTATACTTTAACGTTAAAGAGCTCGTCTTACTTTAACAGCAGCAAATAGCTAGTTTATCTTTTAAAAGTATACTTTATCCATATTGACAATGGTCATTTCATACCAAGCAAATGGAAGAAAAAATGTTTACTGATGTTTTATTCAATTTTTTAAAGATGTTTTTTGTAAATAGACTGAATAACTGAATACCTATTATAAATTCGAAATAATCGTACGAAAGTGCTCTACGATAAACAAATCTGTAAATACAAATGTATGTAGGTACATACACATCTTATGTATGCACGCGCGCCGCTGCCGCCGCCGGCCGAGACGAGTATAGCTAAATGAATCTGCACCTTGCAACAACAAATTGAGTTTTTATGCTGTGAATTTGCGATTTATACTTTATTTCTATCTAAAATAATGTAAATAACAATCAAAATCTGTACCGAGGTAGTACGAGTATATAAAATGTACTTTTTTGGCGAAAAATTATTTGGTTTGAAGTTGTCTGTTCTTTTTACTTTTTTTTTGTGTTTTTGTAGTTGTGTGAGTTATGTATCTGTCAAATTAAGGGTTGTTCAACGCAAATTCTCTTAGGTTCTGTTGTAAAACCCACATCAGTTAGAAGAGTTGCCTAACGTGTTTAAAAATATGCAAAAGTTAGACCAAGTCTCCAAGCTAAACGACTGCGTTAAGTAGAGCCGGTTTTATTCGTTAAACAAGAACTGTTTAAAATTTTGCTCGACGTTTTAAGGTACCTAGAGGCTATATCAATCATTTTTAGAGAGATGTCTGTGTGTGTGTGTGTACGTACGTTCGTACGTGCGTACGTTCGTACGTCCGTACGTTCTCGTACCATTTTTCGTCGTCGATATCTCAAGAACGAATAAAGATATCGACTTCAAATAAGTTTTGTTTAATAGATAATAACTTCGAAAGAGGCTGAAAGGGCGTTTATTAAAATTCAGTGAGTAGTTTTTTCACTATAACGGTTTAAAAAAAAAAGTAAAAATTTTGGTTAGTTTCAAATATCTCACGAAAAAATAATGCTATTGATTTCAAATGAAATTTAATGTACTCATTATAAGGTCATACAGGTTTGGTATGAATTTGGAAAAAAATGAACATACCGTTATTTTTTTAAATAAAAAAAACTAAAAAAAAAAATTTCATAACCCTGATATTCTAAGAACGGAAAACAATTTGAAACTCAAAATAATTTTATTTTACGAAGAATAATGTGTTTGACAACTGGTGAAAATTTCAAAAAAAATGAGCTTACAGTTTTTTTACAAAAATTAAAAAACTATATAAAATTCTATTGAAAATGGGTAAAAATTGTTTTTTGACTCAAATTTCTCGAGAACTAGTAGTGATATTGACTTCTTATTTAGTTTATTTTATACATAGTATAATTTTGTACAATTGGTAAAATGTTGACAAATATTGAATTAATAGTTTTTTTTTTTAAATAAAAAAACTATTGAAAATTCTAGTGAAAACTAGTTAAAATTGTATTTCAAGTCGAATTTCTTGGGAATAAACTCCGACAGTGCCTTCTAAAGTATGTGGTTTTATACATCGATACCTTCCCGTAAGAATGTATACTAAGCGACATTTCTAAAATTGTTCAGGAAACGAAAAAAACGAAGAAAGTTCGTTGGCGAAACCCAGGCCAAAACGTGGCTCTTAACATATATTATATATCCTCATCAAAAAGTCATTTTCGGAAAAAGTGTCGCTTAGTACATTCTTACGGGAAGGTATCGACATAATACAATTATTAACATATGGTTAAATTTTGACAAGTATCGAATTGACAGTTTTAACAAAAATATAAAAAAAATCTACTAAAAAGTGGTAATATTTGTTTTTCGACTAGAATATCTTGAGAACGAGCAATGATATTGACTTTGCAATTATTTAATTTTATACATAATACAATTTCTAACAAGTGGTTTGTATTTGACATAAATCTAGTTTTAGAGCGGATATATTTTGTAAGTACACTTCCATCAATAACCAAACCATATCTTTTATATTTGAATATTTCGTTTTTATTTTTTTTTTTCAATTAAAATGTTTGGAACCGAAATAATAAAGTAATTTCTATAATATAATATTAAAAAACACGGAAATCTATAATTCAGTATATAATATGTACCTACCAACCTTCGTAATTATTACAAGTTTTCAAGACCACAAATGGGAAGTTATCAGTGTGGGTCGCACCCAGCCCCTTTTTTATTTTTAATGTTAGAAAACGAAAAAAATTATAAAATTTTGAGTTTTTCCAAAACAAATATTCAATTTCCGTGGAAAAATAATTAGAAACGAGTTCAATTTTGTTAGTTAACTGCAAACATGGTGAGTTATTGGATTCGAAAAATTCTTAATTTATCTTTCTGATGTTTGAACTTATATCTGCAATACGCAAAATGGGTAAAAAAAAATCTGCACACCTGAAATGCGTAAGATCATTGTGCGTATGTACTTGTTCAGGAAAGTCTTCCATGGCAGCCAGTGCAAGCCAGTTAAAATTCTCAAAGAAGATGGTACATAATGCCATAAAGTTTTACACCGAGACTGGCAGCGTTGAAAACCGCAAGAGGAAAGAGAGAAAAAGAAAAACAACTCCAAGAGAAGATCATTTCATAGTCTAACAGAGTAGGGTCAATCCTTTTGCCACCAGTCAAGCAATTCGTGATGCCATTTCATCCCAATTAAGCCATGAAATAACAGTACGGACTATAAGGAATCGTCTTCTCGAAAGTGGCTGGCGGGGATGTATTGCTCTTCAAAAACCATGCGTTTAAAAAAAAAAACTTTAAACGTGGTTTTTAATTTGCGCGAGAACATTTGGAAAAACCGCTCTCATTTTAGAAAAAAAATATCTTATGGAGTGATGAATTAAAAGTAAACATATTTGGATCAGCTGGCAAATGGTATGCGCGACGTTCAATTAACCAGGAGCTAAATTTCAAATAAACAATCAAGACAATCAAGCATGGGGCGGAAATGTGATGGTTTATAGAGGGTTTTCCTGGCGAGGTGTGGGTCCTATAGTGCGAATTAAAGGACGCATGAATCAATAGCATTATAAAAATATACTGGAAAATGTAATGAAGCCCTAAGGGTTTGAAAATTTGCCTGTTTCTTACATTTTTCAACATTACAACGATCCAAAATACACTTCATGTCTTGTGAAGTGTTTGTTTGAAAAAGAAAAAAATAAAGTTTTGGATTGGTCAGTTCAAATTCCGGTCTTCAATCCATTAGAATATTTGTGGGGAGATGTAAAGAGAGCTTTACATAAGACAAAATCCAAAAATGCATCTGAGCTTTTCAAAAACATTGACGAAGCATGGAAAAAAATTAACGTGAAAAGATTTCAGGACCTGGTAGCCAGCCTTCCAAGGCGTTGTGCAGCCGTGATTAAAAATAAGGGTTACCCAACCAAGTACTAACGTTTCAAGTTGGAAAATCCGTTAAATTTGTTTTGGATTAAATCATAATGCTATATACACATGCTAACTACAATATGTTTCTAATTATTTTTCCAGCTGAAAACACATTTTGTTGCAATATATATATCAAATGCAGCTTTTCTTTGTAAAAAAAAATAATTTTGTTTATGTTAAAATGAAGTTAAAGAACCAACAAATGAAACAAAAAAATATTTTTACCAACTACTTAAAAGAATATGTAGATACAGCCAGTTTTAAAAAATAAAAATATCGTTTCTAATTAATTTTCCACCACTGTATATCTGTGCACTTTTTGTCGGCAGGAATCAAGGGGCATACGACTTTTGCTGAATCCCAACGGATAGGTTGAGGAGCACTTTTCACAAGAAGAGATACTCTTGATGGATTTGTCATGACCTTTGACACACTAATCATTACGCCGGGGTTTTTTGGGCAGTAAATGCCATCTTTAAAAATGTATTGAATACAAAATTTAATAATTTTCTTATACAGCTTTACGAGTATATTAGGTTATAAAAACGCAATAACGCGCAATCTTTAAACACGCATGCTGCGTTATATCCAGGTTTCACCTACGATATTGTGTATCGGTCACCAGATGATCATTCGAATGCAAATGCGCTTCCACGGCTTCCGTTGAAATAAGCCCCAATGAGAGGGATGACATCACATATTACAAAATTTGACACTATTCCGGTAACGCAAAAAATATTGCAAATGAGACAACAAAAGATAAAGTCCTGAAGGAGGTAAATTATACTTTGCTGACGGTTAAAGAAGATTTTGAAGGTAAAGGTCAAGAATTTTCCTTATCTGATGGTGTAATCCTTAGAAATAGCCGAGTAGTGATACCTACAAACTTGACAAAGCTCATCCTGACCGATTCGCACGTAATGCACGTAGGCATAGGCATAGTGAAGATGAAAGCTCTTGCTAAGAAGGAGAAGTTAGTGCACTTGCTATGATATCTGTTCATTCGGATAAAATTGCACGAGTAGGCTCAGCCACACTACGAGACCAAAAAGTAGGTACTACATAAATTCTGAAGAGCTTTTCCTAGTTTAGTTTAGAATTGACGCGCACTTAAGGAGTTTTACGTTTGACGGCCGCGAATCGATCCGAACATTAAGAATATGGCTCACGAATGCTTTGCATGCAGAAGCTGGTTTCAAAAAAGATACACAACTATGGGAGTACCCAACTAGTGAATGACAGAGAGCCCACATAAACTTCGCGGGAACATTCATGTACAAATATTTTCTGATCGTGGTCCATGCGCTTTCGAAGTGGCCATAGATTGTTTCGATGACGTGTATGACAACTTCGAAAAGAATAGTCGTGACATACGTGATATTTTTGCTCGTTTTGGGTTACCTGTCACACTTTCTACTACTTTTACGCCGTGGACTTCAAGGAATTGAAAGTAGCACTTCGAAAGTTGGTAATGACTCGGGAGGTGCGATTCTGGAGGTTTCGAACTACCTGATGCAATACCGGAAAACACCAAATTCTACAACTGGCATAGATCCACATGTGTTTCGTACCTGCAGAGAGATATTCGTGTACGCCTCGATTTGGTTCGGTCCCGAACAAAAGAAAATCGCCAACAAAAACTACAGTGTGCGACATATACAAATGGAATACAGTACTATCCTGGTGACATGGTGCAGGCGAGAATTTATACGTCAAAGGATAAGGACTGGGAATTTGGTAAAATAGTCCGGAGGGATGGATTACTGCACTTCATTTTTTTCAGCACAGTCGCTAGACTTTGGTTCACCACGAACTTTTATGTGAATTCTTCACCAAAATCCGCACTTTTATTACAAAAAAGGGTATTCCAAATAAGACCTACTAATATTTAACACAAATAACTTATTTATTTTCCAATATACCTACTTGTTTTCTTTTTTGCAGGTTATAATTGAACTCTTGGAAATTTATGGAAGCATACGGTACACAACACAGCCGATATTTAAATTCAAGATCACCACACATAGACTACATGATTAGAAGTTTGATCAGCCGAAAACTGTACATTGTTGGGCTCCGAAAACCAAAAGCATCTACACTTCATCCAACAAAAATATGCCGTACACGTCTTATGGGAGAGCTTTTTCAAAATCAGTAGCGTGCTATATTTTTGCACCATAGTAAATTGAAAGAACTCCTCCATAAAAAAATGTTTGTGCGCCCGTAAATTTTCGATTGCAACTGACGCAGACCCGAAGTCCTATTGACCGCACATCTGAGTGTGCAGTTCATTTGGTAACTTGTTCAGTTTTTTTCCTTGGGTTTCTATTTAGGTGCTTTTGATTTTAGAGCTTTAAAAAAGGGTCTATTTAAAATCAACACTACGACAACCCTGTGAGAGCTTTAATGAAGGACAGATTTATGCAATACACTGTAGCCAGAATGCGAGGCAAACGTCCTATCTTGCCCACACTGCATATTTTTGTTGGATAGAGTATACAACCATCGAGATGTACTGTTTGCTGCGGTGTTATGGCCGAAAAAGTTTTCGGGCTTTATTTGTTGAAGAGTGAGGACACAAGGCCCATAACTATTTCCGGCAATTCTTACAGAACAATGATCGACAATTTTTGGCGGCCAATAGTGGAGTAGCATCCTAATATGTGGTTCAATGAGGTGCACCTACTTTGCACACTCCTAGAAAACTAAGAATCTGCTGCTTGAATTTCTTGGCCACTATGTTCACCAAATTAAACTACGCCCGACTGTTTTTTATTGGGATATTTAAAAGAAACAGAGTATGTTATGAAACCAAAGACTATTAGACTGTTGAAGCAGAATATTCGACACGAAATACGGAGCCTGAAACAGAAAGACTTCGTGGTGTAATGAAAAACGCTTCAAAAGAGCCAGGACATTTGTCTGATATCACTTTTCATATATCATATCCATAAGTGTGATTATTACCAGAGTTATTTGTGTTTAACAAAAATAGATAGGTCTTATTTGCGCACTCTGAAAGTGGCAACAATGGTATATTTGTTATATAATTTTAATTTATATCTAAATATTGTCATTTTTGTTTGTTTTTTATCCAACCAGCTTAAAGTAAGCAAATACAAAAATGTGGTGTAAAAATAATCGACCGCATGTATGTTCTCATAAACTTTTTTAGACATAGTCAAAGTTTTCTGAAAATAAATATTTCATTATTTTTGTATTGAAAAATTAATTAATAAATAAATATTAATTAAATCATCAGACCAAATAAAATAAAATTCAACTAAACAGGATAGATCTTCATCTACACTAGTTGACTGTAAATAAACCAAATAATAAAAGTTCCCTCGTCAAAAATTTAAAAAGTATTTTAATAGAGAATAAAAAAAAAGATAAATTATACAAACATTTCAAAACTGGTAATCCAAATTTAATCCACATGTTGTATCCTTATTGTTATGTTTGTGATTTTGCTCATTAAATGAGAATCCATACAAATTTTATATAAATTAAAAGAAACAATAATCTTTCAGCAACCGGTTAATTTGATGTTATATATAAAATAAAGTTTGAAATTGAATTTCGTTTGATACTTTTCGACTTAAAGCCGAATTTATTAGGCACAACAGGAAAGATATATATAATCACGTTTAATTACGATATAATATTTTGATACAAGACAACTTCAGGTAGATTGAATAATCTTCTTTTGTTTCACTTTATCTGATAATTTTTATTTGGAATATACAAATGCAATTTTCGTTTTTTTTTTTTTTGAATCACTGTTTACAAACGGAGGTCATCTTATTATTTAATAACGTTCCTGGGCTATGATGGATTTTATTAACGATTCCTAGAAGAAGAAAGAAATACAAATAATGGATTATATTAAAGAGAAAATAATTGATGATTTGCGGATTGATGATGGTTTGCCATAAGTTAATTATTTCCAAGTACATAAACATTCAACCCTATCACATATGAATTCTGCTATGAATTGTGATGAAGACCTTTTGTCAGGCTTTTTTTTTCGAAGAATGTAGGTGAATTTTTAAATGGATTCTTGAAAAGCGGTTGTCCGTAATTGTATCAAAGCGAAAACAAATCAAATCCACATTTACACATCATAATTCAATTAAAACATAATGAAAGAGTTGATATCTGTAATATCGTTATTTCATTAAGGGCTGACCACGAGACAAAAACAAGTTACGGCTATTTCTCGATTTTTCCTCCAAAGCATCCAAAACGATATCCAGACGAGTTCGCCGAAATTTACCCATCATTCAATTAAAATGTCCAGATTCAAACCTTAGTCCTATATTTTTGCCACAAAAAACCCATGACTAGACCGAGGCGAGACTTTTAGTTTGATTAAACCATTGGGCCGATGATAAGTCTAGATACCTTTTAGTTCCGATACAATCGCTTTTATGTTAAAATTGCCACTTTGATACCTATACCGCTAGTATATTATTTTGTTTTTAGTAAAAATGTTACTAGAGATCAGAGCAAAACGTATTTAAACCATCGATTCCAAATACTTATAATACTCGAATCCCGTTGCCTTTTCGCTCAAATAAATTATTCTATTCTATATATGATGTGAATATACAAAGTCAGCACAAACAAAGTGCTGCCCAGTATCCATGTTCTGTAACTCGGTCGAGTATTTTCGCAGTCGATTAGAGGTGGAACGAAAAATTTCATCGTTTCTCTATATTGGAAAATGAACTGTGTCTATAAACATGATGCGAAAACACCCCTGTGCGAAAACCATAGTTTCAAGTTTCCAATGGAAGAAATGTTTACATTTCCCTTAAACTGACAGCTTCAATTAATTTCACTTTTAACTAAAAAATATTATTTCTCTTATATTTAAAAGGTTGAAGTGTTCAAGTTTTTTATTTTGCAGTAATTCAAATTTTTAAAACAAGTAAAATGTATAGTGTGCTTGTAATTAGTGAACAAAGTGACAATAGAAATATGATGCGCATTCACAGACGTCATTTACGAAATACCACTAATGCGTTTGAAATGCTCGGAGAAAGATTTCGTGCACTTTCCCAATCATCTTTGTTTTCAATATTTGAATTTGGTCCGCCGAATTGGCCTCTCGCGAACTCAAAATGTGTTGCCATGTAATCTACCAATTTTTCTTTTTGATCTATTGAGATCCTTTGAATTTTCTAAGGATAAAAATAATAATTTTCCTGATCAAACAACATACAAAATAAGTTATTTTACTTTTGTTTATTTTCCGTCATATTTGATTTTTATTATTATTGTCTTGTTCTCATTTCTCACTTGTATCAGAGTGGTCGAATGATTTTGACAGAAAAATCGAAAGATTGTATCGACTTCAGACTTACAGATACAGTTTTTTCACATTTTTCCAATACTTCCAATAATTTTTTCCATTTTGTTCTTGATCGAGTAAAAAAAAGTTACAGAAACAGTTCCGTGTGAGAAACAGAATTTTGTGTCATTCCGCAGTGTTTTTGTTCTGATTAGCACCGTTTATGCGAAAACTCACTCGATGTGAGAGTTACAAAACATGCCTCCAGTGCTCTTACTCATGGTGTGGCGCGATGGATGTGTGCTCGCCTGTGAACCTCATGATCACAGGTTCGATCCCTGCCGTCGTCTATGTCGTTTTAATTCCATTAAAAACCTTCTAAAAATTGTCATCAATAGGTTGCTGGTTTACTCATTGCATGTTGTTCAGGCATAACACTAACAACATGTAATTGAGTTAAACTAGTATGCCCAACAAGGATGAACACGAATAAAATAATGTGGTGAATTATAAGCGACACAGAAATAAGACACGGCATTCTCCGCTTTAGTTCAGCCGCCATCCCTGGAGATAAAATATCTGAGACAACAACCTTCAGTCTCAGAACATCGTGCCACACATCTTTCCTATCCTTCTTTCTCTTCCGTAACTTCACGCCCGCGCTGTGTTGAAACATTTAAAGGGTAATCATAATCCCTTGAGCGCGGGTAGATTATAAAAAAAAAAAAAATAATTCAGAACAGAGCATTAAAACTGACAGGAAACAGAAGTACCATAGAAGCATTCCCAGCCCTTGAACACCGCTCTTTCACAAGTAAGGCTCCCTCTAAGTAGCCACTTACATACATCCCTCCCCTTGATCAGTTGACTCGTGATACCCGTTTCGCTAGAAATGCTCATAAGTTCACCTCCAAGTCCAATTTCAGACGTTCCGTTAAATACAGAGATTCGTTTTTTAGTCAAACAACACGATTATGGAATAATTTACCCTGCCATTTCAAAAGTTTAACATCATAACGATCTCAATATCGTCTTGAGGGCGTGTTAATATTAAGAAGATTTATTGCTCTATTTCGTTTTCTGACACAACTTAACTCTACTAAAAATAACCCTCTAAATTTTTTCTCTATTGGACTGCGGTAATATTGGAATGGAAACATTTTTGACAGACGAAAAGAAATAAAGAAAATTTTTCGATTTTTCTTAGAATGAAAATTGAGGCCAGGAAAAACCTTTTATCTTCGACGAGAAATATTAAAAAAAACAACTGTAGTCAACCATAACATAAGGCTCAAAAATGGAGTGTGATGTTGGTTCAGGAATCGGAATCTTCTCTGTAAGTTTGGATTTATCTGGGTCGTTTGGGCTACCCGACTTTTTCAAGCTGAATTGCTGGCTATCAGGGAAGCAAGCAAGGTACTCATCTCAGAACCGGAATACGGCTATTATCACAGACAGTCACGCGGCTGTTAAGGCCATTAGTTCTAGAACATCATCCTCCAAATTGGTCCAGCAATGTCGGAATGAACTTGCTTCCCTCAATATTAACCATTATGTCAATCTTATCTGGGTTCCGGGGCATTGTGGCATTGATGGAAATGAACGGGCGGACGAGCTGGCAAGAGTCAGCACTTGCTCACTTGCGGAAAGCGTCAACATTCCACTAAGAGTTCGAAGGGCGAAATTCTCTCAATTTTTCGTAACGAATCAAACTGCATTATATTTAGAAAGATTTGGCCAACTTATAATAAATCCCGAACACTTGACCTGATATGCAGACTTAGTCAAGACATACACAGGTTCCTACCTACCTGTAGCGGACACTGGCAAATAAGAGAGCATGCAGCAAAACTAGGCATTCCTCACAACACTCACGATTATAGCTGTGGGGACCAGCGGACCATTTCCTTTGCAAAATATTAGGAAGTGCATTTTTTGAGGACATGGACGAACTTTCGGACATGAAGATCAAAAGCGAACTTCGGTTACTTCTGTGCCGTGCCCTTCGTTTGATTTTTTAGATCCCGAGCGAGGGTACTGAGGGATTTTAGAGAACTTAACGGTGCGGGGATGATCACTCAATTCGATTAACAACTGTTTTACTCGTAACACCAGTCAACAAGCTGCCTAGTTTGGCACAGTGTAGATGGTGTCGGATGAGTCTGATTTTTTTCTCATTGTGTCACTAGCGGCACTATATTGTGAACCTACCTTTCTTTTAAGCGAGACGATCTTGGAATTTTTGAATTTTAGTCCGATGTTGAAGGGACTTGCAAAATTTTAAATCGTATTTAAGTTGTAATGGTTCAATTAGCCTTTCCGTCTATTACAATCTTCCAGGGATCTTTTCTGTTCTCGTAGTTAAACGTATAGTTTATTCTTACATATTTCTGTAAATGTTTTTATAATACAAAACCAGTACCACTGTAACAATCAGATCATCAAATAACTTCGGGAAGCACTGTATTATCATATAACAAACATACAATCAACAAATTAATAGAAACTTGTAAAATATTTCGAGCGCAATTGTATCGAAAAGTAAGCATTAATGTCAAAAACTCTTCTTTCCGGTAACCCTGCATTGAATATGTATATTTTCTTCATCAAACCTTAAAAATAAAAACATCCCAAAAAAATTGTAGATCAAATTAAGGGTAACAAGTATTTCCTTCATACATGTACCTACTTGTTCCTTCCGTCTTCCGGGCCTCTTTCCGATTTAAGTCTCATTAGGGTAAGTTCAAACAACACTATGGCATTGTTTATTTCGAAAAATCCTAAGACGTCACGGTCTTCTTTACATGTATGTATGTTTACAGCAGCAGCAGCAAAAAGTTTTAAATTGTGAACGATATAAGGAAGTCATTCATACAGTTGTGCTGTTTACCTATATATACATATATTTATGTATGTGCTATGTATACAGCATATACAAATCGGATAACCTGGGGTAAGTTGATATTCCTGTGAAACGTGTTATTAGTGAATTACGTGGGGAATCACTTCGAAACTGCGTCATCTTAAAAAAGACAACTAAAAAAATGAAGGAAATTTAATGAACACATAAACATCCTGATGCGTAGATATTAGAAAATTACGTTTTATAAAAAAAAATAAAAGAATATACAATATGGGTATGTTTGTCGTTTCCATTCACTAATGAGCGTTCGAATATTAAAGACGTATACAGTGAAAGCTCTAATAAGCGGACACTCATGGTCGCCCAATTTTTGTCCGGTTATGAGAACTGTCCGGTTAAGGGAAAGCAATAAAAAAAAACTTTTTTTTTAACTTCATATTAATTCTTCATCTTCTTTATTTCTTGAAATCTCTGCAGCTTGTGTTTTTCCAATATTAAATCTAAAAAACTTTGCATAGGTAAAATATTTCATGTCGTGGCTGAAAAAAAAAAAGTTTTTATTGCCCAATGCATTGGCAATTTACAACTTTTCTTGCGTCACCCTTTTTTACCGTTATTTTAACGGACTATGCTCTAGTGAAATAGCCAGCTGCATTCCTCCCCTTAAACAATTCAACCGTAATATTCGCACTTCTAGGAATGCCCATGAGCTTACCCTTGAGCCCAACTTCGGACGTACTGTGAAGTACAGAGATTCGTTATTTAGCCGTACTACGCTAATGTGGAATTCCTTACCACGCTCTGTCTTTCCCAGTCATTGCTATGTTCAAAAATTCAAAACCAATGTACACCGACACCTCCTTTCTGACCCCTCCCTTTTTTCCTATTGCTCACACTGTGTCTCTGACATATTAAGGGTATACAAAAAACTTTTGAGTGTGATGAATGAGTAGCTGAAGGAAAGGAAATGACATGTGTAAAAACGAAACGCGATGAAAAAAGGGAACCATACCCTCTCAAAATTACACCAACTACCCCTAGTAACTAACTCGGGAAATCCCCTAATAACCTTTCAACATAACATCGCACTGTCCAGTTATTAGAGCTTCGCGTCCGGTTATCGGAGATTTTCTATAGATTTACTTACGTATAAAACATAAACTGTACTTAGAACAGATCTGCTGTTCTTTTCCGTTACATTTTGAGAAAAAATAATCCCTAAATAAAATAATGTGTCCGCGTATGGGAGGTTTTCTATCTAAAATGGGCAAAAAAACGTGTCCGCGTCCGTCTATGAGAGTGTCCGTTTATAGGAAAGTTATTTGTATGAGATTTTCGAAAAAAAAGTTCGTTCCCGAAAATGTGTCCGTTTAAGGGAGCTGTCCGCTTATTGGAGCTGTCCGCAAGTAGAGCTTTCACTGTAGTTGGAATTTGATTGACGTTTTTCGCTGAGAAATAACTACATATATATCGATACACAGATTTCGTATAATTCTTCAAGGACAAAATTATACGAGTAGTTTAATTATATCTTTTATTAAAGTCAAAAAAGCCAAAAGGGTAAAATTGTATTTTTTGTTTTTTACTTGCGATATAGGTTCTATAGGGCAAGTTTTGCATTTGGGAAAAAAAAAATTGAACTCGAGATTTTGATCAAAGTTGACATTATGTTATGATGATAGTGACGACGAAAAAAGTGGGTCCTTCAATTCCGTATGTCTGTCTGTATGTCTGTATTTATGTACAATGTACATTGTACAACGATCTACAGCCTAAGTTACTTGAGCTATTTTCTTAAAATTCGGCACTTAAGGTTCTTCGGTGATTCCCTAGGGGAAAAATCAAATTTTTTAGCTCCAAAACTAACGGTACCCCCATAGACCCGTGATGCAAAATCTGATATGTCTCGAAAACGGCTCTAACGATTTGGATAAAAAAATAACTGTGCTATTATATGTATGGACTACATTTTGGTCAAAAAAAAAATTAGGAAAAAATGCTATTAACGGTACTTGTCATAGAGCATTTTTTTTTACTTTCTCATTAACGGCTGTAACGATTTTAACCAAAATTTTTTAGCAGGAGTCCTTTAAGTTGAAAATAATGTTGTATATAAAAATATTCCAAAAAATATTTGTTGGGTTTTTTTGAAAAAAAAAAAAAAATAAATAAATAACTTCAAAACGTGTGATCGATTATTTTTTGAGATTATTTCCTAAAATCTATACTACTAAATACTTTAAATTGGATTTCCAAATTTTGTTCTTGAAAAATTTTAAGGAAATTTGTGAGCTTTGTTTGCATAAATTCATACTTTTCTGGAAATCAGACGGCAATTTCATGCATTTGAACATGTTTATTTCATTAAATCCATGTTTTATATTTATAAAATGTATTTTAAATTCCAAAGTACTTTTACATAAGAGCAAGTTCGTGCGATCCAGTCGTGCATTTTATTTTTTTATGCTGTAGTTAGTTTGTTTAACTTCACCTGAAACATTTATTACTCAGCTTAAGCTATTAATTTATAATTCAGCCATGAAATTGATACTATTTTAAGTGTGGACTTCTACGGTAGTGTTGCTCTACAGGGTAGGCCATCTAGTGGTTTCTTTTTAAATCATAGGTTATTTTGACACTAACAGCTCGAAATCTTGACAGAAAGTCAGTATCATACCTCCTCGGAACGAAATGAGCCTCTTAACCATTTAAGAATGTTGGAAAACTTTCCAAAGTGAATGCTGTGTAGCCTAAACAGTGAGTTTTTTGAAAAGAAGTTTTAGACCGAAAAGAAGCACCCATCGCGCATGCTGTACTCAAGTTTGTGCAAAAAGTTCGTGAGACTGGTATGCTAGTGGACAACACTCATGGTCCCCATCGTCGTACGGTGCGCACAGACGAGAATGTGGCTACTGTAGCTGAGAGTGTGAGACTCAATCCACGTACATCAACTCACCATGGATCTCAACAGCTCAACATTTCACGCACTAGCCCGAGGAGAATTCTGCACGTTAACAAGCAAAATCGCCGCACCTGGGGCTCGGAAAACCCGCACGTTATTGTCCAGAAGCCAATACATCCACAGAGAGTGACAATTTGGTTCGACGCGGCATGGAGAGGTGGAATCATTGAACCATTTTTCTTCTTCGAAAATGAGGCTGGGAACAATGTTTCGGTCAACGGTGGGCGTTACAGAGCCATGTTAACCGACTTCTTTTTTACTGAAATCGAAGACATGATTTGGACGACTTCTGGTTCATGCAGGACGACGCACCATGCCACACAGCCCATGCCACAATCGATCTTTTGCGCACCAAATTGCCAAATCGGGATATCAGCCGTCTTGGCGATGCCAATTGGCCGCCTCGGAGCTGCAATTTGACCCCTTTGAACTTTTTTTTTGTGGGGAACCGTGGAGGACCGATGTTATTCCAATAATCCCGAAACGATTTAAGCACTTAATCAACAATATCATGCAAGCAATCCGTGAGCTACAGCGCGAAACCATCAACAAGGTCTTTGAAAATTGGAGTGACATAATGCGCGAATGCGGGGCTGCCACGACGTTGTGTTCCATAAATTAATAGGAATGTTAACCTATTGTAATTTTTCTTTGAAGTGTTATATTTAAAGGAAGGACGCAGATCTTAATATTTAAAACAAAAAAGATAGCTTTTCAGTCGGTGGATTTTAATAAAATGGCGGAATTCAAGAAAGCCGTGCTCCGTTAGCTCATAATATTGATATATACGTATGTATATTGATAAATTTGTCAATTAACTAAGTTCAATTGATAAATTTCGGAATCATTGGCTTATAAATTTCAAATCATTAGAATTTGGATTAAGAAAATAAATAAAAACAAAAAAGAGTGAGGCTATAGTTCAATCATATATCAAAAATGTCCTTGAAATTATATTACCACGATTGGAAACAGGAGAAAGGAGATACTTTCAGAGTGATAAAAGAATATTTGGCAAACCTAATATATTTTAACTTTTTGAGAAAAAAGAAAACACAATACACATTTTGTAGTTATATTTAGTTTACACTTTGTGTATTCTGTTTATTTATAAACGAACTTTCTTAAATACAACCATCAATAACACTTCCATCAGCTTTCAATTAATTTAACGACTTAATTATGAAGATAAACGCTTTTTCTTTTCAATTTTCTGCTACTTTTCAACTTATTAGATAATCAATTTTTTTGTATACAAATTAAAAAACAACAACAAGAGAATGACTAATTATCATAACTAATTCTTATACGCTTCAGTCGCACCCTTTTTAATCTTTTAGAGAGGGAGAATCATGACAAGATCTTAACATCAGTCAGACTGTATCTGTGTCTGTCTTGTTTGTGTTTTTTTTTGTCAATGTTTCTATGCCATAATAAAATTCAATAGAAAAAAAACTCTACAGACTTGTCCGCATATATTATAATATTATTCGTGATCATTTGTTATTCAATTTTGTCACGATAAGATACTTTTTCATTAAATGTGAAGCTAAAAGATGCTTTAATTTGATTCCAACAGGCAGCAAACTAGTCAGTTAGTTATTGAAAAGACAAAAATTAATGCGCATTTTTGAAATATTTACAATTTGAATATTTTCTGTATGGTTTTAGATTTAGCGTATAGAAATTTTTCTAGTCCAACACTGTTGATAAATTTGAAGTCTTAAATTTTCATACAAAATAAAAACAAAATTGATGAAAGAGTTTCTCAAAAGAACACACTTTAAGACAATATTATAATTTATTTTTATTTCCAGATCTGTCTTCATTAATTTTATTTGACTATTTGGTTCATACGTTTTTTTTGACGTTAATAGACAGGGGTTTTTGTAGTTTTGAAAAATCTCTTTCTTTAATGGCAATTTTGATAACGCTAATTGTGCATTTTTGTAGCTATAATTTATTTTTGCTTTATGAGTATATTTACGCAAGATTTATCAGTGTATCACTATCTCATCTAGTTTTTGGTGCGTTGCTTTAAAAAGCCCGATGTAAAATCTTTTATTTCTTAGGATGTCAATTTCAAAGAAAGAAAATATCAAAATTGGAGTTGCAAAAAATAAAACACAAATTTTTTAGACCTAGTCCTTGTTTTGAAATCGTGTTTTGGCTAATGAAAAAATATCTTTGTTTGCCAGTACATTCGAAGTTCGGCTTAAGACTGAACTGATAATGTACTAACCTCCTAGGGGGGAGACGTTTTGTTCTAACTCTAACACATAAAACGATGTTAATTTCAAGTCATTAGGAACTTCCAAAATTATGTTATACAAATAGCAGTGCAAGCCAATTGGAAACAAAAGCAATCTCTTATATTACTATATGTACTTTGAGCATTAATTTTTTTTATAAAATCGATTACAGACAAATGGGCTAGAAGGAAGCTTGGTAAGATATCAGCTTAGTGAAAAATTAGTTTAAAGTAGCGAAATTCTTCAACTACAGCTTGGGTACAATATTGTAGCAGCCGATTATGACATGGAAGAAGAAAGTTTTAGAGACGAGCGCGTGCTTACATCTAACAAGGACAAATACAAGCACTTAACTTTTCGAATGGGGAAGACCAGTACTACTAGAGTGCTTTTGTGCACTTCACACCTCGCAGTTTTACCTTTTTGTATATACTCCGAAAATTTTCAAAAATAAAGCTCAGTTAAGACTCACATTTTGACATTGATCCCTAGCATGAACGATTATCAGAGAATTTATGATAAGTAAGTAAATTGAGGCTAAAAACGTTGACATAGACTTTTATATAAAATTAATGGGCTGAAGTTTGCATGGGATTGTCAAGAAAGTTTTAAATACAGAACACAGTTGACGTGTACTTGTTATGTTTAAATTGACGATATGTAGTATGTAACTAAAGACCAAATAGTGTGAATATTTAATGACTACATAAATATTTTAAACTCGCTAGCCATACAAATACAAAAAAAAAAATTCATATCAAGACGTTATGTACTGGGTACAAGCCACGTATACTTAATCTATATTTATTTAGTTCGTCACGTGCCTTAAACTTAATTTTCTCCAAGATTCATGTCTTCACGAAGATCTGTATTAAGAGCGATCTCACTCAAATAGAGACGGGGCCCAATCTCGTAGATCTTAAGGTCGCAGTGCCCTTAAACTCCAAAATAATTTATTCCACAAATAGTTATGAAACAGACACCGAATAAATATTTCAAACTTGACAGCTATTCAAATAGAAAGAAATTATTAATGATAGCAAGTTATGTAAAACATACAAAATCAATGGTTGTTGAGGCAATATAAAATATGTACTGAATACAATATGATGTCTAAATTCAGGGTGTAAAAACCTTAAACTCTAACCCAATCATGGAACTAGCTATCTTAGTTTGTATTTTATTGTTACAGAATATTTATATATTATTTTTTCTTAAACTAAATTACACAATTTGACATGGGAAGTTGTTGGTGAAAATATGAGTATGCAAGGTTGGGCATACCACTGATCCCTGAGGTACACCTTCTACAATATTGTAAATACTAGAGTAGCAATGATTTACCAGAAACATAGAAATTTCTTTCAGATAAAATAGATTGAATCAATTTGACTAAAAACATTGGAAAAATAAGTCTAAAAAGTTTAAGTAATAAAGCATTATGCATTATGGTCTAGAAGGACCATTTCTGTAGTCTTTCCTCTCCTTACGGTACTAGTACGGTCTAGAACGCCAAAAAACCCACGATTTTTGGGAATTTTTTTCTCGGAAACTTTATTAGGTAATAACATTTTTTTTTTAAATTAATGAATACTTGTGTCAAAAAGTTGATGGATTTGACCTATAGGTAACTAGCAGGGTAATAAGTTGGATTGGGAGGGTACAAGATATCAAATGAATACCGTGTGTTACGGTTAAGAATGGATCGCACTTTATGTAAATTAAAATGTGTATAACCAGATATGTATTTAGTAAATATGTAAAATAAATCGAAAATGAAATTTACATCATACTTTTAGAAGAAAGGGTAAATGAGCTGCGCGTTAGGCAGCTAGAAAATAAGATAGAGGAGCCACAAATATGCGGCGATAATAATGACATATGAACTCATTACATAAATAGTAATTCCATATAGAATATTTATAAACTTAGTGAATAAATATTTCCTCAATTATATTAGATATTAATATTAACTAGCTACGTAGGTAACTGTGTTGTCAGTAAACAGTTCAGTATGTAATAAGTAAATACCAAATTATGTGTGCAGAAAATATTTTTACATATAAACATATATTTTCCACCAATCCACTCATATATGTACATGTACATACATATGTATGACCCAAAGGAATCAAATACTTTTCACATTTTTCTCATTAGCACCTTGGCTCGTCCATTCTGTCAAAAAACCAAAACATTTAGGCACGCAACACTTTGAACTTCTGCTGCAAGATTTTTTAGTTCAAAATATTCACCATAGTTTGTGAAACTAAAATTTTAACAAATTAAAACTTTGCTGTTTTGTTTACACATAAACGGCAAAACTTTGGCATCTAATTCCAATACGTAATTAGTATTTCTTGTTATTTTTCAACTCTGGCAGCAATAAATTATGAATAAAAACGCAGCTCGCATTCAGTCGTCATAAATCATACTAACATGGCAAGTATTTCCATTGCCATCAGTGCACATTCACCTAAAAGAAACTTATAACAACAACAACAAATTATAGTTACAGATACAACGGCATTTGCAAAAACAAAATCATCACTCTAAATATGAATCTACACAGTGAAAAAAAGTAGTAGGAATAAATCAAGGAGTGTATTTAAAATACGAAGAATATTTCAAAACAAAAAATTGTTTAAAACTAAATTTAAAACTTATTTGTACAGGGTATTTAGGTTAGGTGAAACGAGGAAAAATAAGGCAACATTCTAAAAAAAAATAGAAAGACAAAAATTTTAAAAACACATCAAGATATCTATCAGCGAAAACTTTGCATATCCTGGGGCGATATTACAAGATATTTTTTGAATAAATTTGTTAAGAGATTATTTTTTTTTTATTTAACTTATTAGACACAGATAAAGAAAAAAAACCATAAAATCTGGTTTAGTTCGAGACAAAGAAGAAATGAGCAAAAATTACATATACAAAATGGCATGATGTTCAATCTCCTCAGATATATTGACGATATGATATTGACGAGCTTTAGATTTAAATGTCTGAATAAAAAAAAAAATAAATTGAGGGGTGCAACATCTCAAAGAGAACCAGGACCCCGTGACTTACAATTCCTAGCCATTCCTGTGTGCGTGTAACCAGGAATGGGGGATCTACAATTTTCTGCTGATTCCGAGAGGCTAATGAGCAGCACTTTTCATGACAAGAGATACTCTTAGATGATTTGTAAATTCTTCGCAAGAGGCAGTACACCTTTGACAAATTTTTTTTGCAGCGACTGAGAATCGGACTTTATGCATGAAAGTCCAACACACCTGCGGGGTTAGTATTAAAAAAACTATTCATGGTAGAAAATATTTTTTTTTTCAATATACAGCTTATATTTTAAGTTCATTGCTTCAAGTAATTTTTTGAAAGCATAGCTATAAAAATACTGTTTTTGCTATATTCTTCATAAAGTAATCGTTGCATAAAAAGGAAGTACTATAACTTTCCCCATGGTCGTGCTTTGAAAAAATACCCATTAAATTGTACCTTTCTCTCTCTCTTTGTACTGTTTTTTTTTTTATTTTTATTTTCATCTACAAGCATTTGCTTAACAGATAAGTATGTTTTATAATAATAACAAAATAATAAATAATTAAGAAAATTAGCACAAACAACAATTCATTTTTAAATTTTTCACAAGATAGATGTAAGTCCAAAATAGAATTTAATTCATTGAACGATGTAGGTCATACACTTCCAACCCTTTATGTTCAAATTCAGGTTTCCCACAAGGAAGTCAACTAAGGCCCCTAATTTTTCTATTAACTATCATTGATGTTGAACTTATTCCTACAGGATCTGATCTTAAGATCTGCGCTGATGATATGCGCATCTCAAAAAATTTGTATCCATTTCAGTTGCTCAATCGCTACAAGTAGACCTTAATAACTTCTTTACCTGGTGTAGCTTAATGTAAGCAAATGTCAAGCCATTACTAACTTTCGTAACCCGACGCACAGTGGATCGACCCCATACAATTAGACGTGAAAAAGTCTAAATTTGTCTAAAATTCTAAAAAATTCTATTTCTTATTTATAACGGATAACTATTTAGTCTGAAAACACCTTTTTTTCTTCTTTAAACCAGTTTAGCATGGAATAAATGACCTCCAAACTTGAAAGTGAAAAGTCTTTTTTTGATCTGGTGCGTTTAAGTTTTTTAGAAAAATAATTGTTAAAATTACAATTTTAAGTGAAATTGAAAAAAAATAATTGCAGTTTCTCGTGAAGGTATTTACTTTTATAAATCTGTATTGAAATTGTCTTAAAGTTTGTTTGTTGAATAAAAAATTGTGTTATTCAAAAAACAAAAAAAAATTGTTTTTAACGTGTATTTTTTGGAAAATCTAAATATGTGCCTAAGGTTGCTTTAAAAATAAATTATGTGTTTTGGATAGCGATGGACGTCTACTTTCTGGAAATATATGTGATAAACCTCGCAAAGATTTGCAAAGCCCTTTTTTAGCCCACTTTTTAGGAAAAGATTTCTGCGTCGCAAGGAAGGATTTTTTTTAAGTTTGGTGTTCGAATTCCAAATCGACTCCGACAAAAATACTTTTATAACATATTTCGAACTAGTTTTATTCATCAGAACCAAGAAACTGTTAAAATACTGCTAAGCTTAAGAGAATCATCAGTTCAAAATCAGCCAATTTTGATTTAAATTGGAAGCCGGCTGGAACGGTTTATTCTAAAACATAAAAATTGACTAGAGGTGTTCGAAATTTTTAAAGACTTAAACAGTGCAATAGAATAGAATACTTTTCTACATTTATGAACATTATAGATGGAGACAGATATTTTCCAAGAACATTAGAATTTTTCACGTCTAAATGTATGGAGTCAATCCACTGTGCGACGCCCTGATTAATAATCAACTAATTTCCATTCTCACTGCCATTGGTGACCTGGGTGTTACTTGTCAACTTAACTTTCGTGAAGATATTAGCAGTTTTATCAACAGAACTAATTCCACATTTGGGTTCGTTAAACGCTGCTCCAAATATTTTTCAAACCCCAACGTCACCTTTATATAAGCTTTTTAAGACACCATCTAGAATATGCCTTCCATTCCAGGTCAAGGCCATCAAATTCATATTCAATGTATTGAGGCGGGTCAGCGTAGATTTGCGTTACTTGGCCTAAGTTGGGATGAACCATTCCACTTATCTTCCTAAGAAAATCGTCTTAAGCTTATAAATGTGTTCACCTTATGCTGACGTCGTGATAATGCATAAAATTATGTTTATACACCAGCTCTTGACTGGTGTCTTAGATTGTCCAGCTCTCATGAAAAAATGAAATGGACTGTAAGCCAACGTCATTTAAGAACCATATTACTTTTATGCATTCCTTTCCATTGAACTGAATACGGCCAGAATGTGCCGACGACTAGAATGGTTTGGAAAGGTAACAGCTCAACTATTTTCGATCCTAATCTCTCCAAATCCTACCTTCTACGCGCTTTCCTAACTAAGTCATTGGTTTGGTATGTCCTTATTACCCGGCTATTTCGTTTTAATTTAGTCTTAAGATTTTAATTGTTATTTTAAGTATTTGCTTGTTTGTATTAAGAGTATAATATAAACGCCGGGAGTACATTCAATATTTCTTGAAACTTTGGAATCAATATGTACGCATTGAGTTCTTTTCTTCAAATATGAATGAATCCATTTGAGCATCTCAGAATGAAAACCAAAATACTCAAAAAAATTTTGATCAACCGAATCAAATTCGTTGCTAAAAATTACATCAGATGTCAACATCTATCTTCAGTTGCATTCACGACATTATGACGAGAAAACAGCTAAAATTGCCGCAGTAAAACATCCTAATACGAAACCATGTTGTGACTCTGACAAGCATTCTTTAGTCAACAACCCAATTGTATTTTTAACCAAACTTTCAAAAAGCTTAGGAGTAGTGTACAGAAGGTCAACCGTTAGGCTGAAAGTAACTTTTGTTCTGATATCGGTCACCAACGTCTTCACTATATTGAATAAGACAAATTATTATATCTATGTTACTATAAACTCCCGTGTTGGCCGACATCCTAGAATTAACTGGTAAACCAAAGAAAAATTAATTTGATTTCATATTCCATTCCGGCCGTTTTGGAGGCATACACTCGTAAATACTAGGGCTTCACCTCAGTGCAGGGCCGGATTAATAGGGGGGCTAGGGGGGACTGAAGCCCCGGGCCCCGCGAAAACAAGGGCCCCATCCCATTAAGAAATTTAAACCGTAAAACCACGATATTCAAACTGTACAATCTAATAAACCCCAAAAATAAAAACCAAAATTAGTTCACCCCACAAAATCCAAACTCGAAAGCTATATACTTACCCCAAAAACGTTAAGCCCATGTAGCCCAACTCACAATTAATCCCATAAACTTTAAGCCCACATAGCTCAATTGTTAATATATCCAAAAAGTCGAACCCACATAGCCCAAGTCGCTATTAATTCAAAACTGTAGACTCAAAAAATATTAAATCCATGCAGCCTAATTCAGGGTTGCCAGATTGAAAAACAAATTGAATTCTATACCTCGTATCTTTTTTCGATAGATACTAGCGAAAAATGGCGATACAAATTTTGCCGCAGAAGTGAATGGTAAAGTAAAATTTAAAAAAAGTTATTTAGAGAAGTAGAATTCTGAAATGCAGAAAACTTAATAAGTAAAAAGAAGAACTAACCAATGGATTGTGTGTGTAATCAATTTCCACTCAAATTATGTTTCAAATCATAGTATGTAAGTTTCTATAAATTTTTTAAAATAACTTTTTTCAAAAATAAATGTTTGTTGGTAAAATCTACAAATTGCAACCATTTTTTATATATGGGGATTCTTTTATCTTCTTCAATATGCAAATTAAAACAAATTCTATATTAACCTTCAAATAAAATTAATTGTGGTTTCGAACAAAAAAGGCAAAAAAAGATCTTTTTTTAAAAAAAAAATATTTTCATATTTACTTTTAATGGAAGAAAAATTTACGAATTTTGTTTGGTTAATTTATAATTAAATTCAACTACTAAATCAGAAAAAACAATTTCTGCTAAAATAATTAACATTGCGATTTTTAAATGTGGCAACTATGTCTTATTTTTCATAGTTCAACCTTTTTTAAAGGCATACAAATATTTTTTTTGTAGCTTCTTGGATTTTCGATGCGTCAACTCTTCGACGCATTGTCTCTGAGAGCGTGGACTCCTAGCGCCCCGGGTTATTGGGGGTTGGCTAGCTTGGGGCTTAGGATGCTCTGGGTTATGAGGGGTTGATTTGCATGGGTTTTATATCTTTTTAGGGGGCCTCAAATTTGAAATAGCCCCAGGCCCCCATTTTCTTTAATCCAGGCCTGCCTCAGTGTTCTCGTACCAACAAAGAGATAAATTCGCAGGAATTTTGAATTGGAGCAACAGAAATTGAACTTCCCTTGTACGAATTTACTGAAATATTAATCGAGTTTTAATGGAATATGAAATAAATTAAATTTACCAACATTTACAATGTTTATAGGTTTTACAGCTCAATCCTAGGATTGAGAATTTACAGAATTTTAAATTTAACTAAGACTACACTATAATTGTTTTACTTTTAAAAAAGGTATAATAAAAAAATAGGGAACATTTGAAAAATGTCTCTTCATAAATAAAGAAATTATTGAAGGGGGTTTTTGTATGATAACATACAGTGGCCGAAATAAGCATAAAGACGGCCATTCTCAAACTGTTCAATATTACGAAAGAGTTAAGTTCCAAAAGTTATGCAACATTTATGTTCGTCAAACGCTTAATAAATGAATTCTATCTTAAATACAAATTCTCTTGGAAGAGAGGTTGATTTGTCATTAATTGTAGGAAAAGAAGGGTAAAAAATGCGAAATAAGTATAAAGACAGTCAATATTTGTCAATATTTTAACACCGAATTACCAACCAATTTCAATGTCAGTACTTTGCACAACCTCCTTGATTCTCAATAAATAATTTGAAAAATCCTTTTTGGCATCGAACTTATCAAGTTTTGGAGGACTTGTTCGTTGATCTCCAACCATTCTTCGGTAATTGCTCTTTTTAGGTCTGCTACATTTCTGTACTGCTTTCCATTCGAAAAAATCCTTCTGGCCATTATTCCCCACAAATGGGATTAAGGTCAGGACTACACGAAGGCCATGACAAATACTGGGGCCGAATTACCCCTTCAGTGACGAGTGAGTCCCATCAGTGATCGAATGAAAATGTCGAATTGGAGTAATTTATTGCTCGATAACGTAAGCGGTAATGCCAAACTCACATAATTCAGTCACGTATTACTCGATAACTGATGCGGTAATTTGGCCCCTGGATACCACTGACATCAAACCATTCACATACAAAATTGGCATTATGAATGGGAACATTATCTTGCTGAAAAATAAAATTTTCACCGGCAGGAATGTCTCCAAATTCATCCAAGGCATACTTGAGCATTTCCCTGTATTTTTGGCCATTCATTTTGGGTTGTACAAACGTCAATGGAATTTTACCAAGAAAACCAAAAGCACCCCAAACCATAACACGGCCACCTCCAGAGTGCCGACTCTAATCGCTTTTTCTTCACTCAAATCTCGCCAATAATAGCTAAAACCGTAGGGGCCATCCAAATTAAATTTTTTTTCATCACTAAAAATAAAGGATTCCCACTGCCTGGTCCACGCCATGTGATCTCTTGCAAACCTTAATCTTGCTTCTTTATGATGTTGTAGCTGCGGTTTTCCATCATTTCTGTGTAACGAAGGTTATGATTTGCCTTCAACACTTGCTCCACTCTTTTAAAAGTAACGACGAGGTCTAACTTACGTTTAATCTGCCTAGCATGTAGCTTATTCCACCTTGCTTCATGACAACTGATATTCTTTTTTCGAGAAGTCAAAAGACTTGGTCGACCAGATTTGGCAGCAGTATTATAATTTTCCCCCAAATTAAGGAAATTACACACGACGGAAACAGATCGTCTAATTTTTGTGGCAATCAATCGATTAGATAAGCCAATGTGTGTTGTAATAATTGCCCTTTCTTTCGCCGCCAAATGAGTTCCGCGAGGCATGGCTAAATAAAAATTTTTTAAAAACCATTTTGCAACCCAAATAATGAAATTTACCTTTACAATAAATCAAAAATATTTGTACAACTTTTTAATTCAGACAAAATTGCAGAAAAATCGAAATATTGACAAACAGAGCCGGTGTAAATATACTTATGTATTTCGCAATTTACTTTTTTTATAATAAAGACTAATCACCTTCTCTTTCAAAAGAAATTGGGGATAACGGTATCAGTTTTTTTTGTATTTAAGAGAGAATTCAATTATTTAGCGTTTGGCGAATAAAAAAATTGCACAATTTTTGGAACTTAACTCTTACGTCATATTGAACAGTTTGAGCATGGCCGTCTTTATACTTATTTCGGCCACTGTACGTGCAGTGACAAGAACTTGAGCTACTTTTTTACGGGTGCCAAGCCGATCATCCAGACTCCGTTTTAGTAGTCCTTATCCTTAGCCTTTATACTTTAAATCGACAAAATTTTTGGTAAAGCGTCTTCAGAAGCCATCGCATCGCGCTACCGAAACCACATGAACAGGTTTATCAATTATTACCTGAAGACTAGCATTTTTACAAGTCACCCAAGTTTGTTGTTGTATATTCGGTTTCTTTCGGAGTCTGATGGTCGGCTTTGCATCTGTGAAATAGCTATAACTCCAGCCAATACTAAACACTTACTGGTAGTTTATGCAAGCTGATATTGTAATATTCAAACCTTCAAAGAAATTATAATTGATAAAATATTGACGAAATTGAGTTCTGGTATACCTCCGAGATATTTCGCATCTTCAATAATTTTCTCTGAACTATATATTACTTTTGCCGTTCCTTGTTCAGTTAAATGGGATATTATCCTCATCATTATATTTTTTACATATTTTCTCGATTTGCTCCCCAAAACAATTTGCTAAAAATTTCAAGTTACAAGTCTCGGAGTTGTTTGCAACCTTTATAATATAGTTAAACATAATTGAGAATCTTTTACATAGCCATACAAGTTTTGACACTATTCCGACGGTTACTTAAAAGCAATTTCATTTTTTCTTCGATATTTTTTTTCAGTGTAAAACGTACGTTCTGCAGATATATTGTGCATGTGGAATGTGTTTCGAGTTTGCAAAGAAAATAGCAGAGCAACATATCACGCTTTTGTTTGCATTTGTATATCGGTCCGAGATACAGCTTATGTAATATGCCCCCATGGACTAGTAATTCGGATTTAAAGGCGCCAATTTTTTGTTTTGATTTGTATCTTGTATCTTTTTTTTTTGTATCTATATGAAGTTTTTATTTGAAAGGAATTTTTTTCTTCGTATACTCTTAAACTTTGTCGAAATTGATAAATGCTGATTTTACAGCGATTATAAAATGCAACGAAAAAAACTGACTTTAGATACTCGTACCTACATTTATATCACCTAAGAATATGTGGAAAGATTTTGTGTCTCTGACTTATTTTAATAGTTAGTTTCATTCTCGGCTAATACCTAAAGACATCTCGATTTGATTGTGCGGTTTTATGTTTTTTTTTTTAATTTAATGCGGTCATTTTGAACTGTGATTGCCTGTGGTCTGTGTCGTACGATGTTGCTGCTGGCCCATTGCTACTGTTTTTGGCCGACTTAACGACGACACGAGAGCAAAACGATTGTTGTTGTGTGGTGCAAGTGAGAAATGGTTTTGGCATATTGCCCCTATGTGTTCACAGAGGATGCTTACTGGGCGGTAAAAGGGGGCGCTGCTTTGGTATGGCCTCGGGACGGTAAACACCAAATACATTTTCGAGAAAAGTGCATTATTATTTTATGTGTTTTTGATTCAGTGGTGCGGCAATAAATTGTAATAAAAATCGGATTCCGAGGTAGTTTTCAGAATTTCTGTATCAAAAAAAGTACAACTTAGGTTGAACATAAACGATAAAAAAATAATACAATGTCTTACTATTTCATTCTTATTAAATTAATAGAAGTTGACCTCTTCTTGACATCAACTTCCAAAACATTGATGCACTACCTTGAGAACAGTGACGGGATATTTTAATTGATTTTGTATTTTTTTTTTTGCATCTTTTCGAAGTTGGAAATTTGCAAGTGTTGCTAAATTAATATATGTATATAATACAATATTTAAGAGATGATTTTGTTATGTTGTTTTTTGAAAATGTTCGAATCAGCAAAATTGGAACTCTATTATTCTGTAGAAAGTTTTAATAATCGAAAATCGAACAATTTTAGAACTACAAATTATTTTTTGTCATGTTCGAAAAATTTCGTACCACATAATTCTAAATTAAACGTCAAACTCTTTCGAATTCGTGAATTTTCATTAGATATCAAATTTGCTTGCGAGCAGTGAGATTAAAAGAATTTTTATTTCCAAATGTAAGCAATTTATTGTTAATATTTCTAGTTTATAATTTTTGCACAAGAAATCATCTAATAACTGTTGCAGGAAGGTGACTCATTTCGATATTCTTGTCCAAAATGTTAGTGATGAAGCAACCCAGATTTCAATACTAAACTATGCAAAAATGAAAACATTTATGAATGAATTTTAGACGTTCCACCACAGCTTGATGTATGTATTTCGGAAGTAGGATGTACCTATGATGTATACATTTAAACAACATTTCAACACAAGCAAATGGATTCGTTATTTGTTTTTAATTTCCCATTCAATTTGTTCGTTGTATTCGGTTTTTCTTGGATAAAATATGCACTTAAAAAGAGAAGAGTTGTAAGAGAATGAAAAAACATTGAAAAAAAAATCAGTCTTTTATTAAACAATACCACACAAAAAAAACTTAGGAAATTATATTCCAATCTCTAACTGTCCAGATTCTTTGAATGTCTTGTTCACATATACGAGTATCATACATTTTTTTTTTTAATTTTCAAAAAGAAAACATTGTCTATTTGATCGCGAAAAAACTTTTAAGAACTAAAATTGATCTTTCAACGTCAACTCAACAGATGTAACAGCAGCAGTCTTGAATGAAAGAATTTCACATATTGAATAGTTCTCCAGGTTCTCTTCTTCATTATTATTCAGCCTCAATATATTTGAGCTTATTTTTATTTTTGAGTACCCCTCGTTCCTCGTATTTTCGTTAAAAATTTTATAGTTGGAACTTATAAAAATAATGTTTTTTTTTAATAATGACTGGTTGAATATTCCTTCTGTTTTTTTTAATAGAAAAGGGCTTCTATCGTTTCTCATCTCAAGTAATTTGTATTGATAAGATAGATTTAGAGTAAAACACCAGTGAATAAAAAACATGCCACATGGAATTGTGTTGAGTGCTGCCAAGTTGGAACTTCTATGGAAGTTGGAATTGATAGTGTTAAGCTGCACACGTAATTTTGTAAAACTTAATATTTAAATTTTCAAGTCTTTTGAATATTTAGAAAATATTCACTTAAAATACGCATTTATCTTAAAAATATATTCAATAAACCGAAATATGCATTTATAGTAAAATATGCAAAAATATGCTCTAACGATTCCATGCCATTTTTAAGGAAATTTACTAATTCGAAAAACTATCTAATTTATTTTTCTCTATATTATAATCAAAAAAAAAATATGTTTTAACATAGAAATCCTTCCCCTGAATGAGCTTATATCACACACTGCCGTTTCAGTTCCACAGCCGAAGAACGGGGCTGTGAATCTGGAAACGAATGTGAAAAGTTGAGGGTGCTGTCGTCAGTGTAACAATGAGGTAAATTCGAAGTTTCAGACAAGAGATCATTTATGATTGTAAGAAGTGTCGGTGACAAAATGGAGCCTTGGGGCACACCTGCATTAATTTTATGAATATCAGACTTGAAACCGTCCAATGCAACTTGTATGAAGCGGGCCAAAAGGCAATTTCTAATCCAACAAAGAAGACCCTCTTCGATGACAAATGCACGCATTTTTTATAAAAAACTGTAAACTGTATCAAATACTTTAGAAATTGCAAGTGAAATTAGCTTTGTTTCGCAAAAATGATGGAAGGATTTGTTCCACTTTTCGATGAGATATACCATTAGATCACCAGTGGGCGAAAGTCATTTAAGTTCTTAGAGATATTTCTTAAGCTGATTGTTTATCAGCGCTTCCATGACCTTCGAAAGAAGGGACGTAGTGAAATTGGTCGGTAGATAGAGGGGGATGAGGATTCGCCTTTCCACCTACTCGGAAAGATACCCAAGGGGTATAATAGATAGAAGAGCTTACGCAACGGTTTTGTCAGCGTAGAAGAACTGAAGGGGATATACTCGTAAGATCTGGACCAGCGGATTTATGTATTTCAAGATCTTTGTGTGTCAGAAATACAAGTATTTTTAGCCACAGTGCCATTCTCTTAAATTTGTGTAAGACATGAAAACTGTACTAAGAAAACAAAACAATTGTTGTCATCAATTTATTTGGATGTTGTGTCACTAAGAAAAATCTGTTCTCCTGTTTTTTTGTATCTCTAGTTTTGGGCAAAAACTATCAAAAGTATTTTCTCTAATCCACCTACTTCGGTAAATTATTTTAGTAACATAAACTAACTCCAATTTAGTTTTATTTATAAGATTTCCCGTGTATGCACATAATTCATCGACTTAAGATACTTCATGTTTGATTTGCGTTTATGAATACGCGTATGTATAAATATATACGAGTACATATATTTTAAACTCGAAAGCCTTACAATTCCCACGACTTATACTATAGCTGACGTTAAAGTTCTCACCTCATAATTAGCAAATTATAAATAAAACATAACTTCATATACACAAATCACAAGCGGTCTAAATTCCCCCTCATATCTACCGCTTTCCCCGTTAAGAATACAAATCATCACTTTGTATCACTTTCTTAAATTCATTCATAATTTACTCATTAGTATGGTGCTCTACTCGGCTTCGCTGGGCGGGACAAACACTGGCAATCGTACTGGCAATAGCAGCACCTCTTCGTCGTTGTCGTTCCAAAACTGCCAAAGAACTTAAGGAGATCAAAAAGGAGCAGGCAACATCATCATTAGTGTCATCATCTCAGAACATCAACCACAACCGCATTAATATATTCTATCTAATTCTCATTTAGGATGCAAACAGACGCAATTACGAGAATGGTTGTGTTAATAATATCGCTGTCGCACAGCCTTCGTCTATCTTGTATCTTTTCCGTACAAAACCTAAGAATCTGTTCTAATTATTGTCTTCGTCGTTTTTGTATTTATGTTTGTTGTCGTCTCGCTGACTCTGCGGTTATCGCGTCGCCGTCGTCGTCATTCTGATTCACATCAGACAAATAATTATTGTATTGTTTGGCACACGTTTAGCACATATCATCCTGCATTAGGTAAAATCTTTTAAATTGCATTGAATGCAAAAGGAGGTTGACAGGGACGGATTTATTACGATCGACACATATTTAGAGAAGTTACGTAAATTTAGAGATGAGGTTGTACTTGTAGTACTCACTCAATACAGATATTTAAATGTATAGAGCATGGACTTCATTCAATTCAATTTATAACAGTTTCTTTCCAAAAAGTGTCATAAGGTATACGATAGTAAATGAGTTCGATGAGAAATCAAAATTTGATTCTTGTTTGTTTCTTAACACCAATAACTTGACATTTAACCTACTCGACTGAAACTAAGAAACAAATTCAAATCATCAAAAAAAAAACAGATTGGACACCTTCCTTTTGTCTTAAAAGTAGGTCCGCTGTTGTTTACAGACGAAGGGTCCCATCAAGCTCTTCCTTAAATGGGATAAATGATGCATTTTTCATGATGCATTTTGTTGTTATTGCTTTTGAATTTCTTTGATTTCTTTATCTTTTTTTATAATGCAAAGAAGCACAAATTCCATTCAGGTCTTTCGCTAGCCAGTTTGACAAGAATGAGCAAAATTATAAAAAAAAAAACTCAATAAGTGGTTTGCGCGACTTATTTAAACTCGAATACAATATTCTCGTAAACTTGTTTCAAGTTGCTGGTAGATTTGTTTGCAAAAAAACTTTGTGGGTTCCCTTGCGATCAGATTGTCTCACGTAAATCAAGTAGCTACTGCTGCTGCTTATGGTACAGCAGCTTCAGCTACTGTTGGTTCTGGCTGAACATTGCCTGCACACGACAGCTGGGTGGAAGCATAAATAGTTGCCATATCTTTGGAAATAGAGAAGGAGAAGCATGGAAGGATGTGTGAGAATTTGACTTAATTGCAGATATTTAAGATTGAAATCTAGGTGACACTTTTAAGTTGGTGCTTTTTGGATGGTGAAAGAATGGAATAAATATTTTTGAGCTTTTAAGCACCTGCTTCGAATTGGAAATATTTGATATTTTACGAGTATGTACATTGGTATTCTCCTTGAATCTGTAATTTTTATTTCATTGAAGCAAAATTTTAGTCGAATTAGAATGATGTTGAAATTATTCTAGACTTAAACCACGATGTTGCTAATCTTTATCGAATTTAACATCCTATTTTAGTATATGTTGTTGGGTTTTGATTCAGTTGCCCGAAGATGGAATTTAATTCCCAAACGCCTTGCTAAATTATATTTAAATTTAAAGTTATTTAAAAATAAAGTTATAATTAATTACATTTAAAATAAATAACTAAATTTCTTTAATTTTTTATTAATTTCGTTATATGAAACCTAACTTAGCTTTAAAGTTAGCAAATTGTAAAATATTATCACAGTTCCTAATACTTTAACACTAGGCTGTTTAAGATTTTGCGGCATTGAGTTTTAAAATTGGTTGAAGGGTCCAAAGAAAAAAAATGGATATTAAGTACTGTGCACTTATTGCCAATAGCAATTACGGAAAAAGTGGATTCGATTTGTTTAGACTACTAAAAAATAAAAACTGTTAAATGAACTTTTTATTACTAAAATATGAATGATAGTATTCCTAAAGTTATAAGTACATGATGGGTTATTAACCGCATTAACAAAACGTTCTTGGCCTAAAATCACAACTCTTGATAATTTGGGTGGTGAACATCCAGAGTTCAAATAACAACAGCTGAACTTAAGATTAAACTTCCATTGTGAAACTGGGGGTTATTTACTCGTATTATTTACTTATAAAAATTTTGCTGGCAAAATCTAAGGGGCACTTTATTGGGAATACTTTTATTTGTACAAATCAAAAAACATTCAATTAAAACAAAAGTCAAATAAAAATATGAAAAGTTATTCAAGGATGTTAAGGAAATTACTGGTGGATCTGGTGGTAGTGGTAAATAGAGTCATACAAAATTGTCATATTGAACAACATTTTTTGGATTTTCAGTCAAACAAAAAGGAATTTTACAACAAAATTATTTACCAGGTCTTAAAATATCGAATTCAAAAAAAAAATTAAATCTTTTTTAGAAATTCGAAAATGTTTTAAATTAAGATATATTTCAAAAATAATTTAAATCATTTATGCCGATAATTAAGTCTCATGCTCAAAAGCAGGACAATAACTTCCAGCATGAGAAGTTTTACTACCACCAGATCGGTGATTCGAGGTACCCCCCAAGGTGCGGTCCTTTCGCCTCTCTTATGGTAGTAAACGAACTGCTAACATCAATGGAAGCAGAGGGTTTCAAGGTGATTGCCTATGCTGACGACGTTGCAATATCTGGGAAACATCCCCAAGTTCTCTCAGAACTCCTACAAAATGCCTTAAATAGGCTAACAAAGTGGGCTAAGCAGTGTGGCTTGGACGTCAATCCACATAAAATAGAATTAGTACTCTTTACGAGAAGGTACAAAATTCCTCAGATTAACCCACCCAAGATTAAAGGAATACCATTAAGCTTCTATCTATCCCAGATCGCTTAGACTATACCACCCCAAAAATGGTATTCGATAACAGCTTCCTTGTTTCCATCCCTTCAAGATCGTCTTGGGAAGAAGAGAGACCCCTGGAAGACAATGCGGTACACTTCTATACAGACGGTTCAAAGACCGATTACGGCGTTGGAAGTGGCATCTATTCGAAACAACTGAATCTCAGTCTTTTATATAGACTTCCCAATCAATGTAGTGTATTCCAGGCAGAAGTAATGGCGATCAAAGAGGCACTATCCTGGCTCAAAGAAAACGTTATATCTTGCAAGGATATACGAATCTTCTCGGACAGCCAAGCCGCTCTCAAATCTCTCGCGTCTGTCTCCACAAACTCTCAAATAGTCCACGATTGTTGATCATCTCTGAATGAGATGACAGAACAGTTTAATATTCACCGAGCCGATGAGCTCGCCAAAAACGGAACACTTCTGCCTACTGTTAGACAAAAACATAACATAGGAACACCACTTGCTACATGCAAATATCTTCTCAAACAATATACTCTAGAATCAACAAATGCTAGATGGTCACAGGGTACCACCTGCCTGGCAACTAAACAAATATGGCCAAAAACGGTCAAAAGGCTTGATCTCCCTGAGCAGACAAAATATAAGCTCTACAATCGGAGTTATAACAGGACACTGCCTCATAGGTAGACATGCTTTGAGGCTAGGAGTCTACACAAATGACTTCTGTAGAAGCTGCATGGACGAGGAAGAAGAGGAAACAGTCCAACACCTTCTATGTACATGTCCAGCACTCTCCAATAGAAGGAATAACTATCTCGGTAATCCCTTCTTCGATAATACCAGTGAACTGGCAACGATCGACACAAAATGTCTCTCTAACTTTATTAAAAGCACGAAATGGTTTGTTTAATTTCATTACTCTCCCATGAGTAACTTATTTAGTGGTATTACAACGGATCCTTGAGGTCTAAGTGAGTCAACAACAACTAGACAGCCACTCCAACCTAACCTATGCCGATAATTGGAAAATAAAATTAAAAATACGGATTCTATGGTATAGATACTGTTAGAATTATTTTAATTTAAAAGATATTTATTTAATAATATATCGCACAAATTAAACAATAGCGACAAAATTTATCAAAATTCTTGAAGTCGTTTTCGAGGAAAATATGATTTTCGAAGACGGGATTTAAACATTTGTGTTTTCACTACCTACCACTATTTTCGAATCTTTTAGATACAACTCTCAACCATTTCTGTGCATGTTACCAGGAATGGAGGAAACCACAATTTTCTGCAGATTCCGAACGGCTAATGTGCACAACTTTTCACGACGAGAGATACTTTTGGGGATTTGTCAATCCCTCCCAAGAGGCGGTACACTTCTGAATAACTTTTTTGCAACGGCTGAGAGTCGAATCCAAGATCTTCTGCATGACAAACCAACGCACTAACCATTGTGACAAGGAATACAATTGTAAGTTTCCAAGTTTAAAAAAAACAGCATGTTTTCAAAATATTTTGTTAAACATTTTTTTGGAGTTTTAAGAAAAAGAAGAAGAAAACGTGTCTTGAGTTTGATATCCCTAGATCCGGTGTTGAAAAATACTCCAAGATTATGCGTCATAATCCTCCATTGCGCCAAAATAAAATGTAGCTTTAAAAAACGCACACTATTCGAAAATAACCCACTTTCACACTAGATATTAGTATGACCTTTTTTCTATACTCGTATCATCCTCACCTTAAAATCAGGTTTCATAGGTATTGTACGAAAGTAAATTTTTAATTTCAGCAACCGACTTAACCACCTTTAAAAAACGCATTTCACCATAAATATTTGTATGGTTTCTTTTGATTATTCGATGTTTTGGTAAATATAAGGTTTTTGCAAAGCTTCATCGAATAATTTATGTTTTTATTTCGACAGGTTTGTCGTATTTTACCTGTAATACTATGAAACATGCACTTCCTACAAGAAAGAAAAAATTTTTAAGCAACTAGCACTTATTTGAAACTTAAACCCTGAATCATTAGAATTTTGAATATCTGATGTATAGAGAACCCAGCCTGCCAGCCTTAGATACATCGAAAGATTTAGGTTAGTTACGTTGTCAGCAGGAGAGCCGACACACTTAGACCATGAGTTGGTCCATTGTGATACTACAAACAAAGATTTACTTCTGTTACATTTTGTTCGAAGTTGGCCCTATTTTTTCGTACAGATTTACCTGATTAATGTATAAAAATTACCGCATCAGTTTTCGCTTTATCGGTTCTGAGTTTTTCTAGTAACATATGTTCTTAAAAACATATTATTTCAGTAATTTATACCCGAGCAAACGTCTAATCCGATACAGCAAAAAGGAGCCGTTTATGCCAGCTACGCAGCTGAAAGCAGCGCTTGTGGCAGCGAGCGTGGAAACTGTATGGAAGAGATTGAGGGATAACGGTTTGTATGCCCGCAGCCCAAGAAAGGTCCCACTCTTATCAAAAAAAACATGTGATGGAGCGAATGCAGTTTGCTCTAGCCCACGTCAATTGGTCGACAAAAAGTGGAGAAATATTTTGTGCACAGATGAAAGCAAAATTGTGTTGTTTGGTGGAAGAGGTTCGCGGGCATACGTTAGAAATCCTCCAAATGCCGAACTCAACCTCAAACAATTGCAAATAAAAATGATCGTCGTATGGAAACGAGAATGCTTAGGAGAGTCGCAGAGGATCCGATGCAAAGTGCACCAGTTCTTCAAGGTAAATTACAAAACATCGACGGAACTAATGTGTGTGCCCAGACAATACGAAACATATTGACCAGAAATGGATTTATTGGTCGAGTGAGCCGGAAGAACTAATACATTCGAAAAGCGAATAAGAAAGCCAGGCTGCATTACGCTATGGAACACTTGGGTACAGGTAATTCGTTAACATCTTTGATTCAGATGGTCATCATATGGTCTTGAGAAAGTCAGGCACTGCTCTGGATTCCAAAAATGTAATCCCTTTTATAAAACATGGCGGCAGCAATGTAATAATGTAGGGGTGTATGGTTTCTTCGGGCTTTGGAAGTCTGGTTTTTATAGAAAATACCATGGACAAATACGGATACTTGAAAATACTTCAAAAAAATCTCCATGTAGGTAAGTGCTGAAAAACTGGGTTTCGCCAGCAATTTTGTCTTCCAACAAGACAACGACCCTTAAAACACTTCGATGCTGATCAAAAAATGTTTGTTAGGCTGAAAACACACCGGATAAAGCAAAACGTTTTGTTTTTTTTGTTTCGTTTGGTGTGCGTTGAAATGAAACAAAATACGAACTGAAAGATTATAACTCTACGGCAAGTAAACACAAATAACAATTTTGTGTTTACAAAACAGACATTATGTGTTTATTTATAAGAAAAGAGAAAAGCTTTTAATCTTGATAACCTTCAAATGTCATAGTAGGAAGTAGCAATCCACAGCTTATCAATAGTAAGTTTATTGGCATGTTCCTTATCTTTATAATTATAGATAGGGCTTCTTGCCTTAATTAAAAAAAAAATGAACTTCTCTCCATCTACATTTTTCATATTTATTTAAAATTTGCGCACAGAGTAAACGTAGAAGCAAATAAATCTGTAAAGTGCAACGAAAGAAGAAAATAAAAAGAACGGAATCCAAATTTCGTTTTGCAAAAAACAATAGGTCAGCTATCGGCAACGAAACATGTTTTTCTGTTTTGCTTTTGTTTTTATGTTTTGTTTCATTTGGTGTGCGTTGCGCCATAAGAAAGTATGCAAAAGATCGTCAACGACCCTTGTTCGAAACAGTTTTGTTGCATTCGGTGTGTTGCTCGTATACAATAGCATGTATTTTCGACAACCACCATCGAAACACTTCAAACAAAAAACATGTGTTTTGTTTCGTTTTCTTTGGTGTGTTCACTCTCATAAGAAATAATGTTCTCTTGTTTCACGAAACAAAAAAACACGTTTTGCTTTATCCGGTGTGTTTTCAGCCTTATACAACGTTAAAACACAGGTTAAACATCCCGCTCAATTCCCAAACCTCAATTATATTGAGCATCTGTGAGACCACTTGGAAAAAAATTCGGGAGCACACAATTAGCAGTAAAACAGGGGCCAAATTACCGCATCCGCATCAGTTTTCGAGTAATACGTGACTGAATTATGTGAGTTTGGCATTACCGCTTACGTCATCGAGCAATCGATTACCCTAATTCTTTGAGTATATAATATATAATATGGAGGGCTCGTTCCTATCCCTAATGCATTGTAGTACTTGAAGTTGTGATAGGGGTCGCTGTCTCACTTTCTGTAAGTTAAGGATACAGCCGTATCCTCCGATTTGTGCTTACCTTCTCCTCGCATATAGTTCTCCGTCACATGTGATATGAAGCACACGGCAATAACTTTGTCTTACACAAATTTGAGTAGCGCCCCCTATGATAGTCACGCATTTGGAATAGAAACGAGCCCTCCATATTATATATTCTCAAAGCCCTAATTGTACATTTTCATTAGATCACTGATGGGACTCACTCACTCGGTCACTGAAGCGGTAATTTGGCCCCAGACCTGAAAAAATCCTACTTGAAGAATGGAACAGAATTTTGCCAGATACGACTTAAAACATTACCCATTCTAAGAAAAACCGACTACATGAAGTCATTGAAAGTAAAGGAGGTCCTGCTAGATACTAAGTGTTATATTTTTTGTTACGTTAAGTTAAATGTTTTACTTTTTTTTAAGAAAATCAACAAAAAAAAATAAATGTACGGAGACTTTCGTGTTCCTTTTTTCTTACTTTGTTCTGTGAATTACTTTTTAGTTTAAGTATTTTCAATAAAGTGTTGTTTTTTTTTACTGAAATTTTTTGGGTTGTTATCATTTATTTAATTCCTTGTCGTTTTTAGTTATAATTGTTCAAATTCAATAGTTTATCGCAGAATAAACAGAAAATTTACTACTGTGCGGAGACTTTGTGTATATGTATTTCAGCAGTTTTAAAATAAAACTAAACAGAGATATTCAAAGGTTTTATTTTAAATCATTTGTTTTTATACTATTTGGAGTTAGGCAGGTACCATTCGGTAATGAATTTTATATCATAGCTTACCTACTATTGTAATTAAAAATTTCAAAGGCCGGACCCCATATGCTCATAACATAACATAACTATGTATGTGTATGTACCAACTTAAATAAAATTCTTTTAGGTGAATAAAAAATAATTTTTTTGTGTCAGAATGCACACATTGGAACCTAGTTGCACTCCATCCCCAAACCAAGTTTTTGCATTCCTTAAAGGAACAGTTTGAATCAAGCTTTCTCTCTGGATAGGCTAAGAAAGTTTTATTGAATTTAAATATTCTTAAGTGACTGCTAAATGAAATCACTCGAAATACATTTGTGTTCTTGCACCTTTCAGATTCTAACAGAATCAAACAAAAATTAAGTTAAAAAAGTTTATTTGACTCAAAATTTTAGTTAAACACAAACCATCATCAAAGACCGCGCGAGTCTAAATAGATATAATAATAGAATTTTTAAGACTAAAAAAGTCGTCAATTACATACCTTCAACAGTTGGTGGGTAGAGTATCCACTTTAAAATTTGTAAACACGTTCTAATCCAACAAAATAACTGTCCAAATAGATGACATAATATCCTCTTCCTTACGCACGTGCTTACACGTAAGCACCAACAAATCTATTTAGGTGTATAAACTTGCGTTTGACAAAAAATTAATACACTTGTTGTTGAATGATTGAGTAACGGATTCGCGACGATACTTTTTTGTGTATTCGACTCAGAGTGTAGAAACGATAGCGCCACTATTTAACCATGCGATTCATCATCGAATAAGACAAGCACTCTTAACGGACTTAAATGGCAATGCGTGTAGGTATAAATTCAGCAACTTTTAATTAAAATATGGTTGGATATACTTTAAGGCCTCATAGGTAGATACTTTTATTGTTGTGTAGATTTTAAAACAACATTTAAAACAAACAACACTTTAGAATATTCACAGGTAGGTATTTGGGTAAACAATGAGGTTGGCAAATGACAATAACAAATTAAAGATGTTAAATGGAAATAATAGGTATTGCAAAACGGAGCTCCTTTTGCAGATCCCTTCTGGGTTTGTAATTGTATGGGTAGGTAAAACGTATGTTCTCGAAGGATAACAAAAACAAAACTGTGGCCTGAATCCGCGCACACCCGGCGCAGATGCTCGAAATTTCGATTGATGGATTTTTTTTTGTTATTCTTTTTGAATTTCTATAAAATGCACTCTGGTTCACAAATGCCGTTCACTTTATTTTGTATCTAACAGATTCGAATTTATTTTTCAAATCCTTAATTCAAATGGTGACTACCTATACTGGATATACATATATTTGATATTTATTTATTCAAAGAATAATTTTTTAACACTTGAATGATTTTCAAAAATTGTATCTTTCTCTTTCTAATGACAGATCTAAATTTCGCGATTGATGATAGATGTGTCGTGGTTGTTCGGATCAATGAAAATAACGTAAAATCGAAAACAAATTGAAAAAAACTAGCAGTATTTTTTAAAGTTGGTCCGTCCGTATAGCGGTAATGTTTTCGTGTCGACAGGTAGAGCAAAACTGAATCATTTTGGTATTTGTGAATGGTGCTACTACGTAACTACGTAGTAGAAAACTTAATAAATGCAAAAACAAGAGACACGGTGTGATGAATAATACCTATACACTGGCAGTTATAAAACTGTATCTTGTGTGTGTTTCGGTTTTCTATCTCATTTTCTCCATCTCTTCTCTTCTATTATAAAACCACAGCTGCTGATGGTATTGGGTTGGTTCTGGTTGCGATGAGAGATGGAAGGAAAAGTATCTCTGGGCTGGTGTGTTTCTTGGTGAGGAAGGTTGCGGATGTTTGATGAAAGCAAATAAAGTGTTGCCGAGGTCTACTAAAGATAGAGTACTGAGAAATGTACTGTATGTGTGCATTTTTTTTTTTTTAATAAAAAAAAATATTTGAAGGCTTCGAGGTACATACATTCTTACAAATAAATACCTTAATATGACGGTAAGATGCTTAAAACAATAAAAACAAAATCAAATCATTTTCGGCTTGAATGATTATAGTTAAACAGATGCAAATAGAAATTAAGCTATAAAATTAAAACAAAACCTGTAATTTAAGAAAAAAATTAAAAATTATTAACAATTAAAAGGTTAACATCTGCCCTTATATGCCTTTATAATAATTATGATGGAAAATCATCAAAACTTATCTAGAAGATACTTAACGATACAGATTGACTTTTAAGTTACAAATATTTTTCGATGCAAGTGCAGTCCATGGAGAGTATGGATGTGGGATCCGAGTAATAGATAGGATACATTATTTAATTCAAAATATCTTGAAATAAAAAACAGACTCCGTCTGATTTCCATTTTTTTAGTTAATAGGGATCAAGCCCACTGGTTCGAATACTTCACTAATGCGTAATTCTGAGACACTCATAGATATTTTTGGGGAGAGTACAACAACGTAGGCGCCAAAAATTGATAACGGATTTTTGTAGAAGGGTCAAATACAAGCATGTTTTACTATAGGAGGGGGGGTCTATCTCACCCCATTTAGGGGTGAAATAGAAAAGAAAATATTATAAAAAAAGACAACACTTACAATAAAGTACTATACCGGTTTTGAAAGCCAGAAGTCTGTTCTATAATCCTAAATTTAAATAAAATTATTTATGTCAATAGTTTTTGAAAAATTCGCATGCAAACCCAAAATTTTGTTAAAAAAATGAAAAAAAAAGTTTAGACCAATTTTTTTTCAAAATTGTGAAATGAAGTGCTTAATTGGCATTTTGTGGTCAATGCTACTATTAATTCTGAATCGAACACAAAAAACCGAATGGTTTAATGCCTTCTAGTTTTTGAGAAAATTGAAAATTACTAAAACTACTTTTTATGAAATTTTTGTTTTTTGATATTTACCTATACGGTGATTTCATTTTGAGGATTAATGTTAATGTGGTTCATTTGTGAGTAAGGTACAGCAAATCATTTAGCGTTACCAAGAATGCACCACGAGGAGGTAGAATTGTATAGCATTCCGCGTCTCAGTCAGTCAGTTTGTGAGTAAGTCAGGTGTTAATAAAAAATAGTCAAGTCAATCTTTCAATGTTCAATGTATTAAAACCGTGTTTACTAGAGCTGTAAAAGTAACGACAAAATGAATACCCGTATGCATACGTTACTTTAGGTATGAGTACCCGTTACAAAAATGTAGTTACTCGTTACTATCGTTACTTTAGGTATTCCAATACAATTCGTATGTATCACGTTATAGTATTAGCCAAATATGAGTATCGTTACTGTAACGAAATACGTATATCATACGCAATGTTGGTTGGTTTTATTTGAGTCAAATAAGAAGATTCTTTTAATTAAAACATTACTCCTTGCCCAAAAAAGTTAATTTGATTTTAATCAAAGTTGACATTACGATGATTGCTTCGGAAAGGTTGATACTGGGATGTACTGGAATGCATCTTTTTTTCTCAGAGATTTTTATTATGTCAGAAATTTGGAAATAAAGCTTCATGTCTATTTTGTAAAAGACGTACAAAAAATCTCAAATGTCAATTGATTGAAAAGCTTCTGAAAAATCTTAATTTTTTGGATTTTTTTTGTCCCGGAAAATTGCGATTTTAGGGCTTTTGGAAAGCATCTAGAAAGAAATACTCTAAGTAGGTCAACATATAGTATATTACCAATCAACCAAGGCATAAACTGTCAAATTCCATTGGAGGATGGCTGAGATCTCGATGGATTAAAAAACATCTACAAAATCTGAATTTTTTTTTAACGAAAAATCGATTTTTTTGCTCATGAAAATTGTGCAGAAAATATGAACGTCCAAGGCGAGCTCATCTTGTGCATATTCCGTGTCGTACCTGTGGATACTGAATTTGTACCAAAACAAAAGTAACGACGTCGTGCGAGTAACGACATCGTGCGAGTAACGACTCTTATTTGTGAGTAACGTTTCGTTACTTGGCATTTCATTGAATACCCGTTACTCAGTAACGAATACATACGATTCGCTACAGCTCTAGTGTTTACAGGCATTTTGATCACAAAAGAGATAATTATAGCAAGCACCTCCTGAATCTCTAGCCAATATTGAGGCCCATGGAAAAATGTGCCGATAGATGGGTTTATTGTATTCTTACAATTTTTGTCACCTTTTTTAGAGTTTTTTTCGGAGCACCGCCACATCCAACCGAACTTGAAATTTTTATATTTTTCTACCTTTATTGGTAAGTTGCAACACAGTGGGGCACTTGACGTTTTAGTTGGAATAAGACCAATTTCTTCTAAGAACGCGATGCTTTTGAAATATTTTTTTTTGAAATGTTGAAAAGTTATTTAATTTATTTAAGCTTAGTCGCCATTCTTTATTCAAAGAAAAAAATACTTCACTCTTACAAAGGTTGAATAACGAATGACCTTGGTAAACAATAACCTGTACCACATTAGCATTAAAAATGTTAGACACAAACAATAAACACACATATTAATTAAGGAATTATATAAATTTGCTGCATTTGTACAGTAGTACCTAGGTAATGTGAATTTTTCATAATGTATTAAATTTTCATGTCTGAACATTTTAAATGTGCAACTTTGGGCTACGTCCATATATTTAGTAGACATTGGATATAGGTCATAGGGCAAATTCAAAGTTTCTTTATATCCAGATTCTGTAAATGCAAAAGAAACCTTGCATACACCCAATCTCGCACCTACTCCAAATCCTAGAGTGTCCAAGCAGGGGGTTGCAGGGGGGCACCATGCCCCCCCATACATATCTCACTGTTTATACGCAAGCAAAAAAAGCAAATATCCCATAAAAAAGTAGTTTTAGTTATTTTCAATTTTCTCGAAAACTAGACGACATAAAATCATCTACTTTTCAGTTTTTGAATAAGAATAGATTAGAGCAACGAACTTTAGGAAAAAGAATAATATATAAGTGTGCAGTTTTGAAAAATTAAAGTTTAAACCTTTTTTTTGTTTTTTTTTCCCAAATTTTGAGTTTAAAACTTGTTTTTTTTTCAAAAACTGTGCATAGATGTCACTTTATTTAAAAACTATCTAATATAACAGAGCATTCGCTTTAAAAAAAGGTATAGTACTTAATTGTAAGTATAACCGTTATTTTTTAATATTTTTGTTTCCATTTAAGTACCTTTTTTATAAAATTGCCCCTCCCGCCCAAAAGGGGGGGAGATAGACTAATATTAAAAAAGCAGTGACCAACTGTAGATGCATTCTCAAATCCTGAGTCCATATGTCGCTTCTTTAAAATACTGAAAAAATCGATTAACTGCTAATAAGACTGTTAAAATTTGGATTTTCAGTCTGATGTTTTCGTCATGTTTAAAATGCAAATATTTTGAACGATATGAATACGTTAATCACCAAATAGTTGGTCGGCCCTTGGACATTCATTGGTACAACAAGGCAACATCAACGTCATATGTATGAGTTATAAGAAATTATTTTACTTTAGCCTAGAATAAACTTTAATGTATTGCTAGAGATATTTATTTTATTCATATCGAGTGGTTTTTTTTTAAACTGTCCTTGTTCAAACAGTAATAATTTAACTTTATTTTGTCTTACAAACAAAAGACCGTTTATCAGCTCTAAACATTTTTATAAAACAAAAGCTGAATAGTAATTAAGGTATCGGCTACATTTTGATAAATAACTTTTTTACAAAAACTCTTATCAACGGTAGCTGCCAAAAAATTGTATTTTTATTTAATATTCTTATTTTCAAAAACGAATTTCTGATGTTTCTTTGTAAGGTGTACATTGGTTTAAAGACATAATTTTTGAAAATTTAAAAAAAACTTTAGCACACAAAATTTTGATGAAAACTTTCCAATGATTTTTAAAACTTTACCTAAAATCATATTTGGTTTTTGAGAACAAAACTTTATAATAAAGAATTTCAAGTCTTTTAGATTTTTTTATTAATTACATTCATGTTTTATAAGTATGTAACTTCTTTAAAAATTTATATTAATTAATTATTTTTTCTTTTATTTTTTTATGTTCGTATGATTCTTGGGGAATAATTTCTTATTTTGAATCCCACAAATTACTTTGATACATGATTTAAAGCTTGGCATGAGCATGAACATCTAAGCTTTAAATAATAATTTACATTCACCCATATTCTGAAACTAGTATTTATGACTCGTATTCGACTACAGTCGTATGTTGTTATTCTAGGAGTCGAACATTCGACTTCACTTGTACTAATATTGGGAAACGAAAAACATCGCATACGACTGTTCCTACGACTGTAGTCGAATACGAGTCATAAATACGAGTTTCAGAATATGGGTGAATATTACAATCAGGAAGAAACAAAAATTAATTCGATTGTATTTAGGAAGTACATATGTATGAATTCTGAAATAAATTTTGGGAGATTGAGATACACTATTCCATTTTGGGCAAAACTGTTTTAATACAAAAATATGCACGACTGGATTCCCCTATTTTGAGCGTGTTGTCCAAGGCTCTAGTGTGGTCAAGCATTGAAAGGTTCAAGAATTGTATTAGTATTTTCGTATTCTCACGGGAAAGTGTTAAAACGTTTTAAAATTTTATTATAAAATGCTATTTGAATCTAGCTTTGTGCAATATTGGAAAAAAATTGGTAGTCATGACGGAAATATATGGAAGTTAAGCAAAATCACGACAATTTAATAAAAAAAAATCGCGAAAATCCTGTTTCCTTTCGTCAAAATCCAAAGAAGCATATTTATGACAATCACTTAGAGCTCACAAGATTTGAAGTAAATCCGTCAACTAGTTTAGGTTGCAGCTATTTAAATTTTAATAAAATGTAAGTTAAAATACCATGTTATGTGTCGATTTTATAACAATTTACGAAACATTTTTAGGTGTATAACAGCTTGAAAAGCGCTTTCTGAGCTTATCAAGAATAAGCTCTAGATGTGCCTTTAGAGCTAACATGCAGCTCATTTGCAGCTAATTCATTTAGATTGAGAGCACTTTTGAACTCCTTTAAAAAACTATACTAGCACCTTTGACAGATCTCTCGGCTCTTTTTCACTTCAGGAATAATTCACCTAGAGCTGCGTGAAATTTGTCTCAGACCTTCTTTTTATTTACATAAAAAAAATGAGTAAACGTAATATTTAAAAGCTATAATCCGTTCAAAGTGGGGATACTTCTAAGTGCGATTTCATTTTTATCAGAAACGTTGATATTGTACTTAAAAATATTACAACGCTTTTCTAAAATAATTATTTTTCTCGTGTACTTCTTTGGATAAAGCTTCTGTTTTGGTTAAAGAGCTCTTTTAAAGGGTAAAAATCAAAATGCATTAATGCTCTCTGACAGCGGATAAAAACGTTATTTTGGAACATAATGTACTTACCGAGCAGAAAGCTTTTAAGCGTAACAGAGCTAAAGATTGTCAAGAAACTCCATTAAAGAGATAAATTTTCAAATTCGTTCACCAAGACCTGTAATCAGTTTTGAAATCGAGCTAGGGCCTTACATTTAACTCTCTCAGAGCTGTACATAAATAGCATTTAGCTCCAACGATGTTAGGTACTTAGGAAAGTCCACACATCGCCTCAACATACTGAATGCAACCACCGAATTCAGTACAATAGTATGAGCGTTCACATCTCTGCTACCTGATTTCCTCGTCAAGCAAGATACAGGAGTGCTCAGTCAGTTACAAAACAATGATACCTTAAAAATAAAAGAAGAAGCAAGAGAAAAATCTTCCGTCTATGCTACCGTTGTTTTGCGGACGAAGGTTTGTGTCTTGTGTGCAATTGAAAGACCGTATTCTGGTATTTTATTTAAAGATTTGTACTTTCAAGTTTCAACTTTTCAAGAAACTTCGGGTTTTACTTCGGCTTAGTACGAAGTGTCACGAAATTGCTTTTTACATTTTCCGAAGTAGCACGACTGTACGATCAAATGTTCGGCTACTTCTTACTTCTCATCCATACCCACAACCACAACACAACCCACTTGCCACTTCTTCGAAGTGAAAGAAAAATTTAAAGAAAACCGAATAAACCCCCCTTTGGTCTTCGCTCTTCACAATTCAGATGGGTTTTGCTATCCGTGGCGCTGTATCTACCACAAACAAGAACAACGCAGTAGAGTAGTTTGTGTGGAGTGGATTCAGAAGAGCGAGTGGCAACAATTCTTGATGGTGAGGATGACGTATACGTAATCTCAAATTTTGCTGCGTCTACATCGTCATCGTGTCACGTACAAATTTTACTCCATCCACTCCACCACCCATTTATCGCCTGTTAACGTACGGACTTGCCTCGTTAGCCATCATTATCGAGGAGGAGCGCTATATAAGCCAAGTTATGTAGGTACAGTACATCTTTCTGGCTTCCTCAACGAAGAAGTCCTCAAGTGCGAAGTAGAGAATGTGTAAGGTAGCCGTCGCCTTCATTCTCTATTCTCTATACTCTATAGGTATACTCTCGTCTCTGAGCTTACAGCTTAGTTCAGTGGACATCTTCGGCGGCGACAAGGCTGTCATCCTAGAAAAATTAGCAGACTGTATCTTGCAGATATAAATGTATATTATTATGCTGCTCTGTGTATGACTGCGCATATTATTTGCCGTTCCGCTGCCAACATCACAATGCCTTGCTTCGAGACGAAAAGTGGGAATATGCTCTGGAAATAAAAACTCGGTGTACCTATGTGTTTATTTTTTTGTCCACTCGGATTAAAGTTCTGGTTTCCCTGTTTGCGAAACGCATAGAGGAAATGCATCTCAGACTACCGTCTTAGTACCTATTCGTATTTGTCATTGTCCTTAGCTGTTCAGCAGTTTCTGGCGGATGTTAGAGGTTATTTCGAGTAACTGCGAAGTGTTGTGAACAGAAGTGTTTTATTTATGCAAAAGTAAAATGCATCTTCACGTGTGTCGTCGTACAAATAAACGATGTAAATGTAGCGTTCGAGGTACAAAGAGAGAGGGAATATTTCGTAAGCAGGTGTCATAGATATGTATGTAATATTTATTTCGTGATAGTATTTTATACAAATCCTACTTATGACCGCACGTTTAAATTTCAAAGATTTTGACTGCTATTATCTTAATTCTTCTGAGATTTTCCTTTATTTTAATAAACCAACGACCTAACTCGAAAAAGAATTATCTATTTATTAAAAGGAAAAAGCAAGGAAAACCTTTACTTGACTGGAAAAAAGGTTGAGACAGAACAGTGTAAATTAAATACAAAAAGCTTATTCGAAAATTGACACAAGACAGCTTCAAACACTGCTCTGAATAATCTCACGGTTGCGCTTGTTGTCCGGAGTTAGCAAGCGCGGCACCCATCGCGCCGACAGCTTTCTCATGCCCAAAATTTCATGTAGAATATGACCCACGCGGTCTTTTGAGATTTCTACTGTTTCAGCTATCTCGCGCACCTTCAATCGGCGGCGGTCGCCAATACGAGATCGTGGATTTTTGACGCACGTTATCCTCCGTGGTAGCCATTTTCTGACCACCTGGGCGGGGCTTATCAAGTTCACCGTACATAGCATCAAAGTGCTCTTAGATATGTATGTAATATTTACTCCCTTCTGTGGAAGGGAAAATCAAGAATCGAATCACCTACTGATATTGCTATTTTTCCATTTTTCTAAAATTAGCGGACAAGCTGGCTTCCACACGTGTTCAAGAAAAATAAGAGCCCGATTCCGCTGAAAGTTTGACAGTATCCGTCTAAAGGGCTATTCACATGAGAGCGATCAACGACCGACGAATGAACGAACATTCGACCATTTTTACATTTCGTTCACATGAATTTTTTTATTCGTCGCGAATGGCGTTTACTTAGACAACTATCTTAGTTCCTTTTTGATTTTGAGGTTTGCCGCGCGAGAACAATTCATTCCTTGCAGTGTGGATGGCATGTGGAACGCGAATAGTGTTTGACAGTTCGTAGCAATCATGTTGCAATTCGCGACGACCAATTTATTTTCTCAAATTTCTCTCATTTTAGCAATTACAACGCAAATCTTAATATACATATTAACATTTAGTTAAACTGGATTTCTACCCTTTTGTAAAGTTTTTCTGAAGAATTTAGGCCTATACATGTTTTAAATCCCATAACTTTTTTTATTCGTTGGTCGTTGGTAGCTCTCATGTGAATAGTCCTTAAGAGAATGTACGAGACGATAGTAAATCTCTCTTGTGATACTGGCACCATCGGGCTGTGAGGCTAAGTACTTATCAGACGGTTCTCTTACCCGTATTTAGAAGGTCTATGAATACCATTATGTATGAAATATAACATCATTCAAACGTCCATCGCGGCTTCGCTGGGCACTACGCATACTACTTTCTCCTACTTTCCATAACTCTGGCGCATATATCAGGCTAAATCTGACCAACGGCATTGATAATGTTGGCTTTTAGTACAGTGGTGTCCAGTTCACATTGCCTCCACGTGAGCTAACCATGTTCAGAAACCGATTGTGAAAATGCCCATTAAGGAACGTGATGCGTGGTTCATGACGCCGTTTTGATGATACCACATGTCGTCGGTGTCGATATCATCTAATTGGAGCCAAGAACGCCAATGACGGTGATGGAGTGGCCAATTTGGTAGATTTAGTGTCGATTGTGAACGTCATAAAATTGACAATTTTGCTTGTTGATGAACCCATTCATTTAGGAATGGGAATCGCTTCTGAATAAGAATTTTCGGGCGAAACGCGCGAAATGTTGCTCATGTTGTTTAACGTTCTACTAACTCTCCATGTTGATTTTGCGAAACAGACTTAATAAATTACACCTAATTTGACAGATGTAGATTTAACAAGTATCTAACAATGTGGTTTTTTTTATAGAAAGAGATACTGAAATGTCTCTTGAGCGGACAAAACTCTCATCTGCATTGTATAATGCAATAAGGATCATAACCAATTGTTATTGTAGGTAAACTTTCAAGAAAGTTTAAACATGCCCAGATTTGTTTTTTAAGCTCATACTATTTCGGAATAACTTTTTTATTTTTCATTTTTGCAGGCATCCTGAAACCATTTTGTTTTTGTACATATGTATTCCTTAAATGAAGTCCTAAACAAAGTTAAACATTTAGCACACACGGTGGTCTGCAATGCGCATACGGAGAACCGAGGTCTGTTCGGTTTCCTCAATGCAAGTGCTCCAAGATGCTCCTTAACGACCGAAGACAGCATTGAGTTTTTGAGGCATTAAATTCTACTCGCTTTATGGTTCCCCACTTGACAATGCTATCGAGATCAGGGGTGGAATTGGCTAAGGTGATAGTTGATTGTGATTGTCATTTTGACAATCGCTCTCTCTATATTTCTTTACTGATATGATGGAGACAGCTATAGTCAAAATGACAATCACAATCAACTATCATCATTAGCCGATTCTACCCCAGAATCTTCTAATGAGCTTATCCTGCTGTTCTAAATTAACTTCCGAAGAACAAGGACATGCATCTAGAAATGTATTTGAGCAGCTGAGGGCCAGGAAAACAATTTAATGGATTAGAAGTTTCAGAAAAAAGATCATTGATGAATATCAGAAAGAGAGTCAGAGACAAAACGGAGCCCTGATGAATATCAGAAAGAGAGTCAGAGACAAAACGGAGCCCTGTGGCACACCGGTATTTATCTTATGAACTTTAGAGTTAAAACCCTCCAACACAGTATGTAGTTTCTAATCGACCGAAGTAGAGATTTAACAAATGCACGCATTCCCGATTAAAGAGCTTGATGCCAAACACTATCAAATACTTTTGAAATATCAAGTGCAATAATCATACTTTCTCCAAAACGATGTCAAGATATGTGCTACTGTTCGGTAAGATATACTCGTACCATCAGATCTCCAGTGGGCCTATTAGCACGAAAGCCATATGGCCGGTCATTGAGGAGGTTTTCTTTTAAGATATTTCATAAGCTGATTGATAATTAATCAGCGTTTCAATGACCTTAAAAAGAAGGGATATAAGTGCAATCGGACCATATTTAAAGGGGGGAGAAGATTCGATCTACTCGGAAAGAGATCAACAGTAGAGTAGGACAGATGGAAAAGCTAACGCAATCGTTTTTCAGCGCTTAAGAACACCTCTTTAGAACCATTGGGGGATACTATCCGGGCTAGAAGATTTGTGTTTATCTTGATCTTTAAGTTATCTTGCAACTGTACGAGTGCGAAAGAAAATTTGTACCATAAAATCATTAGATAACCCTCTCTATTACAAGAGTAATCATGATACTATCGCTATCGTCAAATTGACAGAAAACTGTGATGTATGTAAATTCGCTTTCTCTTGTGAATTGACATAAGGAATGTCATTGAAGACGAGCGTAGGAACCGAAGACAAAGTAGTATTTCGTACGTTTTTTACAAATGACCAAAAATGTTTACTACCTTTGGGAGACATGGTCTTTCGTTTGAACTTATTCCGGTTTTCCTCAGTGGAAACTTATTTCTCTAGCCCGAATAACCGCTTTACAGCTCGAATTAAACCATAGATTCTCTTTCGGTTTGATAGATGTTTTCCTATTTGGGCCAAATAAAATTATTTGAATATTTGGGAAAAAGCTGCATATATCGGAAGAAAAATTTATTTACCCATAGTTCTTAAAATTGATCATTTTTTATCAAATCATATCAAATAGATTTCTTTTATTTTGTGTACTTAATCTAAATTTATGTTTAATACAATCCCTTAAAAAACCTAGCCAACCTTAAGCACAAAGCTATGCTGGCTGAATGAAAAATTTTATCAAGACTGTCATTATTTCACCGGAAGCACAGTCGCATATGTAAGTATTACGTATCTCTTCTTCTAAGGATATGCAATTGAATAAAATTCTTTGCATTTTCATCTTTTGCCTTTGCTACTTCCCCCGAAGTCTCCATTGAAAGGAATGCATCCAAATAAAACTCATACCATGGAATTTTCATGCTTGAAATTGCGAGAAAATTCTTGAAAAATTGAGTGTGGCATGTTTTTAAATGTTTGGATTACGTTTACGTACATACATACATATCTGTACATACATACAATACCAACATTATAGCCAAAAGCTTTTGCTTAGTTTTGTCCAGAACTTCATGATGTTGGACATCATATTGCATCTTAAAAATGTGTTTACATGCCCAGCAAGAAAGAGATCATAGCACTTTAGCTTCCTGCAGCTACTACACCCAAAGTATTTATACTGTAGTCCATATACATATACATATACATATGTCGTTTTTGAAAGTAAAAAGAAGAAGCACCAGAATTAAGGTTTTCAGATCTCGCCGACAATGGTCAGGAATTTAAAAAAAAGCAAAATTTCGGTTTGACTTATATAAATTCCTCAGTTTTTATTTGCTGTAAGATTTGTTTAGTGTAGAAAACGACGAGGTTTTAATTCAAATTACGACGGCGAAGAAATCCAAAAAGGTGTTTTCGTCATGTGGTCCGTGGGTCGGTATGTGGTGCGTTTGTGGGTCTGTAATGTTCATTCACTCACAATCTTAACAAGTAGACAAAAATGTATAGAAGATTTTTTTGATTTTCTCGAAAACGGTTCCAGCGATCATCTTCAAAATGATTCAAAGATACGAGTAACTAAATTTTAAGTTTTTGGTAAAAATTCGCATAACAGAAATAAAATTCTGATGGTTTTCGAGAAAATTTTCTTGTTTTAGGGTTTTCTCTTAATGTCTTTAATGGTGCAATTTTGTCCAAAAAATGCAACGGGAATATGAATAGAAATAGTATACAAATTTTACAAGAACTCTATTTTATAAAGAAAAAAAAAAACGTTAACAATAGGTGTTTTATTCACTGCTGCATAGCTAGCGTAGCAAAATTTCCCTCAACAAACAACAACAATTTGATTGCTGGCGAAAAAGAAGCCAGTAAAAAAATGGCAATTGTGCTGGTGATAGAACTTTAAACTATTGAAATGAAAATGGCGCTAGGCATTAAATTTTAGAATTGAACATGTGTACTAGGGTATGTCACTTTTGTATGGCCGTAAAAAAGTACTCTAATTTTTAAATGTAATAGTGCTCAAAAGTTGTATTAGGGTCTAAGGTTAAAGAACATGTAAACAAAAAAAAGATATCGTTCATCTTTGGCTCGCTCAAATCGGTTGAAGTTGAAAAAAAAAATTAATTTACAGTATTTTTTTTTATTTTTTACGTATACATACTAAAAAAAAAACCAACCAAAATACAGAAAAAAAATGTTGTCTTTACAAAAAGATATACCATGATATTGTAGGTCGTTTCGTTAGTTTTTAAGAATTTGTTTTTGTGAAAAAAAAAACGATTTTACATAACAAATGATTTTTCTTCCTTTTTTTATTATTTCATAGCTTCTTTATCAAGTGTTCAATTTAAGCAAATATAAGCTTAAAAGTGTTTCCTTGGAATTATCTTTGACTTGAAAGCCTACAAATATTTTTTATTTGTATCCACACGGCGCAATTTAAAACAAAACATATTTCAAAAATCTAGAAAAATCTAAATATTTTGGATTTCATCCTATTTTTGAGAGAGCCAAAGATATTAATTAAAATGAAAATTATAAACACAGGATTTAATTTTAATAAGCAATGCAACTTTTAAAAGCTATTACATTTGTAAATACCATAGTTGAGCACTTTGACACACCCTAATGTGTACATATATGTTTTGACATCAGATTTTGATATTTTCTATAATAATGGCAAACATTGAAATATAAATTGAAATTGACATACATAGGTATGAAGTGAGTTTGATCGTTTTATTCGCACTTGAATGCTACGCTGGCTATGCAGCAATGAATAAAACACACTTAATATGATTAAAGCAATAAACTTGTAGAAACATAAGATCTACTTTAAGGCATTTTTCACATTATATTTTTATAGCACTGAACCTCAAGAGCAAGTTCGAAAGTTGTACACTTACATTTTCCAAATGTTCTCACATCTTAAACATTCCTTTTTATATATTGTTTTTGAGTGGCCTTCAAATTGATAAGAAATAAAAACTAGAAGTAGAATCTACTTGTTATTTGTAAATATTTTAGTTTTGCACAATTGAATGGAAACAATTCTTACTAAGGAATAGTTAAAGCAAGATTCTTTTGCTTATCGCAAAGTTGTACCACACCGACAATAGTCTTAATGTACATACCTATCACTTAGTATTTTAATTGATAAGAAAATACTCTTATAACTCAATTAAAAGAATTTAATCATTTAATTAAAGGAAATAGGTTTTTTTTTAAATCAAAATATAAAACTTTATCAGCTTAATAGAACGATAAACGTTTTTTAACCCGTCTATATAATTCAAAAACTAAAATTAAATAAAAGGAAACACTGGTTATTTGAGTTAAGATAATTGCAAACCTTAAGATATGTTGGACTTCCATCCAGAGTTATATGAGATAGATCATCCTGCTGATCTTGGTCCAAATTTGTTTCTTTGAGCAAGTATTAAGAATTTGGTTTATTTTCAGAGAGAGTCATTAAATGACCTTATCTAGTGAAATCCCAGTAATTATGGTTTTGCTATACATATAAGCATATTTATTACAAAAATATTCTTGCACACAGTCAATCATTCAACAGAAATTATTATAAGAATAGTCTGAGAGTTTCCAATGGAGAATTTAATTTCGAAAAAATCAATGCCTGCCTTTCGCAATATTGACAAGTAGTGAAATTCCATAGATAAGTAATTTTTTCTTAATCGGTTCAGCTGTTAACGAGAAAATTAAAGTTGGCAAAAGCTTTAGAAGCTTTTCCTGTATTCATGAATAGATATTATCCATTGGAATTCTCTGAGTCTATAGCGAAAACACTTGAGGGCGCAATGGAACTTCATATCTAAATATGTAACTTGACGATACTCCCGAGATACCGTATGAGTATCAGAACCAGTAAACCGATTTCCCAGATTGGTATATTGTTGTCGAATTAGAAGCGTGAACGCCCAACTGCTATCATCATTTCAAATATATTCGAATTCCAAATGTCAAAAGGGTTAAAGTATGAAAATGGGGCACATTGGAGCTGGTTGGGTCACCACGCTGTGTTGACCGTGGTGGTCATTTCTGCCTATTAAAACGCCATCAGTACTGCTTAATGCAAGCATTTGTAACAATATTTCTTTTCTCTTCGGGTTTTTTCACCTTTAGATACTGGGAAACATCAGCTTGTCACAGTCATCATTTAGCGTGGTTTTAGTTGTTAGTAAATAAATATACATACATATAGCCTAACACTCTACTAAAAAACGAACAAATATGACAAACAACGAAATAATAAATATTAATCTACTATATGTAGCTACAAAAATAACTACAAGTCAAATAATACTAGCTATAAGAACAATAACGTTACGAGTAGTTTCGAATACTTAATGAGAACCCCCCTACAACCTGTGCTTAAGTGTAAGCTTTGAGTAACTTAAATCGAAAACATCATGGTTTATATTAGCCTCATGTTTCATACGTGTCAAAGGCTCATTGAGACCATAATTGCTACGGTGGAAGTCTATATGAAAAATTTCAGAGTTCCGAGAACTGTGGCTTCTAGCTTTAAAATGAATTTGTTCTAGAAGAACAGGTGAATCTATGGAACCAACCAAGAGCTGGTGTAGAAACATAACATCGCTGACTTTCCGGCGTTTTTCTAGATAATTCATGTTTAAAAGAAGAAGGCAACTGCTGTATGGATGAAGATGATTTGGGTCACTCCAATTAAGATGAATTAATGCGAAGCGTACATTTTTACGTTGGACAGATTCGATTCGATCAATGTGTATTGAGTAAAGTGGCGACCATACAGAACTAGCATATTCTAATTGGGGACGAACAAAGGTGTTGTACAACGAAGATGTTATAAGACTACAAGAAAATTCCTTACTCCAACGCTTAATAAATTCAAGCATTGAGTTTGCTTTACTGACAATTTCCTCAATGTGGAGTGAAAAGTCTAGATTTTGCGAGAAGTGAACGCCCAGGTCGCATGTTGTTTCTACCTTACTTAGAATGGCTTGATTAATGCTGTAATTGTAACATATTGGGTTTTTTCTTCTAAAGAAGGACATTGATTGGCACTTTGAAACATTTAGAAAAAGATTGTTATATGAGCACCATTCAGAAAACATATTTATGTCATTTTTAACTTCCCATAGGGAGTTATTGTAATCGGTCCGATTTGTCAAATTGGAATTTTTGACATTTCTCGACGTTTCAAGGTCCCTCGAGGCTATTTCCATCATTTTTAGAGAGATGTCTGTGTGTGTGTGTGTACGTACGTTCGTACGTTCGTACGTTCGTACGTTCGTACGTTCGTACGTGCGTACGTTCGTACGTCCGTACGTTCTCGTACCATTTTTCGTCGTCGATATCTCAAGAACGAGTAAAGATATCGACTTCGAATAAGTTTTGTTTAATAGATAATAACTTCGAAAGAGGCTGAAAGGGCGTTTATTAAAATTCAGTGAGTAGTTTTTTCACTATAACGGTTTAAAAAAAAAAGTAAAAATGTTGGTTAGTTTCAAATATCTCACGAAAAAATAATGCTATTGATTTCAAATAAAATTTAATGTATAAGGTCATACAGATTTGGTATGAATTTGGAAAAAAATGAACATACCGTTATATTTTTAAATACAAAAAACTGAAAAAAAAAATTTCATAACCCAGATATTCTAACAACGGAAAACAATTTGAAACTCAAAATAATTTTATTTTACGAAAAATAATGTGTTTGACAACTGGTGAAAATTTCAAAAAAAATCAGTTTACAGTTTTTTTACAAAAAATAAAAAAACTATATAAAATTCTATTGAAAATTGGTAAAAATTGTTTTTCGACTCAAATTTCTCGAGAACTAGTAGTGATATTGACTTCTAATTTAGTTTATTTTATACATAGTATAATTTTGTACAATTGCTAAAATGTTGACAAATATTGAATTAATAGTTTTTTTTTTTAAATAAAAAAACAATTAAAAATTCTAGTGAAAACTAGTTAAAATTGTATTTCAAGTTGAATTTCTTGGGAATAAACTCCGACAGTGCCTTCTAAAGTATGTTGTTTTATACATCGATACCTTCCCGTAAGAATGTATACCAAGCGACATTTCTAAAATTGTTCAGGAAACGAAAAAAACGAAGAAAGTTCGTTGGCGAAACCCAGGCCAAAACGTGGCCCTTAACATATATTATATTTCCTCATCAAAAAGTCATTTTCGGAAAAAGTGTCGCTTAGTACATTCTTACGGGAAGGTATCGACATAATACAATTATAAACATATGGTTAAATTTTGACAAGTATCGAATTGACAGTTTTAACAAAAATATAAAAAAAATCTACTAAAAAGTGGTAATATTTGTTTTTCGACTAGAATATCTTGAGAAAGAGCAATGATATTGACTTTGCAATTATTTAATTTTATACATAATACAATTTCTAACAAATGGTTTATATTTGACATAAATCTAGTTTTAGAGCGGATATATTTTGTAAGTACACTTCCATCAATAACCAAACCATATCTTTTATATTTGAATATTTCGTTTTTAATTTTTTTTTCAATTAAAATGTTTGGAACCGAAATAATAAAGTAATTTCTATAATATAATATTAAAAAGCACGGAAATCTATAATTTAGTATATAATATGTACCTACCAACCTTCGTAATTATTACAAGTTTTCAAGACCACAAATGGGAAGTTATCAGTGTGGGTCGCACCCAGCCTCTTTTTTTTTTTTTCAATTCAATTCAATATATTCTTTATTCTCAGTATATGTTAGTAACTTAACAATTCAATATAAATATATAAATAATACAGAGAACAGTTAGTGACATCTTTTATATTAATGAATAATTGAGATGATGCCACTTTATAAGAAAAAATTACATTAGTGTAGGGTGCACAAGTAATTAAAGAAATTTAACATTACGTGAAAGAAAAAACAAATTTTAAGCAAACAATTTTTATGAGGCTAAAAAACATGACATTTTATAAAAATTAGACATCATTAAAAAAGAATTATACATTTTTTTTTTTTTATTTTATTAACTTCCCATAGGGAGTTATTGTAATCGGTCCGATTTGTCAAATTGGAATTTTTGACATTTCTCGACGTTTCAAGGTCCCTAGAGGCTATATCAATCATTTTTAGAGAGATGTCTGTGTGTGTGTGTGTACATACGTTCGTACGTTCGTACGTTCGTACGTTCGTACGTTCGTACGTCCGTACGTTCTCGTACCATTTTTCGTCGTCGATATCTCAAGAACGAGTAAAGATATCGACTTCAAATAAATTTTGTTTAATAGATAATAACTTCAAAAGAGGCTGAAAGGGCGTTTATTAAAATTCAGTTAGTAGTTTTTTCACTATAACGGTTTAAAAAAAAAGTAAAAATTTTGGTTAGTTTCAAATATCTCACGAAAAAATAATGCTATTGATTTCAAATAAAATTCAATGTACTCATTATAAGGTCATACAGATTTGGTATGAATTTGGAAAAAAATGAACATACTGTTATTTTTTTAAATAAAAAAAACTGAAAAAAAAAATTTCATAACCCAGATATTCTAAGAACGGAAAACAATTTGAAACTCAAAATAATTTTATTTTACGAAAAATAATGTGTTTGACAATTGGTGAAAATTTCAAAAAAAATCAGTTTACAGTTTTTTTACAAAAAATAAAAAACTATATAAAATTCTATTGAAAATTGGTAAAAATTGTTTTTCGACTCAAGTTTCTCGAGAACTAGTAGTGATATTGACTTCTAATTTAGTTTATTTTATACATAGTATAATTTTGTACAATTGGTAAAATTTTGACAAATATTGAATCAATAGTTTTTTTTTTAAATAAAAAAACTATTAAACATTCTAGTGAAAACTAGTTAAAATTGTATTTCAAGTCGAATTTCTTGGGAATAAACTCCGACAGTGCCTTCTAAAGTATGTTGTTTTATACATCGATACCTTCCCGTAAGAATGTATACTAAGCGACATTTCTAAAATTTTTCAGGAAACGAAAAAAACGAAGAAAGTTCGTTGGCGAAACCCAGGCCAAAACGTGGCCCTTAACATATATTATATTTCTTCATCAAAAAAGTCATTTTCGGAAAAAGTTTCGCTTAGTACATTCTTACGGGAAGGTATCGATATAATACAAATATTAACATATGGTTAAATTTTGACAAGTATCGAATTGACAGTTTTAACAAAAATATAAAAAAAAATCTACTAAAAAGTGGTAATATTTCTTTTTCGACTAGAATATCTTGAGAACGAGCAATGATATTGACTTTGCAATTATTTAATTGTATACATAATACAATTTCTAACAAATGTCTTATATTTGACATAAATCTAGTTTTAGAGCGGATATATTTTGTAAGTACACTTCCATCAATAACCAAACCATATCTTTTATATTTGAATATTTCGTTTTTAATTTTTTTTCAATTAAAATGTTTGGAACCGAAATAATAAAGTAATTTCTATAATATAATATTAAAAAACACGGAAATCTATAATTCAGTATATAATATGTACCTACCAACCTTCTTAGTTATTACAAGTTTTCAAGACCACAAATGGGAAGTTATCAGTGTGGGTCGCACCCAGCCTCTTTTTTTAACTCGGATCAAAAAAAAATTTTTGAGTACTTGCATACCTACAAATTACTTCTTATTATAATTGTTTTTAAATTATATAGCGTAGCAGATTTTCGATTTCTCCGTGTTCAAAATCAAAAAGCCAAAGTCTTATTTTTTTAATGAAATTAGATAAACTTCTTTCCATTCATATTTCTGAGGGAAGCGCATTAAAAAGCTTACATGAAACAATGGAGTAAAAGTTTCTCAAGGAGGTAGTGCGAAAGCATGGGATATTAACGTAAAGCCTAGCGTTGCTTCGAAGGTTTCGTCCATCTGAAATTGGACTTTGTAGGTAACCACCCCTCAAAAAAAAAATTTTAGTACCTTAAAGTAGTATAATTGACGAACAGGAAGAATATGTGCAGCTCTAAATAAATTTATAGTATGTTCTAACCGACTAGTCTTGAAAATTTTTCTTATAGCTGACTTTTGAATTACTAAAATCGGATTGGCTTCTGATGATTTTAAATAATTTAATATCATCTGCATTTACCTACCTTTCGATGCAACTTTTATTATGGAGTAGTTCAATTCCCTAAACTTTTTTTATGGAAGTAGTGTTTTCCCCTACGTAGATTTTCTGATGACGACAACGCCTTCTGTAAAAATGTAACGGTTCTATAGAAATCTATAATTATCTAGAAATACCTCAAAGATACATATTTACATTTCCACAGCGCGCAGCTGTTCTTCTACATACCAAATATGTGAACTTTCACCTAAATACAGTGCTACTAAAACAAACGTATGATAGCATTTGTGTAAGTAATCGGTTAAATTTTTTTATTTAATATTACTCGTATATGCATCCAAAGAGAGTTTAGGCGGACATTTTGAGGCACTCCTTAGAGCCGATGGACCATTCTGAACGTTCTAATATCATTTGCCGAGCGTGGGAATGTCTGGACAAGAGCGAGAAGCGATATGTTTCGTGATTAACAGTCGAATTAAATTAAGAAGTTAACATTGAAACTAATTTTCAATATTGAGAATAAGCAGACGGTCCTTACAGATCAATCTTTATTATGATTTGAACTTGTTTTCCCGCAAAGTACAAATTATAAGTATGTTAAGCCCCCTGATTTGATAATTATTCTGGAATTTTATAAGCAGATGATTCCAATTATTGTAAGGAGGACAACAGCATGATCACCTTTTTTTTATGTCTGATGAGGCTCAATTTGATCGCAATGCCCGGCAATGTTGTTAACAAGCGAAATTATCGAATATACTTAGAGTTACTCTAATCCGTAGAAACTCCTTTAGACGCAACTACAATGTCACACGAGTTACTGAGCGATGTGCAGTTTCATCAAATTGCATTGTTCGGCCTTATTTTTTTTTTTGAAGAAAGTGTTAAACTGTAACCGTCAATGGGGACTGTTATTTAAAAATGATAAAAATGTTATTTTCAGAACAATGCCGAAAGAGAATCTATTTCAACTCTGTTTGGATTCAAGAAGCTGAACCAACTACCCAAGACTATTTATTTAATCAATTTCTTCAAAACACACCTAAAATAATGATAGATCGTGCAAGAAACTTAGTAAACAGACCTTTTCTGACATTTGTTAATAAGAGTCAAATCAAATTAACAGGATACTAAATAAACTAAATTGCTATTTGATGATATTAACATCATACCAAATAGAATACAATTCCGGGCCAATAATTTTTTAAAACCTCTCAAAATATAAAAAAAATTGAATTATATTTCCAATGAAATCAAAATATTAATTTAAAAAATGCTATTTAAATTTCTTAATACTTTAGGAAACGATAAAATTGGTTGAAAAACAGATTTTCAGAAGCAAATATTGTTTCGGGTATAAGGTAAACTCGTATCTGTTCAAAAACTAAAGTCTTTTGATTTGTAAATTACATAAGAGATACTGAATAAAAGGAATACGTTTTATTTAGGAATCTGAGAAATTCTTTCATACATTTTTCAAGTAATCGTAAATCTTTAAACCAATTTTTTTTTATGAGCAATTCATTGCAATGAACTTTAGAAAACAGCACACTTTCCGTTGACGACTATTTTGTGCTAAATTTTCTTAGATGGGAACAGAGAAAAATACATTCATTGGCACGGTTACCACACCCCTTTCTTATACAACTTTGGACATTCAAAAGCAACGAAAAGAAAACCACAATAACTCCTAGACAGATTTCGTGCATCAGTTGAACCACATTTCACACAAACACCACTAAGAGAATGAGGAGAAGCCCACTGGCCCCGACAAAAACGACCATCTTTTTGATGCAGCAGTTGGTATCTTGGTATTACCTATTTTTGGAACATTCTTTTCCAACCACAGCCAGTCATACATGGAGAAAACGACGACAAAAGAAGAAAGATGAACAAGATAAATACGAGTATATACATATTTTCTATCTTCCGGATCCGGATAAAACTTTTCCCATAGATAGGAAATAGCATTTAGCTTATCAACTTGGAGTCGAACGTTGTGGTTTGAAGTGCTCCACCCAACTTATGCTTTTGACCTGCTTGGTAAAGTTATAAAAAATAGATTCTTGCACATTCATACATACATATATAGTTTGATCAAAATTGCCCAGTAATATCGGCAAGTGAGTTCTCCAACGGGGTCATTCTGCAGCAGCAAAACATAATAATTAAAGAAATACTCTCTTAGTCTTTTAGTGACGGTATATTATAGGTATAGTGCGCACCGAATAGAAGAAGGCAGTGTAGGGACTGACAAAAATGCCGATTTTCAATCCGGCACGACGAAGAACGTCTAGCCACAGAAAACTTTTGTCTGGCATATTATTTCTCTTGTTTTTATTTTACATAACTCGTATGTTATACCAGGGTTCGGACTTTAAAAATTATTGCAATATAGGTATTGGAACGAATTTCAAATAGAGACAAAATGTGCGCGAATGTATCGCTCTTGTGTTTCTAGCCTATATGTATGTGGCCAAGCGTTCAAGGTCTATAAAGTATTAAGTTTTTAATACATTTGCCCAAAATTTTAATTGAATTAGTATTGGAAGCTGTTGAAGGATGAAACTAGGTTAAAAACAACGATTTAGCAAATTTTAATTGAACATAGCATCATATATTCTCTATCCTTTTATTACAGTTAAAATCATCGAATACCTATTGTATTTTTTTAGCATCGTGCTAACTTCGTATGACTATTTGACATTAACAAACGTTAAAAAAAGTGTGTACTTAGTTTTTTTTGCCCGAAAATTCATTGTTTTAAATGTGTTCAGAAGCAATTTATTAAGAAAATTGCTTTAGTACGATAATAGTTAGAAAATGTTTAAAATTAAGAATGAGTTAGTAAACTAATTTAAAGTTAGCAAATTGTTAATTAGTATCATATTAATACCTCTTTAAAATTTAGTTTCAGAAATAAGTTTCATTTCAATATACAGGGTGTCCCACAGTCACCGCCCCAAATGAAAACCATGGATTACTGAGGTCATTTTATGTCGAAAAACTTAAGAGGTAATTTTTCCGTTTCAGTCCCGTTTTCGAGTTACAACGGTTTTTATGATTTTTACCCTTAACTGGCTTTATCTTTGCCAAACTAAGTCCAATCAAGAATTTATTACAGTTTTAGTTTGTCCCAAAACTTTTTCATTTGAATTAATTTTGTATTTAAATTTTTTTTTTTTTTAAATTCACTCAGTTTGTTTATTTTTTGTTAATATACTAAATGTAATTAAAGAAAAAAAAAAACAATTTTTTTAAGAAAATAAACTGGGCTTTAATAATAAGCGAAAAAAATTAATACATATTAACGTGTTTTTTTTTGAACAAAATGATATCAAAATGAAAAAACAACTTAAAAAACGAAAAAAATTGGGTTTGATGCAAAATTGCGGAAAAACGGTTGTCCGCAGAAAAAAAAGCTTTGGGACAAACTAAAACTGTAACAAATTCTTGATTGGTTATAAAAAAAATTTACGAATCGGACGTAGCTTGGCAAAGATAAAGCCAGTTAAGGGAAAAATCATAAAAACAGTTATAACTCGAAAACGGGACGAAAACGACAAAATTACCTCTTAAGTTTTTCGACTTAAAATTATCTCAGGAATCCATGGTTTTCATTTGGGGCGGTGACTGTGGGGCACCCTGTATAATATCTTAGCCTAGTTTATATTTACTTGGACTTGAAGCGAAATAAAGTAAAATACGAGTAAATGCAATTACGTTGGCGACAAGGAAGAGTAAAACCCAATAGACATTTCCAAACTTAACATTAACCGAAATTTATTTTGTTTGTAAACCATTGTTTCTCTTATTCTTACCTCGCACTGATGTAAAAAACTATAGACTTTATAAAAAAAAAGTGTTTTTGTTGTATATAAATCAAAATCGTTAGAACCGTTTTCGAAAAGAAATTTTAAATGTACATATGTATGGCAGCTAAACATAGAATATGAGCTAAAATGCGAACAAACACAGACCTAGGCAACAGACGGTATGACGAAAACGACTTTTTTGGACTTTACCATCAGTTGATTACAACTTCAATACTTGCAGTACATACCAAGTAAAAATTCAATAAAAATGTATAAGAAGGTACAGCCTATAAGCGAATCATCCCGTTTCTTTTGCGTCAAGAGGAAGTTGTGGACAAAGTTTTTTTTTCATGCTGACCTATCTCAATCGTTGGTTGGCCTTCTGTCATATCTTTTTCTCCACTCGCTTATGTAGACGGGACCAAAGATAACGCTGAGAATTTTTCTCCTAAAATAGAATTAAGCACCAATCTTTTTAATAAATTGCAAAAAGCTAAGTAAACAGACTTTTTTGATGTTTGTAAATGTCGAAGAGTCATATAAAGTTAGCACGTACTGAAAAACTAAAATAGGTATTCGATGATTTTAACTTTAATAGAAGGGTAGAGAAAGTATGCTATATTCGAATAAAATTTGCAAAATCGTTGTTTTAACCAAGTTTCATACCAAAATACCTTTTATATTGTACTATTTTAAATAAAATTTTGCGCAACTGTGCCATTAAAAAGTAAGGGTGCTGCTTATGGAATTCGAGGTTATTTTTCTTTACAAAAAAAGAAGAAAAAAATACTTCAACACTAAAGTGCTTTGGAGGTCACATTGCGCATATCGATGTCTCATGAAATGTTAAAAGTATTATTCGGTTTAGGGATTGATATTAATTCTGATTAAATATAATTGAGAAAACAACATTGAAAAGTTTGTTAGTAATAATAAAACAAAAATTAATTCTATTGATTGAAGTACAATCCGGTCCCTAGCTATAATATTTTCTGTAAAAATGCCTTGTCTGGAAAACCATTAGGACCTCAATACTCAGACATAGTCACCTTTTGCACTTTGCTTGCTAAATATATAGGTATGTCCACGTTTATACTAGACGTGGATGGACATACTCGTACTTACATATGTGTTGAGCAAATCCTACATCTTATCAAAAGTATCTTAGAGGATTTGAAATAGATTTTTATCTATTTCGGAAGAGAAAGGTAGATAAAAGTGTTGGTATGTATGGATATGTTTTAAAGAACAAGAAAGTTCTCTATTTTCCTTCTCACTCAAATCATACCTCTTGAAAACAAACACAAACTTTTGTATGTTTCAAGACCCAAAAAAAGCACAAATTGTGAAAATTGTTTTTGTTGAATCTTTCCTTTTAAAACTTACCAAGCGGGTTAGTGGTGTTTTTTTTTTCGATCAGAAATTCAGTTTGTAAAGTGAATGACTTACCTGAAAAAAGAAAAGAAAAAAAGTTCAAGTTAAAAATTGAATTAGATTGAAAATGTAAGAATGTGATAAGAACTGTGGGAACATGGCAACTACATTTATTCGACCTACATAAATGCACATTGATAAAAAGAAAGGAACGAAAGGGAACATAGAAAGATATTTTAAAAGAACATCACATCAGCTCTTTAGTTTTAGGTATATATTTTTTAAAAATTACTTAAAATATGATTGTGATTTGCCATTTGAACATCTAGGTACCTACTTATCGACAGTTATACAGTAGCTTGTAATGAGTAATGAAAGTGTTTGCGTAGTTTGGCGTTCAAAACAACTAGTACTGTTTTGTTTTATAGTTTTGAAAAAAAGCAAATTCGTGAATAAGCAAGCTCGTTGAAGCTTTGTCGATGCCGTTGTTGCAAAACAAGTATGAATTTGCTGAAACATCGAGAGAAATTCGGTTGAACATATCTTCTCAGGAAAAACAATTTGGCTTCCGAAGGTATCATAGAACAATCAACCAAATTGATAGAATATCGAAACATGTTTAAAAATAATTTGTCTGTAGGTAAGAGCACAGAAGTGGTGCTTCTTGATGTAGAAAAAGATTTTGACGCTGTCTGGCATGAAGGCTTAATTCATAAACTTGTTTCCTTGAATTTTCTACTGTGAATCATTAAAATTATATTGTTCTTTCTGTCAAATCGATTATTTAAGTCTGTGTTATAAACTGGTACACCGACGAAAATATTATTACTCCAAGGATCAGTACTAGTCCATTTTTATATAATATATATGCCTACGATTTTCCAAAGCTTCAAAATAGTGAAACTGCAATAATTACCGATGCAACATGCATGTATGTATTCATCAGATTCAACTGGTTTTTGCATTGGAACTAATTTGCAATCTGCTCTGAATACTATTTAAATTTATTTCAAGAATTAGAATCCGGAAGAACTTCTTAAAATAACAAGTATTGAAAAGTTTCAGTTAGAATTTCGAAACTACAATATCGTTACATTTCATCCTGTAATTTCGGATAATAGTTTAATTTCAAACTTAGCTGCTTAAGTTGTTGTAAGAAAATTATTATTTTTTTAATTGTTATTTATTCATAAAGTTTTTATTTATTTATTTATTATTAATATTAATATCTGTTTATTAATATATTTTTTTGTTTATTTATTGTTTATTTGTTTATTAATTATTTCTTTATTTTTTTATTGATTTGTTCCTCAATTTAATTTAATTGTTTTTGTTTACTTATCCATTTGTTATTTATTTTATGTTACAATTTGATTATTCATTTATTTTTTTAGTGTGTTTATTAACTTATTTAATTTCTCGTTCAGTTATGTATTTAAATATTTGTTTTTTATTTATTTATTATAATATATTATTATCTGTAATACTAAATTTAAACAACATCTCAAGACCGTTTTTTCAAGAGTAATTTCAAATTTATTTTGACGTATATACAATATTTCTTTTCATATTCTTGCCAGCCCCTAAATTACAATTTTAATAACCAAAAAATTCGATTATTCGTTGTAGATGTATTTTAATCAATAGAGATCTCAGCCATCCTCCAATGGAATTTGACAGTTTATGGTTTGGAGTATTTATTTCTAGATGTTTTCCAAAAGCCCTAAGATCGCAATTTTCGTGAACAAAAAAAAAATCCAAAAAATTTCGATTTTTCGGTGAAAAAATTAGAGATTTTTCAGAAGTTTTTCAATCAATTGACATTTGAGATTTTTTAAACGTCTTTTACAAAATAGACATGGAGCTTTATTTCCAAATGTCTTGACATAGTAAAAATCTCTGAAAAAAAAAGATGCATTCCAGAACACATCCCAGTACCAAGCAAATGTTTTTCTGCACTCGATTTAAGCGCCATCTACATCTCAATATATCAACAATTTTTATTCATTCTGTATTCACTCTGATTGCTGACCAAATTATATTCACTCTTGATGTTTTTATTGTTTTGCATGTAAAATTTTGCTATCTTATTGACTTTTTAAAAAAACACGGCTATTGTAATATTTTCAGTAATGATGTATAGTATATGAAACCATATCTCTGTAAATTTTGCAATCTAGGAGACAAAATTATAGGAATTTCAGTTACAATAAAGATCTATCTATATATTATCTACTCAAAACAAACAAGGCCTTCTTTCTTCGATAGAAGAAGGTCAAAGGCATTGTTAATTAAAGTGAGGGCAAGAATTGTTAAATTAAGATTTCTAATAAATTCTTAGGTATTCCAAAATGTCATATAAATAACTAAACAAAAACTTGTTATTTTTTTTATATCTTCAGCCCAGTCTTAGTTATAGACCTAAGTCAAAGATAAAATCCTTTGAAGCATCGATGAGCGCTGCTTTTAAGGTTTCTTGTCCAAATAAATATAACTGGAAAACACTCAGAGTTATCAGGGCATTATTTAAAATTTTCGACGAACTTTCGTAAACGAAGATAAGCCCGACGAAATGGCTCCAGCACGAACTTCAGCTAATACTGCATCAGATTCCTTTGACCGTGAGCCATAGGACTGAGGGCTTTGACGTGGGTTTATAGTGCACGGTGGCCGAATGATCACCCGCTTCAGCGCAAGTCAAAAAGCTGCCTAATTTTGTATTGTATAAATGGTTTCGGTTACGAGTGTTGATCCGCTTCAGTGGGTGATACGTTTTCTAACGATTGTCCTAAAGCAACCACCATGTCATACCCCAACCATAACACGCGTCAAAGCCTGTTACATCCTATTTTAAACTCAATCAAAACTGAACTTATGTTCAGTGAGGACATCCAGAATGCCCAAAATCAAATCAATCCACAGCTTCAAACGAGTTACGTTATCAAAACGGTGTATTTTAGCGCTAAATGGGCCACAAAGCCAGTTTTTCCGTGGTCGCCATTTCTACTTTACTACCTGCATTCTCTGAGCAGAAAATATCGATTGTATGTATACACATACATATATCTTCCTAGAAAATCGAACCAGTTCGTGTATTAATTACTTTTCGAATTCCAGTAAAACACGTACCTTTCTGAATGATATCTTTTCAAAACAATCCTCAGTTGAGGATGAAAGGTCAAATTTAATTAATCCAAATTGCATTGTTTGCTCAAATATCACTTTGATTGAATGAGATGCAGGAAGAGTTGAACTTTTAAATACGAAAAAATCTAATTAAAAATGCACAAAATCATTTTAACCCCAATACTTTATTTTCCATAATTAAAATCGTGAGATTGTACTTTTATTGTCAAATAAATTTCAACAAAGAACCCTCGGGACAAATCTATCATCCTTCTAAGCTTCGTTGCTATTGCCGGCACGCTGCGCACCGCTTCTGATCCCAAAAACCATTTAAAGAAATACTCCAAGCACTAACTGCATAATTGCTTTCGAGGAACTCCTTTGCTGGATGGCATGGCTAGGCGGTTGGCAGAAGGATAAGGCAGTCAGTCCATAGTGTAGTTGAAATATTCATTATTCGAAACGAGCTCAAGGTGCCATTGTGCCGCCCACAACTCATTTCTTTTTCAATTATGCACAAAGGATAAGGAGTGGACAAATCGTTGCTCCAATAGAAGACATTCTAAGAAATTTTACCCCTAAAAGAAATTTTCTAGTTACAGGGCCGGACTAAGTCACTTTAAACGAGGACAATACCTTATGTTTTATATAGGTATTTTTACAGGCGACTTATAGGTACTATAAGGCAAGTTATGCATTCGATTTTGATCAAAGTTGACATTACGATGATAGCGAAGACGAAAAAAGTGGGTCTCACAATTCTGTCTGTCTGTTGGACTACAGTTTTTAATTTTTCCCCCTCACATTTTTTTCTTTTTTTTTAAGACCAAAAATAACGGTACCTGCCATACGATTTTTTTTCGAAATCTTTATGAATATTTTTTTTTTCCCAAAAACTTTCGCACAGATTTTTTTTGGAAAAATTAAAAAAAAATCATTTAGTTAAAGCTTGGTAATGGTTGAAAAAAAATTTCCAAAAAATGGTTATTTTTGGTACCCCCCTCTTTTTTTCCTTTTTGATTTTCTCAAAAACGGTACAACCGATTTTGATCATTTTTTTATGCTAAAGCTCCCCAGCAATTTCAATTTTATTGTGCATTAAAATTTTCCAAAAAATTTTTTTTTGATTTAAAAGAAAAATCAAAAATTTTTTTTGTAAACTCAATATTTGTCATGCCTCATGCTCAATTTTTTAAAAACTTGATAAATAAATTTTCTTAATATAATCTACAAGATTCGAGAAAAAAATAAAAAAATAAAATAAAATAAAAATAACGGTACACTCCATACAAATGTTAAAACATGGTTTTCGAAAATCGTATTTTTCTCGAAAACGGTTCCGAGAATTTTGCAAATTTTTTTTTGCTTTCAATTAATTTTTACGATCTATAATTTGATAAAAAAAAAATTGAAAACAAGATATTACTGACTATACCTACCATAGAACGATTTTTTCGAATTTTGAATTTCTCATCTTTGGCATAACGGATTTTAATCAAATTTTTTTTTAAGAAACTTCTAAGAAGTTTAATAAGCATTGCATTTCAAAACTTTAAAAAAATATTTTTTTGAACTTAAGCAAAAAAATCTATTTTTTTTTTTTGGAAAATTCAATATCTCAAAAACGGATCAATATTTTTGTTTGTAAATTTAATTTTTATTCGAAGAATAATAAAAAATTTGAATTGGCGTACCAAATTTAAAAAAAAAAAATTTTTAAGAAACCACTACAACGAATTATAATTTTGTTCTTGTATAAACTAATATTTGCTTAAAACACATGGCATCCTGTATTTAGCTGCAACTACTAAAGGAGTTGTTTTAGTCATTTAAGAAATGAATTTTATCCTTATGAAAAGTTTTTCTCTAATAACATTCATTTTTAAAATTCTTAGTCTTTTACATTAGAGCAAGTTTGTGCGACCCAGTCGTGGATTTTATTTAACCTACAATAATGAGCTCTAGAATTGTATTCCTATAAATATATTTTATTGCCCTCACTTGTTTCCCTATACTTAAAAATTGCGGACAAAATTTACAAATATGGTTAGATAAACGCAAGGTAAGGTAGTTCATAATCAAAAAAACAATGGCTGGTATTGAAAAATAGAATAATGCGAGAAAGCATCACAAATCAGAGTAAAAGTGCTCAATAAACATTATTTTATGCGTTCTCTTCAGAAAACCGTTAAAAATTAGTTCGAAATATTTGTTCATTTATTGAAGAAATAAGATCAGATCGAAATTATTTTATTTGAAGGCTTTTTTAAAAAAAATTTTAATTATATATTTCACAAACATACTTGCCTATTAGACAATGTACTTGAAACATTTTTAGACGTTCACTAAGCAACGGATGACAGAATTTTATTATAATTATTTGTTTGTCTTATATAAAATACTTATCATTAACAAAATTTGAAAAACGTTTCTGCCTTTGTTAGTTCAGGAAGGATTGCCTTTTCATCTCCAAAGAACTCCCAAAATTTTCAATCAAACGTCTATCTTGAAAGCATTTGTTGAATGGTTGAATGGTAAATCAAACAAAATTCTAAGTATGTATAAATAAGTGGCCCTTTTATATTATGACGACATACTTAGTGCAGCTTTGGCTTTTTTAAAGCCACCCACTATCGGTGTAAGCAGGTCAAGTCGGAAAAGAAAATATGTATGTGCGCCAAAGTGCACTTACTTTCAGTTACAAGAATAGCCCTTTCGGTGCACCAAGGGTGTTTGATATTCCGAAAGTTGGATAGTTTATCGTTGGTATATAGCCAATGTTAAGAACACACCACTGCATGCCGGCCGCCATGACAGCACCACCAGACCAATGAGTCCGACGATGGCAGCAGCGGAACAAATCGCATCGGGGTCGACAGTAAATTAATTTCCTTATCTTGTATGGATATTTCCTGGGTTGTTTCAAAAACAAAGAATTAATGTTTAAGGCGCAAGGATCTGAATAACCGGACAATACTTTATTAACCGATATACTCGTACACGCTACTTTATGTAGATTCCATGTGGAAAGGATATCGAGTTAGTAGAGCGTGTTTTGATGTTATATTTTGTTCTTCTGTTCGATTGTTCACCACTTTTCTTGATTTGTTCCGGTGCTATGAATACATTTGAATAGTTTTATGTTAATTTAATAGAAATATTTCCCACGGAGTCGTCATGCTTCTTAGGCGCAATGATCACAACTTTTCAGAGTCTCAGACGATGGGCATAAAGATTCTGAAGAGATATGATAATCAAGTGTCAAAACTTTATATTTCTGTGTTTTTAGGTTTTTGGTAGAGAAAGATCGTGGTAAAAAAGTGATTTCTTTTAGAGTGTTTAATAATGACGCTAATGGAGTTTTGTTATCTTAGGTATATTTGGAATAATTTTATAGTAAATATAGAAAGCAAATAAACCAGACCACCCGCTAAGTTTGAACTCTGATTCGACTTTCTTTGAAAGTATAAAACATATCTACATCTATAAAAGTGCTACCTACAGAAAGTACGTTTCATGTTGAAATTAATGGAACGACCAATAAGGATTATTCAATTTATTGAGTGCTTATTTAAGATTATACGAGTACAAAAAAAGAAGTCGTTTTTCAGTTGTGTTAATTTAAATAATCATTAAATAAAAACCCAATAAAAAAGAAAAAATTAAAAAAAAGTATTTAGTGTTGCCTTCCTTTGCTCGGATAACTGCTAGCATCCTTGTATTCATTGACCTCACGAACCTGACAATTAAATCTTGAGGAATTGTATTACACTCCTCTTCATCTGCGATTCGCAGCTCTGAAAGCCTTGTTGGAGCAGGTATCGGGGCTCGAACCCGACGTTTCAGTTCACCTATAAGTGTTCTATCGGATTCAAGTCCGGGTGATTTAACTGCATATCCTGCCCGATATATCCTGCGTTAGGTACCACATGGTCTGCGAGGATTTCAGCAATGTAGCGATGAGAATTCAATCCACGTGTACGACCCACCGATCGGTTCGATGAAAACTAAAGCTGTATATGTACGGATAAGGAGATACCGCCCACGACCATTACACATCCTCCCCCATACGCAGCAGTTTCCTTGATGCAACATTAACGTTCACCAACGCGGCGATATACTCTCTGACGTCGTCGATCACTTCCATGTAGACTCACCCTAGTCTCGTCAGTTAAGAGTACATCAACCCACTGCTCTAGCGTCCAATCCCTATGCTCTCGAGCAAATTCAAGACGTGGTCGACGGTGAGCTACCGTTAATGCAGGGTTTGTTGCAGCGCTCTTTGGAGTCAGGTTCTATTCAAAAAGTCTCCTTCTGACGCAATCTGAACTTATGAACACTTGGTGTTCGTCACGCAGACTTTGTTGGACTTGAACTGCATTTAGGCGGCGATTTCGCAAAACAGTAAGTTTAATATAACGATCATCTGCTGCTGATGTAGCTCTTCTTAGTATCTTCCGTAAGCTCGTTGCACCAAAGATTTGCTGATTTGAAGTGTTGCAACGCCTGCTTGAAGCAGTCCTACAGCTTGAGCTGCTTCCTGAGGTGTCGTATCCATTATTTACCGAACAAATGATGGACAAAAACTAAAAAATTGATAACAGACACTGATGGTTAACCTCATTATAGAAAAAAATAGAGCAAATCATTGGCTTTGTGTTTGCTGCTTGGTTACAATGTGTATCGGTACTTCAAAATAATTTTAAAGTCATTTTAATATCAATATGAAACGCACTTTCTGTAGGTACAACTTTAATAGTTGTGTTATAGTTTCCGAGAAAACTGAATCAGAGTTCCAAGGTAGCGGGTGGCCCGGTTGCGTATTGCCAAACTGTATATCAGTACAGAGCTCCGACGCTCTATAATAGACTACAGAATGCTCATTCAAATTAAGAGCATACTATATACTGTGTCAGATCAAAAGCAGATTTTTCTGTGTTGGTATACATTTTGCTCAGGAAACTAAGAGCAAAGTACCTGTGATTACAGAGCCATCGTTCACGTTGGTATAGTTATTGTGTGTGGTGAGTTCTGGGTTGGTATATATTTTGCTCAGGAAACTAAGAGCAAAGTACCTGTGATTACAGAGCCATCGTTCACGTTGGTGTGGTTATTGTGTGTGGTGTGTGGTGCCGTGACATAAGGCCAAGTGACAAAAGGCCAAATTTGTTTGTGACTTAAGGCCAAACATAAAATGTTTTGTCTTGAGCAACAGTACCTTGGGTGGCCCGCTTCGCGGGTTTTCAGGATTTTAAATCCCTTTTCGGGGCTCACACCCGCTCACGCAACTCCGTTGCTCCGCTTAGGGTATGTTCAGTCGCCAGGCAGGCGCCTGTAGCAACAGTTTTCCTGAGCAGCAGTACATAACTGTTAGTTGTTTACTCCAATTAATGTAAAATACAAAACTGTTGCTACAGGCGCCTGCCTGGCGACTGAACATACCCTAAGCGGAGCAACGGAGTTGCGTGAGCGGGTGTGAGCCCCGAAAAGGAAGTTAAAATCCTGAAAACCCGCGAAGCGGGCCACCCAAGGTACTGTTGCTCAAGACAAAACATTTTATGTTTGGCCTTTTGTCACTTGGCCTTATGTCACGGCACCACACACCACACATAATAACCACACCAACGTGAACGATGGCTCTGTAATCACAGGTACTTTGCTCTTAGTTTCCTGAGCAAAATGTATACCAACCCAGAACTCACCACACACAATAACTATACCAACGTGAACGATGGCTCTGTAATCGCAGGTACATTGCTCGATCTGAACTAGCATATAGTTTGCTTCAGCTTTTTTAATATTTTACAAGCAAACTGCATGTGACCACAGAGCGCTCTGTGGTAGCATACAGTTTGCTCTACAATACTTTCAAATTCGGTGAGCAGAAAATGGCTGAGCACAGACTATGGAGATCTGTGCTGATATACAGTTTGGCAATACGCGGCCCGGTTTATTTGATGTCTAGTATGTACATATATTTTTTACCCATTCATTTATAGAAATAATTATTGATGTATTGAAGATTTAACATATGGGCCAATACTTCGTTCAGGTTACTTTTCACACTAAGGAAAATAGTATTCCTGCTATTTAGTTTAATGGCTTTCATGAAACGGTGGTTTATTACAGGCAGTTGAACGAACATGGTGATAACTCTAATCTCGATGAAAGCACCATTACAATGTCGTGTTCCAAGCCCTTCCACCTTCATGTCAAATGCCAATGAAATTTGGCAATTATGTGTACATAGTTGCTTTATTTGGTAAAGTAAGAACATGTTGGTTAGTAACCCCATTAATACTGGCGGCAGTAGAAACTTAAAACTGATTTAACGGTCCAAACAAAAACCTGAGATTTTTATCAAACTTAATGTTTTTTTTTATATTTTACGCGCACTTAAGGAATTTTGACTACCCTTAAAATGTTTTACCACAGTGCGAGCATTTAGGAAAGTTGGAGAGGATTTAAAAGGCGATTCCGATGTACATTACTTTTGATAGTGCTACTAATGAAAGAATTTCTGAGTTTAACAGAACGTCCGAATTTGGGCTGAAGAGTAAACTGACGGGTAATTTTCTGAAGCGCGAGTATTACGGTTGAATTGTTTAAAGGGATGAATATAAGTGCCTATTCAACTAGAACAAAGTTTATAAAAATAACGGTACTAATGGGTCTTGTGAATAAAAAAAAACTTAAAGCTTTTTTTGGAGGAAGCTAAAGCCAACTAGTCATAGCTCTTACTAGCAGCTAAAGCTAGACAGTACTAGCTTAAGCTTTGTTTTATGTGAATAAAAAAATGATAACGCTAAATAGCTTATGCTGGAAAATTCTAGCTTAAGCTTCGTAATTTAAGGTGTTCGTTTTTTTATTCACATGTTTCGGCTAGTTAGCTTTAGCTAAAACTGGTACATGTATGACCGAAAGGAAAGTTTTTTTGCCTCAATTTGTTATCTGTTCTACAGGGCAAGTATTGGTTTCGGCTAAAAAATGTTTTTAACATTTCGTATGTCAGTTTCTGGGTCTATACGTTCACAGTCCTATTTTTTGAGATATTTCCTTATGTTTAATTAACAACTCGCACAAGTTAATACTGAAAATAAGACCTAGTCAAAGCTTTCTAGACAGGTCGAAAAAATCTTGAAATTTTTGTAGCTTTAACTATAATATTCTAGTTTAAGCTATTTTTATTCACACAAATTGAAGCTTAAGCTAGGAAAACAAGCTAAAACTAAATGAATTTAGCTTTGGCTATTTTTAAATAGCTATTACTAGAAAACATCTTTAACTAGCTAGCTTAAGCTTATTTTTATTCACTAAAAATCAAGCTTTTACTTAAAAATCCAAGTTTCAGCTTAAGCTTTTTGTTTATTCACAAGGCCCAATAATGAAAGACAAGAAAAAATGCGGCGGTGATCGAGACATTCAAATGTTTTTGCTATAGTTTTATCATTTTTATTACACCTAATATTAAATTAATATTATTATAATAGAGGCGCAAAATGTGTTTCAAGTAATTTAACCTATCACACTATTTGGCTGGTTATTGTAAATCAAAATTTTCAACAGAAAAAATATGTTTTGGGTTTTTGAAAAAAAAAAAAATATATATTGCGAAAGCAATTTTTTTAAACTTGGCACTCATCAGTTTCTTAACACAATCTGGGTCTTTGATCCAAAAATAATTGCACCCACCATACAACTATACGAATATCTTGTTTTACTCCAAAAACGAATCTTTCGAATTTGAAAAATACAATTTCACTGAGTTAAAATTAGTACGAGTACATAGACTTATAGAATCGTTCTTTTTGTTATGTTTGACTATCTTATTATAAGTTTAATGGATAATAAAAGTTTCTAAATAAATAAATTAAGGACACAATGGGTAGTACCTGAACATACATAGGAATTTACAACTCAGAGGGGACAATTTTTACAATTTTCTGGCGAAACTGTGGAAGAAGCATCGGCCATGGTGATATCTGATAGATACAATGGCGGGCGAAACCTCAGAGGTCCAGGTAAAGAAAGAATTCTTCATTCGTGTAGTATGGCTACGCAAAGAATCTAAATTTAACAGTAAGATTGAACTTGGGCAGAACTGGTAAGTAATGGGCATTTCTCTTTATATAAAATATGTCTTTATGTGTGTATGTACATCGTCCTACAGCATAAACTGCTAAAGCGCTTTTCTCAAAACTTGAAATTTAAGAGTCCAGATAATTTCCTATTTTTTTAGCTAAAACAAAAACCGAACCTCTCATACAGCTATATTATAAAAAAAAAGTTTATCTTAAAAATTCCGTAACCTATTGTGGATGTGGTACATTTTGGGTGACAAAATTTAAACAAAAATGTTAATAACGATACCTGATGGGATAGAACCGGTCTGGGTCATTTCGGTTTTATAGATATGCACGATTTGAATTCTTAATAATAATGCGTACAAATTTAGAAAACATATTTTTTGGATTATCATTTATATTAAATATGTAGAAAACGGGTGGACTTTTTTTTTGAGACTATCTCCTTAACCGTATGATATTAGATACTTAAGATTGCCAAACCAATTTTTTTTAACGTTTTGTATATACAAAAATAATTATTTATTAAACTGAACTACGATTTTTTAAAATCCGATTGAATAAACTCATATGTGTTCTAGAAATCAAACAAAATTCTGGGTTTTGAGCTCAAACTTTTTTAAAAATTGCTTTAACAATTGAAATAATAATTTTTAAGCAATTGAAGATTTTTCTTAGCTAATTAAATTACATTTTTAAAACTAAACGTGCGATCCAGTCGTGCATTTTATATTAATTAATTTTAAAATGTAAATTGAATAAAGGATTTATTAATTTAAATTTGTGTACAAAATTTGCTCAGTAAATATAATTAATTAATAAATTTCAATCAATTCGTTTATTAAAATTTCAAATTCCATTGAACTATGAGATATAAGCAATACAGAGAAAACTGGGTTTGTGCATAAATTGTGGGCAAAACAGCAAAGCAGTTAATTGAATTTCCAAATTGCAGGGCGAATTGGAGTAATGAAGACGACATCGTGGTCAATTGAATTCTTCGAAGCTGAATTGTAAAGTCAGTAATGCATCTAGCTTGAAGCCCAAGGTAGAAATGGAACAGAAGGACTCTGTCAGCAACCACTACACCAGGAGAAGTTGGAGAAGATTTCGGAGTTTTATCGAGGTACATGTATACAAGTTTTGAATATTCTCTGACAAAAATATTGATTGTAAAATATTAAACCCTGACCCAAAAACGTTCTTGCATACAAAAATTCAATTCCTAAATAAATTAATGTCTCCGTGGAAACAAAAACAAATTCGATACACCGAATGACCTGTACAATACGTTTAACCAAATATATTTTGCAACCGGAGCATGTGGCATGTTTGATGTGCCTCAAGGGATGTGCAATTAGGTTTGTGGTTGCACGAAATATATCGAACAAACATGGTGTTGGTAATATGGTCAAGGCGAGGGTTGATAACACATATGCTTGATGGATATTACGTAATGAAATTGATTCAACAAATGCAACATGAACGATGGCGGTTGGAAGCACAGAAAATTCACTTTTGTCATAATTCTAATTATAATTTAAGAGACTGTCAAATGCGGTTGCAGAACAATTTTATATTTCTTAACACAATTATATGCATGTAACACTGAGTTGAAGATTGGAAGAATTGTTGCATATCACTTGACATTATTTCGTTTCGCGAAGTGATCCAAAGTTTTGTGGATTGTCTCTCTCTCTCTCTCTCTCTTGAATACTAATCTGTGTATCTTCTTGACCTGATCAGAATATATTTGCTAAATATTATTAAATTATTAACCACACACTTTTTGTCCGAAAAAGTAGATATGTAATCCAGATTCACATGACAATAACAAGCACATAAAATAAATTGAACTTACTGTCAAATGAATAAAAAATGGCGCATAAGTGAAATAACGGGACAACCAACAATTTACTTTGTTATTTGTTTGTTTGACAACCTTTTTCAATTTGCCCCATTTTGGACTGGACCATTCAATGTAATTCTCCGATAAGGTTAATTCATGTAGATAGATATATCCTTTGTGTGCCTCATGTATATTTCTCCAAAAGAAGTGTAATGTCAATTGTACTTGAAATTCTGCTGAAATCAGAAGCTGACGGCTTGTAATTCGCTCTTCAAAATGATTTTCTCGTGACTAAAAATATCGCACTTTACTGAACAAAGTTAAAATATACTAATCATATACTAAACATAGGAAGTGTCGGTAATATGCCCCCCCTAATTATTTCTTATGTGATGAGCTACATGTGTTCGGAGCCTTAGTATTTCCAAACATCCCTGCTTAAATAGTTTATCTTGAAAAAACTGGCGCTCTGAGCGCTTAGGTGACATTTTAATTTGTACTTAAAGCCTAGTCCTTTTTGAAGAAAAAAAAAATGAGTGGTGAAAAAAAAATTTTGTTCTCATGAAAAAATTTCTGTAAGTTTTTTACGTCAAAATAATGGGATGCCCATTGTTTTGCGTGAAAAAAAATCGTGGTGAGTATAAATTTTTTTTTCGATTTTGGTTTACAGTTTGGTGAAATGAAAAAAGTTTTTTTTCGGGAAAAAACTCTCCCATAAGAAATGCATTGGTTTTTTTTAGAAGAACTGTATACTAGGCTTAAAGTAAAACGTCATAGCCAAAACTTTTTTTTACTGTTAAAGTTTGAGTGCGACGGTTAACGTTTTTGGATTTTTGTGAAATATTTAAAAGAATAATATTAATTAGGTAATATTAGCTGTGTTTTATTTTCCCCCAGATCTGATCCAGATTGGATCTTCATTCAAAATTACATGTATAACAAAAACAACACAAGGCCCAGTTTTGTTTGTATTTGTTGTTTTACATGTTATTTTGAAAACAAAATCCAATCCGGATCAGATCTGGGGGAAAATAAAACACAGCTATTAATAACTAATTTTTTTTATAAAATCGAGGTGAGTACTTTAAAGTAGAATGTTCTTATTAGAACTAGACTTGATAAAAAAAAACATTGTCATGCAGTTAATTTGGCCCCCTGTAGATACATGTATGTACTTATGTATTATGGCCATGGGGCCATATTAAATGCAAGTGCGAAATAAAAAGTTTTTTGTAAACAAAATGTTAAAAGAATGTTATTTCTTCATTTGAAGATGCCGCCGAGCAATAAAAATCTGAAAAGGAAAGCCTGGGACTCAGGTGAAATGAGAACAGTTATTGAAGCAGTCCGAAGCAAGGAAATGGGGTACACTAGAGCGGCCAAAGAATTTTCCGTTCCGAGAACAACGTTAAGAAGGTTAGTTAAAGATGTAAAACTGTGCCCCGAATTAGTGGCCAAAAAACCACTTGGAAGAAAGCCCATATTACCACTGTTCCTCGAAAAGAAGCTCGTAGAATACTTGATAACGATAGAAACAAAATTCTATGGCCTTACTAGATTAGATGTAAGAAGAATGGCGTACCAACTTGCCAAAAGAAATGGGCTTCAAAATCCTTTCCGAGAAAAAATAGCGGGTAGAGTCTGGATTAGTAGCTTTCTTCAAAGAAATAATGATAAATTGTCTTTAAGAAAACCGATTGGAACCTCATATGCTCGTGTTCTTGGTTTCAATTGCACATCAGCTAACGAGTTCTTCGATCTTTTGCAAAGTATCTACGAAAAAAAACATTATGAACCAGATCGAATTTTTAATGTCGATGAAACAGGGCTTACTATCGTACAAACTAAAATTCCGAAAATTATTGGTCGAAAAGGTAAAAAGCAGATAGAGGCGTTAACAGCAGCAGAGCGGGGTTCTTTGATGATGATAGTTGGAAAAACTATTCAAATGTTTTAATGAAACGTGCCCCACCTGGTGCTTTGGGAAAAGTCCACCCATCTGGATGGATACTATCAGACTTATTCACAGAATGGTTCAAGCACTTCCTGGAGAAAACAAAGCCAACCGTAGAATCACCTGTTCTTTTAATTCTCGATGGACACTATACTTACACGCGGAATATTGATGTTTTGGAGCTGGCTCGTGAAAATTATGTCGCCATTATTAGCATGACCCCCCCCCCCCCACACCACACATAAATCACAACCCTTTGACAAATCATTTATGGGAGCTCTTAAGACTTATTACAGTGAAGAGATCAGACAATTTTTGTTGCTTTCGACTGAAACCCTCAAGCCTACAGATATCTCCGAACATTTTGACAAGGCGTATCTGCGGTGCACATTCGCATATTCGTAGCACTTCCTCTACTATATCAAAATCTTCGTCTTCCATTTTATATTGTTTTATTTATTTTTAAAAACAATTAGCTCACGAATCATAACAAAAAAAACAATTTAACTCTTTTAAATAAAATTACCAAGAGATTTTTTTTTACTAAAAGTTAAAGTAGCCAGTTTGTGAGTTAACTTTAGTAAAATGTTAAGAGATATTAAGATGCTAAAATTGTTTAAAATTAGAAAAATCTTCGTTTTAACTTAGTAACTTACTAAAATGGCTTTAACATATTACTAAATCGTTTAAAAATTTTGCCAATGTGTTCAAGTTTTGTTAGCTTATAAGAAAATTAAAATCATTGAAGTAAACAAAAAATGAATAATTATGTAGTGAAACAATAAAAGTCTAAATGAAATAAGCAGTGACTAAAAATTGAGATAAAATGTAGTATATCACACCAATCCACATCCGCAAAGATCCTATTAAGGCTAAGATATTTGTACGCTTTGGGAAAACGATGTGCTGAAGAATTCATCAATCTTCTTAATACCAAAATAGAAATCATTTCACATCAGAATACTGGAAAGTATATTACAATGAATAGACATATTTGTACATAAGATACCTACATATGTATGTTAAATGTGGCAATATCTACAGAAATTTAAGTTCTAAATATAAAATCCGTCAAAATCTATGCAGGAAACCGGAAGCCGGATGGAGGTTGCAGGATGCGTTGCTGTCGTTTTCGATTCCATTCCCGTCATCTATAAGCCTTCATACATATGTATATAGTATATAAATGTCGACCAAAAACCGAATGCAGACAAATTTTGCTCCCATTCAAAATGGGATTTCCATTTGAATTTTCTTATCCTTATGTCGGTTGGTAGTTTGGGCATCACTTTGCTTTGCACTTTAAGCAGTGATCTGTCGTGCCATTTGATGTTATAATAAAACTTTTGCAAGACTTATGTGAGTTTTGTTGAAACCCCCTTGCATCAGCCCACCCCATACTAACGCTCATCTTTTCACATCGATTTAACTCTGTCGTATTGCATCACAATCACAAGCTTCTCGGTCGACGTCATCGTCCCCGGTAACGAAAACCAAGTCGACAAGAATTGAATTTATTATCCAATCTCATGCATAAAACCTGAATCGAAATTGAAAGTTTTGCTTCTATATATTCAAAATATGGAGTGAAGAACAAGGGAAAAAGGGGGTGTCGCCGCCGCGCCGTTACCTGCCACGGAGGTACAACAGCTTTAATATATGATTTACCATTGGGTGATGTCTCGATGGAGATAAACCACTCTGATACACTCTGCAGAGCCAGGTGTAAATGCAGTTTGATCTGTTGCCATTATTGATTGCATTTGTTCCTCAATCTGATGATGGCGACGAGCATTATAATACAACACATTCGGTTACAATGCGTGTCCAAGAGGTGTCCATTTAAAATGGAAAGATTTTTGGACCGGATTCAAAATGGGGAAATAGGGTTAAATTTTTACCCCAAGTCTTGAAGGAAGTCTTACAATATTATAACATAATAAACACCCTTTTTTGATGCCTTAAATTATTGTTTTTCTAAAATGTCTTTTCAAAACTATCTCCAACTTCGTAGGTCCGCCCCGGGCGGCAGGCCTAGGGGGGCGGCAAAATGTCGCCGGTGATGCGGGTAGAGTAGAAATCATATGTTTCATGACAAATCGTTTGACAAGTCAACAAACAACAATAATTTAAATTTGAAATTTTCCACCATATCTGTGGTTCGTCGTTGATGCTCTCGGCTGATTTCCGTGAATTCGTAAACGGTGAGTAGGGCCATAAGAGTGCATTGCGTATTGTCGCGCGACCCGCGAAACTAAAACAAAACGTTCCGAAACTCCCGCGAAACTGAAAGATAGCGTTCCGAAACATATGATATGCATATGCGAGATATGATAAGATAACTAGGATTCGACGGAAACGTTATTCTAGTCTCAGCCAGCTCAATGTTTTTGCTCCCTCCCGCATCACAGAAAGTTATTTCGATTGTGTTGTTTATAGTTTAAATCTTCTAAAACTAAACACTTAGTACTTCACTCAACCTTTGAACTAGTTTTTGGAAATGAAAAGTGTTAAAGGAAGCGGCGCGGAATACCACAAGAAAAAAGCTAAGAAAGAAGCAGATGCGAAGAAGTCTCCAGGTGCATTACTGAAATATTTCAGTTCTAGTTCTGGTTCGAAAGCTACGTTAACGTCTTCGGCGGCATCCAGCAGCAGCGGAAGTGATTCCAATGTAAGTATGATTCCTCCATCTACAATCGTGAGTGGCCTAGAATTGTCCTCCGGCCAATATTCATGGGAATGCATGACTTATTTTACAGGCAGAAGAAGAAGACGTGCCTGCCGTCGAAGTTGGAAGTCGTTCTGGTCCCACCACAGAGCAGGGTTAAGACGAAATCGACTCAGCAGGAGTACCTCAAGCATCTAGTCACAAGCCTGCAGAAGAAGTGAACCTCGTCTTGCCAAAGATATGAAGCTGTAAAGACGCTGAAGAATAAGTTTGTGGAAGTTCTTGAGGTACTGGAAGAATTGACGGATCGGGAGCCAGTCTTCTTCTGACAGTCATGCCAGTGTGTCTGTACGTTCAGTTATACATCGAGCTAGAGTCTAAAAGGATGGACAGTCTTTCAACTTCCTCACTTTTCATGTCTTTTGAGCTGCAGAGCTACCTGAAAAAGATGAAGGACAGATTTACCTGCAGCAAAGTGGACTGAGTGTGGATAAGTGTGCTCAGAAACTCTGCGCTTTAAAAGCTCTCTAAATGGAGAGCAGAGACCGTTTCGTCCAAGCCGCAATCGACTTTTCTAAGACTCTCTGTGAAAAACTTGGAATCGAACTCAAAACGAGAACAAATCGCAGGAAAAAACGCATGCATGGCGATGAATCCGCAGGATGCAGCTTTGTCTCACCTATTTTACCTTCAATAAAAGATACCTCATTGCCTGTGAAATGATGTCTCGTAATTTAATTTTAATTTATGTATTGAATGGGGGCGGCAAAATGGGTCTCCCGCCCCGGGCGCCGAGATGGCACGCTACGCCACTGATTAAAATGTCAAATTCCATCAAACGATGGCTACGATGTCGTTCGATTAAGAAACTTTTGTGAAACACTTGACTTGTACCGATATGTTGAAATAATAGGAACACAAAAGACGAAACTGAACCCAAAATTTTATCTTTCATAGCCAAACACTGAAATATTAAGCCCAAACCTTAAAAATAAATGAATGAAAATAAGAACTTAATCAGTAAAATCGTTCAGTAATTGAACAAAAAAGTATACTCAAATCGTTCATTGAACGAAAATAGTATCCTGAAATCGTTCAAAGTAACTATCGGGTGAAAAACTAGTTGAACGAAAAAAGTATTACTAAAATCGTTCAAAGCTAATATCGAGTGAAAAAGTAATCGAACGAAAATAGAATAATGAAAACTAATTAGTTACTGAAAATAGCTGCTGAAAATAGTTATTGAATGACTGGGTACTATCGAATGAATGAACTTTTAGCTGCTATCGAATAAGTTGATAGTTTTTATTCGATAGTTCTCATTCTTCATTCCTGAACGACAATTTGTCCATGCCGTTCGTCTGTGAAATTCCTTACTGCGTGATATAAATACAAATATGAAGTGATACAACAAGCATGAAACATTTTTGTTTTTTTCAGTTTTAAAAATTTTTCTAAATTTATGTTTTAAAAACTGTAATCTATTTATTTGTTTTTTACTAAAGTATACCATCAGCTAATTAAATAAAATTATTAGCTCTTTTGTAAAATTAGCAAAGGACTACCTAAAAGAATATTGTATCTTACAGTTTAAAGCATTCTTATGTAAATAAATAAATTAAAATCCCTAAAACGCTCCTTTGGAACAGAATTTCTATAAAACCAACGAAATCCTCTCATACGCCCATCACCGCACCGCACTTCACAGATATATTGCGTTTACCCAATTAGCCAAACAAACAGAAACTCACTATTGGGACACCCTGTGTGCAATTTTATTGGAAATTGGTTTCAAAAAAAAAAATTAAATTCAAGGTTTTGATAAAATTTTTCGTATCATTGTTCATTTCCCCGTGGATCGTCGCATGTTTCTTCGCCAGTGTGTCTGTACGTTCAGTTATACATCGAGCTAGAGTCTAAAAGGATGGACTGATTTGCTCTAAAATTGGTTCAGACCATGTTGAATTAATTCCTTAGAGGAGAAATTCAAATATTTTGTTTGATTGGCCTAGAAGCATTTCTGTTTTTTTTTTTTTTTTTAATTTTCTTACAGTCGGATCTAGGGATTGGGATTTAACTTTATAGCGGTGATACACCTAAGTGATTATAATAAAACTGCATTGGGTTTTAAAGGTTTTTGAGAAAATTGTCTTATTTTTCCGGTATCTTGGTTCGACACATTTTGTTCTAATTTGGCGCACAGGTAATTCCAGGCGTATTTTATTGGTAATCTATAAATGGAGCAAGAATGCAAGTACGAATAAAATGCCTTATTGACTTCATACACACTTTTATTTTAAATTTTAAAGTTGGTAGGTATGCTTGGCGTACTCTTGTCAAAATCAGCTGAAGGAGTAAAATAAACATGTAATTTCTTAGAAAAAAATACAAATTTAAATGAACAAAGAAACAAAACAGATAAGGGATATAAATAATATCTAAAATTCTTTTAACAGATCATATTTATTTAGTAGATTTTTCAGACTCACTAAGTGAATAAAGTAAAAGTAAACAAAAACGAAAGATGAAATATTTAGTTACAAATGTCAAAATCATTAATTCACTCTTAACGTAAAGATATGGTTTGTGCTGAATTTAGACAACTGAAAAAATTTCTGCAATAAAAATAATGCCAAAATTATTAATTAAATCAAACCCTGTATCAGAAAAATTAAGCAAGATCATTCCTCCTTACATTATGTCATGATTTGCAATATCGAGGTCATACAATATTACGTGTTTGATAACCTGAAATTTCTCACAAATTTGTACAATTTAGTGTCAAATTACGTACGCAAAAACCAGCTTAACTAAACCTGATGAAAATTTAAGTTACTTTATATTAAAACGATTCTTATGGCGAAAACAATAGCAGATCCAAATGTATTTACACGACGAAGTCACAAGCCCTTAATAAATGAAAAAAACTTGTAAGTCTTCCAAATCCAGCATTAGTGTTTTCGGCAGGAATAGGAATGACATTTTGGTTATTGCAATGGGAATCTTTTTATCAGATAATGTATCGAAATTGTGGATTTTATGGATTTCGTTGCAAAAGTCACCGCAAATCACTCCAATTGTTTTTTCCAGGACGAAAAATATGACGACATTTTTTTTAACTTTTTATATGCTTTTTAATCTAATGGCCATCCTTTGATGAATTTCATACTCTTATTTGACAGATAGGGAAAATGATTTCTGATTCGAAGATAGATAGGTTATCAGTTTGACACATATTGAACGCCAACGCATTAAGAAACAACATTTTGACCATTCACTATTAAGGTTTACCGACTTTACTTTTCGTAGATTAATATTTCAAACCGCATTATTTTGGCTCTAGTGAAAACTAACCATAAAACGAACAATGTTCACTGAACACATCCTCATTTTGTCAATGTTTAGACAATGTCGCAATGTCTAGTCACGTTAAACCATGAACCGCAGGAACAAGTTCGCATTTTATTTTTAATGACAATTCCGTAAATAAAAAAAATATTTTAAAGTGAGTATAAGATATAAGTACATTTGTATTTTCCTTAATAAGTATTATGTTAATCTTTGCTGTTCTAAAACTTCACAAAAATATAGATCCGCACCTGCGCAATAGCCAATAACCAACGCAACGGCCTGAAGTACGGTGTATTATTAATTTCGCTGGTATTGGTACTTCTATCCACGACTGCGAACATTGTGTATAATGTGATTTATTTTTCTATTAAGCAAATCCGCCATGTTGGACTGCTGCTGCTGAATAAATACATACCCGACGCGCTTAAAATGGTTTGGTGGCTAATAAGGCAAGCACTTGGCGCTCGTTGAATGTAAAATCAGTTCATGATTTATTCAGAGGTGAACGATTACCGATTGGGCAGTAAGCTATTGCAATCTAGCACCACTACCTCTCACAAGTGCTGAGTGAAGTTACTGGTGAGTGAAGAGAATGTATATTAAACTTCATTTACATTTGGTTTTTTGATGGTATGCCATTAAAATATGAGCTTTTGAATTTAGACGATAGATGGAAAAATGGAGACGGTTTTTTTCAACAATTCTTCAAGAGCTATTTTTAATTTTTTATAAATTAGTATTATGAAAGGCAAAAGGTTTGTTTCTTTATATTTCTTAAACTACTCAGCCAATTGTAATTTGATATTCACTATTATAAAGCTGCGTTATCCTTGAGTTATGTATGCTATGGGGTTTGCCATCATCGAAAACAATGCGTTAATAAACAAAATCAGGTGATACTCATAATAAACAAGTCTAAGAGAAATTTAAAGTTGTATTAATTAAAAAAAAATGTTTAAATATTATGTCGTTATTTTTGAAGTTAAAAAAATTAAAAAAAAACCTATTTGTAAAAGCCAGTTTTTCAATCAATCTTCTGTTAAATAAAATGCATTATCGCACTTTATCTTCCTCTTAAATTCAAGCAGCTAACAATTTCAAAAACTGTAGTTATAAGTGCATGCCAGTCTTAACATAATTTGAGCTGTAAAAATAGTATCCCGCTAGATTTTTCGAAAAAAAAGTGCAATTATCCAAACAATATTTTAATAAAGTTCTGTAACTTTAGTAGTTGGAGCCAAAAACAGCCATGTGATTTATTTCTTGAGCTATGGTATGCTAGATAAAAATTTTAAATACATCTACAAAATTTAAAACATTTTTCCGAAAAGCGTATCCCCCTAATTTTAAGTTTACATTACTATGCAAATGAAAATTAATTAAAAGAAAACTCGCTGAGCTGTTTTTGAAATATCATATTTTCAAAAAAAATAATCAATATTTTTATCAAAAATCCAAAAAAATATTTTTTTTTTAAGTTTATTAATGATATTTTATATCACATTGCATTAATTTCTTCTCCTGCTTCAACAATTACATACATATTATGTATGTGGCGTAGTTGGTTAAAAAAAAACTTTTTCTTTCTAATTAAGTTTTCACCAGCCTATTCGTTTCCTTTTTTTTCTCACAACGCCTCCATTTGTACTGCGGCTCCAAAATGCTGGCAGAGTTTAGTATGATCCTAGACCATTAGCCAAGGCCTACTCCTAAAAAAACAAAACCTGGGACAGACGGTTCAGTTCCAACGACATGTGTGACAGGTGGTCCACAGAACTTAATATAACTTGATGGACAAGTCAAAACAAGGAACGCTAAACGAAATGGCCGAGAGCCCACCATAGAGTGCCTTTGCAAGATAAACTAAACGAAGATGACTTTGTTAGGTGATTCCTCCAATTCCCCAAATCTGCAAGAAGGTCTACAGTTTCAAATAAGTGTAATTTTTCGCGTGAAATGGAATTTTCCTCACCATTTAAGAATGACAAATGGTGGAAGTGCATCCGTCCAAGATACTTTTCTCCATTTTAATTTACTTTTATTTATATTAAAATCCAAAATATTTGAATTCCAATTTACAAGTCTACACATACGTGTCAAGGGCTCATGCATGCCATAGTTGGTCCTTTGTGTTGGGACCTTAATCATATCGAGGCCTCGAAGATTATAACCTCCTCCCCGATAATTAAAATAAACCGAACATAAAAGATCTGGTGCATCTGTGACGCCTGTTATTAATTGGTGGAAAAATACCAAATTATTGTTTGTTCTTCTTTGTTCCAAAGTTTGCATCTGAAGAATAGATAATCGTTGGTCATAAGAGAGGACATACGAAGGATCACTCCATTGAAGTCCTTTCAAGGCAAAACGAGTAAAGTTTCTTTGTACAGATTCTAATCTCTCAATATGAATATCATAAAGAGGAGTCCAAACCTGCGATGCATACTCAAGATGGGGACGCACCAAGCAGTTGTATAAAGCCCGGGTGACAGTTGAACGTTTTTGCATAAAACCATGGGCCTTGTGAATAAAAAAAAAGCTAAAGCTGAAACTTGGATTTTTAAGTAAAAGCTTGATTTTTAGTGAATAAAAATAAGCTTAAGCTAGCTAGTTAAAGATGTTTTCTAGTAATAGCTATTTTAAAATAGCCAAAGCTAAATTCATTTAGTTTTAGCTTGTTTTCCTAGCTTAAGCTTCAATTTGTGTGAATAAAAATAGCTTAAACTAGAATATTATAGTTAAAGCTACAAAAATTTCAAGATTTTTTCGACCTGTCTAGAAAGCTTTGACTAGTTCTTATTTTCAGTATTAACTTGTGCGAGTTGTTAATTAAACATTAGGGAATATCTCAAAAAATAGGACTGTGAACGTATAGACCCAAAAACTGACATACGAAATGTTAAAAACATTTTTAGCCGAAACCAATAGTTGCCCTGTAGAACAGATAACAAATTGAAGCAAAAAAACCTTCTTTTCGGTCATACATGTACCAGTTTTAGCTAAAGCTAACTAGCCGAAACATGTGAATAAAAAAACGAACACCTTAAATTACGAAGCTTAAGCTAGAATTTTCCAGCATAAGCTATTTAGCGTTATCATTTTTTTATTCACATAAAACAAAGCTTAAGCTAGTACTGTCTAGCTTTAGCTGCTAGTAAAAGCTATGACTAGTTGGCTTTAGCTTCCTCCAAAAAAAGCTTTAACTTTATTTTTATTCACAAGACCCCATGTTGTTGGTTGCAGATAATAGTTTTACATATAATGTCAAACTGTCACATACAACTTGTTCGAACAACTTTGGAATGCAAGAAAGTTTGGAAATTGGTCTATAGTTGGTAATATTGGCTTTATCTCCCTTTTTAAATACTGGCGTTAAAAATGCTTTCTTCCAAACTGCAGGGAATTTACCTAATTTCAAGGATAGAACAAAAATATTACGCAGAGGAAGAGCTAAAACAGATTTACATTTCTTCAATAAAGGTGGTATTCCATCGGGTCCAATAGAATAGTCGTCTTTTAAATGTGACAGAAAGTCCAAAATTTTGTCATGATCTATTGTAATATTATTAAATGATACCTGAGGACAATTTCGTAAGAATTGAAAATAGTTATCGTCAACAACAACAGGGGAATCAATGAAGGATTGGCTAAAATTATTTGCAAATCCCTCACAGATTTCTGTAGTAGTACTCAAGATTACGTCATTATAAACGAGAACAACAGGATAACCGTCGCTTTTCTTTTTAGAATTTATAAATTTCCAGAAGTTTTTCGGCTCTAATTTCAGGGAAAGCCCCATGGTTTGAAGATAATCATTATACAATCATAAGAGAGTTTTTTGAATTCTTCTAAAAGGGAAATGTATACTACTTGATTCTCTACTGTCATGAACATGAACATGAACGTTCATTGAGTTATCTCAATTGTGAATGATCCCTTTCACTAGGGATTAAGAGTTAGGAATAAGAGAGTGAATTGGGTTCAACAACGGAGCAAGATCTCAGCCAATAGGCGGAGTATTCACCGTAGAGTTCTCATCGTTACGTTGTGGGGTACACTCGTGTCGAGAATTTTTCTTTCTTTGATTAACTTATTAAAATGTCTTGCATATGTAAGGTAAAAGTAGAGCGCAATGTTCCGAAAATTCAATGTATTCATTGTAATGGTCACTTTCATTTGAAATGTGTAAATTTAAAACCTAGTGATAAAGACTATATGAAGAAAAACCATTTAGAATATCGCTGTCCATTGTGCACTAAACAAAGACGAGACTCACTACGATTCTCCCCAACACCAGTGAAGAACCTTCATACAACACCTGAATCTGCTTCTTCTATTGGTATGCAAACCAAAAAACAGCAACAAACTAAGAATACCCCTCTGCCTCAAACACCATCAACACCGCCAACACCAACACCACCGTCACCACCTCCACTATCATCACCACCACCGCAACCCGCAGTGTCATCACAGCAATCATCTAAACAATTTACATGCAATGAACAACAACAAGATCAACAGCAACCAAATTCTTCTCATCTTCAGCCATCGCCTTCCGTCATACCTGCAACTCAATCGCATCAAGCTGTTCTTGTGTCCACTGATAACAACAACAATAATCATATCACACTCGAAGTTGTGCATAAAGAGATTTTGTCTTTAAATAAAGAAATAAGTTCTTTGAAGGAGATCAACCGCAATGTTTTGTCTCTCATTTGCACACTTGAAGAAGATAAACGCAGTTTACTAACGAAGGTTGATATGCTTCAGCACAGAGTCAATTTAATGCAACAACAAACACTGCATAAATGCATTGATATTGTAGGCATGCCCATTGTAAACAAAGACAGTGCATTGCCCGCGACATTGAAGCTGCTAAGAGATATCGATGAAAGCATCACAGCTGATGACATCAAACATTGTTATGTAAAAACAATAAAAAGAAAGATGCCTGCAAAAAATAGCAACAACAATATGGATGATTCAAATACAACAACAAAACCAATGGATATCGTTTGCGTTAAATTCAAATCAGCGGAATGTAAGAAAAAACTAATTATTAATAAGAAAAAGAAACAAGTTAACGCTAGTTTATTTGGTAATAATTATGGAAAAAAACCTATTTTTATAAATTAAAGCCTAACAAATTTTAATAGAATTTTGTTTAACAAAGCCAAACAATTAAAAAATGAAAAAAAATATCAATATCTTTGGATAAAAAACGGAGTAATTTTAATGAAAAAGCAAGAAGGAGAATCCACGTATCGCATTTCATCGTTTGATGATCTTAATAAAATCATTTAGTTATGGCCAATTTGTATTTAACAGATTTAAATGATGCGTCATTGGTTACTCCTTTTTGTTTTTTTGATAGAGAAATTTGTAAAAGTGTTTTTCATTCCGATGATTACAAAAATAGTTTTTTTATTGTCCAACAAAATATTAGAAGCCTTCGAAAAAATTTTGATATGTTTTTGACTCATTTAGAGTCTTTTGTTAATAAGCCTAAGATAATTTTTTTGACTGAAACTTGGATATATGAGCATGAAAAGGATTTTTTTAAGATTCCCGGCTATAATTTTTATGCAAAGTGTAATAACAACTATGCGTCAGGTGGTACTGCTGTTTTTATTAATGAAAGTTTAAATTGTGATTTTGTTAGCATGAATCTTAAAAGCTCTGATATGCTTGAGATTTCTGTAGTCTTAAATACTGTGAAAATTGTTTTTATGTGTTTTTACAGATTTCATAATGTTAATGAAGAAGTCTTTATTGAGGAGCTCAATTCATTGCTGATCAACAACAATTCTAAGCACTTGTTTATAGTTGGTGATATAAATATAGACTTGTTATCTGATGCTTTAATAGTTGAGAAATACAAGTCTTTATTCTCAGCCTATGGTCTTAAGTCTTGTATTAATGAACCAACAAGAATAACTGCAACATCCAAAACATGTATTGATCATATATTGGCTAGAATTGATTTGAAAATTAACTTAAGCCTAACTAGTACAATATCTGATTTTAAAATTTCAGATCATTGTATGACGTGTTTATGTTTGAATTTTAAAGAAAATAGTCAAATTGTAATGAGAAAACAGGTTCTCCACAAGCAAACTACCAAAACTAATTTTGAACTGCTTAACTCTCATTTGGTTTTTGAAAACTGGGCAAGAGTCTATTCCGATTATGAACCCTCAATAGCTTTTGACAATTTTGTTTTAGTTTTAAAAGGTTATGTCGATCAAAGTTCAAAAGTATTTGCAAGCAGTAAAGGAAAATTCAAAAAACTCAAGCCTTGGATGTCTAATTATTTATTAGACAAAATCCATTTAAAAAATCAATTGAGGCTTAAGTGTAAGAAACATCCGAATAACGTTTTATTCCGTGAAAACTTTAAAGTTCTATGTAAAGAGATTCGTCTTGAAATTCCAATTTGCAAGGAAAATTTTTATATGGACAAGTTCCATAAAGCCAAAGGAGATTTAAAAAAAGAATGGTCAATAGTAAATGAATTATTCAACAAAAAAACAACTTTTGATTTTCCTTCAAATCTTACTTTTGGAACTATGAACATTGTTGATCATTCTGAAATGGCTAAAATATTTAATGAGTATTTTATTCAAATGGCCGTAAATACTATTTCTGATGCAGGCATTAATCACTTTTCTGCTATATGTCCAGAAAATTGTTTTAATGAAAGTTTTCAATCAAATAGTTTTTTCTTTAACACGATATCTTCGTTTGAGGTCTATAAAGTTATTCAAGCTTTGGATAATTCGTTTTCTACTACGTCAAATAGTTATTCCAAAAACTTTGTCAAAAAAGTTGGCCATAATGTGGTTGACATCTTAACTCATTTATTTAACAAAAGTATTATTCAAGGTGAATTCCCACAAAGTTTGAAAGTAGCTGAAGTAATTCCTATATTTAAGAAAGGTGATAAAAAATGTATAAATAACTATAGGCCTATATCCCTATTACCAGTATTCTCAAAAATTTTCGAAAAAGTCATCAAGTGTAGATTAGTCAGTTATCTTGAAAAAATAAATTTTTTCAGCTCAAATCAGTATGGATTTAGAGCTGGTAAATCAACTGAAGATGCACTTTTAGCACACTGTTGTCATATCTACGAAAGTATTGATCAGAAAAAGTACACTGCTACTCTATATATTGATATTAAGAAAGCATTTGATACAGTAGATCATGATATATTATTGAGAAAACTAGAAAAAGCTGGATTCAGAGGTTTTATGCTAGATTGGTTTTCTTCCTACCTCAAAAACAGGAAGCAAAAGGTTAAGGTAGGTGGTCATTTCAGCGAAACCAGAAGTATTAATATAGGAGTTCCTCAAGGTTCAGTGTTAGGTCCAATTTTGTTCCTTATCTATATCAATAGTGTATTTAGTCTTAACTTAAAAGGAAAAGTAAGTGGCTTTGCTGATGACATAGCTTGTGTTTATTCTAGTTCCACAATGTTAGATTTAATTTCGGATATCAATTTCGACTTGGAGTTATTCAGACATTGGTTTGGCATTCATAAGCTTGTTATTAGTGAAAAAACAAGAGTTATGTTTTTCAATTTGTCTGCTTTAGATATGAATCCTCCACTTCTTATTCAGCACAGCATAGACTGTAGAAAATTCTCACTAAGTAGCTTATCTTGTTGCGTCTCTAATAGTGTCCCAACAAATGAAGTGGATGTTGTTTGTTCTCCTAAATGTTTTCGTATCGAACCTGTAGCTGAATATAAATATCTTGGTCTGATAATTGATAATAAAATTAACTGGAAAGTATACACCTTAACTTTAAAAAAATATTTGTTGTCAACCACTTATGTCATGTTTCACTTGAGAAACCTTTGTTGCAAGGAACTTATGGAGACCATTTATTATGGACTAGTTCAATCAAAAATACAATATGGAATAATATGTTGGGGTGGTACTTACAAAAACTATATACAACCTTTGTTAGTTACTCAAAAGCATATTTTAAGGACCATCTGGAAGAAGAAGAGATTTGAACACAGTTTTTCGTTGTTTGTCAGCTCTGGTATTCTCCCTCTTAAACACCTCTATTTTTATAAAGTATTAAAAATTTTTTTCTGTAGAAGTGGTTATCTTCTAAGCCACAATACTCCAGCTTACACATTACGGAGTAGAGATAGGAATCTTGCTATCATTCCTGTGCACAATACTCATAGCTTTCTCAACTTTTATACCTCAGTAGCACCTAGACTATTCAATACATTACCCCCGGAATTACGTAGCATTCGATCAACTCATTTATTCAATAAAAAAATTAAAAAATGGCTTTTTAACTTCGATTTTGATACAGTCTTTAACATTATCAAAATATTGGTTTAAACTTAAAGTAATTTGAATCATTTCATCCACTTACAAAAAAAAAAAAAAAAAAAAAAAAAAATTAAGATATTATTTTCTCGACATCCTACCCCACAACACTTGTTGATTAAATAACTATATAGTATTATTGAATTAAATATTTCTTTGGTACTTTCGACACTTGTCGTTAGACAATAGATCGTGCCTTTACTTTTTCTTACTTATTTTCAAGTGAAAAACACTTAAAAAATGTTTATATTGTAAATATTATTATGTATTGTTAAATTTTTAGTTGTTTTAAATTATTATATTCTTTATTTTATATAACTGTAAAAGAAGAAGAAAAATAAATTGAAATTGAAATTGAAATTGAAGATATTATGTACGCATATTTCCACAACACTAATCGAGTCCAGGATAAGACAAAAGCAAACAGTTATGGTAGCACAAAAGCGTACGATTACAAGAAGTTGGGAGTAAAAGCAGGAACATAGCGTACCGTATGTAATAAAGACCTGTCTCACTCTAATTTAGGGAAAGCATTATTTTATTCAAATGCCTATGTTCATCTTACATACACCACAGTAAGACCCATGTTTGAGTGCAAAAAAGCATTATATAGGTAAAAGTGATATGAAGTGAATTGAGGTTCTTTTGCAAATAAAAAACCAATAATATTTTTGAAATAGATAATTTTTTAAATATCTTGCTTTTGGCTTACAAAATTTTTGTTGACAATTACTCAGTAAAATTTTATTTTTTCTTACGAAACTAACTAAACATTAGTTTTCAATGTCAAATAGATACCTGTTAAAATATTCAGCATCAATGTGTAAACTGGGTTCGTCACATCCATTCCATACCATGGTCATGGTTTGTTTTATTCTACAAACTTACAAATGTTTCTTCACTAACATTTTGGGTTTAAAAGAATAACAAAATACAAAAATCCGTTTCTCGATTTTTGGCATTATTCACTTTTTTTCAAACTGACGATGATGGACGTATTTAATTATGGTAGGTATCTACGGTTTGTATATTTGAAAAAGAAAAATTAGTGCATCCGTTTAACTTACAGGTGTTAAGGTACAAACGAACAAACTGACACACAAAATTTCAAAACTTATTTTTTTCGGAATATCCATCGTTAATTAGAACCTCTAGTTCGATTTTTGATTCTGACTTGTACGAGTGTCTGCCTACCTTTATAGTATAACCAAGCATAATCATCTTAAAATTAAAACATCTGCTTCAACGCAGAACACGAGAAGTGTTTTCTATATATTTCAAAAAGGAAGGAGCAATTCAAGGAGCAATTTTAAAATTGCGGCTTAGGTTGTTATTTGTGAAGGACTATTCCTTTGTTTAATGAGTTTATTTAAATGTTGAGACACATCTGCAACGTGTTTGAGTTTGTGTGCCATCTTCTTTCAGTCGTACGAGTATGTATGTATACGTACATATTTATTCGTATAATAATGGAAATAATTGGGGTGAGGCCACTGTGGTGGCAGTCCTTTTTTTTTGAAACAGCTGGGTAGACAGGAAAACTCTATAATTCGAATCTTAGATGGCTGATAAAATTACCATCCCTAATGTTGGTGAAGTCAGTTAATGCTATTTGTAATTGGCAAGATGAAATGAGATCTCTTTTGAGATCTCCTAACTAAATTTAATGTTTGGTTACAAGTTCGAAACTCTAAGAATCTGTTTTGTAAGAATTTTCTTTGTCATTCTTGTATTTCGTCTAAAATTAATCAAATCGCTCAATCTCCAAGCCCAAACTTCGTCGTTTCCTTAAAATCCTAGTTCCAAACAAAAAAAATATCATCATTGACTTTTTTGTGTAAGTAGGTAATAAAGAATCTTATTAATAATTGTACTCGTAGATTGAGCTAAAGAGAATTAAAAGCCAATGTGGCCACACATTTATGAAATAAACAAAGATATGCTATACTCTTACTGATCACACACATTTGCGTTAAATGCTTCGTTTAAAAAACAACGGTATACTTCGGTATAAATTACAAAATTCATTACGAATTATAAATGCCTGGTGTAAAACACATCTACTGGAACTTCGAACGTACCCTTAAAGTCAAATGCTAAAGAAATGCATGAACATACATACCTACTACCCATTTTCTAAAATTAAGGAGAAAATTTTCATCCTTATTTAATTAAATCATCATTTAAGGATCGATTTGGATTAGATTTACAATCCATAAATTAAACGATCGGTTTAGAGTTGAATTGAAATTAAATGAAGAAAGAATCTGTTTAGTGTCTATCCATCAAAAAAAGTGTAATTAAAGTTGGGCTTCAACACTGTATAGGCAATTTATTCGTTGCAATTTGGTAGTTGTTTCTGTTTCTGTTTTCGGTTGCCTTGCAACTACACTCAAAAATTATTATAACTTATGTGTTAATAGATAGCTTATTTAACTTTCAGGCTTATTTTCATTCAAATTTTTGACAACTGAAAATTCTAAACTGAAAAGCTGCTTTTGAGTTTACTTGGTATATCTACTAACTCTGAGTTATCCCAGAATTAAGTCCAGGACTGAAAATGTTTCCCTTTTTATTACAAAAATATAAGCGGTTTTAGAATGATGAATAGAATGAATAATATGCCCGTAAGACTCTGTTTCAATAGTGTACAGAGCTCCTTACAGATCTCATCGACAAAAACATCGTTATGGATGGCGTAATGAAATGTCAAAATCTAAACAGGATCATATAAAGACGCATGCAGGCGCACCTTAAGAGATGGCAAATATGAGCATTGGCGCTGTAATCGTTAAGATGAATGTAAATTAGAATAATATTAGAGAAACGTCAACACACTCAAAAATGGAATTCCTCAAACTCTTTTCATACGATTTTTTTTTATATATATATTTTGTTTTAAATTTTATGAGTCAACTTTTAGGAACAGGTTTTATACTGCTTTCACAGCTGACGCCTGTTTGAGGGACGACGTTTGGATCACGACGTTAGGTAAACGATGATGATGATAGTGAAGACAGAAAAGTTGATTTTGAAATTCTGTCTGTCTGTTCAACTACAGTCTTAATAACTCGGCCAGTTTTCTTTAAACTTGGTAGTTAACATTCATCCATTTTTCCCCCGAAATGGTTTTTTTTAAGACCAAAATTAACTGCACCAGTCATACAAGTTTTTTAGTAAATAATTGAAAAAAAAAATAAACAAATTTGTTTCAATAAAAGTTATCTTATGGTTGACATTTTTTTTAGAAAAATGGTTCTTTTTTCGAGTTTCTCAAAAACGGGTCACTGATTTTAAAAAATTAACAATTTTTCAACCTTATATACATGACATAGGTAGTACAAAGTTGTTCTTTTATCTAAAAACAACAATACCCATTACACAATTGTGAAAATGTTGTTTTTTTTCGAAAAAGGCTTCTAAAATTTCGACGAAATTTTGTGAGTTAAAAAGGTATTATTTTTCCTTCTTCTCAAACAAATCAAACATTTTTTGAAAATTGAATTTTGTGCGAAGTTCCATTTATCACTGCTAAATTTCCAACTTCAATGGCCCGCTTTATTAATAAAGTTTAAAATTTGGATTATTTAATAAAAAAAAGCAATAATTTAAGATTCTATTAATTCTTATAGATATTTTACGGACCATCATTATAAGCTGGATTAGTTGCACCTTATTAGATAGATTTCTACCAAGTAGTTACAGTGAATAACACAGTTTTATTATCCCGATTTATTTCAAACACAACTTCAGCAAATTAAGGACTTAAGTATTTTAAACACGAACAAGTAAGAGGAAATGTGAGTTTGTCATATCTTTTACTTTAACTTTTGTCTGCAATTCAAGTCCGCGAACAAACAAGTATCAAGAAAACAAACAAATAGTCTAAACCGAATCAGTGACAGAGACGATAAGAGGAAAAAGGCATAGCTTCTCGTTTTGAAGCTTATCCTCATAAAAGCATTACGAAATCTGCAAAAATAAAATCGTGAAATCAGCAGAAAAAAACCACATGAAATGCCACATAAACTTCTTGCATAGAATGATTTGCATGGATTTCTACTTGACATAATCAGAAGGACACAAGCCCTTGTTTGTCTTTGCATGTCACGTTGGCTATGTAGATTACGGATCGACTTTCATCCACCACAATTTGTTACGTAAAATTATATTATAATAACCATGAATCCATGTTTTGAAAAGTATTACATAATGAGAGATAAAAAATGATTTGTTATGATTTTTTAGCAAGCAGTACTGGTAAATTTCCGACGATGGCGATGGTATAATCAAGCTAGGCAGTATTTAAGTTTATTTAAGCAATCATAAGGAGTTTAGACGAGCTTTAAGATCAAGTTCTAAATATTAAAATGAAAATGACGATAAAGCTAGGAAGAGCATTCTACATTCGTGGAGTGCGGCAAAGAAACATAAATTAGAAGCTCAATCTTCTACAAAATAGATTAACGGATTATGTTTCTCAGACCAAACGGTGTTAATGAATATGAGTAAGATTACTCGAAGGTAAAGAGGTTAAAAATGTTTACACTGCTGCTTTTTACTTGTGATAAACATACATACATAGGTACTATAGGGCATTTGAAAAAAAATCGAACACGAGATTTTATCAAAGTTGACATTACGATGATAGTGAACACGAAAAAAGGTAGGACGAAGAAGAGGGGGAATCGATCTCTCACCTTCTCTGTACAAGTCCTGCTTTATCCTTATCCCAAACACGAAGACTCTATCTGGGAAATTTCTGCTACAGTGATCTTAGTGATCTGGCAAATACAGATGTAGGCAATTTCCCTCGCTTCATAAGAAGCTCCAATTGGTTGACGAATAGGGAAAATGGATCAACTCATGATCTAAGTGTGTCGGTTCTACTGCTGACAGCCATGTCAAAAATATAGGTACCTACCATACAGCAAAATCTTACATATCTCAAAAACGGCTCCAACGATTTTGATACAAATAAAACTAAGGTCTGCTATTTTGGGCATGGACTAAGTTTTGGTAAGCAAAAATTTTTAAAAAAATGTTATTAACGGTACATAAGAGTAATGAAGCACGTGCGATTCAGTCAGGCATTTTATTTTATAGAGGTTTTATTAATCAATATAGGTAGAATAGGTTAAAATGAAGATTTTAGTATACTGCTTTTGAACACACTTAAAACAATGACAGTTTGTGCAAAGAACCAAGCAAACAGATACTTCTTAACATTTGGAAAAGTTTAAGTATCATATGAAGTTAGCACGATATCTACTAAAACGATATAGTAAATATTCAACTTTAATAAAATGTTAAGAGATAATATGAAAAAAAAACGACTAAAAATGAGTAAATTGTTTTTTTTTTTTTTTTAACTAAGTCCCAAATAAATCTAACAAACGAGTTTAGTTTTGGTGAATGACGAGAAATAAACCAGATCCATACACCACTTCAACACAAATTCTTCGACATTAAAACTCCTTTTAACTTTAATTTCCCAAAAAGAAAAACGTAGTCCGCCAATAGTTGAACTGCATACCTGATACTCTTTACCAGTTGGCAGCTTGCCACAGTTGCTCTCTAGTTGCCACTGTTGGCATTTTATTTTTGTTCATTTGAACAGCCCAAGGATTTCGCTATAATTAATTAGTCTTCTGAATACTCAAATAATAATTTGCAGGCAAAATATTTTACCGTTTATTTCCCCAATTACTCGTGTTATTAGCCAGACAGATTATTTTTTTTTCATTTTTCAACTAATTTATCAACCAAGTACTGTAAGTGGAAAAAATGAACTTTATCCTCTCGAGTTTATTTTTTTTATTGCAATCTTAAAAAGGACACCGGGAAAATAAAAAAGAGATAAGCAAAACGTAGCAACGTAGGATTCCGCTGAATTGCAATTAAGTGATGTACAGTGGTTCAAAATTTATTTAAATAGTAAATGAACTAAATCAACCAACAAATTAGACAACTAATTTTGCATTTTGAAACAAAGCAATTTTATAACTGAAATGTAACGTTAATATGAGGTACTCATACGAGTAAAAACGTGATATTTTTTTGGAGTGAATATGATATATCTTTTTAAGAGATCTATCTCATTTTAGAGATTTCCGTACAAGAAAAAAGCCAAATCTCATTCTAATAAGATAAAGCTACCAAAATGTTTAGCCTGAAAATTAGTTATCTCGGGAAGTACAACGGTTGAACACTATATACAAGGAACTATAAAACTCTAAAACTATAAAAAAGTAGATTGGATTAAAATTCAAACAATGCTAGAAAATTATGTTCAAAAATCAATTTGGTTAAGAAAGTATTCCTTTCGTGCATGTATTGGCGCAATGGATTGTACTCACGTGCGTATTAAAAAGCCAATACGTCATAGTGATAAATATATAATCTTCTATTGTTGTCCTTAAAAGTAATTTCAAAATATCTACAGGTTAGTATTCAATAAATGTCTAAGCAAGCAGAACTTTTTACTAGCGTGGACATATCTTGGCCGGGATCAGCGCATGATTCGAGGACACTAAAAAATTACGAAAGCTATTGGTATCCTGAGTTTTTTTTAGAGGGTCTATCACTGTCACTTTCAATTGATTAAGACATTTTTCAAATGAATGTTTTTTTTTTGTTGAGACTGAGATCATACCATATACCAAATATAAATACCAAATTGAGATTTGTCGCATTGCAAATACTCAATCTCACTATCTGGAGCTCATTCTTATGAGACTGAGTAAATGGCTTCTGCATACAACTCATAATCTTATCCACAACTAGCGAATATATTTTTTTTAAAACCTAAGGGCTATTGGTAGAAAAATTTCAAGATCAGATCGTGGCCTCCGAAATTTCTTACAAGATCCAGAAACTTATGGGACAAAAACGAGACCCGGGCGTCCACAGAAGCTGACACGTTGCGATAAGAAGCGTTAAATCAATGCTGCATCCAATTGGGTGCATTCTTTGCCAAAAGTTCGTGACGAATTGGAGTAAACAGTTTCAGTTTCAAGGGTTTTTCGTGCCTTGAAAAGTAGTGGAGTGATTGTTCGGGGCAAAATGGTGCCAGCTCCTAATCTGACAACAGTCCACAAATAAAAAAAGTTAGAATTTGCCCGTTAAAACATGAACCGGAATTGGAAAACCGTAGAAAACATTCCATTAATTTACACTTAACTCCAAATGGCATAATCTAATGAATATTTTTGATTAGATTAATTTCAGTGACGAAATAAAGTTTAATCTTGATGAACCAGATGATTGTAATGGATAATGGCACGATCTGAGAAAGGAAAAATATTTTTTTCAAAGAGGAACTTTGGCGGTGGCAGTTGTATGGTTTGGGGGCCTTCTGCGACCGTGGTAAGGTTGCACTTGCCTTCACCTCTAAAAGGAAGAACAGTTCAGCTTACATCCAGGTGGGTCAGAATAATTTGGTATCCTACTTAAGACGATTTCGTCGAGTTCGACATGTCTTCCAGCAAGATAATGCCCCAATTAACGTTAGTCGTTAAATTTTAGAACTTTAGCCAAGTTCTGTAGATTGTAACCCTATTGAAAATCTTTGGGGAATTTTGACCCGCAAAATGTATGCCCATAATAAACAATTTGTCAGTGTTGCTAAGCTGCGAGAGGCAATTATTGTGGAAGAATGGAACTCTGTAGACGATTTTATATTAAAAAAAAAAACTTGTCAACAATATGCCAAAAAGAATTTGTAGCTTGAAATAGGGGCAGCAAGAACCCTTACTAGTTTTTCCTAAAAAATGTACTTAAAATAAAAAAAAAAATAAAAACAAATATGCGGTTATACTTTTGCAATACAAAAAAATCTGATTTTAAAAAACAGAAGAGAAAATAACGGAACTTTTTTTTCTTCTACATTTACTTGATTAGTGATGCCATTCAATAAAGAAAATTGTAAGTTATCATTCATATTTTAAATTTTCTATTAAACGCATTTTTACAGGGTGCGGTTATACTTATGCAAGGCACTGTATTCAAAGATATATGCAGAGTAACGTCCCTCTAGTAGAAGCACAAGTCATAGTTTTTTATTTTTTATTTTATAAAATATTTATCCGGCGGTAAATAGGATAATGAAAGTTTCTACGTTCAAGCAATAAGTAAGGAAATAAAATCAGTTTTAATAAAAACACATCTCTTACCATTTGTCAATTTACTAACTAGTTGTTCTGTCTAAATTTCAATAAATTTGTGAAAAATTATTGAAAAATATACTAGAGATTCGAAAAAAAACGTATTTCTGACTGAGATTATGGCCATTGATATAAAATTTGAGGAGAAATACATTCAGAAGAACGCTGTGGAAACATTTACATGCGATAGGAATTCTATAGGCAGTAAGCCACTGAAATTCTGAAATAGTCTGAAGTGTCTGGAATATGATCGACTTTGAGCCATGCGGTTTTGTTGGAAAATTTAAGCCACAATTGAATTAAGTCTGAATTTCAGAACTCTAAGAAAATCCTCTAATTCGACCACCTTTCTGGAAAATACTACTTCCTTCACTAGAATTCTTTATGATACACGACATTTTTTGTTGTGTTGTCTGGCCCGTAGACAAAGAAAGCTGACGGGTTTCCAACACTTAAGCAGGCGACCAGCTAGAGTTTTCAAAGTTAAAGCCACAAACAAGTCAAATGGCATGTTGGCGGGTATCACGAGTATTTTTGATATAATGTTTTATTAACCAAAAATTACAATGCGATTAAAAGATAGAAAACAAAACCCAGAATCGGAAATATATGTAATAAACGAAACTAAGAAAATATCAACCAAAATAATGTCGCATATCGTAAACAATGAACAACTGCTAATAAAAAGTAGAGAAAATTTAAATTTCGAATGCAAATTAATTATCAAAATATACCTCGATAATTTGGTTTGATTTACGAAATGGCGGATAAGCGCAAGTAGATTCGTTTTTCTACTAAAATACTTATACTGAAATCTAAATCACTTATCCGAGTTTGAACAAGGTTTCAGGCCTTATAAAACAAGTAAAAACTGCCGAAAATCTCACTTAAAATCTTCCAGCGTGTATGATCTTGGCTGGATATAGAATCACATATACTACGTTTATATGCATTATCGAAAGATCGAGTTGGATTAGGGTCGGATTTCCGATTCAGGTGTTTCGCCATTTGAGTTAAGAGCTGATTTGGCGTTGAGTTGAAATGGTGTTGAGCAATTCTGAAACAATTTGTTAAACCAACTCCTCGACTCAGGTTTTTTGTCTCACATTTCGACTCGACACCGCTGAGCGAGTGGGATCGAGTCGAAAGAAGCTCATTTCAACTCTATACAGATATACAAATGGTCGAAGCTTCAACACCTCATATAAACTAAGTAAAATTGTTTGTGTTATCTTATTTAAGCTCACGTACATGTCACCACGACCTATCTACCCCCCGTGTAAAAGAAAGGAGACTGATCGCTAATTTGAAACCAACCCTTATTGACATTGGCGCAAAATTAGTATGAAGGTACTAATATGATACTACTTAACAATTTGCTAACTTTTTAGTAGATCACTAACTCTCCCTTGATTTTAAACATTTTCTAACTAGTATCATGCTAAGGCCAGTTTTTTAACAAATTGCTTCTGAACACACCTAAAGTAATGACAGTTCATGCAAAAAAGTAAGTAAACAGACATGTTTTGATGTTTGTAAATGTCAAAGAGTAATATGAAGCTAGCTAGCCATACTCTGTTCAATTTATATTTGCAGTACAGGGAAGATACGATATTTGCCTTTCAGTCTGACCATTGTGGATTTCAATAAGCTATCTTTAATTTAAAGCTCTTACAGGATTGCCGTAGTGAGCATTAAAAATTGCCGCAAAGCTCAGAAAAATATTTGCTACCAAAAGCTCGAAAAAGCTTAAATCCTGAAAGTTACATAGCAAAAACCAAGGAAAATGTCATATGAATTTCTATCAACTTGACAATGGTTACTCTGATTCAGTGTTTTTTTTAATAAACACAATAAGGGTTGGTTGCAAATTGACGATCAGTCTTCTCTCTCATTTCACCCATGGAGCAGATAGGTCATGGTGGGTTGTACGTGAGCTTAAAGAAAATTACACAAACAATTTTAATGTAACTCAGTGATTCTCTTTCTTATTTCAGTGGCAATTTCTTAAGTTAAGGTGCCGTGCCAACAGCAACAGGCACCAGTGTTTCTGAAAAAGCTCTCCCATAAGGCCTGTACTGCAAATATAAATTGAACAGAGTATAGCTATTCATATGGCAGTTTCTTTACTTTTTGGTATGTAACTTTCAGGATTTAAGCTTTTTTTAGAGCTTTTGATAGCAAATATTTCTACTTTAGATAAAAAAGTGTTGGCGCTTGGTGTTTCTCTGTTTTCATGTTTTAGGTTTTTGTTTTATGTATGGAAAAACAGTAAAAAATAAAATGCAGTTATACAATTGTTGGCTATTATCTTTTAGTGAGAGTTTTTATTATGACTAATGAAGGTTGAACCTGAAAAATGGCATCGTTGTGTCGAACACGAGAAAGTGATTGAGCCAAAGATATGGGAAATGGATGTTTTTACTGAAGTCACAATGGAAAGCATGATAATAAGCTTGAATGGAGAAAGCAGTAGCAGCAACTATTCTTCGGCATCGGAGTAATGACGTGATTTGTTTTTACTTAATTATGTTTTTTCTGTGATTTATTTTTGACCTAGAAATGGATTAGACCTACTGGGGATAATTAAAAAAAAAAAAACGCACCTGCTACCTTACCTCTTGGTGGTGCGGAAAAATATAGATTCAATTTATTCCATTTTTATGTTTTATTTGTTTTTTATTATAAAAAATGTGTATATATATATAATAGTTGGTAACTCTATCGATATTTTTGTGTGCTTTGAGGCAATGTTTAATGCTCAATACGGCAACCCTGTAAGAGCTTTAAAATAAAGATAGCTTATTGAAATCCATAATGGTCAGACTGAATGGCAAATATCCTATCTTCCCTGTACTGCAAATATAAATTGCACGGAGTACAACAATAGCTTTTGTTATTGTGTCTTCTCTTCATTCACTGACTAAAAGTCAACATCACCGTTTTGACTATATGTAAAAATGTAAGCAACCACTTCTGTGCTAAAAAATTGTCTGCATATCTAATAAACACGCTTCAAACTATGTCCCAACATGGATTTTTTTCGAAATGAAACCTGATTCTTATTTAGACAAAAAAAAGCGCGCGATGGGCCGATTTGGCACTGCAATTAACGGTCCAACTCAAGACACATTCAAGGAGTGTCTATAGGCAGTGAAATGCTTTAAATTGTTGCTAATTGATTTTCGTATTTGAATTTATCACCCTCATCGTGCAGTACGGTCTAGGCTGTTATGCTAGGCAGTGTGTGGGCAGAACCAGCTTTTAACATGTTTAATATCATGTTCTTAAATGTGTTTTTACTTCATTTTTGATTATATTGATATTATTTTTTTAACAACTCCATTAATACATGTTCCATTTTGTTGGCATTTACACGACGAAAGTCAACGCACTATTATTAATTTTTTGCTTGGTACTCGTAGTTGGGCATGCGCATGTAACAAGCATTGAAGACCTATAACTTTGTGCTTTGTAATGTATAAAATTTCAGATCAGGGAAAACATTGTTGGGGTTTGTTGTTGTCGAATTTGTGTCGAATGTGCTAATGCATTTGAACCACGGTTTTTTTTATATTGGGCTTGACATGTAAGGCCGACCGACGCACAGTGCGGCGACTAGTGGAAAAAAATAAAAAAAAAAATGTGCCAAAAATGTGAAGCAAGTATGCCAAATTCAAGGTAATAAGTCTAAATGAATGAATCGACAGTTTATTTATGATAAAGTTCAATTTTCTGTTGTCAGAGATCGTCAGAAGATCAGCAAAATAACAAATAGTGATTTGTAGGATTTGTACTTACCGGTTGAAAGAGCGTTTACTGAAGAAAAGAAAAGAACATACGATATTTTTTTCGCTATCCTCACAATCAGGAAAGAAAATATAGTTATTCTAACTGCATATTTTTGTTTTACATGTAAATTTAAATTTTTTTTTGAGAGTCCAATTCAAAGCTTCTTTTTCGTGTTAAGCACTGACTTTGATAAGTCATATATTTTGTGTGGTGCCATATGGGAAAAAAGTGTTTTTATTTAAAGAAAGAAAACAATCATATCTTTTAAAAAAAGTAAGTTTTTTTTGCAACAACTTGCACTTTTTCTTGCAACAAGTGTTTGTTTACGAGCATTTTTTACAGAATGTGTTCAAACAGAGAGCTTTTTGATGTTTGGTTTTCCAACTCAACAGCCCCAGTACCTGGTGTATTTCATTTTATGGGTATAAAATTAAGTATGCAATCAAATTTAGAAACTGAAGATCAGAAAATCTTAGCAAGACACGCATCAACAACTTGCTCAGAAATAAATAAACGTTGTCACTTCCATCGCTTATACACTCGAAGACTAGGATAGTGATCTTTTTTCGTAATTTTTTATTTTTCGGTTTTTCTTTTTGTTATTACTTTTTTTGAACAATTATTTTTGTCAACAATAAAAGCATCCATTATATTTTGCAATATCTTTTATGCGATATATTCTGTGGTCGTTGTGCTTTGAAAAAATGTATATTTTCCTACTAACCTTTAAAATATTACAACCTTTGTATATCGAATAATCATCAAATTTTTTAAATGTTTGGCTTCTAGCTAATCATTTTACAATTGTAGGCATGGCAGTGGGTGGATTTTTGTTCAAATAAATTTTACTTATCAAACACATTAATTTTGTACATTTTTTCAATATCATACGAAAAATTAAAAAAAAAATCAATTTTATAGCAAAAGTGGGCGTGTCAGTGGGCGAAATTTGCGATATTTTAACTCATAATTTCTTCACCGACCACAATATTAATAATTAAAATCACTATCGTACTAGAAGTTTTCATGTAACCAATTTATTACCAAAAATGGGCGTGGTAGGGGGCGTGAAAATTCCTCAAATTGAGTAAAATCCCCTATTTATTACATTTAGCAACCAATTTTTGATCACAGTTATCTTGATTTTCAAAAATAGATTTTTTTCCACTACCTGCATACAATCGACGCACTGTGCGACGTTGTCCCGCCCTAGGCAAATTTGAAAATGCCTCAGAAAATGTTTGTTTGAAGTACTAAACAAATTTTGATTCGTGCAAGGAACCTAAAAAAGGTTTTTTTTTTAAATTAAAGTAAATAGAAAGATCGAACTTAGTTTTCTCCCCAATTCTTACGAGGAGAGCCGTCACCTTGAATCTTAGTAACGACTCCTGTTAATTTATCTTTTAATTTTGAATATTTTAAAAAATCTTTCAAAAATTAAAATGTAAGTGCTATCCACTTATTTGTTTGTAAACTTCTATATGAATTGGTCCCTATACCTTGGAGTTATTCTCGACCCTAAATTGAATTGGAAGGTTAATATTGAAAAACGGGTTAAGAAAGCCTGTATAGCTTCCTATGCCTGCAGAAAGACTTTTGGTAAGAAGTGGGGCCTTCAGCCGAAGATGATTTTGTGGACGTACACTGCAGTGGTACGGCCGATTTTGTCTTACGGATCGATTGTTTGGTGGCCTGCACTTAGCAAGCAATATAACGTTGAAAAACTTAAAAGGGTTCAAAAAACGGCTAGCGTCGGCACTACAGGGGCTCTCAGATCATGCCCAACAGATGCCCTGAGCGTTATCCTGAACCTTTTACCACTCGACCTTCATATAAAATACCTAGCGGCATACAGTGCTGTAAGACTTAAAGAATCTAATTGCTAGTTCTCCAAACCCTATATGGTCATGGAAACATAACAAAATTGATTCCTCCGGATATTTTCTTATCGAATACCGACTACTGCGTACCTCCTCTTGGCCCAAGCGGGGATTTCAAAGCCATTTTGCCCACCAGAGAGGATTGGAAAAATAATGTTGTCACAAAGGATTTCGATTCGATAATCTTCACTGATGGATCTAAGATGGAGTGCGGTGTTGGTTCAGGAATTTTTTCCGAGTCCTTTAACATCTCCAAGTCCTTAAGACTACCAGACTTTGCGAGTGTATTTCAAGCTGAAATACTAGAAATCAAGGAGGCATGCATGTTGCTCCAATCTAACCAAAACCAATTCAGAAATATAGCTATCTGCTCAGATAGCCAGGCGGCCATTAAAGCCATTAAATCATCTACATCTACCTCAGTACTTGTCCAGCAATGTCGGGACGAACTGGCGAGTCTGAACATTGACCTCCAGGTTACTCTCATTTGGGTTCCAGGTCACAGTGACATAGAGGGTAATGAACAGGCTGACGCTTTAGCTCGGCAAGGCTCGGCCTTACATAGCTCACTAGCGGAAAACGTAAATATTCCTCTTGGTGCTATGAAGAGAAAAATCTTCTCGATTTTTCTCAATGAATCCAACCTTAGGTGGAGCAGTCTCACAAACTGTGTCATATCAAGAAATATATGGCCTACTTACAACACCTCACGTTCTAACGATCTTATATGCAGACCCAGGCGCGACATAGCCAGGATCACAGCAATATGCACCGGGCACTGGCCCATAGGTGAACATGCAAGAAAGCTAGGCATCCTCTACAACCCACACTGCCGTAGTTGTGGAGATCCACAAGAAAAAGAAACTGTGGTTCATTTTCTTTGCGATTGCCCCGCCTTAGCAAATTACAGGATGACTTCCTTTGGGAAAGCCTTTCTCGATGACCCCAGCGAACTTTCGGAGAAGAAAATCAAATCTGATTATTTTTCTGAATGCGACAAAATGGCTTTAGCAATGCTCCGCTAAAGTATATAAAAGCCATATTCTTCCGTACTAAATCCTTATTAGGTTGACTCGAGTAAATGGTATCAAAACGGCGGCGCACCCCAGCGCTAATTGACTCGCGGGCCCAGGGCTGGCGACTACCATCTCTACCTACCTACCTACCTACCTGGTCCCTAGATAATTTTTGATATTTGTGTGACACTCATGTCGTGGTTTCGAATTTATAATAATTAGAAGACAAATTTAAGACCTTGCATATTGAAAATAACTACGAAGCTCTCTATGAAACTGTGATTCACCACTGATTCTTCTTATTCCACAGATGTATAGCATTGACGAAAAATTGTTGCTCTGAAGTCCGACAAAAGCCGAGGATGTATTAGCATTTAGGATCTTTTGGAGTAGCTGAACCGTTTCCTATTGTATAAGCTCCATGGTTGTTGAGTTTGAATTTTATTGTAGATTAAGAGAAGTGTTATATACCGAAAAAGATGATCAAGGGAAATATTATAGATTTGAATCCAGAAGCAAGGTATGCGATCAAAAAAACGTAGGTCAAATAAGTAACGTGCAGTGTTGTTAAGGGTTGTACCCCTTGGCATAATCGTATGTGCGTTGAACTGTCTTGCAGTAGGTCTTGGGTTTGATTCTCAGCCGCTGCAAAAAAAGTTTTGTAGAGTGTACTGCTTCTTGCGAGGAATTGACAAATCCTCTCAGAGAATCTCTTGCCAAGAAAAGTGCTGCTCAATAGCCGTTCGGACTCGGCAAAAAATTGTGGGTCCTCTCCATTCCTGGTAACACGCACACAAGAATGGTTGGGTGTTGTAAGGCACTAGGTTTAGGCTTTCCACGAGCCGTTATGACCTCCAATATTTTTTATTGTTAAAGACGACTTTCAGCTTTCTTCCATCGATAGCGTCACAGTTGCAGTAGACATCGCAATCGTATGTTAATATTGGGACTATTAGAGTTTTGGCTAAGATCATCCGAGCATTAAAGGGCGTGTAATGTTGCGATGACAACAATATTCTGAGCACTCCATATGGTTAGGCCTTACCCACGGCCGCATTTATACATATATGTAACTGTCCCAAGTCAACATCCTGTTAAACAACATACCTAAATTGGTTTACAAAAAAATACTTGGGAAATAATCTAAATTAAGAAACTTTTTATACTTATATCACAATTTTTTGAGCCTATGTAAGTGAGTTACGAGTATCAACCGATAATTTCCGCAAGATCGTTGTTAATTATTAGCGAGCAATGCTCAATTAGTCCGAGAGGACAGCTTTTATATAACTGAATGCCATCAGTATACATTTGAATAGAGCAGCTATAGATCGTTGGTGGAAGTTCATTTATATACAACGAAAAGAGAAGGGGTCCCAAAATAGAACCCTGGGGAACTTCAATTACTGTGGGAAGGAAGCTTGTAATATTATTGTCTACAGAGACCACTTACTCTCTATCAAGCTAATACGATTTTATTTACCGAACCACAGATGGTGATAAACCATACTGGCTAGAGAGCTTAAAACATAAATTATAATGATCCACCGTGTCGAAGGCCTTGGAGAAGTCAAGCAATACTAAGAAAGTTAGAAGATCATCATCTAACGCCAATCTTATATCTTCAACAACATTTAGACGAAAACCAAATTGCTTTGGGGAAATGATGTTTTGGACTTCTTGAGTTGTTTGTATGAGTCTTTCAAAAACTTTAGAATAAATAATTAAGTATAGAGATACGTGGTCGATAAAAGTCTAGGTACGACGACTTTTTTAACCATTCTTTAAAATCAAAAGCGTTTTATATTAAAATTACGATGCACTATTTTTGTTCAATTTTATTCTTATTAATCTGCATACTCACAAAGTTTCTACGATGCAATCTTTTAGAATTATTACATAAACAAGATAAGAAAGCTCTGGCAAAAGTCTACAAACGATAAGCATGCGTTTTTTTTTTCTTGCTGAATGCTAATAGGAAAATTTGTTTCTGTTTCTTCTAAAAAGCAGTGTTTAGTTGAAATTTAAAAAGTTTAAATAAGTTTTCAATTTTAGTAATGGCTTCTCGTAAAAAAATTTCAATTGATGTCCGAAATTTGGTTGTAAAACACAGAAATGAATGCAAATCTTTTGGCGAAATAGCAAAGCTTTTGAGTTTAAGCAAGTCTACAGTTCAAACCATATTTAATAACTTCGAAAACAATGGCAAAGTTGAAAACAAGATGCGTAGTGGCCGTCCAAAGAAGCTTAATCGCAGAGATGTTAGCTTTATTTTAAAGGAAGTTAACAAAGATCCTAAAATTAATGCAACAAATTTGGCCAAAGAACTCGGAACAAGATCAGAAATATTGGTGCATCCACGAACAATACAAAGAACCTTAAATAATAATGGCTACCATAGCCGAACTCCTCGCAAAAAAACCCTTATAAGCGAAAAAAATCGAAAACTTCGTTTGGAATTCGCGCAAAAGCATTTTGAAAAGGGCATGCACTTTTGGATGCGAGTTTTGTTTACTGACGAGTCGAAATACAACATATTTGGAAGTGATGGGAGAGAAAAAGTATGGCGAAAAACAAATACAGCGATGGATCCGAAGAACTTAGTTGCTACTGTAAAGCATGGTGGAGGCAGCGTTATGGTTTGGGGTGCTGTGGCAGCTTCTGGAGTTGGTAAGTTGGTGTTTATTGAGAGTATTATGGATCGTTATGAATATAAATCCATTTTGGAACAAAATTTAAAAGCATCAGTCGATGTAAAGGATTACATCGGCAGAACTGAAAATTTAGTTTTTTCGATGCCCAGACGATTACAGGCGGTTATAGATGCCCGTGGGGCCCAACGAAATATTGATTTATAACCCATTATCATGCAAATTTGAGTTCTTATGACTATACACATTTCGTATGTAGACTTTTGTCAGTATTTTTTTTTAGTTTCTTGTTAATAAAGGTTGAAGTTGCTTATTAATGACATTCTTTTTTTGTCTTATATCAATACAATAGATGTTTCAAATATAACTGCATCATTAGTTTTTTTCTTGATTATTTCAAAGTCTCCAAACTGCAAAAAAAAAGCGATCGTACGTAGACTTTTGTCAACCACGGTAGGTCTGTATTCATTTGTGTTTTGTCTCTTTTGAATTTTAGCAGAATTTTAGCTTGTTTCCAAACATTTGGAAAAATACCAGTCATTATTGTTGAGTTGAAAAGGTGCGTTAAAAGAGGCAGAATATACGGTAAAATAGCCTTGACGAAGACTCGAGGTTTATTATCAATGCCAACCGCATTGGATTTGATGATAAGTAAGCTTTCAACGACATCTGTACTCCAATCCGTAAATGTAGTAGAATATTTTGAAAATTCTTCCTCCGTTAGAGAGAATTTATTGCCCGCTACATTATTTGCAAGCGGAAAAATAAAATATTGAATTTGGATGTTTGTTTTCTTAACTACTTTCTTTCTAGCATGGCTTTTGTTTCTGATTTGGAACTTCTGAAACCCTCCATGATTTTTTTTCCAAATTTCGTAGTAGTGTTGGCGAACAAAAACTATTTTGTTTAGCATCAACAGCGAACTAGAATAATAGCTTAGCTCCCGCTCTACACTTATAAGTCATTTTCTCACTTACAATCAAAGTTAAATACTTTAATTTTGAATGACCCAATTTATAGTTTATTTAATTAAATACTCCAATCGTGAAGTAGCCAGTATTCCTTGACAAACAACAACCACACACTGAGAAAACTGTACTATGAGTTATTTAAATAGAAACATGTTTAACTGCATGTTTAAATAAGGACAAATAGAAATCGTTTATAACTAAACTCGAATCTGTTTAGATTCGAAAATACTATTATTTTACAGTAAAATATGTTTAAATCAAACTCATTCATGTTTAAGAATTTCATTATGATCTGCACTTCATTTTTTATATGTATTCAAATTAGTTTTAGTTTGATTTTTAAAATGCAGGTTTAATTGTTTTACTAACTTAAAAATTGTAACATAAAATGAACATGAACGAGTTTGTTTCAAATATAAACGAAGTTAAAATATTTACATGAGTAAGAGATTAAACATAAATGTTAAATTTAATCACGAACGAGTTTGAATTGAATAAAAATGAAGTAGCTAAATACAACTTTTCTTCTTTTTGGCATCGTAAGTCATGGAGTGTGTTTATGTTCCGCGTGTGTTTGTGATCTTACTAAAGTGAGTAATTTATAAAATAATAAAGAAATATTTGATTACCATTATAATGTTACATAACTGTAGTTCTGTTTCAAGCAAAAATATAAACCATAAGATTATTCGAGGAGTGGAAGTTAATACCATTTTTCCCTGCTCTCTATTGTAAGTGTAAAAAACATATTTGTTTCAAAAACTGTTTATTTATATAGTTTTATTTAAAAAAATACTGATTAACAAGTATATTTTATAATTAACTATCATTTGACTTCTATATTCTTGCCACAGGACGACAAGAGCACGACGAAAGACGTAAAAAAAGAAGCAAATTCCAGAAGACGAATAATTATATGAACCAGAATTTGAAGATGTTCTCAAGATGTGACAAAGATGAGATCTTAAAGCGCTCCACAACAATTTAATGACCTTTTGGAAAAATGTAAATAAATAAAATAAAAATATAAATACATACATAATGTAGGTACTTATTAATTTGTATTTGTGTTGAGTATTTTTTTTATTTCTGAATTTCTGAAAAATCTGAAGTAACAAAAAATTAATATGATTCTATTTGAAACAACATCAAATAAAGTTGATAAAAACAAAGATAAGCATGTTTAAATCAAATAGAAAACGTGGTAAATTTAAACCAAATCATGTTCAAATAGGGTCAAACATGGGTAAATACGTTTCTATTCAAATTAAATAGATATCGATTCCATGCCAAATCGTATGTGTTTGAGTTTGATTTAAATATGAATATGTTTGATATTTTTCTCAGTGCATAAAGAAATCAATCATCTATCCATGACCACCCCCATGAATACTAATTTATTTTCTAGATCCCAAATGCCTTCATCCTCCCTATATTAGAGATTGGTTTTATGTGTGCTCTTATCCAATAAAATTCGCTCTCCTCCAAAGGAGGACGACCTCATATAAAGTAACTGACACGTGCGTCATTAAACTATCCATTTTATGGCTCACGAACAAAAGGGCCACCCAAAGAAAATCAGTATCACTTCGGGACCACTTTGGGAATTTTTAACTAAGTTTGTAAAGCAGCGAACAAAGTTATTCCCCACATGACATTTGATATGTACATATGTCGGACGGTTGCCTGTATGGCGTTATTTGATCTCTATAAAAGATTGTGTATTTTATGAACAAGAGCGACACGAAGAAACCATAATCGCTTAAAACACCAAATGGCCACACTTTAGGTCAAACCAAGATACGTACAAACATAGTTATGTTTTGACATTCATGATCGCTGAGGTGATCAAAGGTCTCCTATTTAGTTATATCATGGGTGGGAAGGTTGGTAGCACAAAAGGATTAGAATAAGTCAACGAACGTTGTCCATTCCCGTTTCAGTTCACGTTTTTATAGACCAAAAATTAATGTTAAGTATTTTTTTAAGGAAATAAAAATAAAAAATCCGTTAGTTGAGGAGGGTATTTATAACATACACAAAGCTAACTGATTAGAGCCAACAAAAATTCATCTTTGGAAAGATACAGAGATTCGACAATTGAACTGCAAAATTTAAATTAGTAAATGTATTTTCGTAAGACAATTATTATTCTGCTGCAAATTGGATTTAAGTATTCTTTTATTTTTAGATTCTATCAAGTTTTATAATTAAGGGGTATAAAAGTTGCTTTTGCTGCACCTTGGTTGTATTTTGTCTTTTAAAAGTTAAAACTAAATTCGCAGAGAATGAAATTAAATTAAAATAGAAATTGACTTAAGATTAGTCAAAGAGACAAAAAGCATTTTTATCGAATTTTAACGAAAAAGCGCCCTTGCTTATATTTGAAGAAAAATTGAATGCGAAGTCTTGCGAGAGAGTTGCACATTAAACTTTTGTTTCTCAGAAGGAAAAATTTATATTTTGGAAAAGATACTAGGTTTTAAAAATGTCTCAAATGGACATGTACCTTTATTGGTGGATATAAGTGAATATACTCGTATTCAGATTGAATCACAATTTTTGTTACAAAATACATATTCATATATGTATGTATGAACTGAATTTAGTGACAGGGTAGCCATTTTTGTTTGCTATGTCCTGTGCATGATATTGGTTAGTTTGTAAATACTTTGGCGTAAGATTTTAAACGGTCTTCTAATGCCTTAATATTAGTATGATACTACTTAACAATTTGCTAACTTTAAAATAGTTTACTAACCTATTCTTTAATTTCAGCATTTTCTAATTTTTTTAATAAACTGTTTCTGAACAACACTAAACAGATGACAGTTCGTGCAAGAAACGAAGTAAACATACTGTTTTTGACGTTTGTAAATGTCAAAGAGTCATATGAAGTTAGCAAGATACTTAAAAAATAAAATTGCTATTCGATGATTTTAACTTTGATAAAAGGGTAGAGAAAGTACGATTCTATATTCGATTAAAATTTGCAAAATCGTTGTTTTAACCTAGTTTCATACTTAACAGCTAGCAACCTTGAAAAAAGTATTTGACATTTTCAGATACGATTTTTTCAGCTTTCTGAGGTAAAAAACTTCTTGTAGTTACAACTTCTTGATACCATTAACAAGAAGAACTCGGCTTTTTACAATTAGGTACACGTAGAGATTTCAAGTTTTTTACAGCAATAAGAACTGTGCAAAATACAGATCTGAAAAGATCCGCTTCAATATGGCCTCCGTAGATGTTTTTCGACGAATTCATTCTTCTCCTAAGGCAACTTGTATGTTTTTTTTTAAATAGACGCGCACTCAAGAAGTTATGACCATTTTTAAAATTGTTATCATAGTCCTATCGATAGGCTTTAATGTTTCCGTTTCGAATCTCAGTTTCGTATCTTAAGTATATATTCAAAACTGCAAGCTGAATATTTTGCGCCTACAAAATTATTCTCGGTAACCAAGAGGAATAAGAATAAATCGTTTGTCAAACAGAACGCTTAAGGATGTCCAATACTACTTGTAGTGAACGGTCCGAAATGTAATTTCTAATCCAACGAAGAAGAGATTCATCAATACCAAATACACAAATTTTCGATAAAAGAGGTTGAAATATCAAGTGCAATATTTCTCCAAACCGACGTAAAGATTTGTTCTACTGTTCGGTGAGATAAACCATGAGATCACCAGTGGACATATTGCTACGAAAGCCATACTGCCGGTCATTGAGAAGGTTTTCTTTGTTCAAGATATTTCTTAGGCTGAAAATTTAACAGCGTTCAATTACCCTTAAAAGAAGAGATGTAAGTGCAATTGGATGATAGTTAGAGAGGGAGGAGGATCCACCTTTTTTAGGGACAGGCTAGACAAATGCTGTTTTCCATCCACTGGGAAAGAGACCTGTAGAGTAGGACAAATGGAAAAGCGTACGCAGTGGTTTTGCCAATGTTGAAGAACACATCTTCAAAACAATGGGAGGGATACTATCCGGGCCAGCGAATTTGTGAATGTCAGGATCTTTTAGTACTCTAGCAGGAGCACGAGTGCGAAAGAAGATTCATTCCATAAAATGGTTTACTCTCTCAAGTACAGGGGGAGTCATTTCTTTAGTCTTTAGTAGTGTCGAATTAACAACAAACTGTGCTGAAATCAAATTGGCTTTATCTATCGAGCTTACGACAGCAATGTTTTTGAAGACGAGCGTTGGAACTGAGGATTTCGTAGTGTTTCGTACATTTTTTACAAATGACCAGCAATTTTTATTACCCTTGGGACATAATAGTATTTTTGGTCGTAATTTGTGGTCATTTAAAAATTTTGTTCGTCGGATATGAACGTTACAGGTCTTCCTGCTTGTTTGTACTTGTTCTGGTTTTCCTCAGAAAGAAAGAACAGAAACGTATAACAACGAACTACTGCGACACACACCCTTTTGGTAAAATTAGTCAAAGTCCAACGACTGAGATGACTGCTACATGTACAGAGAATTGATCAAGCCACTCTGGTTCGAAAGTGTTTGAATCTAATCTGGTTAGGGACCGAGTTGGCTAGAGAAGCTTGTTCTTTGACCAACCCAAATTGTAGTGCTACTTTTTTAAAACTGATACTACGATAAATTACGTATATTTTTCCATTTATTTTTTTTTATTTGGGTTATTCCGTTAGTAATCTTGATTTGTTTTCGAAATATGCAAAAAATTGTATTTTTGTCTGAAAAAAAGCGATAACGATATGTCTTCAAATACAGGTGTTTTACATTCGTATAAAATCTGATCACAGCTCGAAATTTGCATTTTGTGGAATGACCGCATATTCGACGTTGGGAAAAAATGAATCCTTTATTTGTCCAAAAATTCTCATATTTGGAAACCACCTTCGGATGGCGTTCCCGTATGGTCTATACATCGGATTGTAACCTGAAGGGATTAAATGATTTGCTTCAAAATTTGGATTGAGCGAATCTTTAGATCAGATATAATTTAACACAACTTGAATAGTAGGTAAAGTTTCATATGTTTCAAATCATTTCAATAAAACTTCTTACCTTTAATTAAGAAATTTGAAAAAAGCTATTAATTAAATAGAGGAAATCGTTTGTTGATGGGTTTTGTAAATACTGCCATGGTTTTTTACTTTTTTTTTTTTTTGAATCGTCATATTCACTTAAAACTATTTCAACTTCTTTTTAATGCATACTTTCAATAATAATTCTTGCACACTGTTCTTAACTTATTAATTATACTAAAAAAACAACAAAAACAGCAAACGACTTATAGCTTAGAGCAATAAGAGCAAGAACGTGCGACCTAGTATTTTTTTGTATATGGTTCGGACCAAAATCATTTTCATTTTTATAGGATCTTTTATTTGTGTATTTATTAAAAAAGATTGCTTGAACACTCACGTCTTTCCAATGTGAACTTGTTGATTGAAGATTAATGATAATCGGCATGAGGTCAAACCAATATATTAATTTGACTAACACTCTTTCTGCCATCGTTTGCCTTTTTCTGAAAAACTATAGTATACAGTGCGTACTCGTAGGACACTTAACTGATTGCAATTTACGAGTATTGCCTTGTTGAATGTTGACTACTTTCAAACTCTACCACAAATAAGGTATGCCGAGAAAACTCGCATAAGAGGAACTTAATATTAATTTTTCAGAATATTTTTTCTTTAATATTAATGTTTAACGCTGTGATAGCCCTTACTAAAATAATTTTTTTTTAAAGACAGGTGTTTTTGGGAAAACAAATATTTCTTTTAATTTCATACAAAATTTGCTTGGCAAAACTAGTATTTTTGGTCTTAAAAATCGATTTTATTTAGTTTAGACTATAGCCCATCGGACAGAATTACGAGATTAACTTTCTTCATTCACATCGCAAGTACAAATATATGAGAAAATATAATATTTAAGATTTTATTTTTTTTTTTCAAAAATGTCATACTGTTTATTTTAAGTCATTAAGTATGTAGTCAACTACAAAGAAGATTGAAGAAACATTTCTTTGAATTTACTACTTTTAAAACTGTCATTTACAGAAGAAATTAAAAAAATAATATTTATGGAAAACTTAAATCAAACCATAGTTTGTGCTACTGAACATTGGATTTCAAAAAATCTAAACGAAGATTTTATACATCAAAATTTAATAATCTAACCTCCAAAAAACTTTGGCAAAATATCTAAGTAGTCACTTGGTATCTCAACTCAGCAAAAGGATATACTGATGAAGTATGCGACTTTAATGAGCTGAACAAACTATTTGCGGTTTCCTTCTCCTGCACCAATGATGATGCGGAAGTGGATATAGTTTTAAATATTAATACTGATAATTCGACAGGTTTTAGTTTCAGAAGAGTTGATGAAATGCCAGTGGTCAAAGCGATATCTGGTATCAAATCGGAAGCTATTGGCCTTAACAACATGCATTCCAAATTTGTTAAGATAATTCTTCCGTTAATATCGCCATTCATAACGCATATTTTTAACACTATTTTAATCAGTGTTTATGTAAGGGCAGCTCCACCTTTTAAAAATTGGCCTGTTTTATAATATAGTTATAGTGGTCGACAAAGTTAATTTTGTGTCAAGCATAATACTGGGGCCGAATTACCGCATCAGTTATCGAGTCATACGTGACTGAATTATGTAAATTTGGCATTACCGCTCACGTTATCGTGCAGTCTAGTACAATAATTTGACATTCTCTCATCAGTTATCGAACTGAATTTTATTCGTCAGATGAGAAGCCGACTGATAGAACGTACATATTTTATTTGAATTCCGGATTAAAATGTAAAAATTATTGTATTTATTGTTTTTCATTTTATTTTCACGAAATTTATCTTCTTTAGGTCTAATTTAAACAAAATAAATCAACAACAAAACATAATGATTTGGCAAAAAACATAGCTTCGTACATCTCATCTTCTGGTTGATGTGAATTAAAAGTTAGTTATTATGTACATACATATGTATGTACGTGTAAAAATATTTTTTAAATCCTTACCATCTGAATCACTTGATAAAAAGGAATAATCCATTTTTAGTGTATATTTAGAAATATCCTCAAATCCTTGTAATAAAAACTGGAAACTCGCGAAAAATTTGTTGTTTTTACAAAAAAATGAAATTTGTTTGTCCAAAATAAATTAAATGAATACAAATTTCATCTGTCAAACAAGAAAGACTCGATAAAAATCAATAGAGACTCGATGTAGTAGAATAGAATTACTACAATTTAAAATAGTTACACGATACGTTAGTCTACGAATGCCATCATGCCAAAGTGCTCACTAGTTCATTCGATAACTGATGGGACTCACTCACTCGATCACGGAAGCGGTGATTTGGCCCCTGAGTTCAGAAAAAAAGGATAACCTATACATGAAGGAGAAGAATCTATCATGTTATTATAAGTTGCTATATTTTGTGTGTGCGTAAAACACATTGATACATTTGTCAATCACCCCTATTACAGAATTCGGCGAATGAGCTAAAGTGCCAGTTTCAATTAATTTCCAAACTTTTGCAATTACTGAAGCCGACGAATGAAAGTTGAACGAATGTCGGTAGCATGCCCTGCACCACCGACATTCGGTTCAACTTATCCGGTATTACTAAATCCGCATTCCACACAATTTCTATCATTTTTCATTCGCACGAATTTCGAGACGAATCTGAAGTGAATTTTTGATTAAACGAAAAAAAATGAAAATAAACAATGGAAAGCACAAAAATGTAAGTCAAAAGCTTATCATACTGAATGTTAACAAATTTTTATAGAAAAAGGACAAGTAACAAAGCAACCCGAGAGTCAGAAAAAAAAAAACCGAGCACACAGTTGGTATTGAACCGTTCACCATCCAAGTATTAACAACTCAAAACGATGCTTGAATTCGTTGATCGATGGCGATACTATTATCAAAGCCTAGGCCGCTTGACTAAATGTCTGTAGCTGACAGTATCGATACAAAACCTCATAAATGATAAGGTAATTTTAGGAATCGACAATGTAGTTCATCCGGCGAATTTCATAATTCAGTTTTACAGCGGATGCGAAACGTCAACGGATCGTGACAACTCACTGCGGATTCTTTAATCGACATGAATAATCACCAGAAGACGGATTGTATTGCACCATTCCTTAAATCCATTAAGATCATCTTTAAGAAGTAAATAGTCATTTATAGAGGATATAATAATCGAAGTCAAGTCATTTATATAAAAAATAAATAATTAGGGATCTAAATGGCTACCTTTTGGAACACCAGAATTGACAATAAAATGATCAGAGTGGTCAATTCTAAAATTAACACTATAACATCTATTCTCCAAATAGGAAGAGATCCATTTTCATTGAATCTTAAAGCCTTCAGTTTATTGATTCAAGTTTTATGACACAACTTATCAAAAGCTTTACTAAAATCAGTAAAAACACAATAAACTTGTTTTCGATCTTCAAAGGAATCAAGACAAGGGGAAGTAAAATGAAATAGGTTTGTAACAGTTTAATAATTGAAAGATACAATATTACAAATAACGGACTCAAAAGTTTCGGAACAACAGAAAGCAATAGGGCGGTAGTTTAGGATTTCATTTTTCAAACCTTTTTTATGAACCGGTGTACTAAAAGCACCTTTCCACAGGAAAAAAGAAAATGTTGAGCATTTAAGGAATTCATTGAAAAGAATATGTAGAAGGTAGGACAATTTATTCACACATTTTTTTAATACCCAAGATGGTGCACCATCAGGACCAGGACTAAAACAATCGTCGAGTTCAAATTGAATTTTCGCAAATATTAAAATTAATTGTATTAAGGTATGAAAAACTTAGGTCAGGAGGAGAGTGTCAAAGGATTCCTTAGAACTAGATGCTACAAATGCAACTTTCAAAAAATGTTTGCAATTTCTTCAGTCATGACTAGTGGCCTTTTCAAAAGACAGAGTTAGGGAAGCCGTCAACATTTCTTTTGCTAGACACGAAATTCAGTTTTAAATCATTTTCAGTTATTGCTATATAATCTAAACATAATATATTGGAATAGTATATAATTATGTATGTATTTTAATTCACTTTTAAAATTCTCAATCAAATAAGAAGTTTATCTAGACACATATATGTATATCTATTTGTATATGTCTTCATTGATCTCAATTTCGATCTCACTTAATGATTATCGCTTTAAATTATTACATCCTATTTCTCATACCTAAGGGTCTTTAATCCATAAGACGCACTTAATATATCTAAGTACAATCAACTACAAATCACGAGAAATATTATTAAATCATGCCTTAGTCATATCTAACCACCTTCCAGTCTTAAATTAACTCCATTCCAATCTTCTAAAGCCCGCAAACTGTCGCTCGAATCACAAGAAAATGGACAAATATATATACATATAATATTTTTCACGATTCCACATTTTAACGATTGAGTGCACTCTACTAATTGAATAAACTACCACCCGTTGCAAGCCATAATCTTAATTAAAAATCTTCCGATTGCGAATTATTAACACTTGCTTCCATTTGAAAATAGTTAGATACATACACATAAAAATAAATATCTCTTAGCCAAAATAAATAAGTTCAAAAAATATATATGTATTTTACAATGTTAGTTCTCTTTTCGCATCTATGTATGTATATAAGTAAAGGAACAGGAACATTTTGATAGGAAAATACCAAGTGAGATAAAAGTTTCAAACTTGTTTTCGCCAGAGTGGGTTATTTTTATTTGGTTTTTTTATTTTGATACTATCTGCCACAAGCAGCTCCACCTATTGAAAATTTCTCAAACTACTTTCTTAACCTTTCTATTAGTGCTTCGGCTATTTATCATCAATCGATGAACTCAATATTAGCTTGTTGGAAGGGCCTAACAAAAATACAAGAAACTAAAAAAAAAAAACGAGACCGATTGTGTGACAACATCAACACTCCTTGGTACAGAGGTCATTACATGAAATTAAAAAAATTACCTCTGTTAAAAAATAAAAGACTTTCTGTGTAGATTGTGATATGTTTTTGACATGCTAGACGGATGACATTTATAGAGGAAGCCGTCTTGATAACTAGCGTTTGACCCCCATTTTCGCAATATGGTATACATGTTTGAAAGGTATTTTTTAACTCGGATTTTAATTAATGTGAAACTAAGAAATAAAATAGAGCCTAATTTAGCTTATATTTTTTTCGACAACTTTCCAACAAATGTGTTTTCTAGACTCATTTGAGGTCACTGAACACGAAAATGACAATTCTTTTTTTTCAATTTCGAAATATAAACAGAAATAGTGTTTATTGGATCTTTTTCCAGATATTGTAATGAAACTAATTTACGGTTAATTTTTAAAATTAAATTATGTTTTGCAGTTTTTCTGGAACGACAATATATATGAACAGGGTGCGTTTTATGATCTAGGTCGATTTTTATTTGGTTGTTATTTTAGTGTGAATGAAATTTGTCAGTTGTGTATAGTAGTCGGTAACAATTTATTTTGAAATTATTAAATCATTTTATTTAAATAATTGGTCAATTGTAAATACGCGAAAATGACGTGACTTTCTTGGTGTTGGATCAAGTCAATTCAGTATTTATGGTTTTTAATTTTGAAAATTTGCATACACTGGCAGACATAAGAGAAACTGGACGACAAGTAACCCAACCTGCACAGCAAAAGATTGATGCAGTGAGGCAGGGTGTTGCTGAATGTCCGGGTACCCCTTGTGATGCTTTTTATTCGAGGCTGAGGTAGAGGCTCTTCGGTGTCCAAGATTTAACCCAAAGAAAACTTGGGTAGAAGTTTCGATACTCCAAATCAATCCAATCTTTATTTATTTCCAAATTTTTTCAAAGCTTTTACAATTCTTTAGTTCTTTCTTATTATTTACTGGACAAGATATTTCGTATGATTAGTAATGAGTATTCTTACAATAAAATAACATGATACTTCATGTACGGGCTTGCGGTTCAATTATGCCTCTAGCAAAAGACCAGAAGATAAGTCGGTGCTTCGTTCGCGCCAACAAGTGCGTCTCTGTCTGTGGTATTCTTTGAAGATGGTGACCACAGAAAAAATCGTTGGGACACGTCACTGCTCCTAGCAAAAGACTTGAAGAAAAATCGGTTTAGGCTATGACTTGCCCACTCTTCACTTAGAAGAAGTGGAGCGTAGAGATAAACAGGGACACCAGAATCGTTGGGATACGGCCTTGATCCTAACAAGAGACTAGAAGGAATATCAGTTTAGGCTAAGCCTTGTCCACTCCAAGGTGCACTAAGAAGAAATTAAAGAGAGGGAAGGCTGAGCCGGAGATAGAGGTTCAGATCCCAAAATAGTTTTTCGAAACTACTGGTACACTTCGTACCCAGCAGCGTGTTCTTACTTCCTATCTTGCTAATTAAATAATTCGGTTCTCAAATTGAATTTAATCAGCGCGGCTTTCTTTCTTTATGTAAACCTGATTGGTACAAACATCAGGCAAAGGTAGAAGACGAATTCATATTGATATTCCACATCTTCATATTAATATTTAGTCATAAGGCAGTTTGAACTGAGAGAAGTAAACAAACTAACGATAACGTCATATATAATATACCAATTTATTTTTGGTAGAACAGCTCTGTAGGATGGTGTGGCAATGCGATCTGATAAGTAAACCAAAGCAACCCCGGGTTCGCTTCGATGGTACGGTGGTTGATTTAAAATTAAAGGTAGCATCGGTTTGGTAATTTAGATCAGGGTTTGGGCGGTGTACCAAGCTATATAAATAGCAATTTTAACGTAATGATTCAATATACGGCGGCGGCGGTTAGGGGTTTTCGATTGGTAGGTTCGTTACACCCTCATCACATCATGCACACACGAATTGGAAATGTCTTTGACATGTTTGCTAAAAATTTGCAAAAAGAGTAACATTTAGACCCGTATAAAATTCAATTGATACAGCAATAACCGAGTAACCAACAACGTGTCGGCGAGATTTTAGTGCTCGAATCTCACAGCTCACTCTAGAAGACCGCCATTTTTGGCAATAAAAAATTATGAGCAACGACCACATTCCTACTTAGCTGGATTTGTTAATCTTAATAAACAGAATTGTCACTATTAGGGCACTGAAATCCCTCGATTGATACACTAAAAGTTCCGCAATTTATGCCGTCTGCGTCATTGCGCCATATTCATTGAGAGGATGCCATAGGCAATGCTATAACAGTTACTGTTGACCCCTCTCGGAACATGTTCGAAACTTTTTTGTGCCCGAATTGGTTCAATTAGGCATATTACGAGTGATTTTTTAAGAGCTATCGGAAATAAAAAAAAACACATAAGATTCAGAAAAATGGATTAAATCTTTATTTGAATCGACAGTACGGTTGATATAAATAAATATTTGAAGATCATTACTTGCAAATGTTGGTCGCAGCTGCGCCTCAAATGGTCCATCCGCTTAGTCGAATTTTGGCATACTCTTTCTAACATTTCGACTGGGATCTCACGAATAAATGCTTCAATGTTGGCTTCCAGTGCGTCAATCGAAGCAAGCTTGTCGCTATAGGTATGAGCCTTAACATAACCGCACAAAAAATAGTCTAAAGGCGTTAAATCGCACTAAATCTAAGCGGCCAATTGACCGGCGCCGAATTCACGGTCATCGCTAACACTGGCCGATACAGCTGCGATATTTTCCTCAGTTCACACTCTACGTAAGCGTGTTGGTGGTTTAATGTCCAACAATGTAAATTTGGTGCAAACTTTAGTCACAATAGCCCGAATAGCCGCCTCAGTAGGTCGATTAAACTTACCATAAAATGGAAGAAGTGCGCGATAAACTTTCTTAACAGAGCACGCATTTTGATAATAAAATTTAATTATTTACAAGCGTTGTTCGTTTGTAAGACGATTCATGCTTAAATTATAGACCAAACTGAAGATGTTTGACAGTGACACAAAACACGAAACGTGCGGGAGCTGTCAAAGCCAGTGTTGCCAAAAGAAAAAGCAAAAAAATCACTCATTAGAACATGTGGTTCTAACAAGAAAGTGCCACATCACACACAAAAAAGTAGTGATGAGCCCACGATCCTCCGGCTTGATGCCTCCCGATTTCTTCTTATGATGACCACAAGCTCGATGTCGATACTTAATGAGAACATTAGAAACGAATTATCTGAAATTATAACAGAAATATGCGAAAGTTATGTTAAATATCCTTAAAAGAACTCGCCTTTGCGCCACGGCCAGAGGCAACCACTTGACCAACATAATATTCGATACATAATGTTAGAGACCATTTTATCAATCAGTAAAATATAAATTACAAAATTGTATTTCATTTAAAAGTTATTAAAAAAAACATCGACCTGGAAAATAAAACGCACCCTGTATAAATCAGGAAAAAAATTCTTTGATCAACAAATGAGCAAAGTGAGAGAGAAATGGAGATAGGATACCAAAATTATATGTGAGCAAATAAAGAATTTATTATTTAAGATTTGTCTCTAATAAAAGGCATGTTCTTATAGAAACCTACATACAATTTTTAAGATTCTAAGCCACTTGAACATAAGAGCAAACGATCCAATAAGGCATTTTATTTTGCCTGCAAGCGCGATAAATTTGAGGTGCCTTTCATAGTAAGAAACAGACTCAATTACTTGGTTTTTTGAACAAAATTATACCAATGTAAGAACAACCAATTTCAAAATAAAATACTTTACGAATAAAACACTATATACAGGAAAACTTGAAGCCCAGGTTTGTAGGGTTAAGTATTCTTCAGTTTTTGCCAAAGATACAGCCAGAGCTAGGTAACAGAAACGAGTTTCGAAATCATAATAAAAGACCATAACGAATCTAAACGATAAAATAGCACCTTAAGATTGTCGATTTAATTCAGGACACCCTGTATTAATTTAGTATTTTTAAAAATTTTGTTTGAAATAATAATGTTTGTTTCCGATGAATCTATGATGAAATCAGCAGAAAAGAGCAGAGTAAGAGATCGGACGCACCAATAGCGTACGAAACTCATTGCAATAAAATCAATTAATATAAAGTTTTAATATTTGATTTTTGTTCAATGCTCCTTTGGTATTTGAAAGACAACCTTAATGAAGATCTGACCCTAAATTGAGCTTTTATCTAACAAACTAATAAATTAAAATCAAATTGTGGTGCAAATAGTACGTTTAGGACCATGTACATTATGAACATATTAGTTTGACCTCAAACGAAAAAAGAGCGATATTTAGCATGTATATTAATCAATGTTCTCGAATCCGATAGATGCGAGCTCTTCTTAAAACAGAACGAGCCCTAACAATAATTAGCGTCCGCAATCACTGGTGTCGATGATGGTGCAGTATAATCAACACATCCGAGGTGTTTTGCCTTAAATTAATTGCTTACCTTCAACCATCATCAATCACTCATTGAAAGCGCGGGGCTTAACTATTTAGAAAGGTGGCGATGCAATGGTTGTCGCTACCGGAGGTACTTCTACTACATAATATAGGTGTTGTTTGATGCGCCAGGGAATTAAGTCAACGTTGGCATCGGAAAGACTTTGTTTTAATTCCAAACCTAACATCATCCACCCAATAACATGGGTAGCACCAGTTGGGTGGCTATAATTATACAGCTGAGGAAACTGGTTCCTTCCGAGTATAATTAGTACCCATCTCTGGTTTACCTACCCTTTTTATGTTACATACACACCTGTACTGCCTGCCAGTTTCTCTGTGGACATAGACGTTATTCCTGGGATCTAGGACAGGTCCACATTGAATTGTCAAACATTTGAAATTGTACTCTGTGCCGAAAGGCATTAAAGGAATATAATTACAGGTGCTGGTGTGTAATTTCAATGTATATTTACGTTTTAATTTGCGGTGGTTGTCAATGTTGGGGTAATGCCATACTTGAAATTAAATGGCAATCACCAACATCAACTGAGTACATATGTATGTACCGATTGGTACATATTGTACCGATTTTAGGTGTGAAACTTAAAAAAAAAAAACAGATTCAAGTTTGGAAGATTGTTAAGTGTGGTAAGAGTTTTAAGGTTAATTTTGGTGGCAACAGGATCATTACTTATCAGTATTTTATAATTCAGTTAAATCGTCAACAAGAACTGAAGCCATGTTTGCGTTATTTCGGGTTTTAAATTTTAACGGTTAGTTTAGAAGGTTAGTAGTAGTAACCTTTTCATCGATTTTGTGGCCAAAAATAGTTATGGAAAAAGTTTTAGCATTTACGATTCACTCTAGAATGCAAATTTATATTATATTTTTAGCAGTTTTGAAAGAGCAATAAAGTCGGCAAAAATAAAATCTGTTTCACTCGGAAATGTCTATGCAAAATGTTTCGTTTTGACATTAATTTTTAACTAACTAATATTTGAAGTCTAAACGATATTTTAAATAAACCCCTGTCCAGATTATTTTAAATCAATGCATTTTAATTACTATCGAAGAGTAGTATCCCTTGGCGTTATATTGCGTAGAACTGTCCACGCCCGGGGTCAGCGTTCGATTCCCTCCTTAAAACAAAACAAATTTTTTTGTAAGGTCTTCATCAAAAAGTAAATACACATACATATCTCCTCTTAGCCGTTCGGATTTCGGACTTAGCATAAAATTGTAAGTTCTCTCTACTTCAGCATGCAGCCAGGAATGATGGTTCTCTACTAGCTGTTGCCCATGTTTTGACATTTTTTGATATATTTCACTTGAACATTTATAACTCCCGAAAACACGTCGTGACAGAACAATTCTGCTCGGAATCACGGCACTTAAATCCTTCAAAAAACCATAGTCTGGTTTCAGATAAAGGAACAAAATTTATTCTTTTATCGAACCTGTGCATTTGCGTTAGTTGAAACATGCATTTCAATTTTATGTGTAGATATTGTACTTCACGGAATATTGTCATTTTCTTATTGAATAAAATTGACTTCAGTAATAGATTTCTAAAGATACGAGTATAGAGCTAATATTTCATATTTTGCATTTACAATTTCTGGTCGCCCTCTTCTACGTAGTATTGTCTAAGATGGTTTTTCTTTGGTTGCAGAATCTACATATATGTGGCAGTGCTTACCACACCCAGTAAACCTAGGTGTCTTCTAAGTTTGCAGTGTCTAGTTAGAATACCTGATATTATTCTTAGGTTGTTCCTACTTACATAAGCTTATGCAGTTTGTAAAACATTTACGGTTTTAATTGCCAAGTAGAAATTTTGCATAAGGGCGATTCCGCTATAGACGATTTTTGACAGCAATTTTTGAATTATAATATTTTTTACTTTTTTTTGATAAATATTCAAAGTAGAAATACTATATTTAATAATAAAAACAAAAACTGAGACCTAACTTATAGAGAACATTTTTATTTGCGCTTGGCAACATTATCATACGAAGAGTCGGTACGAACTGCAATTATTATAACTGGTAACTTAAGCTCAAAATAGCTATTTCCGACAGTTTTAAGTTATGCTTTACTCAATAGACGTATGAAGCAACATGCCATTTAATCGTTTGTATAAAAACATGTACGAATTTGTTATTATATTTTTAGCATTATTAATTGCAAATAGCCATAGTAAGCTTGTTGCACCCGCGACATAAAAGATATAAAAGTTTACTTTTTTTTGCAGAAATGAAGTGCTAGCGTTTTGAAACTTTCAAAAAGTAAGAAGAAAACAAAACTAAAATTTAATCAGTCGTTATTAGGAATATATTGTACGTTGAACGACAGAAAACGTTGATTTTTTTTTTTTTTTTTTATAATCTACTCACGCTCAAGGGATTATGATTACCCTTTAAATGTTTCAACACAGCGTGGGCGTGAAGTTACGGAAGAGAAAGAAGGATAGGAAAGATGTGTGGCACGATGTTCTGAGACTGAAGGTTGTTGTCTCAGATATTTTATCTCCAGGGATGACGGCTGAACTAAAGCGGAGAACTGCCGCTTTATTTCTATGTCCCTTATAATTCGCATTATTTTATTCGTTTTTCATCCTTGTTGGGCATACTAGTTTAACTCAATCACATGTTCTTAGTGTTATGCCTGAACAACATGTGATGAGTAAACTAGCAACCCTTTGATGACAATTTATAGAAGGTTTTAATGGAATTAAAGGCGACATAGACGACGGCAGGGATCGAACCTGTGATATTGCGGTTGACAGGCGAACACACAACCATCGCGCCACGGCCACCCCAAATTGATTTAAATTGGTTGCACCCGCGATCGCAATATTAAGACCGCGGGTGCAACTTTTTGACTACTAACATTATAACGTGATTTATTATATTTCATTAATAAAATATGCTTTGAATAATAATTTCTACTGTTCAAGTTATTTTCTACTTGCGACTTATAGGTACTATAAGGCAAGTTATGCATTCGTAAAAAAATCAAACTCGAGATTTTGATCAAAGTTGACATTACGATGATATCGAAGACGAAAAAAGTGGGTCTGGCAATTCTGTCTGTCTGTCTGTCTGTTCAATTACAGCTAAACGGCTCAGCCGATTTTCTTCAAACTTGGTAGATATGGGTTTTGATTTTTTACCCCCGGATGTTTTTTGATTTGATTTTTTATGACCAAAAATAACGGTACCTGCCATACGATTTTTTTCCGAAGTTTTATAAATATTTTTTTTTATCAAAAACTGTCACTACGATTTAAAAAAAAAAATTCAAAAAATTTAGTTTAGTTAAACCTAGATAATGGTCGAAAAAACTTTTCAAAAAAATGAGTAGTTTTGGTACACCCCTTGGGGCCATTTTTTTTGTTTTTGACTTTCTCAAAAACGGTACCACTGATTTTGATAATTTTTTTTATGCTAAAGCTTCCCAGCAGTTTGAATATTATTGTGTATTCAAATTTTCCAAAACAAATTTTTTGGATTTTTAAAAAAACTTTCAAAATTTTTTTTTGAAAACTCAATATTTCGAAAACCCCAAGCTCGATTTTTTCAAAACTTGATAAATAAAAGTTTGAAAAAATATTCTACAATATATGATCAAAATAAATTAATTTTACCCAAAAATAACGGTACCCTCCATACAAATGTTAAAAAATGGTTTTCGAAAATCGTATTTTTCTCGAAAACGGTTCCGAGAATTTCGCTTAAATTTTTTTTCTTTCTGTTATTTTTTAATGTCTGTAATTTAATAAAAAAAAAATTGAAAACAGGATATTACTGACTGTGCCTACCATAGAACGATTTTTTAAAATTTTGAATTTCTCATTATTAGCACAACGGATTTTAATAAAATTTCGTAGAGGGAAGCTTCTAAAAAGTTTAAAAAACATTGCATTTCAAAACTTTAAGAAAAATATTTTTTTTGAATTTTGAAAAAAAAAATCAATTTTTTGTTTTTTGAAAATTCAATGTCTCGAAGACGGCTCAATACTTTTTTTGTAAATTTAATTTTTATTCATACAATAATAAAAACTTCAAATTGATGTACCAACATTTTTTCTTAAAAATGTTTTAAAGCTTTCTTATATAAAACCTTATTTTTTAAGAAACCACTACAAAGACTTATAATTTTTGTTCTTGCATAAATCTATATTTGCTTGAATCACATGGCATCCTATTCTTACCTTTAACTACTAAAGAAGTTTTTTTTAGTCATTTAAGAAATGAATTTCATGCTTATGAACAGTTTCTCTAATAACATTCATTTTTGAAATTCTTAGTCTTTTACATAGGAGCAAGTTCGTGCGACCCAGTCGTGCATTTTATTTAATTATGTAATATAATACAATTGGCCTTTTTATATAAAAATATATGGTTAAATGGAAATGAAACAAGGAAAAGGGACTGCTTTAAAGAAAATTGACAAAAACTTAACAAAAACGCTGAGCTTCATGCAGAAAAAGGACTTGGTTTAATGTGGAGAGATGTATTGAAAGTGAAAATTAAGACAGATACAAATTTTAAAATTCTGACCAGAATCAGACAAATAGAAAAAATGCAGGCAACAAAAAAAGAAGGCAGGCACTCATTTCATTACATCAGTCTCTGTAGACTGAAAAAGTCGCACAAGTGAAACGTAATCGCCCAAGGAGTCCCACTAACGTAATTGAAGAGGTCAAAAATGTACGAGTATCTAAAAAAAAACTGATTCCACCAAAGCAATGCCTTAAAAACTGAAGGATGACAGGTGATTTCTATAAAGTCGGAAGTTAAGAATCGAGAAGAGCACAATGACCATGAGCATTCATGAAGTTAAGTTTTCGATTGTTTTATTGAGTCGAAGACGGAGCATTAAATTCTAAATCTCCAACAGGGTCTTTTGAGCCCCCTATATTACCAGCAGATCCATGCTCTAAAATACCGTTCTGTTTTTACAGCAGCAGTATTGCCAAAAGTTATTTCCGCAGGTTTGTACGTTCTTGTACAGGTAGGCTGGAATATCACAATATTATTATGTGGGGTTATCCTTAACCGATATCGATAAAGATGGAGGACTTATAACATACATATAATGTATTTTCGAAAAAATATTGAAGTATTTGAGTAAAACAAAATTATAATTAATAGAGAAGGGTACTGACTTGTTACATATGTGCCTTATTTTATATTTTTTTCCAGTTTTTTAAATCAGTTTACTAATTTAAGTTAGACGCGTTGCACCCGCGATAATTTGATGTTGCACCCGCGATTGATTTAAAAGTTAATATTTCGTTGCTTACTTTTGTTTTCTAACTTTATTTTTATTTATTTAGTTAATTGAATCAACGTCGTTCAATATATGTAAGAATAGTATGATAAATGTTTCACAATTAACAGAATTTGTGTTTTTTGTACTATGATCTAGAAAAGTCGGGCCGATTCTGTTGCACCCGCGATCGCACTTTGAAACCATTCTGCTGCCAAATTATTCATTATATTTTAGAATTCTAAATGGATTAAAAATAAATAGGTGAAAATGTATCCCTTCAAGTAATAATGTCATTAAATATTTTGCTTATTTTATTATTAAATGTACTTCAAATGAGTCTAAATGTTGCACCCGCTATAATGGAATCACCCATAACTAAAATATGGGAGTTCTTTCAAGTTATTGGATATACATACCTACATCCTCTTCTTTTTTAATTTTGTTTTTGATGATATTTTCTCCTATTTAGGGCTCAGACCCTAGTTAAAATTCATTTATTTCGTCAATCAAGTCACATAGTTTTATAAATGCAAATACAAATACAATGTTGTCGTTACGATAGTTCCTTTTGAGATTTCGATCCATTTCCCTCCGCTTGGAAGATGCTGGTAGACTGCGCCATCGGTATGGAAAGTTTGGTTTTAGGCCAAAAGATTCCTGCACCAGTCCCTTCGCTTGTTCTACATCCATCAGTGTACCACTTGATGGTATTTGTTTGTAGGGTGCATTTTGTCCAATTATTTTAGTTGCTTAATTCTATACACAAAAGTCGACTAAAAGTCGAGATTATAGTTTTTGATCAATTCTTGGGATGTCAAGAAGGTTTTTGCCGCATTTCCGTTGACCTCGTGGAGTGGGCATAGATGGAGGATAACCTCCATAGCAGCCGTAAGGCTGGTTCTCATTGCTCCCGTAATACAAATACAAGCAAGACTTTGGGTTTTCCTAGTGCCATGCAACCGCAACATAGGTAATGATGGGTTTTACAATCATTATGTACATCTTCCACAGGATGTTCGGTTTACGGCCCGAACTACAAATCATTAGGCCTTTTGTGGCTTTCCCGTTTATAGTTTCTAAGTGTTTGTTCCTGAGGAGCAATTGAAACGCAGAGGGAGTTAAAATATCTAGATAGTGAGTTCCTAGATATTTTAACTCCTTCTGCGTTTCAATTGCTTCACTATCTAACTGGATAGGTCTCAAATGTGGCAGAAGTCTTTCCCTGGCAAATATTATGACTGCCGTCTAATTGTAAGTCCCTCTTTGGGTTACATCGCAAAGAGTGTCTTCAAACTTAAATACGGCTATGATGGAGATATCATCAGCAAATCAAATGCAGTATATACCTTGGGAGGTAAGATTTTCTAACAATTCATCCACTAAGACACTCCACAACAAGGGCATAGTTGTGATTATTTTTGTTACACTTTGTCCCACTTGTGCCGCTGCACTTCTAGTGCCTAACATTTCTTTTATCCATCTGTTTATGGTTACGCATTTCCTAACAAGAGCTTTGTGTACATCCTCGTGGGATGTGTTGTCAAAGGCTGCCTCTATTTGTAAGAAACCAGCTTATGCTATTACCTTTACAGGCTCTTTGTATCTTATTTGTTAGTTCAAACAGGGCGTTTTTTCACTGATTGTCAGGGCTACTTATTAAAACTTCTGATCTTGCGAAGTTGTCAATTTCCGGTCTTACATACGAGTATTTGATTTTTTTTTTCGCACACGTCTGACATGCATTTATAAAAAGCCGGGGCCAGAAAGGAGGGGTAAATCGAAGGCACTGAATTAGAAACTGGTAGAAATAATTGCTCTGCTGTCTGTAAGGGATGTACCAATACAATATCCCATCCTAAATATATTATTAATAATCATTTTACTTAATTTTTTAAAGCATTACCTAGCTTTAACTAAATACAATATTTCCTTGTATTCTTAAAAGATCTGTTTTTAGAGAAAAAATATTTTATAAAATTTTGTATAGCAGGTACCGTTACTTTTGGTCTAAAAAAGGCAAAATACGTGTGTGGGTAAATTTAAAAATGCTCTCTACCAAATTTAAAGAAAATCGAACAAACAGACCGAATTTCGAGACCCCCTTTTTTCGTCTTCTCCATCATCTTATATTAAGTCTGATCAAAATCTCGTATTCGATTTTTTTTTTATGAATGCATAACTTGCCACATACATAGAACGTACATTTCGCAAGTATAAAAATATAAACCTTTTTTACTAACTGCTAGAACGATTTAAACTTTTTGGGTTTGCATAGACTCATGTTTGCCTAAGAAATCAAAATTACCAAAGGAGTTGTTTAACTGATTTTAAAAATTATAATTAATTGTTCTGAAGATTTTCTCTATAAAGATACAACTTATACATAAAACTTTATATATACAACATTGTTACAAGTTCTAAGTCTCTTAAACATGGAAGTACGTTCTTGCCACCCATTCCTGCATTTTATATCTATCTATATCTATTTTTAAATTTTGGTTTCGGCAAACGACGACGGCGATAATGGTTTATCTTTATCGTTTTGCACGTCATATTTTTTTGTATTTTCATTTCAGTCTATGAAATTAGTTAATTTAAAAGAAGGAACATAACTTATTTTCCGGCCCAATTAAATATGTAGCTGAAAATAACAATAATTGTATGACTAATGACAAAGGCCTTTCCTGGTAATATTTTCGGAGAAAATGCCAGGTTCACACAGTTGTGAAAGTATTTTGACAGATTTGATAATAATTTTCTACATATATGCAACCTTTAACACCATTTTTGTGTTGTATGACGTGTATTCACTTTCAAAACTTTGTAATTTAATATATACATATATGTATGTATTTCAAGTAATTGTGAAATATTTACGTCAATATTTGATTACCTTTATATTGAAAATTATATAATATTGTGCAGTTATCAGACTGCTTGAATTCTTCATAACTTACTTTGCATGTATGAATCACAAATAAACAATGATTTATGCGAATAGAAAAATGAGATTTGATTTCCTAAAATGTAATTTTGAATACGCTTAACCATGGCAAGATCTATGTATGTCGGGGTTACGTTGCGTGATGCAATTCTAATTAAATAAAGGGGATGATCTAATTTATTAGTAACGTATAGAGACATCAAGTTGATGAGTCTTGACCGTACAAAACTAGAAAACAAAACCGAAGTGTAAATAAATTCATTAATCATACTATATTTTTAAAAACTGTATAAGCAAAAGATGCAATACGATGTATATGGACGCGGTTACACAGGAGCTTTTCGTGGATTTTCCAGCTGAAGTCATCTTGGGTAATGATTTGTGAAGATGAATAGTTCTTCAGAATGGCTGATTATATCTGTAATAAGCAAAAAATCTCTACCTATACCGAAGATATATTTACGTATTTAGAAATGAATGACACCAAAGATGATTTAATGACTATAATGTTGCTCGTATTTCAGAGAGCGGGAAGCGCAGTCAATTGTTTTTTTTTTTTTTCAAATCAGTTTAGAGTGTGCCTCAATCCAACAGCTTCACCGTAAGGACTGAGATCGCTTGTCAGAACTATTGGTTGAAAAGAATGTAGTGGTATGAGTACAAGTATTCGATTGCTTCCTAGTTCGGTTTTCAATTTAAGTGAAATTGACTCACATTTTAAAGACAAGAACCATTTCTGTCCTTTTTTTGAGAAAAAAACCCAGGAGTATGAGACATGATTCGATAGTAGTTTGAGGTAGTTAATTCCAGAACCGAACCGCGTGCACGAAAAATTGAGGGCTGGAAACAAGGTAGGAGAAGCGTACCGGCATCAGATCGGAACTTCTAATGGATCGTAGAAAAAGGATTTTGTTGTAGAGATATGGTGGTTGTTGTGTTTGCATGACATTGTGGAAATATGATCATATCTCCGCAGACCAAAAATATATCTTGGCACACTATTATAAACAACATTAAGTTGTTCAATGTGATTTGTCCAAGTGAGTGTCTTATTGAATACTATTCCAAGATTCTTGGTCGAGTCAACAAACTGAAAAGGTTAATTATTGAGTAGAATTGGAGAAAAGCAGAATGTGTATGTATAGTCTTTTGAAATAACTAAGCATTTTGAATTAGTCCGTTTGATTGAGACCACACAACAAGAACTTACTTAGAGCTTCGTTTATCTCCCAAATACCATTTTCAATTAACCCCAGTGGACAATACCTAAGCGGTACATCATCTGCATACATGTGTATGGAAGATTTAAAACGTAATAACGGAAGCTCATTAACATACATAGTAAAAAGTAATGGGCCCAAACTAGAGCCTTGAAGAAAAACCTCGGGATAGCGGAAGAAAACTTTGTTTCTTAGCAACTACTGCTTGGTACCTGGAACTAAGATATGAGAAAATGAGTTTCACTAATGATGACGAGAATTTAAATTCATTCCTTAAGTTGATGCATAAATAATTATGGTTTTGACAGTGTCGAAGGCTTTGGAAAAATCCAAGAGAGTGAGAAAAGTGACATAGTCCACATCTACACTGTTTCTTATTACATCCACTACATCTATAAGTCCAGTTGTACAGCTGTGCTTGGGATCGAAACTAGATTGATTGGGACATAGCATGTCATTGCGTCTTAGATATTGGCGAATTTCTGTGAACTTATGAAGATTTGGTGGATATTGAGTGAACTTATGAAGCCATGCATGGATTGAAGGTCCCTCAATGTCATCAAAGTAGAACTGCGTTTAAAATTTGATATACGATTTGATTGAAATTTGATCGTGCATTCTTTATAACAAAAGAAAGATTGTTTCATGCTAAAAGTGACTCGATGTGGTGTCTGAATTAGTTTAAATTTTATTAAATTTTGCATTGGCTTTAAAATTTAAGAAATATCGACAATTACGGAGGCTGCATAGTACATGTTTGACTCCATTTCTGCGTGGAAATCAAACAAGAAAATCAGTTACACAGTAGACTTTTCTTTGACATTGAAGAATACGACTTGCGAATATGATTGAAATATTTTGTTGAATTTGAAAGAACGAAAGGGGAATAACATGTTTGAGTTAAACTTCTTGAGCTCGCTCGTGACCTTTTACACCCAGAGAAAAAAGCACGTAAAATCAAAAAAAACAACTTTGAATCAAAGTAAAACCAATATGATTTGGCTCTAATGCCGAAAATATTTAAATCAAAGTTGTTTATCAATGAAAAGTGATTCCCTACTTTATTTCAAATCAAATTTGAAACCAATATGATTTAAAGTTGTAGCATTATAGTTTTAAATACGATCCGCATTTGATTCAAAAAAATATCAATTAATTTTAAACACGCTTTGCGTTTAAAGTAAATAGAAATCGGAATCAAATCAATTAGAAACATATTTACATTAATTACTACGTAACATTAAATTGAAAAGCGCCATTATAATTTTAAATACGATTCGCATTTGATTCAAAAAAATATCAATTGATTTTAAACACGCTTTCCGTTTAAAGTAAATAGATATCGGGAATAAATCAATTACAAACAATTTAATAATGTTTACTAGCATTCATTGATTTAAAGTCATTCTCACTATATTCAAATCGATTAAAAACAATTATTTTTGCAAAAGTATTTTCTTTTTATTGTAAATAAAATAACTTAATAACAAAACAACAAACAAAATTTACAAATATTTGTGTCTTACATAATGTATGTAAGTCTTGCCATTATTAATTTGATACAAGTGTAGTGGAGGGATTGTAAAGACTGGATCAATGATTTCCCTTTCGATGATGAGTTAAAAAGTTTTAAAATATCCTATAAAATATATATTACATTATAATTTTTATATTGAGAAAAATGTATGAATGTATACTTACAATTTTAAGAAATGATTTTAAACTTGAGGTTGGTGTTGACGGGAATCAGAATTGTTGCAATTTTAGCACTGCCAATTTGCCACTTTGGAGATCTCTGAGAGGGTTTCGTCATCAATTCGGAACTTGAATAAAATTTATATAATAAGAAAAAAAGGAGATAGTTTAATGTTACCTTCAAATTTCTGAATAATTATAGTTCCAGATCTTCATGCTGCTTTGCGGAATCGTCGCGGTTGTTCTCGTTAGCAGGATTAGAATAAATTAAACTTCGAAGCTATCCGCTTTCGTCCACTACTTGAATTATTTTAGATTATTTTATTACTTTTAGGTTATAACGTTCACAATAAGTACAGCTCACAAGCTATAAAGAGAATGGCAGATACATTTTCCTCGACCCGCAACAACGACAGCCGCGAACACACATACATATGATTTCTTTCTTATACAAAATGTTTACTGTTATCGTTCACAAGTCAAAAGGATTACAACTTTGATTTGTTGTACTTTAACTTTGGTTCAAAGTGAATTATGTATACGTTTCAAAAAGGAAAAAAAATCAAATAAGTTACCACTTTGATGTATTAAGTTTCAAGTTTGATTCAAATAAATTAAATATCAAACGCCTTTAAATGAATAACGAAAATTACATTTCAAAATAGAAAAACATTAATTCAATGGTGTTTAACTATACTGTGATTAATTAAACATTTTTCTTATTTGAAACAAAGTTGATCGTATTTAAATTAAAGCATATAAATCAAAAGTTATAGCAACGTAATTTTAAATACTTTTCTACTTAATTTTATGATGTTGTTTTTCTCTGGGTGTATAGATACTTAAATATAGAACGATATGAATCTAATCAACAATTTTTTTCACCCGCATACAACATTAAAGCCTAGTACGCAGTTCGAGACAAAACTCTACAAAACTTTTCCAAATGTCACGCAAACGTTTGAATTTGGAGAGATAAAAAATAATTTAATGTGTTTTGGAGTGTATCTATGGAACGGCTTGTCTTACAAAAGTCGTTCATACCTTTTAGGAATCTCCTCTTGATGCTGTCAAGAGAAGCATCAGCACCTTTTACATGAAAACAATTTTGACAAAAATCACTTTCGGAATACGGTGGCTGTCAAAATTTGTCCTGGAAAATAATACTTGTATCATTCTTTTTTGTGGCAAAATTTAGTGGAGACATTTTGTACAGCAATGCACAAATGTATTAATTTTGCGCGCGAACTGCGTACTGCCCGGAAAAAAATCCAAGACAAAATTTCTCCCAAGGAAAAAATTGTATGGGAGACAAAATTTTTGCCGATCTGCGTACTAGGCTTAGGCTATAATTTTCCTAAGGGATTTCTAAAATAGCTTGAGTTACAGCCAAGAGTAACCTTTATATTTGCCAAGGGTAAGTTATCAATGAAAATTGAAATTAGCAACAGGTTTTTCTGGACCAAGAATGGTAGTAAGTAAAACGAATTTATGGAAAGGCATATATGAAGGTTAACATTTATCATACTGCAATAGTTTTGCAATTGCGTAGCAATTTAAGAAATTGTCGTTTTTTTATCTTGAAAAAGTTTTGATGACATTGCCAAGATAAGAAAGACGAAACAATTTGTTTTAAACTTGGAAGATAGCATTTAATAAATTAGGCATTCCTCTGAAACTTTTTTTCAAGAAAAGCATCCTAAGTAATACAGTTGAAGTTTGCATGTACTACTAACTAAATTTTGTAAATTTTATTTATTGAGTCTTTACAGAATTTCAAAAGCTTGGATTTTCAGAATTTTGAAAAGTAGAATCATGGATTAACAGAATACAATAGGCATAATCACAGGATATTGGAATACAGAATTATATAGGCACAAAGAATTTTTGATTAATTTGAAGACTTTTGGTTATACAGAATTTTTGAATATAGAATAACAACTCGTTCCCTGTTTTCAGCTCAAACTAATAATGGAATTATTTTAGTCATTCAGAAATGTTTCTCTTAATGACCTTCATCTTTTATAAACCGCATTTTTCAAATTCTTTGTTTCTAAAAAAAGAGCAAGTGCGTGCAACTATGTCGTTGCATGGTAATTGTTTACTAAATTAAGAATGATATTACTAACTATAGGTCCATTGCCAAACTCTCCTGTATACCTAAACTTTTTGAGAGTATAATTCATGACACCATGCTTCTTCATTGTGTACAACTATTTTCTCTGAGACAACACGGCTTTCTTAAAGGTAGATCAACTATCACAAATCTTACAGAATTTGTTTCCAAGACTTTATGTGCTCTGGAATCTGGCCATGAAGTGGATGCAATTGCAACGGATTTCAGCAAAGCACTTGACAAAATCTCCCATAACATTATCATTTTTAAACTTAAAGCATACGGGTTTCCTCAGCTTATTGTCAGTATAAAGTTATTTTTAGGTCATGCACTTCCAACTCTATATGCTCAAGGAAGTCACCTAGGGCCTCTGATTTTCCTGTTAACTATCAATGATTTTGAACTTATTCTTACAGGATCTGACCTTGAGATCTACGCTGATCATATGCTCATCGCAAAACAAATTTTGTCCGTTTCAGGTGCGCAATCGCTACAACTAGACCTTAATAATTTTTGTACCTGGTGTCAACATAACTTTCTTGAACCTAATGTCAAGCTATTACTTAGTCTCGTAAACGGACGCCCTTGTTACAACGTCAATACCCGATTATTAATCGACCAATTTCCATCGTCACTTCCATTCGTGACTTAGGTGTTATTTGCGACTGTCAACTTAACTTTCGTGAACATATTAGCAGTATTATCAACAGAGCCACTTCCACACTTGGGTTAGTTAAACGCTGGTCCAAAAAAATTTCAAATCCTTACGTCACCAAATCCCTTTATATCACTTTTTTAAGACCCCTTCCAGAATATGCCTCCCAGGATTGGTCACCATACACTCAGATTCATATTCAACGTATTGAAGCGGTTCAGCGCAAATTTTTACGATTTGCATTACGTGGCCTTAGTTGGGATGACCCATTGCACTTACTTCCTTATGAAAATCGTCGTAAACTTTTATATCTGCATACCTTATAGCAAGGTCGTGATAATGCAGAAATTATTTTTATACACCGGATCTTGACAGATGGCATCGATTGTCAAGCTCTTTATGAAAAAATTAAATGGATCGTGAGCCAACGTCATTTAAGAAACATACCACTTCTATGTATTCCCTTCCAGCGAACTGAATACCGCCAGAATGAGCCGATGACTAGAATGCTTCGGAAAGCTAACAGTTCAAGCATTTTCGATTCTAATCTCTCTAAATCCTCCCTGCTATGCGCTCTCCTAGTTTTTAATTTAGTCTTAAGATTTCAATTGTTAAACTAGTTTCAAGTAAGTTTCATTTCTTGTATTAAGCTTATAATAAATATAATACTATCTGCTATCATACAACAAATCGACTGGGCGGATTTATTTCATATTATTTTCTTTTTCCCGCATAACTCATTTTAAAATATTTCTAAAAAAATCCAAAAATTAAGAGCCATCATTCGGGTTGCAACTTGAAAGCTGTCATTTATATTAACACAATCTGTCCGAACTATAAGAACGTGATTAAAATTAAAGCTTATTTTAACCAACAATTGGGGTTTAGGCTGTTTTGCATACTGGTCTGTAGCAATTTAAAGAAATACTTATGATATTATTTATTTCATATACAAAATTGCAATTAATATGAAGCTTCAGTCTCTTAAAAAACAAGAAATGTTTATCCTTTCTCAAACCCGAAGTGAAAAATGTTCAACAAAGTAATCATGGTTATCTCTGATGAAGAAGCTCTCAACAGTTCTTTATACAAAACAAATCTCGTTAGGACAGTTAAAACTTAAGTACCGTGAAAATTCAAATGGAACTTCGCATATTTCTCAAGTGGTACTCATATGTCAGTCACACTCACCCGCAAAGTTTTGTTATCAATCCTTCCAAATACGAGTATCACAGGTATTATAGGAAGGCTTCAACATCATGCTTACATCCTACGTGAAGCGAACCAATGTAAAAAAAAAAAGAAATATTGCGCTCATTAAGAGGGAGGGTCTCAATAAGGGTTTCACCTTTTTTATACCTCCGTTAAACCAAAGGCAGTTATTTTTTACTGACTGATTGGTCAAGTATTTCGTTGATTTTGGAATACCGCACATTCCTGATATTGAATTGAAGGGTTGTAGTTACGACTGCTTAAATCATTTATTTAGCCCTTGAATTCCACTTTCCAACCAGGCATTAATTCCCCAGCTCAAATCCTGAATAACTGCTAATTGGAGCTATTTTGCATTCGGCCTTTAAATTTCAAGTTGAGGATTGTCGGTGTGTGCTTTTCTTTTCATCCTTTTTCAGTTAAGGGACTCTTTAACCGTCAACACCTCCTTAACGGTTTTTATTCATTTTTTAGTTTTAAAGTGGGTGTGAATAAAAGCGTCAAGGATTCTACATATTGAGATGTGGGACTTGGTTGCGATCAAATTATAATGGAGGCAGCAGCGTGTGTACAGCACAGTTCCACATATGTAAAAGTCTTCATTGTGCTTCTCTTTTTAATTTCTGCAACCCTAAAGCAGTCTTTAGAGAAAACATTAACTAAGTTTAGCTCTGAAAGACTTTCAAAAGATAAACAATTCAATGGAACTTAATAAAGTTTTACGAACTAATTAGACTGTGGTTTATTTTGTTATTTTATAGTTTAAAAATAAATATGCACGACTGAATCGCATACACTTGCTCTTTGTGTTCAATGTTGTAAGGTGTTAAGCAATGAAATTATAAAGTGTGTTAATAAGATGCAAACATTCTTAAAAAAACTATTTCTTCTGTATTTTGTTCATTATAAAAAAGTTTTATTTGTAGAATTTCATAATGCAAAATGATTAATATGTTCATTTTTAGAAAAGACGATGCACAGACGCACACACCAAAGGATGATATGACGAAAAGCACTTTGTTTGACTTTTGATCAGTGCAGTGTTTAGTTAGATTAAAATATGGATTTTTTTAAGCAATAAACTTTTTGCTACAACGTGAGGGCAGTACGCGGTAATAATCGTTTATAATACAAGCCGACATTCTAGGCATTCACTTTCGATCTTTGTAGACAACTAAGTATAGTGAACGAAGCCGTTTCACTAAGCTTTGACAAATATAGTTTTTGAAGAGCTTAATTTATTTGGATGAACTGATTGAGGGAAGGAATGGAACTGACTACTTCGAGTGAGCATTGCTTGTGGAAGAAGCGATAAAACAAGGAAAGACATGAAACCAGTGACGTTTATTCGAAGGTACGCAGGTGTTCACCGCACACCCTACCAAAATCATCACATTAGTCACATTCCATATCCATATTTCATGTTCTCCATGTTGTCCTTATTCAAGCGCACCACCGCAATTCATTCAAATGCAATGGATGAAGAATACATTTTAAAGCAAAATATCAAAAATAGTACTCTAGGGTGTTCTCCTCATGTAAACGCACCGACCGACCTCCGAAACCAAGGTAAAGCACATGCCCATCCACACAAAAAAAAAAATGCAAAGAAGAGACAAAATGTGTATATATAAATCCAAAATTCTATATTCCTTGGTGTTCACCTTCATCGAGCGCACCACGATCCTTCATCCGAATGAACAGAGAATTCATTCTCACGCTACAATGTCTCCATGTCAACGCACCGACGAATGGCAAGGGCAACGCGACGTAAAGCAAATCAACATACAGAAACAACTCAAACTACAGAAAAGAAGACAAATTGGTTTGGTGTATGGTGTTCAACTTCATTAAGCGTACCATCCTCAATTCGGCATCGAGAGAGACAGTGAACTCTGATATGATTCATTTTCATTATGGAGTGCGAATTCATTGTATACCAGTTGTTGTTGTACACAAGGTCACAAGGGTACAACACAACAACACACAACCAGGGTTCGGACTTCATAAATCGCAGATCGCAGTAAATTGGCAAAGAAATCGCAGTAAAACCAAAATTTTCACAGTAGAAATACATATATTTTTTTCATTAGGTAACAACAAATTATAAACAAAGGAACCAAAGTTAAATCACATTTAAATCATCGTTGATTTTTAAAACAACACAATTTATTGATGTTTTAATTTTTCACGGAAGAAAAAAAAAACATATTAAAAAATCCTTAAAAATATAAACACTCTAATAGGATTTTTGGTTTAAAAAAATGACAATAATTACAAGGCCAAAAATGTAGGATTTTTTGTATCTCCTGAAAAAAAGTTAAAATTTCAGTTATGTTGTTTTAACAATCAGCGATTCATTTACATAATATTTGTGAACAAATATGTATACTCTTACTCGATAATGAAAATGTATAGTTTTAGCAAAAATATATGAAGCTAGGTAATCAAAATAAATTTACCATTTACAAATTAAAGAATAGTAGAACTAAAAACGTATATAGCTGACAAGACCTGCACTTAAGAGACAAGAATCTTTTTCTTTTTGAATTTTGATATTTTGTTATGAGCACATTTATTTCTTTGATCAGTGCTGCTATTCAAACAAAATCTGAAGGATCGTTCTGGTCTTTCCGTAAAAAAATTTGCTGAAAATGAAAAAAAATTTCCCAACTGATGGCTTCGAATGCCTTAAAAGTTCCTATGGTCCGTTTTTTGATTTTGTGAAGCTTGAGAATGAATTTACTGTGTTTTTTAAACTTACTCAGTCACAATTAAAAATATTTCCATTAAGGACATTCCAAAAATGCTCGATAATAAGGAACTAAAAGACCTTTTTTCGGAAATTTTTAAACTAAGCTCACTAATCTTGACGATTCCAGTATCAAGTAGCTCTGTTGAGCGATCTTTTTCTGCCCTTAAGCGCATTAAATCATATGCCAGAAATAAAATGCTGGAGAACAGATTGTCAGAACTGGCAATTATTTTAATAGAAAAATCATTTCTTAAGGAAAGCGGTATTTTAGTCTATTCGGAGGAACTTGTTTTTTAATCAATAATCCCCGATGTACCTTACTTAAAATTGTTATTCAATTTATATACCGTTTATATATTAAAGCAAAAAATATTTTTTATGATTATGTTCTACAAGTTTTTTTTGAAGAAATCCCTTCGAATCGACCTTTATATACAAGTAAATATCTGTTAGACTGTGTTAACTTTACTAATTACTAAACAACACAAAAAAAAAAAACAAAAAAAAAATAAAAAAATTAAATATAAATATATATAATATATACCTATATGTATATATATAAAAAAATAAAAACAAAAACAAAATAAAAAAAGAAAAAAAAATGAAATGGGATGGTTGTCTATTACGTCCTCGTCGTGATCCTGGATTAAAACTTAAAATAGATAAATGATTAGAAAAAAGAAAGTTATAGTGAACACCCTACTGAAACCACCACGGCACGTCACTGCATGAAACATTCGGACGGTGTTCAAGGAATGGAAATAATTCTAAGATAGTTCTGTTTCGTTTCCGTAAAGATCAGAGTTTAATAAGAATATTATAGGGTACTATTGCAATTCCACTTCCGAAGTAAATGCACCTGAATTTCTGAACAAGTATGAAAAGCTGAGAGTAGAGTCATCGGCAAAATAATGAAGTGGATTAAAACTTTCAGACAAGAGTTCAATTATAAAAATGAGAGAGTTGGGGACGAAACAGAACCTTGGGCAGCACCAGTATTTGTTTTCTGAAATTCAGACTTAAAACCGTTCAATACAACATGTATTGAACGATCCAGAAGGTAATTTCTAATCCAAAGAATAGGAGTTTCACTGATACCAAATGCACGAATTTTCGATAAGAAAGCATTGGGCCATACTTACTTTCTCCAAAACAATGTTAAGATCGGTTCAAATTTTCGGTGAGATAGAAATTTATGAAACTTTTTTGAGTGGCGCAGAGACATCAACTTGATCTAAAACTCCGGCCGGTAACCTTAGGGATGTACCATGAGGCCAATATTCTTTACTCTTTTGATGTTTAAACATCTTTGCCGGAGGGTGGGGTAACTCAAAAACGTGGGTTAAACTTATACGTTCCGTGTAGCCCGTTACGGTTACACGCAATGGTTACACTTTCCGTGTAGCAACTTACCTTACGGAAGATTGCGTTACATTTGCAACATTGCGTACTTACTACATCGCGTTTACATTGGAAACTTTGAGTGCTGAAATATCGATTTTAGTACAAATTAAATATTCCATATTACATATATCAAAATATAGATCGTTTTCCATCTGTGAAGCCATGAACTGGATGACGACTACGACTTCAATGGATTAAAAAATTTAGTTTTTCTCACTTATATTTACTTTAACAATTTCCATTACAAGGTGGAAATGATGTCAAGCGGTTTATAAATCTCTGACAGAGGGAATTAGATAAAGTACAGAAACCTAAAAAAAAGTCGAAGGATTTAGCTCTGTGCAGTCTATAGCAGACATCAAAAGCGTGATTACACGAAAAAAGAATCGTAATCAGGATCCAAAAGTCAAACTGAAGTATCTATCATATTTTCGTGCACCATTAGGGGCGGTCACATTCTCAAATATGTTTGACAAGACCGACATGATTGGCTTGATTTTGATAATATGAACGCTCCATCTAGTGGCTTGTCAAACAAGCGCTGGATGGATTTCAAAATGTGTTGCTATTTTAGCAGCATGACGAGCATATTTGAAATTGTTAACGCATGTTCGTCAAGCCTAAAGCTAATTTCATTTTCCAATGAGAAGTGATGTTTGACAGCATGTTTGACGAATGTGAACGCTCCTGCTTTTCATCCATCAAATATTCATCATGCCGTGCTTGTTAGACATATTTAAAAACGTGAACGCCCCTATTAATGCTCCTAGCAAATAGTTGTAGAATGACTGCTTTTAAACGATGCAATATCACTCTGCAATTTTTAAGCATGTTTGCGAGAGACGTATGTAGTGGCGGAGTTATCGTTCTTTCTTCTTTCTGGTTTCCCTTATTTCTCGAGTATGTTTCATTTTCTAATTCGGTTTTTTGTAAAAACAGTCTATTTCGTATCACATAACAGCTCTGTTTGAATATATGTAAGTGTAAAAATGTAATGTCATCCCTGAATAAACATATGTGTTACAAACTTACAATTACGTAGCGGAGTCCAATAGTGCCTTCTTTTTCTTACAATATTTGTTTCTTTACTTTGAAACTCTACTACAGAGACGTCAAAATAAGTCTGAGGAGACCAATTCCAGTGCGAACACTGTCTTGAAATTAAAGATTAAAGGCTGGGCCTTCACCCGTTTGCACCCATTGCTGAAAAGAAGATCAGGTCTTAGCCAACCGACAAAGATATTAATCTACAAGCAGCTCCTGCGACCAGTGATTAGCTATTCCTTCCCAGTCTGGTTTTCCATCTCGAAGACAGCTATGAAGGAACTTCAACAATTCGAAAGGAAGATACTGAGGATCTGCACTGGACTCTACTTCGACCGTCAACGACAGAAGCACTACAGGAACGAGCATCTCTACACAGAAGCGAATTTAATCCCACTGGACAAATATCTAGTTCATTCAACGAAGAAATTAATGAAAAACATCATCGACCACCCGAATCAGCTTATGAGAAGGATGACCACAGAACAACGACATCCCGAGCCGAGGTACCTCAGTGTGATGGAAACTCTGGATGACAACGTAATCATGGACAACGAGGATGTAGTCTCGTTCTACGCTGACATTGGGTCAGCCTACCACCGCGGCTAAAACGCCATCCCTGCCCACAACCCACAAAAATCACCACTGACAACCAGGAATGAACACCCTGAGGACAATACAGTCAACCAACATTTTAAATTTAATTTTTTTTTTGTCATGTAAATTTTATATAAAAATAATTAAACTTAAGTCACTGTATATAGTTAGGCCCCCTATGAGCCAACAAATGTAAATTTTCATGCATATGTAGTATCTTATTAGTTGTAAGCCAAATTGTAAATAGTATGTTCAATAAAACAAAATTGAATTGAATTGAATTGATTAAAGATTAAAGATGGTCAATGATAAGTTTAAATGATTTCTACGTATGCATCTGTATAACTGGCGCCTACGTCGCACAGTGGGACGACCCATAGCAATAAATAAAAAAATCAAATGTTATAGCGGTACTTTTGACTGATTGGTAAGTCATCACAAATATATATAGGTTCTAACTGCATCAAAATTTTTTGCATTGACCAATTAGTGCAAAAGTTATAGAGCGGCAAACATTGTCAAGTTTATTTTTTTTTTGGTGAAAAAATCAAGTGTTTTTAAATTCAATTTTGTTTTTCTCCTAAAATTTTTTGTGCGCTAAAAAATTAACTCAATTATGGATAGTAACACTGTTCAAGGTATTTAAATTAATATTTAATAATAAAAATATCTTTTATTTTTATTGTGTTTTTTTTTATTCGTGATTTTCCAAGTGAGGGTAGAAGTAAAAAAAAACAAAAAAAAAATTGAATTTTAGTAGGCTTTTCTTTTTTAGGCCTAAAAGGCCCTCTGAGGTTTTTATGGTTTTATACTCAGTAAAGTGTCCTTTAAGTGAATCAAGAAAAAAATCTTGCTACAATTTTGCTCCAAGTACTTAAAATCACATTTTTTAGTTTCAACTCCCTGTATTAAAAATGCCGACATTTTTGAAACGTGGCTGGATAGTGATAGAACCAGGAAATTTGAGAATGTTTGTGAAAGAAATCAAAAACTTCTTGGCTTAGAAGAGCGAATGGAAGAGTTGGACAAGCAAATTAAGGAAGTTGCTAAATTTTATTGTCTCAAGGTGAAGCAGAAGTGGGAGCAGTGTTGTAGAAGACTTGATCGGTTCATGAGCGCTAATGAAACATGGCTTAATTCCAATCTGAATTTACCTAAAGCTTTACATGATTGCGTAAGTTATAAAATCCTATTTTAACCAATATTTCTTATAACATTTTACCCGCCTAACCCAAAAAAATTATAGTGTAATCTAAACATGCCAAGTACGAGCAAGGGAAGGCCAAGAAAAAGTTTTGAAACGTGTACTGATCGCACTAAAAAACGTCGTGTTCAAGAACTTGTGTCGCAAACCTCTCCAGAGGAGTTGGAGTATGCGGCAAAGTTGACTGGTCGTGCTTCAGGTTCTCCTCGCAAGAATGATAAGACCCTAACTCTTCAACAAACCCTGGCCTTATACTTAGACTTGGGTTTATCAAAAAGAAAATATTCTTTACTTCGTTCCGTTGTAAACAGTTTACATAAAGATTGTTTTCCAAGCTATTATAAGTTGCAAACATATAAGTCAGAAATATTGCCAGAAGTTGCTGTTGTTTCTGAATCCACCGCTGACGTAAATTTGCAATCTTTATTAAATAAAACTTCAAAAAGCATACTCAATATTGTAAAAGAAAATGAAGAGGCATATGAAAATACAAGCCAATCTTTTAATCTTGTTTGTAAGTGGGGCTTTGATGGCAGCTCCGGACACAGCAACTATAAACAAACTTTTGAAAATTCCCGAACCGATACGGATAGCTTTTTATTTGTTACAGCTCTAGTGCCACTTAAATTATTGGATTCTGTAGATGAAAAAGAAATTTGGGTGAATTCTCGTCCAGGCTCAATCCTTTTCTGCAGGCCAATAAAATTAATCTTTGCAAAAGAAAATAGCGCGCTAGTTAGATCTGAGCAAAGTAAACTGGAAAAGGCTATTTCAGAACTTGAAAGCTATGAAACCTCAATTGGTAACAAAAATATTTCGGTTTCCTTTAAAATGTTTTTGACAATGCTCGATGGAAGTGCCATAAATGCATTGAGTGGAGCAAATGCAGCTCAAAACTGTTATATTTGTGGAGCGAAACCTTCTCAAATGAATTTATCTTCAATTGCAGAACGAGCACCAAATGTCCAAAATTACAAATACGGCCTATCATCTCTTCATTCCTGGATAAGATGCTTTGAATGTTTGCTTCACATCGCATACAGATTACCAATTCAAACTTGGGCAGTTCGTGGCCAAGAAAATAAATTAATATTTGATGAGAGGAAAAAGCAGATACAAGAAAATTTCAGGGAAAAAATGGGGCTCCTTTTCGATATTCCAAAGCCCGGTTATGGAACAACCAATGACGGAAATACCGCGAGAAGGTTTTTCTCAAACCCAAGGCTCAGTTCTGAAATTACTGGTGTGGACAAGGACCTGATTTTTAATTTTGGAATTATACTTCGAACAATTGCATCTGGTCGTCAGATAAATATGGACAATTTTGTAAAGCTATTGGAAGAAACAAAAACCATATACTTAACAAAATACAGTTGGTATTATATGCCAAGCAGCGTGCACAAGCTCCTTATTCATGGGAAGGACATAATAAGCTTTTTCGAATTACCAATTGGTGTTCTTTCCGAAGAAGCCTTGGAAGCAAGCCATAAGGAAATAAGAAAAGCTAGACTGGATCACACCAGAAAAACAATGAGAAATCATACAATGAGTGATTTAATTAATCATTTTCTGATTCCATCTGATCCGCAGCTTTCGCATTTGCGGTCAAAAAATTGCCATATGTCAAATTATGATCAGGATATATGCCCATATTTATTAACAGACGAAACAAATCTTAGTTTTCCCGTTGAATTGAACCCCGAAAACTTAAATTATAACTACATCCGAAACCGACACCGAATTATAAGTCTTTTTCTTTATATTGCTATTTTGTTTTTTGTTTTTGTATTCAAATAATATTGTTATTTATTGTTATATTTGTTATACATAGAAATTATACAAGAAATTTAATTATTTGTTATTAAAAGAAGAAATAAAATTAATAATAAAATGAAAATCCTACAAAAAAAGTTCGCTGCTCAACTCTTTTGATGAAATGAACTTTAATTTCCTTGCTATAACTTTTCCATTTATTTGGTTTTCATGTTTAATTCATAGATTTAGGTGTAAAAAGACGTCCCAATGCTACTTTGCGTGATTTCAATAACTTAAACAAAAGATATGAGTTTTGCCGATTTCCCCATACATTCGTCCCACTGTGCGTCGCCCATATTAGTTACAGGACATGGTCCAAATATACATATGTGTTTTGGGGGAAAGCGTTATGTAGAGCTTTTTAATTTTTTAATATATATATATAAGTGAAAGTGACGAACTGTGGGAAAAATACTGGCTTGATTTGAATACATACAAAGTCACAAACTAATAGAGAAAATAAAGTTGCCATTAATTTATGACTTTCAGTGAAATTAAATGTTTAAAAGACGATGTTGTTGTTACGATTGCATTGCATGTTTATTGGGTCCGTTCGATAACAAAAATTCGGCACTCGGACGAACGTTGATATTTACGCATCTTAACCGTGAGTCTCGGCAATCACACTTTTTTTTGACAATATTTGTGACAGCTTGAGCCAGTATTTCTTTTTATCAAAATTTTACTCAACGGAGATGATTTGGTTATGTTAGCAGATAATTCTTCCTCTGTTCAAGTCAAAATTAACAAGCTCCAGAGGTACTGCAACACCTGGGACATGAATCCTGATGTCTGCAAATGTATCCTTGCGCAGGAAAAATGTTAAAAAGCTAAAATTGCCCCAGTGTTATGTGACCAAATATTTGGTGTTTGAAGCTACCATCAACATGTGTTACAGAGTTCCAGCTTTCGGTTATTCGGGGTGGCTCATCTAGTGGTTTCTTTTTAAATCATAGGTTATTTTGACACTGACAGCTGTTTCTCGCTCGAATTCTCGACAGAAAGTTAGAATCATATCTTCGCGGAACAAATGAGTCGCTTTACGTTTGAACAAAGTTGGAAAATATTGAAAACTTATTTCCGAAGCGAGTGATGTGTAGCCCAAACAGTGAGTTATTTGAAAAGAAGTTTTAGGCCGAAATGAAGCACACACCGGGCCTGCTGTAACCAAGTTTGTGCAAAAAGTTCGTGAAACTGCCGAATTTGTAAACATTCAAAGAATGGAGCACTCTTGCTAGTTCCGGTTGGATCTTACGGAACCTGATTCAGGCAGCAGGCGTTTTTGTTACAAATCACTTCAAAATTGTAAAATAGTTTGGGGGTGGCCGTGGCGCGATGGTTGTGTGCTCGCCTGTCAATGTTTACCGCGACGATGACCTTAGCCAAAATACTGAATCTCCTAGTCGTGGCGTGCTTATAGCTGTCCAAAACTCAATTGACTCTTGCCTTATCGCATCATCTTCTTCCCCGTACCTAGATTATATTTCTATAAAGATAACACTTTCACGTAAGTCGCTTTACGTTATCTGTTGTTACATACTGCCATTTCAACCCATTGAATCATATGAACTTACCATTAAAACAGTTGATCAAATTCTAGAAATTTGTGATCCTGGTGACGAAATCTTTCTTTTCGGTGACTTTAACCTTCCCCATCTTAAATGGATTTTATCAGACGATGAATCTTTCTATATTGCTTGTAACCCCACTTCTGCTAAGGAATGCCTGTTCCTAGATCGCTTGACAGATTCTAGCCTTTGCCAAGTAAATGGCGTCTCGAATTTCATGGGTAGGCATCTTGACCTCATTTTCACTACAGATTCTACAAACTCTTCTGTTTCACTTAGTCAACTTTCCTTATCTACCATCGATAACTACCATCCTCCCCTTCTTCTCTCATTCTTTCACAATTGTCCTCCAGTACGCACCCCCTCGGTAGACATATCTTCTTATAATTTTCATAAAGCTAATTTTCGTCAAATTAATCAATATCTAAATGATATTTCCTTCAACTTTGATAATCTGGCCTTAAAAGATGCTCTAGCAAAATTTTATGGAGAAATTTTGTATTCTATCTCTCTATTTGTACCATTTACACGACGCAAAACTTCGTCTACCAGCCCACCTTGGTATAATCGAAGGCTCCGTTCTCTTAGAAACAAAAGAAACAAACTATGGTCAACTTTTCTTCGCACGCAAACTCCTACAGATTATTCTAACTATCTCGGTACGTATCTCCAATTTAATGAGCTTTCCAACTCATTATACTTGCGCTACTTAATTATGATGCAAGCCAACCTTATTAATGATCCTAAATCCTTTTACCAATTCGTCAATCATAAAAGAAAATCCGATGGGTACCCAACTTCTCTCTCCTTCAATAATATAACATCAAATGATCCACAAACTATTGCCAACTTCTTTGCCTCGTTTTTCAAACAATCTTTCACGGATGATACCTTTGAACCTGACTCTGCCTATTTTAATTATTTACCAAGTTTTTCGCTTGGGCCATTTCTCCCACCTACTATCGATCCAATTATTGTGGAAAATAAGTTAAATCAGCTTAATGAAGACTTCTCTCCTGGTCCAGATGGACTCCCAGCTATTCTCCTAAAGAAATGTTCATCATCACTTTCCCTTCCTCTATCGAAAATCTTCAATCTTTCCCTTTCTCAAGGTGAATTCCCTGAGATATGGAAGAGTTCCTTTATAATTCCAATACACAAAAAGGGTCCAAGAGGCGATGTCATCAATTATCGTCCTATCGCCAAACTCTCATGTATCCCCAAACTCTTTGAAAGCATACTTCATGAAATTTTAAGCTTTCACTGTAAATCCCTCATTTCTCCCATATAACATGGCTTTCTTAAATGTAGATCAACTACTACTAATCTTGTTGAATTTGTGTCATTTACCCTCTCTGCCTTAGAGAATGGTAAAGATGTCGATGTCATTTCCACTGATTTTAGTAAAGCCTTCGATAAAATCTCCCATAAACTTATCCATTTCAAACTATCCACCTTCGGTTTCGAACCCATTCTTTTAAAATGGATTTCTTCCTATCTGGAAAACCGTTACTACAGTGTTCGTTTTAGATCCACTTCCTCTTATCCTTTCTTAGCCACGTCCGGAGTCCCTCAAGGCAGCCACTTAGGGCCTCTCCTTTTTATTCTTACTATTAATGATATTGAATTGGTCATCAAACATTCCCATATATCTCTTTATGCCGACGACACTAAATTTTTCAAAATCATTTCTTCTGCACAGGACTCTACTCTTATCCAAATTGATCTCAATAATTTTTCAGTTTGGTGTCTCAAAAACTGCTTAGACTTAAACATCACTAAATGCCACTCAATCACCTTTTCACGAAAACGTTTAAAATCTACTCCCCGTATCTATTTTCTTCATAATCAACCCCTATCTATTGTTAACTCGATACGTGATCTCGGCATATTATGTGATCAGGAGCTTAACTTCATTTCCCATTATGACGACATAATTCTCAAGGCCAATTCCGCACTTGGTTTCGTCAAACGATGGTCCAAGGAATTCTCCAACCCATATGTGACCCGATCCCTCTATGTTACCTTTGTCCGCCCCCTGCTTGAATACGCCTGTCAGGTGTGGTCCCCCTACCAACAAGTCCACATCGCCAGAATTGAGAGTATCCAACGTCGATTCCTTCGCTTTGCTCTTCGAGGACTTTCCTGGAACAATCCCCTAATCCTACCTCCTTACCTAGATCGCCTTAAACTAATTAACCTAAATTCTCTAGAAGAACGAAGAAAAACTTATGAAATTCTCTTCATTCATAGTCTTCTTACAGGTTCTATTGACTGTATAACTCTTTATAACTCCATCTTCCTTAATACCAACCCCCGCAACATACGAAATCCCCTTCTCTTTTATATACCCACCCACCGTACGTCTTATGGCTCTAATGAACCAGTCTCACGTATGCTAAGGAATGTCAACTCAAACCCAATAACCTTCGACTTTAACCTTAGTACCCCTTGCCTAAAACTCCGTCTCTTGAATCAATTCCCCCACTAACCAAAATTCGTAGCTATAAGTTTTCTTAGTTTTAAGTTAGATTAAGCTATAGCTTGTATTAAGCCTAATAAATGGGGGTATTGCCCCCACCAAAATTAAAATTAAATTAAATTAAATTAAAAAACCTCATGATCACAGGTTCGAACCCTGCCGTCGTCTATGTCGTCTTTAATTCCATTAAAAACCTTCTTAAAATTGTCATCAATGGGTTGCTGGTTTACTCATTACATGTTGTTTAGGCATAACACTAACAACATGTGATTGAGTTAAGCTAGTATGCCCAACAAGGATGAATACGAATAAAATAATGCGAATTACAAGGGACATAGAAATAAGACACGGCATTTCTCCGCTTTAGTTCAGCCGGCATCCCTGGAGATACAAAATATGAGACAACCACCTTCAGTCTCAGAACATCGTGCCACACATCTTTCCTATCCTTCTTACTCTTTCGTAACTTCACGCCCGCGCTATGTTGAAACATTTAAAGGGTAATCATAATCCCTTGAGCGTGAGATTATAAAAAAAAAAAAATTGTGAAATAGTTTGTTATTGAAAATATTTTAAAGTTGATACTTTTCTTTGTGTTTCAAATCATTTCAAATTCTCAATATCGTATTTAACAGAATTTTACGTTTTGACAATGATGTATCTAATGATATTTAAAATAAAGAATAAATCTACCTTATCTGATTTATCTGATCTCGATAGCATTGTAAAATGGGGAACCATAAGCCGCGTAGAATTTAGTGCCTCAAAAACTCAATGCTGCCCTCTGTCGTTAAAGCGTGCTAATTATAAACAAATCTACCTAAAAATTGAAAAAAAAAATTGAAAAAAAAAATCCAAACAAAAATTGCTGAGACGAAACACAATTTGGTTACAGTTTATGTCTTAATATGACATTCTTAATTTTACACTGGTATAGTGTGCTCACATACTCGTAAGCTCTATGTCACATATTTAAGAACCACTTCATTCGATTAGAAACCTTGAAAATAAAGCTACCAACCAAAACTACTCAAATTTTCCATTAAGTTAATTAATTAAAATTTTAAATCCATCTCATAAAAACATCTTTTGGGGATTCTGTTCATGTACACTTGCTACTGAGTACCGATTGGAATTTTCTCCTTATAATCAAAGTTTGCGGATAAGTTAACTTGGTCTCTGATATAAATATATTAACCTTTTTTGAGGCAGTACTGTAAATAGTTTGAAAACAACCTGAGAAATTACTTTTCAGTAGCATTGGGAAGATTCCTTGGCATATTTGGTTCATGGTTCAGGAGCCTTCTGCATTTTTGAAGCAACTTGGCATAACTGGGTCTGCAGAGAGGAATCTCCAGGGAGATGCTCGCTTGCTCGATTGAAAAGTTTATTTTCCAGGTCGGGGTGTGTATTTGAAGGGTAAAGTTTTTACCTAAGCTAATGTCCGGTCTCTGTTTTAATAAAGGATTGATAAATCTTTATGAAATGTTGAGTTATACAATTTTTGTAATCATTCCAAAATCAAATAGTTTGTTGGTGTTTTATAAGCTTGAATGTACCCACTTCTCTTATCGATAAGCTGACTTCAAAAGGCAAGCACAACTTAAGAGTATTTCGATCGTTGAGTTCGGTACTGAATTTCTCCTGAAAAATAATGACACAAAAACTAAACACGTACTTATAAGTAGTAATATAAAATGCAAATGATGCAAGAATCCTTAAAATGTTTATAAATACGTCTATGGAAAAAAACACCACCACAAAAAAAAAAGACTCAAGGCATATAGATGCATACATATGTATGTTGGTACAATTTTCGTTCTATATGGTACAACCCCATGTACATACATATTTGTTCTCATTGCTTCCAATTTAAGAAAGTAAATTCGTTACGGAACACGAACTCAGTGCTTTCTATTTCTTGTTTTTCATCATGTTGCTCTTAGGTATATATGTACATACATATAAATATAGATTCTGGAAGCTTGCCAGAAAATACTCCCTGATGTACATTGCATATCCTTTTCGAGCCTTTTTTGCTTATATTGTATTTTTTTTTCTTATAAGCAAAAGTGTAGCTATAAGGAAGGACAACCTATCTCTATATATTTGTGTATATGAAACCTAAATGAGAGGCACATCTTTTCACAAAAAATAAAAACCCACCATCTCAACCAACCCACTTATCGTTTTGCTTCTTTAAAGCACTAACAAGGAAGAAAAGACTTCCCTCGAAAATATTTTTTTTTGTGCATTTTATGCAATTTCATGGTTACTTATTTTGAGACATTAATTAATTTTTGGTCTATAGTGGTTTTTAAAGAGGAACCAAAAAGTAAACACAGAGTGGATCAATAAAACTATTTATGTGTAATTAAGTTTCCTTGCAGTAATGGTTGGGCGGTTACGTTGGACCACCAAAAGTCTGACTATCGATTCTTAATTTTTTTTCAGGGGTACTACTTTTAGCGAGGAAGAAAATCCTCTCAGAGCGTTTTTTTCTGAACCGTTCGTATTCGACAGAAAATTTAAGGTCGACGATCACCCATGTTTCACATATTCATGTTTATACGAAGGTAGTCTGATAAGTCCCAAAACTAATAAAACTACATAATCTGTTTAGAATTCCAATCTTAACATCGAGCTGCTCAAAAAATGAATCACTGATGTGAAATTTTTTTCCACCAATAAATTGTTTGAGGATTTTGAAATAGGTAGTGGGCACAGGATGATAAATCTGGTGAATAACTTAACTTACTTAACTTAGGACCTCGAACCTGTTACGTCCATGTATATTCCCTTGCGGGGCTTAGGGCCTCCACTACTCCTACGCGCCATCGTGTATGGTTTCTGGAGATGTACCTCAGCTATCTCCAACTCTTCCCCAGTTGTGCTGATTCCTCTTCGACCGTTCTTCGCCAAGTACTTCTGGGTCGGCCCACTCCTCTGCCTCGCTGCGTGAGAGAGTTCCATTGCATCGCTTGACTCGCAATGCACTCGTGGCCTTTTCGAAGCGTATGTCCAATCCACTGCCACTTACGTTTTCGTATTATAGAGTCGATGGGTTCCTGACCTGTCCTCGCATGAAGTTCATCATTGGAGATACGGTTAGGCCAGAAAATCCGCAAGATGTTTCGCAGACATCTATTTACGAACGTTTGCAGCTTTCTTGTGACAGTGTTACTTTCCATGTACTGCATTCATAAAGAAGCACGGATTCTACGAGTACATTGGAGCGGAACAGTCATAGCTTGCTCCTTAGGCTTATAGAGTTGTTTCTCCATATTTTAGACAGCATTCCGAACGCAGCCTTTGCTTTCCCGATTCCGCTGGTTATATCTAGTTCGGTCCCGCCATCAGTAGAGACAATACTCCCAAGGTATTGAAAACTCTCTACCGTCTCTACTGGTTGTCCACAAATATCTATTTGAGTAGATGAGGAAGTTCCAAGGCTGATCCTTTTAGTTTTTGCCATATTGATCTTAAGCCCGACGCGACGGTTTCGGCTTCTCTCTCCACCCTTGTTGTCATTTGATGGAGATCCATGATCCTATGAGAGAGTAAGCACACGTCATCCGCGTAGTCCAGATGTTTCAGGTGTGATAGCAGATTCCACTGAATTCCTCCATTTAAAGTCGACAAGGCTGCATGCAGCACATCAATTATTACCAACAGGAACAGTATTGGTGACAGTATACAACCTTGTCTAACGCCACTTTGGATTTCAAACTCCTCTGACAACCTTCCTTTATGCAGAACATGACATTTGTATCCTTCATATGTAGCCTTGATTATAGTGATCAATTTATCCGGGATACCCCTTATGCGCAAGGCAAGCCAAATAAATTCTCTATTGACACTGTCAAACGCCCTTTCGAAATCGATGAACAGCAGGTGAAGTGGTGATTGATATTCAACGCACTGTTCGATGATGATCCGCAAGGTGTTGATGTGATCCACGCAGGAAGATCCAGTGCAGAAACCTGCTTGTTCGGCGTCAAGCATGTCTTCTAGGTAGTCTTTTATTCGACCTAGGACGATTCTAGCTATAACCTTCGCTACAGCAGGCAGCACGCAGATTTCACTCCAGTTTGTTTTCGCACTGCGTAAGGTCTCCTTTCTTTGAAAGCTTGACAATAATCCCCTTTTTCCACTCCTCAGGAAAACTTTCTGTTTTCCAAGCTCTTTCTATGAGTGGGTGCAGGAGCTCAGACGATGTTGTTGGCGCTTTGTTGTTCTTCAGTGCTCTGATTGCGGTTAAGATTTCTTCTCTACTGGGGAATACAGTGCGTATTCAGGAATTTGTTACTACGGACGGCTCATTCGGTGTTAGGCTGACTTCGCTGGTGAAAACGCGATTTAAAACCGCAGAAAAGTGTTCCTTCCACCTTTAGATCTGCTCCTCATCTGAAACTAGCAGTGATCCGTCTATGCCCTTTACCAGGTGTTGTTTAGAGCTTTGGACACCTGTTAGCTCTTTAGTAATTCTGTAGACGGTCCTATTGTCGCACCTACTTGCGGCCTCTTCTGCTTCTGTTGCCAATGCGTTGATATATCTGGTGAATAAGATAGGTAGAAATTCGAATCTTACGAGTAGTTCGTCACAAGTTGAGCCATTGCTGTCTAATGTGCCGGGGGGAAGGAGGTGTCGATGAACATTTGTTTTGAATGTTTGCAAATTGAAATAGCAAGAAAAAAAGTTATTCGTGCTGTGCGACTAAAAATTGAATCTCCATATTTGACGGTACGACTAAAGTTAGGCTCGAGGGTGAGTTGATGAGCATTCACGGGTGAACTGATAAAGGAGAGGAATGCAACTGGTCACTTCGAGTGAGCATCCCTTGTGAAAGAAGCGATAAAAACAGGGTAATACATGAAACATTCCGACGGTGTTCAAGAGATGGAATAGGAATAAATCCATGATAGCTCTGTTTCCTATCCGTTTTAAGGCTCTGTTCTGAGTTCTATCCAATAACTGGAGAGAAGTTTGTTCTGCGCCTGCCCGAAGGTGTGAATTATACTCGAGTTTTGGACGTATAAACGCCTCATAAATTGTAGCCAGATCAGATGGGGTGAAAAATTTCTTACATCGGCATCCTAAGCATTTAGCAGCATTTTTCGAGAATGTGATCATTCCAGCGACGATCGTCGTTTACACACATACCGAGTACTGAGAGGTTTTCCGTTTCTTCCATGCAAATGCCATTCAAAGACAATGGCATAAAGGGGACATTTTGCTTCAAAGGCAGTAGACAGCATTGAATTTTCGAAGCATTAAACTCGAAACGGTTTTTTACACCCCATTTAACAATGCTGTAAAGATTGGAGTTAAATGAGCTTATCATACGATACCGTTGCAATTTTACTTTCGAAGGAGATGCACGTAAATTTGAGAACGAGTATGAGAAGCTGATAAACACTGAGGGGGAAAAACCGAAAAGGGAAATATATTCTACATTCTAGCAGTGCGGCTAAAGATAGCACCTCTATATTTGACAGTATGTCCGATGTTATGGTTAAGGGTAAACTGATATGCATTCGTACTTAGTATTACGGTGGAATTGTTTGAAGGGAGGGAATGCAACTGGCATTTTCAATTGAGCATTGTTGAAAGAAAAAGCGATACAAAGAAAATGAAAGAGAGGAAACATTTCGGTGGTGTTCAAAAGAAACAAAAGTTTCCGTAATTGATCTGTCTCCTATAAGTTTTATAGCTCTATTCTTAATTCTATTTCACAGGTTCAAAGAGTAATCGGGGCTCTAGCCCAGATATGAGAGTTATACTCATGCTTTGGGCTGATAAATGCCTTATAGATGGGAGCCAGATCAGAGAAAGAACAAAATTTTCTTGCATCTTTTAAGAAAACCTAAGCATTTCGCTGCGTTTCTTACAACCCAAAAAAGACTCGCCATAACATTGTCATCCGTTTATTGATGTGAACTTCTTACACAATATATATGTATGTCAGGCTGGGTACTTTTCAGCCCACCCTAGTAAGATTGTGTTGGAAAGTTTTTATAAGCACGGTAATTAATCAGATTTTTCCGTCAAACAAAGAGAAGTTTACTTTGCGCATTTCTTTCAGCACTTTGCAATTTCAAATAGCGTTATTAGTTTTCGGAGAACAACAATTTTTTGCTGTGTGGCATGTACATACATATACTCGTACATACGTTAGAATATCTGAAAAATCTGCTCTGAGGCAAAATTCGAATTCTGAAAGTCATAAAAAACTGTAAACATAACTGCCAATAAAATTATAAATATTTTGATAAAATTCACTTCCATTTTCCAAAGGAAATATACTGACTAAAATACATGATTGGATCACAGATCCTGTATACAAATTTCGATCTAAATAGGTGAAGTGGTTTAGGATGTGGCTCGAGATACAGACATTCATGTTCTTTTTTGCGGTTAAGCAACATTACACGCCGTCTCCACTAGCGATAAATCCATCGCAATCGCAATAGCCAAAGCAGAAAGCAGAGAGCAGAAGAACTGTCAGATTTTTGTGGCTGGGCATTTCATCGCATACTTTTTTAGTATAGTGAATAATTTTAATGGATATAAATGAGTTCTATAGACGATTTCAAATCAGATTTTTTTTAATTTTGTTAGAAAAACGTAAACCCCAAGCAAAAGCTTTCTCCGCACGCAAAACTCAAACTCAGTTAAATTAAATTTGGGTACGCCAGAACAATATGACAGTTCTTCTTGCGATAAAGCAAGCGATGAATGGTATGCGATGAGAGCATACTTTCTATCGCAAGCGATGAAAATATAGCTGCGATGGCGGTCTCTACTTGCGATAATGAACGCATGCTTTAAAGCATGCTCTGGATTCATCGCTAGTGGAGACCGCATGTTAAGGACACTTAAGGCCGAGTGTTCGAACATGAACCTCGTGCGCTTTGGCCACCGTCTTGTCAGGTGGTTGGCAGAGTGTAGAGTTTGTAAAAAAAAAACAAATATCCAAGGTCCAATGAGAATTGTTTTCTACATTATGCCCCAGGCTCCTATTGAATACTATTCCATCGAAATTCCCGAAAGTATGTACGTACCTAGGCTTAAATTGTTCAGCATTTGTTTGCAAAATTCCTGAAACGTCATAAAATAACTATTACTCATTCATTGGTTGGTTTTACGTTTGTGAAACATTTTAATTACAAACTTTAAAACAAAGCTTGATTGTGGCCCAGGACATTCCTCCTCACACTTACTTACTCACAACATCAAAGCTGCTGAGTGCTGATGATGCATACATAGAAAACAGAATAAATTATAATAGCCAACGCCAAACAACGTCCGTCGTCCTGTTGTCCTTGCCGTGCAAACAAAATCATACAGGTGCTGCCCTATCTTTCTCTAAAAATGATATCCCTACCCTACCCATCATCATACGCATTGCCGTATCGATTCCTTTTTGCCTTGAACCGCCAGGAACACAAACTTCCTTTGATGTGAATTTTCCATGCTGTTTCACCTATATTTTCTCTCTGTCCTTTTATCTATCCACATTGCTCCCTCGTTCATAAAGTGCATTTGTATGCATTCGCTGCCTCGTTGACCTAAATCCACACAAAAAAGCTAATAACACTTTGACCTCTCCTTAAGGCAGGGAATCGAATTCCATTGCAGCGCGCCATCAGTGTTCTAGAAATATGTATGTAAGAGTATTATGTATGTAATCAAAATTCGCACGCGAGTGCAATCGGAAGGACATTGTTCGTTGCAGTCTGTATTGTTTGTCATTGGACGCTTAACCAGAAAAGGGACTGTTGTTGTTTCATTTTCTCATACATGAAATTTTCGTTAATTTTAATTAAGGAACTAGTGGCAATATAGTCAGGTCCAAAATAGTGGCGTCGAAAAGATTTAAGTTAAATAAAACGGTGTATCCGATATTTGTTTCCTTTTTCGAATTTCCGGAGGACAATTTCTTACCACTACGCATTAACCAGTGCATACATTGTAACAGTCCGGAATGGAATATACATATGTGCGTGCATATGAAGAATATGGAATAAAATGAACAACAGTAAACGCTAGGATTTCAACCAATCTGGAGATTTGCAGCTGATTTTCATAAGGGTGAGCCTAGTCTAAAAAATTATGGGTATGGTCCTAATCATTTAATGTACAGAAGTTACCACTTTGAAAATAATAAATGCTTAATTACTACAACTTTTATAGAATTCACTGCCCTTTAAAAATAAAATGCCAATTTTTTTTATTTTTTTTTTTAAATTTCAAAAAATGCGTATTATTGATACCGTCCATAGAACGTTTTTTTTTTGTTTAAGATATTCTCAAAAACGGTATAATTGATTTCGATAAATTTTTTTTGATAAGTTCCTAGAGAGTTTCAAAACTGTTGAGTATTCATTTTGTTTGGATTAAAAAAAGAAATTCAAATCCCCAACTCGATTTTTTCGAAACTTCTTAAAAGATTTAGAAAAAAGTGTAAGAACTTTTAAGTGTTATTACTATTCAATTGATATTTGATATTTATTCCTTTAACAAACATTTATAAAGATTAAAATAATGTATGTATCTACAATGACAAATGTGATCTTAATATGGGATTGATAAAAAGTTATATTTATTTTAAAAAATTTAAATTAAATTTAGAATTATAATATTAAGAAAAAAGGTAAATAAAAAGAAAAAATATAAAGATAAATAAGAAGATAAGGTAAATATAAAATTGAGCTCATATTTTAAAGCCGTATCAGCTATAACAATAAAAGAATCAACAACAATCTTATGCCAAGAGGAAGAGAGTTCCACAAGCGAATGGAGTGAATACAAAATTGACACTGAGTTGTAATGCAACTAGAACTCGGTGAAATTATGGTTAGTGTACGCAATGAATTTGAAAAAGTAAGTTTATCATAGAGGTATTCTGGTTTTCGAGTTATTATTATTTTATGCGGATCTTTCAATGTGCAATAGTTTAGGTATTTATGTAGTGTCAAGCCTAGAATATAAGTTTTATATCTAGATATATTGCCTTGGCGTTTCAGACTATTCACATAACACGTTACATTATTGAACACGACATTTAATTTTCTTCTTGATTCGGCATTACATTATATTTTGTTATTTCATAACCGAAAGATAGAATAGGAACAATTTAATTTAATTTATTCAAATTCCCATAGAAAAATAAAATTCATAGTATGTACATTACTGCGGTGAAATTTATAAGAGAATTGTGTCTTAGAAGGGTACGACAGTATTTAACTGATGAGCCCACTGTCGTACCTGGACGAAACGCACTTTGAAGCTCAAACTTTCTATTGAATTAAATTCAATCACTCCACTAAAAATTGAAATAATTTTCTTTTTTTATTTATATCTTCGTCGAATAGGAACAATAAGAGATCTAACTAACATTAATCTTGTTGTGACATACGAGTATAAAGGTTACGAAGCCATCCATATATTTTACCTACAGTAGTACATGCGTGAAGATCCCATCTCAAATTCTTAGCTTTATAAACCGATTCTATACAGTCATTTTCTAGATAAATGTTAGGGAAAGAACTTACTTTAAAGCTGTTTTTAGATTCAAGCATGAATTTAGATTTTTGTGGGTTCAAACAAAGAGATTTTCTTTTGGACCACTGGCAGATGCCTTTAAGGTTAAAGTTGAACTTATAACTATAAGGCATCCTCAAGAAGACCTTCTTTGTAACTGAGATACATTTGCACATCATTAGCATGCACAAGCACATGAACAGAGGAATATGTTGGACTGTGAGGTGGTAGGCCATTGAGAACAAAAGAGAGCTCAAAATAGACTCCTAGGGAAAAACCATTACTGTATAGTTCAGATATGACAGTTTATTACGCGCGTTAATTTTCTACCGGAAAGGTAAGAGTTTACTAATAAAGTTGCTGACGAAGAGAATTCAAATTGTGTCTGAAGTTTTGACACAAGTTTGTACTGATTTACATTGTCAAAAGGCTTTGGAAAAATACTATAGTGCTAACAGTACAATTTGACCTTCATCAATTGATATTATAAAATCTTCTGATACATTTAACAATGCAGAAGTACAACTATGTTGTTTTCGAAAAACGGATTGGTGTCTAGAAAGTAGGAAATTTCGCTGCAGATGGTCTGATATTTGGGTGTAAACAATTTTTTCGAGGACTTTTGAAATTGAACGACATTCGAAGGGCTATTTTAGGAGTTGCTTTATTTATAGGAATATGTATTAGCAGCTTTCCATGTACTAGGTGGTAACTAGGTGTAATATAACATAAAACGTGGCAAATACTGTTTTGTTTTAAAATTTAACCAAACTAACGATCGATGGGAAAAGAAAAAATATTTAATAGATTAAAAATAAATTTGAAAGAAAAGCATAAGTACTTTTACATACCACCATTCCCTATATTTAGTTATTTACAAACAAAATAGTGTTTTTGTACTTTTAAGGCGCGACCTAAAACACGCATAAGCTATTCGGATATCTCGAAAACCTGACTAAATGGGATTTAATTGAGGCGACCAGTATTTTTTGACAGGTCAGTACATTCCGATCATATAGTTTTAATTTAGGTAATAACATTAAGTCCTTGAAACTTGCTTAAATTATGTTTAGATTTAAGCGAAAGTTTGTGTTAAATTAGAGAAATTAGAATCAGTTTACTAAATAAATTTAACTGAAATATTTATCATCGCAGTTTTTTTTATATTTTATATTTAAACCTCAGTTATTAAGTGACCAATTAAACACGTGACTCCAAATTTTTAAATCCAACACCCTAGTAGACAACAAGGTGCCTGTTTTTTAAGCTAACAGAGCAAAATTTCAAAAATTGCTTGTTTAAGGAATAAAACCGACTCTAGTTCACACAGTCCTTGCGCTGCGAGACTTTGTCAAACTTTTAAATAATTTTTAACATTTTAAGCAACTCTTCTATCGAGTGCCAGTTTCGCAACGTTACGTTAACAAAATTAACGTTGAATAACCCCAAATTTGACAAATGAAGAACTCAAACACAACTGGAACATGCGAGTATGAGGTTCATGCAATTCATTATTAGAACAATGATGACGCAAGTTTATTAAATCCAAAGGTTGTAAGCTGCTCTTCGAAAGGTGAAACAAACAGAATTCAACAAGTCAGACGCATTAATAGCACCAGTTATAAGCTGGTGAAATAATATCACGGTTAGTCCTCTTGTCAAAGTTCGATAGTTTGATCTGATCGGACTATTACAACTCTTTTAACGCGAAACAAATTAAGTTACGCTGTATTGCTTCAATTTTGTTTTTATGTATTAGGTAAAAAAAATCCATATTTGATATGCGTACGAACAAGGCAGAAGTTATAAACGATTTGGGAACCTGAAAGAATTTCGCTTTTATGTACATTATAAATCGCTAATATGAAAAGAAGTGACCCTAAGTGACTTCCTTGAAGAACTCCTGGTTTCATAATTTTCTGAAATTGACCTTGTAAGATCTGTTTTGGAGATATTACGAAATCCAAGTGATGTGAAGCACAAACATTTTTATTTAATACAATGTAATTTCAGCAGAGATGTGATCAAAAGCCTGAGAATAGTCGAGCTCATTCATATTCAAGATCTGACAGTTTTACACTTATGCAAAAATACAACCATATTCCTAACCGTTGATAGCTTCTGCATGAAACAAAGTTGTTTTTTTGCAGATGATATTTTTGCCGTTAAATATAAAACTATCCCACAATACCTGTTCAAAAAGCTTCAGAATACAAGAGTGGCTAAAGATTTGCCTGTAATTAGGTATGTACGTCTGATTTATAAACTTTCTTTGATTCTTGATAAATTGACAGGTACGTGAGATCCAATCATACATTTTTATATTGGAAACTCGCTTTTTTTAGATTTCATGATTTCGAAGGTTTATGGGTATAAATGCCACCAGCTCCATATTTGTTGCATGTGCAGTATTTTCCAGCGACCCTATAGAGAACGGACTATCAATATTGTTATAGTAGAAGTGAACCACCAACCTCGAACTCAAACACATGATATAACTTCTGCACCTACATATAAAGCTATAGCGCTAACCTGCATAAGTACGAAGGGGAACGTTGGGATGGACGTTTCAAAGTGTTGTCCACGCATACTTTAAAAAACTATTGGAGAGCATTGTGGCAGCTAGGGTTACTTCTAAAAATAGAATCCATTTAGCAGAGGGTAAAGTTGTGAAATTGCTAAGAGTAGAGTTCATGGTTTATCTATGTAGATATGATAAACATACTAGGAATTGGATTTCATTTTCGGAACAATTGAAGACACTAAACATTGTTTTCATAGAAGATCTATTTGATTGGTGATTAAAAACAATAATTTTGAAAATCACCTCAATCATTTAATTTTTATAAGAAAAGTTGTTTTCACTCAAAGTAATGTGATGCGAAAAAAACCTTGAAACTTTTGTTACTTTAGAGATTTTATTTTAATTTGAGAGCTGATTTCCGACAGATCTGAATTTTCATGGAGCGCCATATTCGAATATTTTAAGCATTAATTGAAATGAACCCTAAATTTAAACTAACCTTCGGTTTCAAGGAGCAGCGTTGAAAGGGGTTAGAATTATTTTGTATGCATATTCATCGAAAACAGTTCAAACCACACATGTTGAAATAAAAATTTTAGATTTTACACTTTTCACTTGACACGTCTGCATCTGCACAATATATTGGTATTTTGAGAAAAACGTACGAATCGCTCATTTTCTAATTCTTCATTGTTATATCCATTAACATTAAGGTCGAACTATTCAGTCTCGAAGTTCAAACATTACTGCTCATGTCATGGCAACGTCTGGAACTGCAACAACTGCATTACTTTTTTTTTAAATGTATAACACCTGATCCGGAGCTGGTGGCATACGTTTTCCAATGGGTTCTTATGTAATTTCGTCAACTGAACTGTAGATAAATCTCGAGTTTATAAATGTTAAAAAGCTTTATCATTAGAAATACAATTGTAAAAATATGCGTGGCAGTATCGCATGAGCTTGCTTTCTTGGTTCAAGATTATAATGTTGTCAACCATTGCAGGCATAAAGTATGTGCGCTTAGGGGACAGCCGGGCTAAAATTAACCCTTTTTATAAAAACAATGATCCTCCTAAGATTTTGGCTTACAAAAATGTAGCAAAGCTGGCTGAGAAGATGTCAAGACATAGCATTACTAAAAAAAGATCAAAAATTAAAACATATAAAGGGTTTTTCAACAGGGACGCTACAAAAGTAGAGCGACAGGGACAGCAAACGACGCCATATTTTTTGCCGCTCTTTTGACATTTCTCTTCAGTAAGGTTTGCCATTTTGTGATGGAAAGATATACGAGCCAACAACGAGTCGAAATTATTAAAATTTACTACCGAAATTCAGAGTCAGTGGCCTCAACGTTAAGAGCGCTACGTCCAATTTATGGTCGTCATAATCGTCCTATCAGATCAACAATTGAGCGTCTAGTGGAAAAATTTGAATCCACAGGCACAGTACAAAATGTTCCAATGCCAGTGAGACAAAGAAGTGCCCGTAGTGTCGAGAATATTGCTGCCGCTGAGGCAGAAAGCCCAAATGTGTCTCTCACACGTCGTTCTCAAGCGTTGGGCATCTCTGTGACGTCGTTGTGGCGAATTTTGCGAAAAGATCTTGGCCTACATCCTTACAAGATTAAATTGACGCCAGAACTGAAGCCGCTTGACCACCAGAAGCGTCGTATGTTCGTGAATTGGGCTGACAACTTGAAAATGATTCGGATTTTCATCGAAAAATCATCTTCAGCGATGAGGCTCATTTCTGGCTGAATGGCTTCGTCAATAAACAAAATATGCGGTATTGGTCAGGCAGCAATCCACACGTACTTCATGAGTCATCATTGCATCCCGAAAAAATTACGGTTTGGTGTGGTTTATGGGCCGGCGGCGCGGCGTCATTGGGCCGTACTTCTTCCGTGATGATCAAGACCGGCTCGTTACTGTGAATGGGGATCGCTATACCGTTCAATGATAACCGAATATTTTTGGCCCCAATTGGATATGGACTTGGAGGACATGTGGTTCCAACAGGACGGCGGCGCCACAAGCCACACAGCGAATGTCACAATCAATTTATTGGAAACCAAGTATGGAGAACGTGTTATCTCACGAAATGGTCCAGTCACTTGGCCGCCTCGGTCGTGAGATTTGATGCCGTTAGACTATTTCCTGTGGGGCTACGTCAAGTCTATGGTCTATGCCAACAAGCCAGCGACGATTGATGAACTTCGTACGAATATCGAACGTGAAATTGCAGCAGTATCGGCCGATTTATGCTCGTGGTGGCCATGCAAAAGAAATCGAGTTCCATACATAATGGGATCGAACGTACTTTCACAGGAATAAAGAATTTCATTGATATCTAAAACTGTTTTTGTTTTATTTCAAAAAACTTTTGTAGCGCTCGTATTGAAAAACCCGATACATACATATGTATGTATATAAGAACTTAGATGTAATTAGACAACAATATTCAAATGCATAAAATTCATTGTTTAAATTGGTGAAATAAAACCTTATTTTGAGGCAAGGAATTAGAATGCCGACTGATTTCTGGAAAAATGAAAGAATGTATGCAAACAAAATTTTAAAAATATTGTTAGAGGAGTCTAATGATTAAATTTGTATGCACGAAACTCCTTAAAAATTTATTTATAAAAAAAAATTTCGCATGCCAATTTTAAGTATCTAATGGTATTAATTTAAAAACATAATTTAAGAAAAAACTGTTTTCAAGATATTGAATTTTAAAAAAAATTGTTTTTATTTTTTTATTGAAATCGCCAGAGTCGTTAAGGAGATTATAGAAAACAAAAACAGAACGGTTCTATGACAGGAACCGTCAATAACATGTATATCATGGTTACGACAGTACAAAAGTACACATAATTGTTTTATCAAAATCCTTTCAGCCGTTTTTAAAATAAATAAGATTTTTAATAATGTCTCTGCGACAGGTTACCGTAAGTTTTGCAGCTTTACGGATTTAATTTCTGTTTTATTTTTTTAATTGCTTCAATGGTTTAGGTCGATGTATTCACAGACATACGGAATTGCGGAACTCACTTTTTTCGTGTCCTCTATGATCATAATTTCAACTTTGATCAAAATCCCGAGTTGCATTTTTTTCCTACAAAAATATAATATGTTTGTATATCGCACGTTAATATGAGTAATTTCTTTTTTTAATTTAATAATAAATTTATTTTTAACATAAAACAAACTTTACTCTCTCTTTCATTCCAAATTTATTTAACCAAAGCAATTTAATCTAAAGCAAATAAATTTAACCCAAACGCAAATTGATTTAAACTATTAGAAAATCTAAATTGCTAATAGTTCAAATCTTTTTGCGTTAGCGATTAATTTATTAATTTATTTGTGTTTTGGATAAGTCACTTTGTGTTTGGGTTAAATCTATTTGCTATTGCTTAATATAGTTTGTGAATGGTACTATATTTATTATTTATTATCAAAAGCACAAGACAACAAAACCCTAATAGAACACACCATCATCGGCATCAATCTCTTCCAAATTAATAACTAAAATTATGTTGTACTCGTATATAAGTCGGTAGCTGGGGAGAAGATTAGAATTTTTTCCTCTTTCTTACAATTTCTTTAGATCGCGGTATTTCCGAAACCAAGTAAGAGGTTGCGTTTTTTTAACTCTGGTTAACTTTTCAATCTACAGGTGGAAACCGGAGCTTCTGCAAATATTCTTATCCAAATTGATTTCTCTCCGATATTTCCATAACCAACCCTTAAAAATTGTAGCGTTGTTCAGAATTCATTAAATATTTCTTCTGATCTTCAAAGCTAAATAGAGAATTAACAGACCTTTCCATGGTCTCTTGTTTTGTGAGATTCTTGAAAATATCATCAATATTTCAGAAACTGATCGAGATATAAATAGATCAAACGGAAGGTCTATTCAATTCTTTCACTTACTAATTTCAATCAAAATGCTTAGAGACGTTTTTGAAATAATTTGGAAAGTTTAAAATTTGCATTATGCTAAAATGAAAATTAGAATTTCTCCGCTCAGAAATCAAACAAAAATTCTCTGCACGAAATTGACGAAAATCGGCTCCATGTTTAATAAGGCTCTAGCTTTATGTACAGTAGACGAAGTGATAAAAAGAGCTTTGTTTGATTTAAAGCTGCATACATTGTATTGGACAAGTTTACTCTACAGGGAAAGATTAAATGCTATAAAATGTTGCCGAAATTGAATGTGGTTGGTAGATTGGTTAATTGCACAACTTTTTTAAAACTGGTTAACAATTTGGAAAAAATTTATATTTAATTATACATTTTCCATAGGTTGAGAGTTGTACTTTGCCAGTAATAAGCGATCTCCATTTCATAAGTATCCGAATTTTTTAACCAAAGCAATTTCCTTGCTTAGATGGTCTGTATTTTACAATAATTTCTAGAGTTTTTGATGTCTTAACATCTACGCGGGGCGGTAGGGTAAACCAAAAACGTGGGGCTAACGTATACGTTCCGTGTAGCTCGTTACGGTTACACGTTTCGTGTAGCTCGTTACAGTCACACGTTCCGTGTAGCACGATACCTTATAAAGATTGCATTTAAGACCCTGTTTACATTGGGAATATTGCGTACTTACTACATCGTGTTTACATTGGAAACTTTGAGGCGCCTTAAAAAGAGTTCACCTAAGGTGTCATCCACTGACACCTCTCACTTTCTCTTTCTCTTCTTTTAGTAATTTCCATTGAAAGTTAAAACTAAATATCTCCATTACATCAGATCTCACCCAATATGTCAAAAAGACGAATAACGAAACAACTGGTGTCAAATTTCATTGTAGTTTCATTCACTGTTTTAAACAAATACCTTTCAAGTTAGTGATGGACGATTGCATTTTATTTTATGCTCCGGAAAAATGTATTTTCAGAGTTGTCATTTGAAAAATGTTGTTTTTTGTTTTCTGCTCCGGAAAATTTTATTTCTAATTCTATTTCGAATTTAATGTTCTATATAAATCAAAATATAGATCGTTTTCTAATCTCTCAAGCCATCAACCGGATGTTTACTCCGATACTAATAAACACAAAAAATTGTTTTTTTTTTCAATTGTATTTACTTTGACAACTTCCATTGCATACGATAAAGTACAGAAACGTCAAAAAATTCGGAGGATGTGGTTCAGTTTGAACACTGCCAAAAAGACGACAAGAGCTGTTTTAACAATTCGTTTTTTCCGTTGTTTCGTCTTTTTGACATACGTAATATATTTTGATACGTGAGGTGATGAAATGTATTAGAATAAAGCTACATTTCTACACCCGTGACCCAAACTGTCAAAAACACGACAGACGAAAGGAACGAAAAAAAGAATCGTTAAATCAGGCTCCAAGAGTTAAACTGAAGTAGCATATTTTCGTGCACCATTTCGGGCAAATATATTTCACAAACACGGCATTATTGGCTAGATTTTGATAATGTTAACATTGCTTGTCAAGTATGCTGGATGGATTTCAAAATATTTTCATATTTTGGATGGAAGACAAACATATTTGAGAATGTGAACGCATGCCTGTCAAGTCTGAAAAAAATTTCATTTTCCATGAAGTTCTCGAGTTGTGAACATCGTAAAAATATATGTATATCGAAATGAGTTTTATAAGCAATAGCGGTTTAGGTGGATTTTATTAGATTAATATAAGTTTTCTGCAGACTTGGAATATAAAAAGCAAGTAAATTTCCTCATCTAAAATTTCATGATTCCATCACATATTCATCATTCCGTGTTTGTCAAACGAATTTGAGAATGTGAATGCTCCTACTAATGCTCCGAGCAAATGGTCCTAGTATTTTGTACCAGATAACATCTCTATTTGAATAAAGGTGGAAAAATTGGATGTTGTATCAAATAACATCCCTGTTTAAGCATAAATCTAACAAACTTTACGTTACGTAGCGGAGCCTGGTGGTGCGTTCTTTTTTTAATCTATGTATATAAAAATCAATGCCACTTTTCGTTGTAATTCTATAACTCAAGAACGGGCTCACCTATCCAAACCAAATGTTGAGGCTTTGTTTGGACTATTTAGTAGATGGTTTATGTGAAGTTTGCACAAATTTGGTCGAGCGGTTCTTCATTTATCACATTTTTTGTAACAAATGAATTCAATAAATGGCGGATCATTTTGTTAGTGGCGATTTTGCTATCAAATTGAAACTTATATTTTTAATTTGATTTATTCTTTTTTATATGAAGGAATAATGCCACAAGCCGGGCGAGAAAATATAGGTCGGCGAACGCGTAATGCAAATAATGTGGCATTACTAAGTCGATCACAGACTGCAGATGAACGCGCACAAGCTAATGCATCGCAGTGAACGTAATGCACGAAATAGATCTGTTGACCCTGTACTGTACCTTTACTGAACCTTGCACGCCGATCACGAATACGTTGTGCTGCTCTTTTGGCTAAAATGATGCGTGCTGCTTTTAATTACAACAGTCAAATTGATTATAGTATGTACGGATATATTGGAATGATGGACGCAATACATACAATGTCCACATTGTCCATAACTTTCCAGGTGAAATGCCCGGCATGTGTTGTGCTAATGACAAAGTGAGATTTCCAGCAATAGAAACTCCACCCGAACCATTGTATTCATTTATTTTTGGGATATCCCAAACGTCGAATCACTTATTGATCCATATTCAACAACACAATTCGGCATTTCAAATGACTTCTTTTAGTGCTACTAAAATTATTAGAGATAATTATGCCAACGTTTAAGGAAAATACTTCAACATGATTGTCCCATGTTTATATCAATCTGAATCATAAAGTATTCGATAGTTTTAAAAATTCTGATCCAACATCTACCTAAAATTGCATACATGTTACAGATTCAGGGCCAGATTTATCATCAAGCTGGTTCGTTATTGCTATACCCTGACGCTGATCATCAATTTTAGCAAATTTATTTTATTGGTGATGAAAATCGTAAATTGGATCAACGTTTTGTAATTGTGTCGAATACAAGACGAGAAATTATTCGTGAGCTACAAAGGTTTTTCCATCAGCATAACGCATTAGTTCAATTGTTCAAAATTGCTTTCTCTGATAATCACAAAATCGTAATAAGGGCTGATAGAACATCGACAATTGATGAGGTTGCAATTGTAATTCTTGGTGATCAGTTTCAATCCCGTGATATTGTACTTCATCGCAGAAATGCAACATGTTTCGGAACTTCATCGTATATGACTCAATCATGCAAACCGTTTCCAATAATGCAGGTGGATTATATTTCTTGGATGCGCCTGGTGGTACAGGCAAAACGTTCGTTATGTCATTGATTTTAGCTATTCTAACTATTCGATCGGAACAGAAAATTGTATTGGCACTTGCATCTTCGGAAATTGCTGCTATATTATTAGAAGGACTGCACACTCTGCACTAAAATTGCCATTGAGGGCAAACACTTTTGTGGTGTGAATTTGGAGGAATCATGTTTTTCACATGGCCAACTTTATGTTGCCTGTTCCAGAGTCGGTACCCCCAGCCGTTTGTTTATTCATGCTCAAAATGGAAAAACAAAAAATATTGTTTATCCAAATGTTTTGGATTAAGTTTTAAAATAGCTAGCAATTAATAAAATATTTTTTTGTTTGAATAAATGAATTTGATGTTGCAATTAATTCTTTCTTTATTATTTCACTTTATACGTAGCGAAGTATGTACCGGGCCGCTAGTAATATATTACTTTTTAAATAAGTAGGTTCGTTTCTTTACTTTGAAACTTTTGTGATTTTCTCTGGATTTTTGTGAATTTTAGCACAAAGTTCATATACAAAAAAAATTGTACTAAAATCCAAAGAAAATGTTTTCAATATTTAAGAAAACAATGTTGACATTATATTGTATGTTTATTGGGTACGTTCCATAGCCAGAATTCGTCACCCTTGCGAACGTTGATGTTTACACATCTTAACCGTGAGTCCCGGCACACACACTTTTTTCGAATTTTGTCGACTTTTTATGATTTTCATGTCATATTTGATTATGATCCCAGGTTCGATTTTGACGAAAACCTTCGGTTTTGCATGTACCTAAATCATTTTAAGCGGTTGTTTGTTTTTGTTTTTTTTTTACCGAGCTGGTGCCATCTTAAAGTATCAAATGTGACCCAATTTAGGTATGTTCTATTTGTGTTGTTTAACAGAAGTTTGACTGTGACTATCAATTCACATTTCCTATCAAAACACCAATAATTTAAATTAATATCAGCACTCTAAAGTTACATCACCATAAGCCAGATAAATCACGATGCAAATTTCATCGATATAAATTTTCACGCCATCTGTTAGTTCTGCTGCAAGGCATAGGTTATTTAGGCACCATATACGCATAAATGCAAAACATTGCCGATGGCAGGATCCTTTTTTGGGGGGTTTTCCGTAATACGGATGTGCTTGAGCATGGTTTGATTTTAGGTGGATGCTTGAAGAGCTCTTTTTAGGTCAACTCTATCAACATGGATTCCGGATAGATGAATCCTTATTGATTAACATTTTGTCATATTCCTCATTCTTTTGGATACAAAAAATGTAGCAGAGTTATAAATTGTTGAAACAAATTTTAATCAAATTGATATTATTTCTCAACAATAGAAAAGTTGTATACAATATAAACATAACATACCGAACAACATATATGCAATTGTTTTGTTAACGGTATCCTTTTTTTGATAAAGTTTACATAAGCTGATGATCCTGATGATGTTATGCACGGTAATCCACGTGTGCGTTTGTGATGGGTTTGTGTTGTTTTTCTTTTTTTTTATTTTATTTTATTCCAATGAATATTACAGTAGGGTTGGTTTGATTGCACTAAAAATGTGTCTCTTTTTTTCCTTCGATGGATTTTCTTTTTTATCTCACTTTCTCATACACATCGACACAATCATTTTAAAAGGGCTTAAAGGACACACAAAAAATGAAGGAATTTCACTTCCGTTCGATGGAAAATTCTAGAGAAAATCAGCTATTCTCTACACTCTCTATCTTTATCTCAACACTTCTATCCACCTCACCAGTATAGTAGTTGCTTTAGTCCTTTTTCAGGCTATAAGAGAATGACAGATACATGAGGTGGGTGGACAAATAAAGATGATACGAAGGTACTTCTGTGCACCTCGCTGCCTGCTTCCACCACCAAAGCGAGGAATAAGAACAAACAAAAAATAAAAACTATAAGACTTGCAGACAGTTTCACAATTTCTTATTTTATTTAAAAATTTAAATCGACCACCATGGAACTATAAGTTCCTCCCAAACTGTGGTATAACCCATCGACCCGAGCCTTGGAAATCAAATTACCATATCACTTTAGATACTGCGTAGCATCATGACACGTCATTTAGTATACTTTGCATTTAAAACTATAACAGTCGCTCGTATTTCTTTTATTAATTTTTCGTTTTAACAAATTGCGTATCTTTGAGTTCCGAACGCTTCCTATGAATGTAAATTGCGCACTAAAAGTCGATGCAAAAGTTCTATAGCAATCCCGTCTATAGAGAAAAGGTATCTCTCTGTGTGACACCACCAGAGCACAGCACTTTACGATGAGTCAAAGTGTGAGCTATATAACGTGTTATGTGGTGTATAACTTACTCAAAGATACAATCATTATAATGAAGGTTCTTCTTTCCACTACTTCCTGACTGTTTGCTAAAATATAAAATAAAAATACTCAAGCAACGTTTCAGTGGAATTGCAAGTCGCAAAAGGCGGTATGGTACCATTCCATTTAGAGTTGGGTATGCTGACGATGTGTGGAATTCAAGCGGGAGAACCTAGGATTGGTCTTTTGCCATTGGCAACACTGCTACAATGTGCTACGTGCCTTTTGGCTCACAGCGAAATACACCCGATGAGGGTGAGATTGCAAGTATTTTCAAATTTTAGCAAGCACTAACAAAGCACATCCCTTCCCGCCCACCATCACCTAACATTCTCCTAGCAGCGCAAACTATTCTCCTTGTTTCCATAGCTGAGTATCTGAGTTCTGAGGGTGGATTTTTCACTCTCAGATACGAAAACTTCATGCTCCTTCACTACGAGAGGGATAGAATAGTATGGCTCTTGGCGCACCTAAAAAATGAGAACTCGGGTCATTTGCTCTCTTTCTCTGTCTTTTTTGTTTATCCCTCTCGAAATCGTGTGATAAGGTACAGTGGTACTGGGGGCGTATGAGTATTTTTTTCTTCTATTTTTTCTATTTTTTTTATTGTTAAGTACTTGCCGGCAATGCTGGTATTGTTTGCTTTACATCTGTGTTGGCGAAATCGCTTTTCTGCTGTTGCTTTTGATGGTGTCAAGAGTTGCCGTGCTGTGTTGAAAGTTTGAATTTTAAAAAGTACATATTTTTTAAAAATTATATTTGTAAAAATTAACTCTGCCAAATAAAATACATTCTAAATAACTGTAGTTATAACCTAAATAAAAGTAAGAAAATTATGAGTGGCGTGGTCCGGTCAAGGGGTGAGAACATCAACATTCGCGCTTGGCGATCTTCATGTACAGTACATAACGCTTATAAGAAACTCAAAAATTGCACAAGATTTGTTTCTTATAACCGAGTGTTTCTTATATTCATAGAACGGATATGAGAAACAAGTTTCTTATACGGATATAAGAAACAAGTTTCTTATACGGATATAAGAAACAAGTTTCTTATACAAATATACCCAGCAGCGTTACCACTTCCGGAAAAAAAGTCGAAGTAGATTTGGAGAAAAAAGTGAAGTAAATTGAGAAAAATCGAAGTAGATTTTAAAATAACTCTATACTTGGTTTTTGAAAAATTAGAACTCAAGATTTTTATCAATTGATATTACAACACGAAAAAGTAGAGATTCCGTCTGTCTGCAGGTGTGTACCTCAACCTGCAGCTTAAATGAGAAATTGAAATGTTTTTTTTTTTGCTCGTTTCCTACCATTATGAAATATCATATTTATTTCGAAGACGGCTCTAATGGTTTTTATAAAAAAAAAATCATGTTCAGATGCAGTCCGCATTTTTGTAAAAAAAAAACGGTACCTGTCATAGATCCTTATTTTGATTTTCTACTTTCTCATTTCGATTTCGATCAAAATTTTCATATATGAGTTTCTGTGATTTTAAAATAATATTGTATACAAAACATTTTTATCCTTAAATATATACAGTAAAACCCGCTTAAGAGAAACGGCAAAGTGTCACAGTATTTCTTTCACTTAAGCGGGTTTTTCACTTAAGCGAACCCCGCTTAAGTGAAAAATAATTTCACTTAAGCGGAGTTCGGATAAGTGAAAAAAAAAATTTATTGAACAACGAAAACTAGCAAATTTTGTTCTGTTCGATTCAATTTATTTTTTTCACTTAAGAGAGTTTTTTTCAATGAAAAATATTAAAAATTAACTGAAAATATGTTTCAGTTATCCGGGTTTTTCACTTAAGCGAGTTTCACTTAAGCGGAGTGTTTTAAGGGAAATTGGTCGGAAAATACTTGGGGATGAAGAAAGTGTTTCAGGTAAGCGGGTTTTTCTCTTAAGCGGGTTTCTCTTAAGCGGGTTTTACTGTATTATTAAATATTTAAAATTGTCAGTACATTTCTTTTAATTTTAAAGAAATTTGTATAGCTATAAAGAATTTATATGAACGTTTTTATAATACGAATTCTATATACTACTGAAATAAATCAGCCAAGTAGAAGACCTAGCACTATTAATGGACTTGTTGAATTATTGATTCAAATTAGCTTTTTTGCCCTTTAGTCCACAAAAATTGGCGTTTCGTCCGGGCGATCTCACATGGACTCATCAGTTGACGAAACGCCAATTTTTGTGGACTAAAGGCCAAAAAAACTAATTTGTATAAAGAATTTATTTATTAACACTGAACACTGAACTAAAATTCTCTTCAAATGTCGAATTGAAATGACATTTGCATACCTAGGTTGCTTTGAATTTTTCTCAAAGGTCTGTTCAAGTTTTTTGAGTTTCGTGATTTTTTTGAAAGTTTCATAAATCCAACCAACATTACATTGAAAAAAGAAAGTTCGTGGTTGAAGAAATGTTTCTTTTATCAGTGTTTTTCTTATAAGCGTGTTTCTTATAAACACACAATTCAACATTAAAATATATGGGAAAGTACACGGTGCTTTTGTTCAAGTTTCTTGTAAGCGAGGTTTTCTTATAAGCGTGTTTCTTATAAGCGATAAATACTGTAGTGCAGTTCAATTTTTGTAATTTTCTGTTCGTTCGAATGAGAACTCTAAAGGGATTTTGACTAACGTTCAAATGTTAAACACAGTAGAAGCGTTAGGAAAATAAAATGCACGACTGGATCGCTCGAACTCGCTCTTATGTAAAAGTATTTTGGAATTTAAAATACATTTTATAAATATAAAAAAATGGATTTATTGAGATAAAAATGTTCAAATGCAATTGATTTCCGGAAAAGTATGAAAACAAGGTTTAGAGATCGTTTTATTATTTAAGTGATTTCTTATATGGGTCATTTTTTAAAAATTGACATTTTTTTATCGTTTCAAAAAATTTTTTTTCAGTTTTTCTTGGATTTTAGTTTCTTAATCTATAATAAACAAGTAGAAAAGGAGTTCTCCGAGTTGCGCAAAAATAATTTCAAATATTTTTCATTTTACGAGTATTTTTCGAAAAAAATTAAAATTGAAAATTTTGAATGTATTAAAAATGTTCTTTTCTTGCATAAAATAACAATAATCCACAAAATAAATAGTAACAATAAATAGTTGAAATTTTGTATAACACATACATATTTTGTTTATGAAGTTGTTTGTTTACGAAATGATTTTGTTTAAAAGCATGAAAGAGTCAAACAAATATTTTTAAATAACGACACATAACTTTCTTGGAACTTTTACGGTACCAATACTGTAAGGAATTATGAAATTCAGTATATTTATCTAGAATATAAAAAAATTAATAATGATATGAGCCATTATAAACTAAAAGAACATTTATTAAGAAACAAATACGAAAATGGCCACGGAGATTACAGGCCACGGAGATTACAAAATCGACTATTTCTTAATTTTAATATAGTAAATGTAATTCAATGTCATCCAAATTATATTAGGTTCAAGTATGAGTAAATACCTTTCTTTTGGCGGTGGTTAGACTAAAAAATATTAATACGGTACAAAGATAACAAGGCCACGGAGTTTACACTGAATGAACTCTCGGATGAAAAAATTATTTTGTATGTAAATTTTAAAGGAATTAACTGCAATAATTAAATAATAATAAAACATGAAATTGAAGGTTTTTTGACGTACTATAAGATGATGCATCGTTAAAAATTATTAAAAATTGTTTAGTTGTGTGAAAAAGCGAAAATGTTTAATTATGTTTTTTTTTTCAAAATCTTGTCACACTCATTCAACTAAGTATTGGGACAACAAAAAAAATTTTTTTTTTGCATATCATAAAATTGAAGTTTAAGAGAAGGCCTTTAAAACGACAAGGCCCAAAATTTAAAAAAAAATCATTTTCATCATTAAAAATATTAATAAAACTGATTAAGCATCAAAATCACATCCCAAAAATGCCACGGAGATTACACATTATTAATTACCATGGATATTCGTTACATTCAATCGATCTGCAAATTTTTTCTTATAATGCTGACATATAAACACAGTCACATTCCAAATTTCAAGTCTTTAAATTGAAATGCAAAAAAAAAATAGAAGCTATAACGCTAAAAATGTAATTTTTTTAAAACGACAAATATAACGAATTTCTTTAAGATCTTTCGAGAAAAAAAATTGGGATGCCAATTTCAAGTACATATTTAGTAGTATAGATTTTAGAAAATAGTTTCCAAAAATAATTGTTCACACGTTTTAGAGATTTGTTTGATTTTTCTTATTTATTTAAACGCAGTTCCAAAGAATAGCATTTCTTCTAAATGAAGTTTCTGCCATTAAATAAAATATAAATATAAAATAAAAGACCTTGGCATATTTTTGTATTCGAAACTTCTTTTCTCTTCACATATAAGCTTAATTACCAAGAGAGCATTTAAAATGCTTGGTTTTATTATGAGAACTTGTAAATCTTTTCAAATGACTAAATCTTATACTACTATGTTCAATTCTCTGGTAAGACCTATAGTAGAATATGGGTCTATAATATGGAACCCCTTTTATTTGACATATTCGAAACAAGTTGAAACTGTTCAAAGAAAGTTTACAAAGTACCTTTTCTTTAAAATGAATGGTCCTCAAGTAGAATATAATGTAAGACTTCAAATGTCAATGTTTTTATCACTTGAGGAAAGAAGATTATGCGCAGATGAAATTTTTGTGTACAAAATATTACATGGTTTAATAGAAAACGCTAATATTCTTGAAAAGATTTGTTTTAACGTTCCATACGCGCAATACAGACATCAACATCCTTTTTTTTTGTCTTAGAACACCAAGAATAAATTTATTGTTAAAATCACCGTTGTACCGGATTCCAAAAAAAATCATAATCAATTTTTTCATGATATCAACTTGGACGAACTTAATATTTTGAAATTTAGAGTTTCAGTTATCGATAAAACCATTTCAAATAGAATCCCAACACTTAACTAAAAGTTAGCTTCCCAAGCCTCAATTAATAAAAAAACAAAAAACAAAATATACAATATATATATGTAAAAATATTTTTTTCTATTAATTCTCGATAAAAAAAAAAAAACATTTAATTGTGTAAATTTGTAATTTTAATAGAATGTTTTATTTCACATTCAAGTATTTTTTATTTACATTGTCTTTCTACAATTGTTATATTAATTATATTATGTACTTAATAATGGTAGTAAGTAATTGCATGTCTGCTTACTATCATTTTATCATTTTAATTGAAATAATTAATTAGCATTTAGAGAAAAATTACCGTTATCATGGGTTAGGGTACGAGTACACCATGTAAGACTTTTGTTAAATCCCCAAAAAAATTTTATCAATGTTGGGGTCCTGCAGAATGATTTTTTGTTTTTTTTTTAAACAATGAATAAACAAATAAATTTGGTGGTGCAACAGCTTGAAGTGAACCAGGACCTAGTAACTTAAGAGTCTCAACCATTCCTGTGTGCGTGTAACCTGGAACGGATGGGACCTACAATTTTCTGCCGATTCCGAACTACTAGTAAGCACCACTTTCCATAACAAGAGATATACTCTTAGAGGATTTGTCAATTCATCGCAAGAGGCAGATACTCTTAGAGGATTTGTCAATTCATCGCAAGAGGCAGTACACCCCCTAAAAACCTTTTTTTTTGCAGCGGCTGAGAATCGAACTCGAGACCTTCCGAGTTCATTTCCCAAATTATTCTTGACGATTTAGGGAACACCCTGTATAGATTGCGATTAAAAATCACAGGCATAAGCACTTAGTTTGACAGAAGCTTGCATATTATATTTATATTACATAGGTACGAGTATATCTTCAATATTTCTAGGGCAAGAAGGTATGCAATATTCTAAGTTCGTATGGAACTCAATCTTACTAACATATCTTTAAGTACAGAGATTCGTTTTTAAGCTGCAAGACACGATTATGGAATAATTTACCCGGCACTGTTTCCCTTGCCATTTCAATTTTCAAACTTTTAAAACCAATGTTCATCGACACCTCCTCTCTTCCTTATTTAACATTACTAGAAGGGTCTCAATAAACCTTTCAGTGTGTTTTAATGGTAAACAAAAAACACAGTCCATAGAAGAATAATATCCAATTTGCGTTTTTATAATCTTTAAGTTTGAATCAATCTGTAACTAAAATACACGGCTAATTGGAGAAGTTTAGGAAGGGCCAAATCTGACAGGCTTTTTATACCTACTTCCGTATAAGTGTATAAGAGATGTTATTATTAGGAAGCTTACAGTCCATAATCGATATAACTTAGCTGACATTCAGGTATATCTTTTTTATAAATAGTAGCAAGCTTTAATATTTTGAATCTGTTGAGTTGGAGAATACGGGTTTCTGCTTTTGTTCAAGATTTGATTTTTTCCACATGAACGAGCATAAATAATAATCTTGTTAAATCTACAAATTGAATGTTTATTTTTTTATTTATTTTTGATTCCATCCCACACACATTCGAAATATAAATAAAAGTGGATAAGCAGTATACATTTAGTAAAATACACGATTGGGCGCATGTACTTGCTGTTATGTTCAAGAAGTGTGGAATTTCAAAAAATTTTCTTATACAAAAATGGAAATTATTATAGAAAAATCCTCAAAACTATAAAATTCATTTATAGTTGGTGCTCGTTTTCGAAATATACTCGTATACCTATAAAAATTGAAAAAAAAACACTAATTTTTTTTTCCAAAAACCCAAAATTTTTTTAACTTTTACAAATACAAAATTTTCCGTAATTACATTACTACATATATCCCAAGTAACTTAATAAATTTGCATCCTACCAGTACAAATAAGTTTTTGTGAAAGAACTTATTTAGTTCTTGTTTTTGTTTTCAAAAGTATTTTTCCTCAAAACAGATAATAAATTGTTTTCTTTTTAAAATGTGTTTTTTTCCTTCGTTCTAAGTTTGAGAAGTTCAGGTATTAAATAAGAAAATTTAATTAACACCTTATATGGGAGTACGCGATCTAGATGAGCTAAAACTACAATGCGAATTTCTGTTCTGGAGATTTAAGAAAAATTGCTCTTTGCCAAATTTGAAACATAAATCCCTCAAAGTTCAAGATCGATGTACAACGTACGACACAGAGTGGTTTCATTTGTATGGAAAGGGTGGGCAAAACTAAAAATGTAATTTGAAATGATAGAAAATAAAATAAATAGTTATACAAAAAGTCTTTAGTTCAATATTTTTTTTTAAATAATTAAAGTTTATAGCAATAAATTCAAAACATCTTTATATAATATACGTCTTTTTAATATCTTTTGTTGGAATTTTAATTTTTAATTTTGGTCGGGGCAATACCCCCATTTATTTAGCTTAATAGAAGCTTCATAACTTAATCTAACTTAAAACTATGAAACTTACAGTAAGGTTGGGCTAACTCAAAACTATGTTTTGGTAGGGGGCAGGATCAAGGGATTATTCCAAGACAGACCGCGAAGGGCAAATCTTAGGAAGCGACGTTGAATGCTCTCGATCCTAGAGATGTGGATTTGTTGATATGGGGACCAAACTTGACTGGCGTACTCAAGTAGAGGACGAACAAACGTTATGTAAAGGGATCGGGTGACGTAGGGGTCGGAGAATTCTTTGGACCACCGTTTAACAAAACCAAGTGATGAGTTGGCTTTTAAAATAATATTATCGATATGTGCCAAGAAGTTGAGCTATCGCTCGCACAATATTCCTAGGTCGCGGATCGATTCAACAGTTGATATGGGTTGGTTATGTAGAAGGTAGAGACGTGGAGGAGATTTTATGTGTTTATGTGAAAAAGTGATTGATTGGCATTTGGCAATATTTAGCTCTAAGCAGTTTTTAATGGTAAGAATGAAAAGGAGAGGACCTAAGTGGCTGCCTTGTGGGACTCCGGAGGAAGCTAAGAAAGGACTAGACAGGGCAGATCTGAAACGAACACAGTAATATCGGTTTTCTAGATAAGAAGAAATCCATTTCAAGAAATTAGGTTCAAAGCCAAGGGCGGATAATTTGAAAAGTATTAGCTTATGCGAAATTTTGTCAAAAGCTTTGCTAAAGTCAGTAAATATAGCGTCAACTTCCTTTCCGTTCTCTAAGGCAGATAGGGAATACGATACAAATTCGACAAGGTTAGTGGTTGTAGACCTACATTTAAGAAAGCCGTGTTGTCTTGGAGACATCAGGGACTTACAGCGGAAACTTAAAATTTCGTACAAGATACTTTCAAATATTTTAGGGATATGTGAGAGTTTGGCAATGGGACGATAGTTTTTAACATCGCTCTTAGGACCCTTTTTGTGTATTGGGGTTATGAAAGAGGTTTTCCATACCTGGGGAAATTCTCCTTGAGATAGCGATAAGCTGAAAATTTTAGAGGGGAAAAGAGAGGGCTGAAGACCATTTTTTCAGGAATATTGCAAGGAGGCCATCAGGACCAGGAAGAAATTCGTCATTAAGTTGATTTAGCTTATTTTTGAATAGACATGGGTCAACAGTAAGTGGAAGAGATGGGCCTAGGGAGAAATTTGGCAAATAATCGAAATAACCAGAATCAGGTACAAAGGAGTCGTCAGTGAAAGATTTCTTTTGAAAAATGTGGCAAAAAAGTTGGCAATACCGTGCGAATTATTTGAAGTTTCGGTATTGAAGGAAAGAGAGGTAGGGTAACCATCGGATTTTCTTTTGAAATTGACGAACTGAAAGAACGACTTAGGATCATTTATAAGGTTCTGATCTGAGGTTAGAAGTAGTTTATTAAATAAATCTGCATTTGTTCATAGCCTAGATGTTTTTTCGAGTATTGTTCGATTTGAAAACCTTAACATCCCTTTTGTTTGCCCCATCAGCCTCTAGGCAATATTGCATGTTAAGGAATTTGTCCTGCATTGATAGGTACTTTATGTACGAAAGCTGGCAAGGAGGTCTGGATTAACTGCGAAACAACTTGCCAAAGTTCGATGTTCGACATAAGCTTTCTAAAAATTGCTTCTTTGGTTTATATTGATTATTTGATTATTTGTTTGTTTCTAGTGGGCTCTGTACAGACTCAAAGTCCAAGCACTATACGTAGATAAAAACACGTTTTCTCTTCGCGAACATGAAAATATGAGAATCATAAGTTTCGGCTTTTCAAAAATACACGAAATAATAAAAAACGCATATATTATGCATTACTTTCAAAGGCGGTTTTAAATAAATATGTAGTGTTTTCGAAAAATAAAATTATCTAGAATTTAGCTTAACTCATTGCTTTACTGTTTTCATCACCTTTTCTCTGGAATAAACTCAAAAAAAAAAAATGGTTAAACCGCAATGTCAAATGTTCAGATTTACGTATTTTTAAAATTTGTGACAAAAAGTCCACTTTGTAGGTCAATTATCACACACAATAATTGCATTAAAAAAATGAGTTTGTTTGACCTTTTGGCCAATTGGAGAATCCACTGTGCGGTGGTCAATCAATTACATTAAAGGTTTTCCAACAAAATTAATTTTTACCATAAGAGCAAACATTTTTGGACTTGCCTATATCATAGTTGTTCCATATTTGACTGATATTTCGAGGTTGATGTTTTTTTACGAATTCATTACTTGACTTTAAAGTATCACTTTTCTACACCCCAAAAAAATAATACTAAAACAAAACCTCAAGCAAAACACTCCCAATGATTTTTAAACAAAAACAAAATATCGATGATTTGGCGACAGGCACCCAAGCCTGCCACCGCCGCCGCCGTTACTGTTGATGTATAAATAAACAATTTGGTAAATTGGACTTTTGTTTGTGGATTTTCAATGACAAGGAAATAATGATGGGTAATACAAACAATACGCATATATGAAGTGGAGATTCGTGATACGGAATGGACAATTTAATACGCTTTGAATTTAAACATTTTTTTTACATTTTATCCAGAGGGTGTTTTCAATTTAAGCTTACCTATTTACTTTTGAAAATTAATCTTTGTCGTGTTCTAGAAAGAACAGTTTGAGTGGTCTATCTTTTACGAATCCGTCACTTTGTGGAAAGAAAAAATATATATTTTTTTTTAAGTACACTCTGTTCATTGTGTGGAATTCGTGGAGAAAGCAGTATTTAATTTAATTTAATTTATTTATTTTAGGCTTAATACAAGCAGAAATTAAAACTAGACATAATATTCTTAAATCTATACTTAAACGTAATAAAGGTAGAAATGTTCGAAGTGGGAGAGTATGAGTAAGGGAGTAAAATTTATTATTAATTTATTTTATTTGGCTTGATACAAAACTGAGGTTAACGTCGAAAGAATTAGCGTTTTATTAATTATCATATAATTTAGACTTAATAATTGCTTAAAACTAAAATGGGAAGAAGGTTTATGAGGGGTTTGGGACAGAATTCTTCTAAGGGATGCAGAATTGAGGGAAAAATCAAAAATATCTTGAACAGAGTTGGCTCTGAACGTAACAATCTGGAGATTGGGTTGAAGTGTCCGTAGTTGGTGCGGTTTGTAGGGAGGTGGAAAAAGGGGACGGAACGTAAATGACGCGGGTTTGTAGTGATAATTATTAATTCAAGCAAGGCCGGAGAGTCAATGATACCAGTAGGTACCAACCTTCTCGAGGCTTGCTCGAAAGGTTACCCCCAAAAAACACAATTTCTCGTATCATTTTTTTGGTTTTGAACCGTGAGCCGAAGAGGAGCCTCCTTGAAAAGCCACTAGAGATCTTTCACAGTGGTCAACAAAGGAAAGAGAACGATTATTAAATCACAGAGTATTATTTTCTTGTGTGAATCTATTATATATCTATTATAACGCATATCTATTATAACGCACTTCTATTCGGCACTATAGTAAAATAGTCGATTTTTGACGTTTATCCATTGGTGCGCTTGGAAGTATTAAGATTAATACAGGGTGTCCCTTAATTCCTGCATAATATTTAAGGGTGTGAGTCTAAGGTATATTCTAAGAAAAAAATCGTTCTACAGTAAGGGCCTATCTAAATGAAATTTCTATCATTAGTACTAACAGCGCAATTACCGTTAACATGGGTCAGGGTTCACAAAAATAGGCCTTTTCTTAAATCTCCGATATATGATATAAAAATTGGAGATAGGCCCATACCGTAGAACGATTTTTCTTTTAGAATATACCCAAGAACCACGCCTTAAAATATTACGCAAGAATTAAGGGACACCATGTATGTTCACCGATCTGCAACCCCGTTACTGACCAACTCCAAAAGTACCAATATCTACACCTTTTCATCGACTCAGTTCATTCGAAGTAGGGTAAGGGGTCGGTTATGCTAAACCGGGTTTCAAAATCAAGTTGGATTAAAATTAAGTCCGAGCAGAAACGTAGACAAAAATCAAATGTTCTGCTTTGCCGAGAAGCGAAAAATGCTGACCAGAAGAGTTCTGTTCATTGGAGAGAATATTTTCAACATCCAAAAAGCTTTTAATAAGTAGAACGGGCCAGTGTATGCTCATACATCAAGAGGAGCGCCTGAATTCATTCCAAGGGTTAAAAAAAGCCAAAATCCTGCTAAAATAATAGTATGGTGCGGAGTGATTTATTTTGGTGTCGTCGACCTTAATTTTTGTTAGAAAAGATTCAAAACTTTGATGAAAGTTTATCAAACGACTGTTTAAGAGAACATCGTGCAGACTCTCAACGGAACAATATTCGCCGAAAAGATTCAGCTCCAGCTCACTATTGGAAAACCACTCACGATGGGCTCAAAAACAATTTCATTTTACCGGAACTTAGCCAGCTGGGAGTCCGGAACTCAACCCGTTGAATTATGATCCGTTTTAGAGGGGACAACCTACTCTGCTCGACGCCAATTTCCCATTGAATAAGATACGTCCAGTGATAGATGATTTGCCAGATCCTGCAATAAGTCAAATGACAGTCATTTCGAATAATTTCTTCTTTGAAGTGTAGCTTTTGATCTATGAAATAGATAGAATTTAAGAGGTTTTAAAAAAATTTCGTTGCATATTTATGACTAAGGTACCTTCAAGCACAGATTCTAAATTATTTAAGATATTCATTAGACTTAAAATAATTTTTGACGCTACATATCCTTGCCTTATTTAAAAAAATATAAACAAATAAATATAAAATAGAAATTTTTATCTCACTCTCCATAAATGACAATTCGGGTTAAACTTTATAAAAGAGGACATTTTAATTCTTATTAAAAAAAATAGAGAGCAATCTGGGGAATTAAGACGACATCAAACATTAGGAATCCAGTTTTTTCTTTATTCCTTAATGGTGTGCTAATTTGAATATATTTTTGCAGAAACAAAAATTATAAAACAAAAAAAACCACAACTTCAAAGAAAACTGTGTCAAAAAAATTCTGAAAGACGGAAATCCTCAGTTCCATAACGAACTCATAAATCAGATGAAATCTCCTTCCGGCCGGAAACATGAGGTTCTTTGCTTTTTGCAAACATTTCTCTTTTTCCAAACGCAGATGCTGTTTGTTCGGTGTTGATATAGGAAGATGTGAAATTCACAACTAAATTATGAAACATTCTTGAAGATTTGGGACACGGCTATTATTGTCATTCAAACTATACATAATCAGGATAAACTCAAATAGCTGTGTTATCATTATAAGATTATGGAATGTAAATTGTGGTAATTGTTAGTGACTGCTTATGTTACAGGTTTTATTTTATATTTTATGGGATTTTTTTGATCGGCAATATAATAGAAAATATCCAAGCACGGAAGCAAAATATAATTGGCCAGGGAACGGTAGAAGTGAAATTGACTTTAAGCTTCCTTTACAAGAATATCAATTTGATTTGCTTTTCAAGAAAAATAAAATGCACGACTGCGTCGTACGAACTTGCTTGTTCGTTATTAGATAAAACTGTTCATAAGGATACAATTATTACTTGCGACTTATAGGTACTATAAGGCAAGTTATGCATTCGTAAAAAAAATTGAACTCGAGATTTTGATCAAAGTTGACATTACGATGATAGCGAAGACTAAAAAAGTGGGTCTCGCAATTCTGTCAGTCTGTCTGTCTGTCGGTTCGACTACAACCTAAACGGTTATCCACGACCATTTGCACAGGTAAAAGGATTGATTGGGCATTAGTACCTTTCAACCCTACAAATCACCAGGTGCAGATGGTATCTTCCCAGCTCTTTTGCAGAAGGGAAAAGAATTCCTTATGCCATATCTCATTAATATTCTACGGAGTAGCATTGCTCTCGGGTATATACCAAGTCTATGGAGAACAGCTAAGGTAATCTTCATTCCCAAAATAGCGAAAAAGGACACAACCCATCCAAAGTCTTTCAGGCAAATAAGCTTAACATCCTTTATACTGAAAACTCTGGAAAAGGTAATTGATAACTTCATAAGATCAGAAGTGTTAATAAGTAGGCCTCTCAATCAGCGACAACACGCATATAGGGCGGGCAGAACAATCGAGACCGCCCTGTTTGAACTAACAAATAAGATCCAAAGAGCTTTAGATGTAAAGGAAACAGCATTAGCTATGCTTTCTTAGACATAGAAGGGGCCTTCGATAACACGTCCCACGAGGCTGTAGGCAAAGCTCTTGTTAGGAAATGCGTACGAATTTTTTTCGAAATTTTATAAATACTTTTTTTTCTCAAAAACTGTTCGACAGATTTAAAAAATAAAAACACAAAAAAATTTCATTTAGTTAAAGTTAGGTAATGGTTGAAAAAAATTTTCCGAAATATGGTTATTGGGTACCCTCAAGGAACCATTTTTTTGTTTTTGATTTTCTCAAAAACGGTACAACCGATTTTGATCATTTTTTTTTTGCTAAGGCTCCCTAAAAATTTGAATAGAACTGGGTATTCAAATTTTCAAAAAAAAAATTTTTGGATTTAAAAAAAAAACTTCAATTTTTTTTCAAAACTCAATATTTCGAAAACCCCATGCTAGATTTTTTTTAAACTTGGTAAATAAAAGTTTCTTAATGTGAGAAAAATTTTTATTTTACTTAAAAATAAAGGTACTCACCATACAAATGTTAAAAATTTAAGAAAATGTTTTTCATAAATCGTATTTTTCTCGAAAACGGCGCCTAGAATTTTCCTTCAATTAATTTTTATGGTCTTCAATTTAATAAAAAAAAAATTAAAATGAAGATATTACAGCTTGTACCTACCATAGAACCATTTTTTCGAATTTTGAATTTCTCATTATCCACATAACGGATCTTAATGAAATTTTTTATAGAGAATCTTCTAAAAAGTCTTAGACACATTGCATTTTAAGACTTTAAAATAAATATTTTTTGAATTTATGTAGGTAAAGAAAAATCTATTTTTTCTCTTTTCGAAAATTCGATACCTTAGAAACGGCTCAATATTTTTTTTTTGTAAATTTAATTTTTATTCGAAAAATAATAAAAACTTTAAATTGGCGTGCCAAAAATTTTTTTTTTTAAATCTCTTAAAAAGTTTGTATACAAAAGCTTTTTTTTAAGAAACCACTACAACAACTTATAATTTTGGTTCTAGCATAAATTCATATTTGCATAGCATTCTGTTTTTATCCCTTACTACTCAAAGAATTTAAAAAATTAATTTTATCCTTATGAACAGTTTTCTCTAACAACATTCGTTTTTAAAATTCCTAGTCTATTACATAGGAGCAAGTTCGTGCGACCCAGTCTTGCATTTTATTTTTTTTTATTTTGTAGTAGTAAGAGATAATAACAGAATGCTATGCAAATATGATTTTATGCAAGAACAAAAATTATAAGTTGTTGTAGTGGTTTCTTAAAAAAATAAGCTTACAAAATGTTTAAAACATTTTTAAGAAAAAAATTTGTAAAGCTTACTTAAAGTATTTATTATTGTCCGAATGAAAATTAAATTTGCAAAATAATTACTGAGCCGTATTTGAGATATCGAATTTTCCCAAAACAAAATGATTTTTTTTTTGAAAAAATTGAATACACAATACTATTCAAATTATTGGGGAGCTTTAGAAGAAAAAAAAATGATCAAAATCAGTTGTACCGTTTTTAGAAAATCGAGAACAAAAAAATGGTTTCATGGGGGGTACCCTCAATACCAACTTTTCGGACATTTTTTGTCGACCATTACCTAGCTAAAAAATATTTATAAAATTTCGAAAAAATCGTATGACCAGGTACCGTTATTTTTGGTCTTAAAAAAAAAAAAAAAAAAAAAAAAAAAAAAAAAAAAAAAAAAAAAAAAAAACGTGTGGGAGGGGGAATTAAAAATGATATCTACCAAGTTTAAAGAAAATCGGCCGAGCCGTTTAGGCTGTAGTCGAACCGACAGACAGACAACCAGACAGATTTGCCAGACCCACTTTTTTAGTCTTCGCAATCATCGTAATGTCAACTTTGATCAAAATCTCGAGTTCAATTTTTTTACGAATGCATAACTTGCCTAATAGTACCTTTAAGTCGCAAGTAAAAAAAGAAATTTATTGTCAAAATTCTTTCAAAAAAATTCAATATACAGTCAAAATCGGTTATAACGACGAATTTAGTTTTTATATGCGATAGGTCGCTGTAACCGATATCAAGTTAATTAATTTCTTTTCAAGTAGAAACCTTTTTTATATTTTATAATTCTTATTTATTGTTGACGAACGTTGAGGTTCGTTTCTGACTCATTTTCCAACACTAGACACTTTATGCGAACCGAATAAAATTAAACTTGAATGAATGAATGAATAAATTGGGGTATAAAAACACTGCGACCTAAAGATCTATTGTGTCCCCCATCTAGAACTGGATGAGGTTGGCTCATTACTACAGTTCTTCCTCCAAATCTGCTCCTCTGAGGAATATCGAAGTATTTGGAGTATTTTAAGGGATGATAATTCACTCTCTTTTATGTGGTGCTTGCCCAGATACCTGTGCCTTTGATGCACGAGTGCATCACATTTCCCCAGTATGTGGTCAGGTGTCTCTTCGTGAGTGTTGCAGAATCTGCAAGTCGCGTTGCTCACCAAGCCAAGGATGTTGAGGTGTCTTCTCAACCTACAGTGGCCTCGTGATTTTCCTGAGGTTTTTCCTACTTAAGCTAATGCAGGTTAGAAAACGCTCTCGGTTGTAGTCCCCGAGTAGGAGTTTTGCCTGTCTTAGCTTAGGGAGTTCTTTCCAGATCTTTGATCTTTTTGTCTCCTCTTCTGTTTTGATTTTGTTTTTGATCACGTTTTTTCCTATTCCGCAGTAGGGCTCTGGCCCTGTAAGGGGTGTCGATGCACCTATTTTTGCTAAGGAGTCTGCCACTTCGTTGCCCTGGACACCAACGTGGCCTGGTACCCAATGAAGCGTGACAGTGTTATTCTTGCCCAGTTTATTAAGCTTAATCACGCCTTCCCAAACAAGTTTGGAGCTGATGGTGTAGGAGCTTAGTGCTTTTAGTGCAGCCTGACTATCTGACATGATGGCAATGTTTTGGTTTTTATATTTCCTATCGAGGTTTCTTCCAGCACATATGCCTATGGCATTTACTTCTGCCTGGAATATGCTAGTGGACTGTCCCATCGGTAAGGAGAGTTTAGTTCTAGGCCCAAAAACTCCAGCACCAGTCCCTTCAGCCGTCCTCGATCCGTCTGTGTACCATTTGATGGTATTTTCTTTAAGACTATAGTTTATTGTTTCGCCTAGCCAGTCTTTTTTGCAACTTAACTCCGTTTTGAAATGTTTTTCGAAGTTATATCTTTTGATCATACCATCTCTTGGGATGTCAATGAGGTTTGTTACTGAGGACCGGATTATCGAATCTTTTTCCCTGTTTCCAATAATTTTAGCCGTCCCAGTACCCTCCTTGGCAAATCCGGTCGTTGTAACCGATATGTCGTTGTAAGCGATGTAGTAATAAACGATTTATTATTCAATGGGATTATAATGGAACTCAGCCGGGACCTAAGAATATGGTCGTTATAACCGATACGTCGTTATAACCGATTTCGTTATAACCGATTTTGACTGTATGTGCATTATAAACCAACTTACAATCTGCTCTAAACTTCAATCGTATTAGAAAATTGAATAAAGCAGTTCAAAGACTCAGCGTGTTATAAAAGCCCGTTTGTTATCTGCCAAGAAATATGCTTCGCTTAAATGGGATCTAGGCGAAATGGAAATCATATCCTTTAACTTTTGATTTATTTATATGATATACAAATTGATAACTTTTCATTATTCTTCTATCTGCCCTTTTAGCACATTTCGCTCTCAAAACAAATTGCTTTATAAAACGCCTATTTGGCTTTTCAACACTAAATAAAACACTCCACTGGAAAATATTGCATATGAAATACTAAACGAATTTATGACCTCAACTTCGATACATCATTGCGTCATGACTACGTCAAAGTGGCAAGCAACCCCCTCTGGCATAAAAGTGCAATCAAATAAATCACCTTTTCGTCGGTCGGGGAAATTGAGCCACAATATAAACACAAACATACCCTGACGTCCAACAAAGTCACACAGCAAGACAAACAAGCACGGCATTACGGCCGGCACCATTGGAGTACAACCATATAGTTAGCTTGGTAATATTGACTGGCCTTAAGGTAGGCAACGGTAAACTCATTCGAATACATTTAGCAGGCTAGAGTGTTTAAAATTGTCGTTACGACGGCCATGGGAGTGGTGCTTTTGGTTGGTGGGCCGTATAAAGGTCAGGGTCGTGGACAACAAGACCACCCTTTTGTGGACAAGAACTTTGCTTGCCTTGCTGTATTTGTTTATAAGCCCCAGATCCCAGACCTATAGCGATACCCATAACCATTTCCACTATCGCCGCACACACATTATAACTCTAGGATACTCTTTACTTCATTTCCCCTTCCTCCGTTCTTTCCGGTACAATTTGGCATTTATATTGAAATTCAATTCTTATTGTAAATCAGAGCAAGGGCAATCGAAATAAAATACGGAACGGAGGTAACTATACACATCATGTGTGAATTTGGGAACACGAACAAGTATCTGTGGAATCTTCAGTACCATTTAATCTGAAGAATAGTTTCTGGGCCTAAGGAAAGAAGCCATTTCACAGCAAATTGAATTAAATCGTAATCTCTAAAATGTTTGAGGGTCTTCAAAATCAATACCCGAAGAGGGAGACTAACTACCGGAAGTAGTGTTTTCGGAAAATTGAACATAGGTACTCATTGGTGTGGGATGATCGTTTATTAAGTTAGAGAGTTCTGAGAAGAAATACAAATGCTGAACATTCCAAATGCACGTAGGTCTATTTGCAATTTTGAGAAATATTGTGTAATATTTCGGATGTCATATTCAATGCAGTTATGAAGGAGTTGGTGATGGTGTTCGATGGAGATAAGAACCTCTTCGTAGATGGATAATAATTGAAAAGACAACCTAAGCTAAGGGCTGAGACAAAGCCAAAAGCAATAAGTAGATTTAAAATTAATAACATTTAAGATTGGATTGGTACTAATAAAAAGAATCTCATGATCTCATGAGTGCAAACTGTCCTAGAATACAATTCAATTCTTTTTAATTATTTTAATGTTTACACAGAAATCACGTGAACTTACCTCTCAAAAATCATGCTTATTGTTAAATTGATAAAACTTACCTGAAAATAAATAAAAAAAAGAAACGAATTAAAAATTTGTTATGGCTTGACAAAAAATGTACGAGTATATGGCAGCGTGCTTCCTAATAGTAATTGCTCCGTTCGGAACTCTATTGGATATTGATATGGGAAATTAAAGTCAAATTGAACTCAAAATGTTTGATAATAAAAAGCATAAAATAGCCAAAATTTTACAAGAAAAACTATTTCACATTCAAAACTAAGTGTAAGTTTGCTTTCATTTTTGTAATAAAGTTGACAGCGCATTATTAATTTGGATTGTTAAAGTAGGTAGATTAGGGATGGAAAACTCGGTACAATTGTACTGAATTCGATACAATTGAGTTTGTGCAAGTACAAAAGTACAATTTGTCTCAATTCAGTATAATTTCAAAATTTTATGTTTTTTTTTTATAATTTACGCGCACTAAAGGGATTATGACTACGCTTAAAATGTTTTAGCACAGTGCGAGCGTTTTAGGAAATTGGGAGAGGATTTAAGAGGAGATACCGATGCACATTGGTTTTGAATGTCTGAATATTACAATGGGAGGGAAACATAGAGTCGGGTAAAGCATTCCCCATTCTGAAGAAAGAATCTTTGAATTTAACTGTACGTCCGAAATTGGGCTCAAGGGTAAACTGATGGGTATTCCTTGAAGCGCGTGTATTACGGTTAAATAGTTTAAGGAGAGGAATGCAGCTGGCTATTTCACTAGAACAGTGTTTATAAAAATACTGGTAAAATAGTGAAAGACAAGAAACATTGCGACGGTGCTCGAGAGTTTCAAATGTTTCTGTTATATTTGTATCACCTATCATTTTTAAAGCTCTTCTTTGAATTCTATCCAAGAGACTCAAGTGAGTTATTGGAGCACCTGCCCAAATATGGGAATTATACTCGAGCTTTGGACGAATATAGGCCTTATAGATGACAGCCAGATCAGAAGGGGTAAAAAATTTCTTGCAACGTCGAAGGAAACCTAAGCACTTAGCAGCGTTTTTGGCGACGTCGAATATATGGTCATTCCACACAAGGTGTTTGTGATACACATACCGAGAACTGAGAGCTGTTTGGTTTTCTCAATGCAAGTGCCACTCATGGATAGCGGCATAGGGGGTGGGTTCTGCTTTAACGACAGGAGACAGCATTGAGTTTTTGAAGCATTAAATTCTACACGGTTTTTCATTTCCCATTTGACAATGCTATCAGGATCAGAATTTAATGAGCTTATCATACGCTGCCGTTCTAGATTCACATCCGAAGAACAAGGACATGTATCTGGAAACGAATATGAGAAGCTGAGGGTACTGTCATCAGCAAAACAATTTAATGGATTAGAAGTTTCAGACAAAAGATCGTTGATGAATATCAGAAAGAGAGTCGTAGACAAAACGAAGCCCTGTGGCACACCAGCATTTATTTTATGGACTTCAGATTTAAAACCGTCCAATACAACTTGTATTGAGCGGTTTGAAAGGTAGTGTCTAATCCATCGAACAAGAGATTCATCAATACCAAATGCACACATTTTCGATAAAAGAGCTTGATGCCAAACTCTATCAAATGCTTTTGAAATATCCAGTGCAATAATCTTACTTTCTCCAAAACGATGTAAAGATTTGTGCCACTGTTCGGTGAGATATACCATCAAATCACCAGTGGACCTATTGCTACGAAAGCCATACTGCCGGTCATTAAGAAGCTTTCGTTCTTCAAGATATTTCTTGAGCTGATAGTTTATCAGTGTTTCCATGACCTTAGAAAGAAGGGATGTAAGTGCAATTGGACGATAGTTGGAGGGGGAAGAAGATTCGCCTTTTTTAGGGACAGGCTGGACAAATGCTGTTTTCCATCCACTCGGAAAGAGACCAGAAGAGTAGGACAGATAGAAAAGCTTACGCAATGGTTTTGCCAGCGTTAAAGAACACCTCTTCAGAACATTTGGGGCGATACTATCCGGGCCAGCGGATTTATGTATATCGAGATCTTTAAGTACTCTTGCAACTGAACGAGGGCGAAAGAAGACTTGTCCCATAGAATCATTAACGCTCGCAATTACAGGAGGAGTCATGGCACTCTCTGGTAGCGTCGAATTGACAGCAAATTGTGCTGCAAGCAAATTGGCTTTTTCTTGAGAGCTGACATAAAAAGTGTCATTGAAAACGAGCGTAGGAACCGAAGACGAAGTAGTATTTCGTACATTTTTTACAAATGACCAAAAATTTTTACTACCTTTGGGACATTGTAGTATTTTTTGTCGTAATTTTTGATCATGTAAGAATTTGGTTCTTTGAATATGATCATTACAGGTCTTTCTAGCTTGCTTAAACTTTTTCCGATTTTCCTCAGTAGGGTTGGCTTTATAATATCGGAAACTTACTTCTTTAACCCTAATAACCTCTTTACAGCTCGAATCAAACCATGAGTTCTCTTTCGGTTTGATAGATTTTTACCTATTCGGGATAGACTTTCTCATTCCGAAAAGAATAAAATTTGTAATCATATCTGCACTGGAGTCCACGTCACTATCGAGGAAGCATAGTGACCAGTTAAACTTCCTGAAGAAATGTGTGAAATGTATTTCACAAAAACAACAAAACATAAGCACATAACAGGAATTTGAAAGTTGAACACATCATCCTGGCCTGAAAGCATTCATTTTCATTCCAAAACAATAACTCTCATCTGTAAGCCCTTATAACTCTTAATTACAGTTTTCTTTTCACTTCTTGATGGCGTCTTGCTTTTTTTTTACTAAACACTAAACTTTAAACTTGTGGATGTGATTTGTGATTGTGGTTTTTCCTTTGTGCATTTTTAAGATATTTAATTTGTGAATTTTAGTTTTATATTTATTTTTTTTTGTATAAGCTGGTGCCACAAAAATAGACAAGTAAAAGATTTAGTTACGTCATTACAATACAAGGCAATAGTTATATGTATATACTTTTAACCTTCCGATAACAACACATTTAAAATTGTACACACAGGGGTGATATAACACCCCAGCCAGGATTAAATGCAAAAAAAAATACTTTAAAGAATAACATTATATTTTTATTGAATCATAACACCACATAATCCTTAACGAAAACAAAAAAAAAGGAATAGAAAAAAAATAATTTTCAGGAAATAAAAATAGTTAAATGCATATGAGGTTTAAATGGCTGCCTAGACCACAAATAACCATTTTTCCTCTAAGAATCTTCTTTCCACATTTACGACAGCTGTTGTTTTTCATCCGTTAACTCTCCACTTATAACACCAGCAATTTTCGAGTCTATTGGATGATGATCTGTAAATTCTAGGCATTTACCTTCGACGCCGGGACTGTAGATCAGATATCGACACTTGAGATATTGAATGACAAATACATAGAACGGCAGAAAGAGAAATCAAGCCAAATCAAAATTACAGTTAAAATAAAATTTCCTGGGGTGATCTAGCACCCCTGTTGTCATCCGAAGGTTAAAATGAAGATAGTATTTTTTTCTGTGGAGCTATTTATATTTTTTTGTATTTTGTATAAGAAGACAAACTGATCATTTTTGCTTTGATTTTTTTAAATAAAATACTTTGGAAAACTTTGAAATAGTTGAATTATTGATTTTGTTTTTTTTTTTTTTCATACAAAATTCGTTTTCGGTATCTACAATTGACATTATTTCATACATACAATTTTATTCCAGATTACAGTACAATTGAAAAATTTCATTTTCCAATTGTAAATTTGTAAATTCTGCATCCCTAAATTGTTTAATCTACAGGCATTTTCTATAGTAGTTACCAACGTCAGTAAAGACTAAAATAAGTTATTTAGGTCTGACAACCATCAACACAATCAATCAACAGTATGTTTTAGATATATAGTGCGACCTCGGTTAAAGCAACTTTCGCTTAACGTAATACCTCGGTTATAGCAATATTTTACCACTAGTACTCCCAGGATGCCATAAATCTGAGCAAGAAATAGAAATTGGACAATCTTCGCCGCGAAGTCAACAGCGACCCCTGGGGACTAGGTTACAAGATTGTCATGAGAAAACTTGGAGCTAAGATGGCCACCCCTATTCTAAATAATCAAAAGATGAGGCACATAGTGGACTCGCTTTTTCCAACTCACCCTACCCGACCCCCGACACCATACTGGCCCAACGACGGGAAATACTACCTTTAAGCGAAGAGTTGTTTCTAGCTGTTAAATCCCTTGAAAACAAAAGTGCTCCTGGACCTGATGGCATTCCTACGAAAGCACTGAAAGTGACCGCCCGAATATACCCTCGGCTCCTGCTAAACATGTACAATAGTTGTCCGGAGGAAGGAGTTTTTCTCAAGAACTGGAAAACACAACGTTTGGTGCTAATCAGCAAGGGAAAAGGAGATCCAGATTTCCCATCCGCTTATAGACCGCTGTGTATGCTAGACACGACAGGGAAGCTTCTGGAGAAAATGTTGAGACCACGACACACCGCTGCAGTACAAGCAGCTAGAGACTTATTAGAAAGGCAATACGGCTTCAGAAAAGGCCACTTAACGATCGGAGCCATTGAGGAAGTAATAAAGGCTACCCAAATCGCCCAACAGGGGAACCACTACTCAAGACAGATCGTATTGCTAGCAACTCTGGATGTCGAAAACGCCTTTAACTCAGCTAAGTGGAGTGATATGCTGAATGCTCTTGAAAACACTTTCAAAATTCCAGTTTATCTCTTAAGAATGGTGATGAACTATCTTACTATCTATGCGACCACAGAAGGCCCACGAATGAAGCAAATCACCTCCGGAGCAGCGCATGGTTCAATCCTCGGACCCGATCTCTGGAACATCTCCTACGATGGCATCCTTCGCATCGAAATGCCGGAAGATACTTTCTTGGTAGGTTATGCAGATGACATTGCCGTGGTAATAACGGCAGTTAAGTATCTGGGAACAGCTTTAAATACGAAACTCACTTTCTGGCAACAGATAAAGTCAGCAACAGAAAGAGCGTCAAAAGTTAGAAGAATGTAGGAGGACCAACGGCTAGTAAGCGTAGGCTTCTGATGTCAATCACGCATGCCATTCTTCTCTATATAGATGTGAGATTTGGGCAGATGCACTCGGACAGGTGAAATACCAAAAGCAGATGGCATCAGTTCAAAGACAAGGAGCTCTGCGCATAGCAAGCTCTTACCGAACGGTGTCGGAACCAGCCGTTCTCTTAGCCGCAGGAGTGACTCCCATTGATCTTCTAGCGGCTGAAAGGAAGTACGTATACGACAAAAAGAGGGAAATTGGAACGGAAGCGGCATCTAAGGAAACAAAAGAGCTTACAAACCAGAAGTGACAAGAGCACTGAAACTCGGAAAATAGAGGAAGATGGACAGCGAGGCTGATCAGGAACGTGGGTGAGTGGTGGAATGACCAGAAACACGGTGAGGTTAATTACTACATCACCCAGTTACTCACCGGACACGGCTACTTCAACGCTTTCCTCTATAAGATCGGCAAACGGGAAGTCCAGCTTGCCAGTACGGGGACTCTGCAGAAGATGACTTAAATCATACCTTCTTTTCCTGCAGTAGATGGGATTCCCTCCACCTAAGCTTGCAGAAGACCATGGGTGTTATCACTCAACAAAACTGGCAAAATATCTTTAAATTCGTAGAGCACATTCTCAGAAGGAAAAAAATAGAAGAAGAAACTGATCGGGAAACAGTTGAGCCCGTAAGTTGATTCCGAAAGGGAAACATGACAACCCTCCTAAAGTATAGCAAAAAGCGGCCCCGGGGGGTAGGTCAGACGTCAATAAGGGTTTTAGAGGAGTTTTAGTCGGTTTGTAGCGAGTCCGACACACGGAGATGGTCAAGGGGTCAACGCCAAGTTTTCCTTACGGTGCATTAAGCATTTCTTCTCGTTTTCCCTTAAAGTTAAAAAAAACTCCAGTAATTGCAAATATTCAGTAAACGTAACTTTCCATCCATGATATCATATTTCGTGTCAACGGCCTTGGCTTTGATGAAAGCATCGCTTCCAATCGATCAGCGAAAACAAGCATCATTGCGCATGGTTAGTTCTTGGATGAGAGACCATTCAAATACCAACCGTGTGCTGGTGATATGTGTTTCTTCGTTGTTCTTTCTTTCTGTCTGTCTCTCCCTGTTGTATTGTCTAAGCCGATGGCCTCAGTTGCCAGTGCTTTAAGTGTCTCTACTTCGTAGATTTATCTACGGAGTAGTGTAATATATAATGTAATGTAATGTGTATCATACTTCGTTTAATCGTGGTTTCTATTTGTCAGCCCCGCTACTCATAAAAATTCTTTTTTCTTTTCTTTTTTCCAGAAACTTCTATGTGCAATTGGAATTGGGAAACTGCTCATCAAATATGAACAACATCAAAGCCGGAGTCGCAAAAGGTTCAAAACTTGGCCCCTTCATCTACAGCTAGTAGAGCCTCATATCAACAGACTGTTCGACTCGATTTTTACAAGAAATGCGGCATCGAAATCAATACAGCAAAATCGGAGCTTGTCTGCTTAGGGAGAGCCCGGGATGGTAGATGTAACTCAGCAACCTCTTTGCAGAAACTTATTTCTGAAATTTCAAATGGATCCACTATTGCAACCAAAAGGAACGTAAAATACCTGGGTATCAATTTGAACGAGTTGCTAAGGTTAAACCCGCACTCAAAAAGTGTACTCAGAAAAGGGAACTGGGCATTCCACCGACTACACCCTGGAGAAGATGAGGACTTAGCCAACAGACGAAGATACTCATGTACAAACAACTCCAAGCCAACTACGGCCAGTTATCAGCTAATGTTTCCAGTTTGGTTCATGATCTCAAAGGCGGCGATGAAGAAACTCAAAATCTTGGAGAGGAAAGTGCTAACAATCTGCATCGGATTCTACTTCGACCGGCAGCGAGCAGAGCATTACAGGAACGAGGATCTCTACAGAGAAGCAAAGACAAATATCTACTAAATTCGGCAAAGAAGCTAGTCCAGAACACCGTCAATCACCCTTATCAGCTAATGAGAAGGATGACCATCGAGCAACGACATCCCGAGCTGAGGTACCTCAGTGTGATGGAAACCTGGACGACACTTTTTTAACGACAAGCAGACACAGGTTCAGCCTAGGTTTAGTTGCTTTAGTTTAGTTGCTTGGGTTTCGAGGAATTATGGGTGTTGTTGAAAAATGTTTTTAGACTGTCTAGAATGCAGAAGGCAAAATAAATCGAAAGCAGAAAAAATGTGTTTAGCAAAATTGTTTCTCATTCTGGGTAAAAAAAAAAACACGATTTCAATTAATGACAAAATGACTCTTTAAAAACTGAGTGAGTAAAATAAACAAAAAAACCGTAAATATTGCTGATTAATTAAATTATAACTTTTCTTTTTTCCTTTACGACGAACAATATTCTTTTGTTTTTCATAATCTGGCTTGCACGTTAAATTTTAATTCAAGACACAAATTCATTTGTGACTTGGTTATTGCAATAACTGCAGTTAACGCAACTGTTTGCATTTTTATCGGCTGATTTACCGAGGGCGTTCTGTAAATATACAATATAAAGGGTTTCTCGGTTAAGGCCTGACAAATTTGAACTTTCACTGTGAACGCACCCTTAAAACAAACTGTCAATGTCAAAATATTCAGTAGTAATATCACGAACGAAGGACTTTTAAAAACAGTCGACAGCAACTTTAAATCCTTAACGCCAATTTTTGGTCGTAATTTTCGTCCCAGCAGACAAGCAAGTCAAAGCCTAGTGAACAAATTTGAGTCCAAACTTTCGCTGCAGGTTCTTGTACCAGTGCGAAGAAACGGGTTGGTAGAGGGGCCGCTCAACAAGACTGGCGGTGAGGCGCGGCGGGCGTCTTGAGAGAAGTTCAAAGCCAATATTGAACGAGAGATAAAGGCCATTTTCGTCGTTTTTGTCGAGTCATCGAAAATTGGTTTTAACGTTTTGACAGACGCTAATATGTTGTGGGCATATGAACAACGTCGAATTTTATACATTAATGTTTTGATTGCGTTTCAAACTAATAATTTCAATTTTCAGATATCTCAAAATGGCTTATGTATTGTTTTAAATATAATGCACGGCCGGCTCCCACGAACTTGCTCTTTGTAAAAGATCTAAATTTTATTCAAATTCCTCTAGAAAAATAAAATTCACAGCCTGTTAATGCTGTAAATTTTATAAGAGTCGGTAAACATCGACCAATATTTGCGTCTTAGAGGGGCACGGCAGCATCTGATCTGACCTGATGAGCCCACTGTCGTACCTGGGCGAAACGCAACTTCGAGTTGAGGTCACATGAGCTTTCAATTGAATCATAAGGAATAGCGATCTACATCGTGACCTTCAAATGGAAATGATCACAGAAGTGGTTAAACAAACCACATCACTAAATTTAAATGTAGATAAAAAAATATCTTTTTCGATAGCTAGGTACTTAAATGAACATTCGACGCAACCTATACAAACAAACTAAGACTACACAATACTTTTCAGTTGTAGGCAATTTGCAAATAATCACTTACTGAAGTTAAAAGCTAAAGTTGCAACCAATTTTAAATCCTCTAATCTAATATCATCCTTCTTCGTCCACTGAAGTTTCCTTCAACGTTCATCACACTTACATATTATCGACACGAACACAACCAACCCTCCAATGCCATAAATAATCCTCAATGATAACCCACAACATACACTTCAACCCCGCTATATAGCCACCTCTTATTAAGTATTAAAAGCTCCCGATTATCTTCATCAATCTGCATATGCTGTTGACTACCTCAATCATTGCTTTCAACAAAGAAGAGGACATGAAGGAGCTCGACTCCCCAAACGAAATTCTGAAATTGATGCTTTTAGCAGCCTCTAAAGATAGCATCCATGTTGATTTGCGTAACGTAGCGAAAAATATGCCATTCCGTTCTCAATATATAGGAGAGGGCAAGGGTAATTTCTTTAAATCCATGCTGCTAATACGATGCGTGAAATTCAGACAACAACAAACATTTGATTTTCAGGACTAAACGAAATGGAACATCCCCAGATATTCTGTGCAGGTACGAGTCAAACCTATAATACCTATTTGTAAAATCTTCAGTTTTTGGAAATGTGAATTTCGCCAGATTAAATGTGTGCGTTTTGCTTGATTTTATGAAATCGTTTTAAAACGAGTATAAGATTTTGTTAAACACACAACGAGATCTCTCTCCATGCCCTCCCCCTCATCAGTTAAGAGTCAACATTAAGAGTGCAACAAGTTTCACTGAATTTGCGCGTTGTTGTTTAATTAACAGATTTTTTTTTCAAACTGCCTAATTTAGTATTAATATAATAAAAAGGTTCTTCAAAAGCATCTCATTTTAAGTTATCTCCTTTTTTAAGCTCTTTCAGCGCTGCCATATTGAGCGGACGAGCCGCCCAGGCAAGGATCAGCCATTCATAAATCACTCCGCTCGGAGTTATGAAGGGCAATATTCTCTCAATTTTTCTTAGCGAATCAAACCGTATATGGAGCAGTTTAACTAACTGCATTTTATCTAAAAGGATTTGGACCAATTATAATAAATCCCCAAAACCTGATCACTTGATCTGATATGCGGACCCAGGCAAGACATAGCCAGGATCGTAGCTAACTGTAGCGGACACTAATCAATAGAAGACCATACAGCGAAGCTAGGCATTCTTTACAAAACACTGACTGTCATAGCTGTGAGGACCATCTTTTGACGACATTGACCAACGTTCGAAAATGAAGATCAAAGACTTGATCTCTTTTCTCAACGCGAGGACGACGTGACGCACGTGGCTCAAGGACGAACTTTGGTTACTTCGGTGCCGTGTTATCCATTTGAGTCCTTAGCCCTCAGTGCACAGGGCTTTGCCGGAAGTTTACGGTGCGACGGTCGGATGATTACTCAATCGGATTGACTACTGTTTCAGCACTAGTTAACAAGCTGTCTAGCTTGGCACAGTGTAGATGGTTTCGAAATGATCCAAGTTCCGGATGTGCAAAAGCAAACACACAATAAGAGACGGCGAAACTGACTATACTATATTCAACAAAAATTGTCAGTCAAGAGAGCTTTTTCCAAATCAGTGGCGCTTGATGCACCCTCACTGCGTTGAGAAAAATGCCACTTAAAAAAGAGCAAGCCACTTTCCTTATCGAATTGTTGTTGTAATTCTTCGCAAAAAGTTGTACACCCCAACACGACCGTTGTATCCTACTGCTGAAGGGATACTGATTCTTTCAAGTCAATACGATCGTGCGCTTGTTATCTACATCAAAACAGAGTTACCATTATCATTCTCAATTACAAGCAAAGAGCTTATTCCGTGGATTTTTTAAGGAGCTTTTTGGATTTGAAGCTTTTGAGAACAAATTTTATGAAGTTGAGTATGTTGAGTGTTGGCGATTTATAATGGAAACTAGGGAAACCCTGTGAGAGCTTTGAAAGGGACACACTTATATAAGCCAATGAAACCAGGGTGAGAGGCAGACTTCCTATCTTCCCTGTACTGACAATTTTTGATGAACAGAGTATAGATCTCTTCTTATTTTTTGACTTAACCCAATCTGGATGACTCTGTGAGAATGTCCACAATGTCAAAATGGCGCACTTCAGCTAACAGCCGGAGGTCGTCATTTCTATACCTGCCGTATTGAGCACTATGAACTGTAACACGTTTATGAAAATTATCAGTAGGATTGCTATCTGTTGATTTAGATGAGATAACTAAAAAACGTAGTTAAGGACTTTATATACCTACAGTGATGGACATTAAGATAGACACACTCCTTAAGGTTTTAAGAATTCAAATATTTTATTCAATAAATACTTAAAATAAATTTTAATTTGGACTTCAATTTGTTTTTTTATGTTTATAAAACTAGTTTTGATGAAAAAAATAAAAAAAAATTTGGTAACAAAAAAAATATTCATATATTAAAACAAAAATCAGCATATTTCGTGGTCATTAAAATAGATACAAAAATTTAACATTAAAAAAACTAAAACTTTAACAGTACCTAATAATTTTTTTTTTTTTAATATTTTGTTGCCCCACCCTTACTCCCTATTACAGCTTGAAACCTGTTGGGCATGGAGTCAACTAGTTGACGGCATTTCTCAACGGAAATTTTTGACCATTCTTGTTGTATAACCCGCCACAATTCCGTTTTATTTTTAGTGGAATGCCTCCCAACCGCCTTTTTTAAATCCCCCCACAAATGTTCTATAGGATTTAAATCAGGTGATTGGGATGGCCATTCCGTAACATTGATTTTATTATCATTGAAGTATTTTTACTTGCGATATAGGTACTATAGGGCAAGTTCTGCATTTGGAAAAAAAATCGAACTCGAGATTTTGATCAAAGTTGACATTATGATGATAGCGAAGACGAAAAAAGTGGGTCCGACAATTCCGTCTGTCTGTCTGTATGTCTGTATGTCTGTATGTCTGTATGTCTGTATGTCTGTACCTCGAACTACACCCTAAACTACCGGAGGTATTTTCTTCCAACTCGGTAGTTAAGAGTCTTTGGTGATTCCCTAGAGGAGAAATTGAAATTTTTTTTTTAGCTCCAAAACTAAGGGTACCCCCCGTACACCCGTAATACAAAATCTTATTTATCTCGAAAACGGCTCTAACGATTTTGATAAAAAAAATTAAGTGTGATATTATGGACACGGACTATATTTTGGTGAAAAAAAAAATTGGGGGGAAATGTTATTAGGGGTACCCGTCATAGAACGGTTTTTTTGATTTTCGAATTTCTCACCAACGGCTCCAACGATTTTAACCAAAATTTTTATGCAGGAGCTGCTTTGCATTTGAAAAATTATAAACTAAAATTTTTTTCGAAAAAATAGTTTTTGGATTTTTAAAAAAATAATACAATTTTTTTTTTGAAAATTCAATATCTTGAAAACCGATACACGATTAAATTTTTAAATTACGTTTTAAAATGTATTTTATTAAATACTAACAATTTGCATATCAATTTTTTTTATAAAAATTTTAAGGAAAATTTAGTACACAAAAAACATGTTTCAATGTGTCTGTATGTCTGTACCTCGAACTACAGCCTAAACCACTGGGGCTATTTCTTTCATTCTCGGTAGTTAAGACTCTTCGGTGATTCCCTAGAGGAAAAATTGAAATTTTTTTTTTAGCTCCAAAACTAAGGGTACCCCCCATACACCCGTAATGCAAAATCTTATTTATCTCGAAAACGGCTCTAACGATTTTGATAAAAAAAATTAAGTGTGATATTATGGACATGGACTATATTTTGGTGAAAAAAAAATTTGGGGGGAAATGTTATTAGGGGTACCCGTCATAGAACGGTTTTTTTGATTTTCGAATTTCTCACCAACGGCTCCAACGATTTTAACCAAAATTTTTATGCAGGAGCTGCTTTGCATTTGAAAAATTATAAACTAAAAATTTTTTCGAAAAAATAGTTTTTGGATTTTTAAAAAAATAATACAATTTTTTTTTTGAAAATTCAATATCTTGAAAACCGATACACGATTAAATTTTTAAATTACGTTTTAAAATGTATTTTATTAAATACTAACAATTTGCATATCAATTTTTTTTATAAAAATTTTAAGGAAAATTTAGTACACAAAAAACATGTTTCAATGTGTCTGTATGTCTGTACCTCGAACTACAGCCTAAACCACTGGGCCTATTTCTTTCAATCTCGGTAGTTAAGACTCTTCGGTGATTCCCTAGAGGAAAAATTGAAATTTTTTTTTTAGCTCCAAAACTAAGGGTACCCCCCATACACCCGTAATGCAAAATCTTATTTATCTCGAAAACGGCTCTAACGATTTTGATAAAAAAAATTAGGTGTGATATTATGGACATGGACTACATTTTGGTCAACAAAAATTTTGGGGCAAAATTTTATTAGGGGTACCTGCCATAGACCCGTTTTTTTGATTTTCGACTTTCTCATTAACAGCTCTAAGGATTTTAACCCAAAATTTTAAGCAGGACTCCCCTTAAGGTTAAAATAATATTGTATATAAAAATATTCTAAAAAATATTTATTGGGTTTTAAAAAAAAAATTTAAATTCAAAACCTATGAACGATTATTTTTTGAAATTATTTCCTAAAATCAATATTATTAAATACTTAAAATTCGCATCCCATTTTTTTCTTGAAAAATTTTAGAGAAATTTCTTATATAAAAAATGTATTTAATAATAAAATAATTTTTTAAAGGTTTATTTGCATAAATTCATACTTTTCCGGAAACCAGACGGCAATTTTATGCATTTGAACATTATTATCTCATTAAATCCATGTTTTATATTTATAAAATGTGTCTTAAATTCCAAAGTACTTTTACATAAGAGCAAGTTCGTGCGATCCAGTCGTGCATTTTATTTTGTAAGTTTTGACGAATGCTTCGGATCATTATCCTGCTGTAGGATCCATTTTAATGGCATATTCTCTTCCGCATATGGCAGCATCGTGTTCTTCATGATATCAACATACCCTACTTGATCCATTTTACCTTCAATAAGATGAATTGGTCCTACGCCATACCAGGAGAAACAACCCCAAAGGAGAATACTTCCACCTCCATGCTTTACAGTCTTGATGGTATATTTTGAATTGAGTTCACAACCTCTTGGTCTTCGAACAACTTGTCTGCCATCACTTCCGAACAAGTTGATCTTCGTTTCGTCGGTCCACAAAACATTTCTCCATTTTTTGAGTCCTTCCTGTCCAGTCCAACTAAGATGGTCTTTTGCAAACTTCAAGCGAGATGCTATATTTTTTTTTCTTAAAAGGGGCACTCTCCTTGCGATCCGCCCGTGCAAATTATTTTCGGCAAGTCTCCTGCGAACTGTTCTGGAAGAAACTCCAAGCTGTAATTCGGCTCTAATGTCTTTTGAAGACTTAAAAGGATCTTTTTTGGATACACGAATGATGTCTCTATCTTCTCTGATGGTCGTTTTTCTTGGCTGGCCCAGTTGTTTTTTTTTTCCCTCGTTGGCTTAATTGCGTGAACAATTAGCTTGAGAGATCTACCAACTTTCTCAGCTATTTTTCTTAGCGATTTACCTTCTTTACGCAAAACTAAAATGGCATATTTCTCTTCCTTGGTGCAGTGTCGTCCACGCCCCATAATCTCTAAACTATTACACTATATGTATATATATATATAAAAAAAAGTAATGCAGTTGGAACATACCGTTTTGCTAAATTAAGATTTTTAAAAAATTATTGAATTTTTTCACGCTAAAAGTTAAACACGTCTTGATTATTGGTCTGTTTCTATTTTAATGACCAGGAAAAATACTTGTCTTCTCAATAAACTGTTAATTTGCGATCACAAAGCAAGAGAGAAAAAACTAACGGTCCCATAATTTTACATAAGGCAGTGTTACTGTGTTTATAATAACAGTTAGAATTTTGAGAATTGCTTGTTGTTGTTTTTATTTGACTTTATATAATGAAGTTGTTGCTGTTTCTATTTTAATGACCATATCTGTAGGTGCCGCTATAAATTCAGAAAATGACACCAGCACTGAAATCAAACGGAGATAAACTCTTGCCAATCGCTGTTTGGCAATTGAGTAGCAAAGTCCTCTCTCGAGCAACTAAAGTCTCCCTATATAAAACTTTCATCATCCCGGTCCTTGTCTATATAGTGCAGAGACATGGACTTTGTCGAAAGTGGATGAGAGCGCTTTAGGATGTTTCGAGAGGAAAATTCTTCGCGTGATCTTTGGTCCCGTCTGCATAGACGGGGAGTGGATGAGAAGATATAACCACGAACTGTACGGGCTGTACAGCGAAACTGACTTAGTCAAACGAATCAAAGTCCAACGACTGAGATGGCTAGGTCATGTAGAGCGAATGGACCGGAATGTTCCGGCCCGGAAAGTCTTCGAATCCAACCCCGAGGGACGGCGCAGTAGAGGAAGACCGCGACTCAGGTGGCGAAACTGGAGACAGCTAGCTAGGGATCGAGCTAGATGGAGAAGCTTGTTGGTTGAGGCCCTGGTCCACCCCGGACTGTAGCGCCACCGTAAGTAAGTAAAGTAAGTAAGTAACTAAAAAACGTATGGGTGATTCTACAAACGATGTAATTTTCGGCGGCCCCAGAAATATTTTAAAATCCGTTTTCAATTATTTTATCTATTTTTTTTTTATAAAACTAAAACTGATTGATATCTACCTGTCCAAACAACATTACGAGTATTAGGGTGACCTTATTTTATTTTGCTCAAAAAATTCATCAAAGTGTCTGATTCTCAGTCCCCTGACGTGTCCCCTTTGCGTTTTCGCAAAGAAAAGTTATTACCGTTTATTTATTTCAGGTCTCATACTAAGATGAATCCTACCGAAGTTTCGCCAAATAATACATCTTTGCTACGAAATAGATAAATATTTTTTAGTAATTGATGTTATTACAAAAAGACTTAATTAAACTTTGTTCCCCGCATTTCTAATCAGTCCCCTGCAATATTGAAAAAAATTTAAATCAATAGCTAGGATATATATCGAATTTCTAGCGCTAGTAATTTGAAGTACCGAGTCTACTTAAAATAAAATCGTGTTAAAACTCGCTTCTGTTCGTTATGTCAATATCTTGAATAAGACATTCGTGCAAGAGGTCGTGGATTGGCCGTTCAGTTTATCAGTCTTTTGGTGAGTTTTTACAAAACAAATTTGATTTCTACGTTAGTAGACATCTTTTTAGCATTATAGTATAGGTTTAATAAAACTGTAATTTTACGTAGTTATTTTTGTTCAAAAACACTCAGTCCTGAGAAATTTTCAGTTATGTTGAACATCGAACTTCATTCATTTCATTCATTAAAAAGAATATAATTTATTTTAAATTAATTCTAAATAAAATAAAATATTTAATTATTCTTTTATATCGTCATGTTTATCGATAAAAAAAAATTAAATTGGAAGACCGAGGACTAAGCTAAGTAAAGCGCAACAGCTGGAGAAAAAAAGATAATTGAGGAAATAACATAAATATGTTAGTGATTAAATACTAAACTTAGATAACCCAGAAATTTTAGCTTAAATGTCATCAACCTCAAAATAATTAACAAAAAAGGAAAATATAAAAATGAAATTAAAATATCAAAAGTCGGCGAGAAGTTACAAAAAAATAAAATATATCACTTCAATATTTTTACATGTAGAACATGTTTTAAATAAAAATATTTTATTTAATTTTTTTATTTATTTTTATATCTACATATTTTGTTTTTTATAAAAGCTCTCAGGAGAAACTAACTGAAATATTATATTCTTTTAATAAAATTATTTTTTTTGACTGGCCGCTTTCAAAAACGCAAAGAGACGTTCTAATGACCAACTAGAACAACTTTTAGGACTTTTGGCTTCCAAAAATGTCGTGCCGAAATTTTTAACATTTTATTCCATTGTTTGCTGAATCACACATATATATACATAGGTAAATTGAATAATTTGAATTTATCTCTTTCGACACCCCCGAATGAGTAATATAGCAGACTCTATATTTCACTGTACTTTTAACAAATCGCGCAAATAAATTGAGTTGTATTAAATGCAAAACTATTTTCCACTTAAAATTTAAATCTACGCACTTCTTCAGTCTGCTCTTAGAATTGTAGCAAAAAATTACTAAATTAGCAATAAACTTAAAATCAATGCTCTTGAAAATTTTAGTCTTTGTACGAAAATTTATAATCTCATCAACGGTTCTTGGATACCATTAAATATACCTTGAATACAAACCATAAAGTTGAGTGCCATCTTTAAGGATGGCAACATCGAATTAGCGTTGAAAGCAATTGGAAGTAAGCTTTAGTTTGACGTTACGTCAAGGGTTTAACAATACCTCAAGAGAGGAGACCGTCCGAGCAGCGCTAACGAAAGAGGCAAAGTCTCGTGAACATCGCATACAAGATCCTTTCTGCCGTATTATGTGAACGTCTGAAGCCTTCCGTCAACTACCTGATAGGTCCATATCAGTGCGGCTTTAGACCACCATCGATCAAATATTCACATTACGGCAGATCCTGTAAAAAACCCAGGAACTTCAAATCGACACCGACCATCATTTTATCGATTTCAAAGTCACGTAATGTCTAGTTTTGGCATCCCTGACAAACGTGTCCATCTGTGCAGGATGACGATGGGGAATGCACGCTTTTCCATCAAGGTCAAAAAGATCTCAACGATGCATTTGATGTCGAAAGAGGTTAAAGACAAAGCGATGCTCTGTCGTGCGACTACTTCAACATCGTTCTTGAAAGAATAGTGCAAAATTCACGCGTCAATACAAGAGGCACAATCTTTCAAAAGTCCGTCTAACTACCCGGACCGGACCGGATACGCCAACGACATTGACTCAATTAGAAGAACAAACCGTGATGTCAGTGGTGCATTTGTGAGCATTGAGAAGGAAGTGAAGAAGATGGGTTCAGTGGTTGATGAAGGCAGGACTAATTATATGTCGTCGTCAAGAAAGGACACACAACACCGACACGTCTTGGACAGAACATCACCAAAGACAGCTATAATTTTGAGGTACGAGTAGTTACCTAGGCGCTGATATTAATTCAGACAATATCACCAGAGCTCAAAATCAAACCGAGAATAACTCTTGCCAATCGCTGCTTCTTGGAACTAAGAAGACAATTGAGTAGCAAAGTCCTCTCTCGACCAAATAAAGTGTCCCTCCATAAAACTCTCATCATCCCGGTTCTTGTCTATTATGCAGAATCATGGACCTTGTCGAAAGTGAATGAGAACGCTTCAGGATGTTTCGAGAGGAAAATTCTCTGTATGGTCTTTGGTCCTGTTTGCATAGACGAGGCTCCACTCCCCGAGTGTAGCGCCACTTAAGTAAGTATTTAATAATATGTATATGCACATTCAAGAACATCATTGCCAAAAATGATCGTTCACCAGTTTGCAAGATATTGAATTTTCGAACATTTTTTATTTTTTTTAAATCTACAATGAGAAAAAAAAAAACAAACGTTTTATGACAGATAGAATTAATAACTTTTTTCTTGTACATATAATTTTTGTATCGAAATCATTAGAGACGTTTCTGAGAGCTACGAACAAAGTTTAATCGAAATCTCGAGCTGGATTTTCCTCCAAACGAAAAAAACTTATCCCAACATTAGTACCTATATCGCAAGTAAGAATATCGAAAAAAAAACTAAAAGTTGTATTTCGCTTATATTAATTTTCAGAAAAGACTTAGTATTTTAAAAATAATATATCCATAAAAACTAGGATGTTATCAGAAAATTTTTAAAATATCAAATTTTCGAAAAAAAAAATTAGAAAACTTTAAAGGCCTACAAAATGTTTTTGAAAGTTATTATATGGAATATTTCTTTCTTTTTACAAGCTGACTTAAATCGGTTAAGTCTATAAGTCTAGATTATGATGGTTGATAAAAAATTGTATCATATTGAATGGTAGATCGTATGTTAGCATTCTGACAAAATTGTATCAATAAATTTCTGCAAAATAATATTTTTTTTTTGATATTTGTATGGCAGATACCGATACTTTCGGATACAAAATTTATTTTTTGTACATCTCTTAGGCAGTGTTAAAATACAACTGAGTTCCAAATAATAAAATCGTACATATACGTGATTTTCGCAATATCCTGTATTATAATATGAATAATAAATAATAAACTTTTTAAATGCTTTTTTTTAGATTAAAAAAGGTTTGATTGAATTATTTTTCAAATCTTAGATGAGGCATTGGTTTTAGTATCCCCCCCCCCCGATCTCCCCTAACTTTACTTAAAATGATTTATTTATTTTTGTATGATATGTGCTTAAACAATAATTGTCACATGACTTATAGTTCCTTATTTTTATGGTTACAGAAACTCTGACTTTCAACTAAAAATATAGGAGACCGCAGCACTGCACAGTTTTACGCTCGCCGTTCACATCGGACGATACTGAATACGAACTGACTAATTTGCCCAACAACTGGCAGAGCTACTCTTTTATGATTTGTCATTTTCAAGCAAGTAGTAGCTTTGTATATATAACAATATATATACAATGGTAGTAGTACCCCTTAAAACACTTCTCTTTTAAGGTGACAACGGTTGCGAATAGATTACCGGACCTTCGACGTACGTCTCGTGGTACAAGAAATAAAAATTTGATAAAAATGCAAACACTAAAATTTCATCATATAGTAGATATTTAAAAAAAAACAAATTTATTAAACTACACATAAAATGTAAATTACAATCAGACAATCTATTTTATTCAACTTTTTGTTTTAACTCTAATTTATTTGACCTAAATAGTACATAGCCTGTTTTATTTTCTATTTGAATTTAAAAAACAAAATGAATCACTACTGGAGAAATTCTCTTTTTAGGTAAGGTTTTTTGAATTTATAAGGTAACCTCATCATAAATCCTGGGTGCTGAGTAATTCAATAATAGACGAAAAGGTCTTCCGTTAACCACCCTATTTACACCCCTGCGATAACAAAGCGCATGGAAAGGTAAGTGGTTACCTTCAGTAGCACGATGATTGGTTTTATGATTTCATTAAGCTGGAAGCTGGAAAGCCTTTCGTTGCCAGAAGCGGAGGACATTTACATTAAAAAGATTTTTATGTTTTACTCATTTTTGTGCAAAGACGCGGATGAGTGGCGCCTGGCGCCTCATAATATAAATCGATATGCTTGAGTTGATAGATACTGAGGTTGCGGGAGCATTGACTACATATATACATATACGAGTAAATGTATGTAAGCACAGAAGATAATGGGTACCGATATCGAAGTGAAACAGAAACTTGTGGCTGATTCTGATTCACTATAATGACGTGCATAATAGGGCGGGGTGCGGTTGTCGGTAGGTGGAATGCGATTTGCCTTTTTTCCACCATTTCTCTTTCCTTTTGCTACGCGCTTTCTATTCAAAGTTTTTTCCATTTCGAATTTAATACGAGTATTTAAAAAAAAAATCAAAACAAGATATTTACCGATTCATTAAATAAATAATTTCCAACTAATGAGGTATTAAAGTGCAGAGGCGGATATAACTGTTGATGTGTTGATATTTTGGCATTCCATGGAAGATTTATTAATACGTTTCCGCTTGGCGAATGAATGGAAACTAAAGGGGGAGCGTATTTTATTTTATTAACATCTAGCTGAGGAATTCTTATTTAACTTATAAGAATCCACTTTCATGTCATTATTTGACTCTTGAGGAAATAAATTTGTATTGCGGAGGGAAAGAGTAATATGTAGATATAACTCAGTCAAAGAATCTAAGGTTTAGAATATTCATTTCATACCAAGTTTCTTTTTGGGAGCTTTAAATAGAATGATTAAGGGGTCATTTATAAATTTTTTTAATAATTCATTCTCAGACATAAAAGGTGGCGCAAAATTAATCAATTTATCGGAAGATATTATACGTTTTGCAAATGCTGCCGAACATCAATCATATTTGGCATTTGTGAACTAGGCAGTTGCAGTATATAAACAGACAAGCAATGGAGCGATATACTCCGCAAGAGCGTGGAATAATTGTTTTGATTTTTTTGAATATCAAGGCTGTGGCCCCGAAGCCTGCTGATCGTTTGTCGCGTGTGAATAACTTTCAAGCCATCCTTAACAATGAAGAAGACGATTTTGTGTCGAAATTCGTCATGAGCGACGAGGCGCATTTACGTGGTTACGTCAATAAGCAAAATCTTCGTTTCTTGGGCCCTAAAAATTCGAGTGTGATGCACGAAGAGCCATTACATCCACTCAAAGCCACTGTGTGGTACAGCATTCACGCGGGGGAAGTGACTGGGCCGTATATTTTCGAGGACGCTATCGGCAATACGGTCACTGTTATTGGCGAACGCTACAGGGTCATGATAAACGACTTCTTACTGACGGAATTGGATGAGCGGGGCTTGGTGAACATGTGGTTTTAACAGGACGGTTCAACCGCATACACAGCACGGGCCACAATGGATATTGTGAAGAAACCTTTTCCTGGTCGCGTAATCTCCCGTTTTAGCGATTTGGCATGGCCAGCAAGATTGTCCGATTTAACCATCCAGACCTCTTTCTTTGGGGGTACTAGAAGTCGCGGGTTTTTGCGTCAGACAATCGAAGCCCTTAAGGAGAATATTCGACAGGAATGCGAACAGTTATCACCGAAAATCTTTCGGAAAGCGGCAGCCACTTGACGGATAGGTATTCTCTTTTTCACTTAACCGAAGAGATTGCAGGAGTTCAAATATAGATTTCCATCACTCAAAATGATTTTTTTATTTAAAAAAAAAAATAATTTTTATAATTAATTTTGGAAGGAAATTACAAAAAAAAAAAAACAAAGTTTCAAGTTTTCATGTAGATTTTCTAAAAAAAAATAAATAGAAAGTATAACACAACGAGGGCTTTTTTGTTGCCTAATTCTTTTAAGTTGTGTTAATATATAGAATGTTTATTTTTTCTCCATTTTTCAACCCTTCAATACGAAGTCGTGCAATAAGTTTTGTAACAACTGTATCACAGTATTTCATACGAGCTTGTAAGCAATCACTAATTAAACAATTTTATTAAAAAATGAACATTTTGATTTAAAATAGGACTCAGTTTGATTGTAGATTCATTGGGCTTTACATGAAAGTGTGTAAAAGACAAGAGGACTCTAATTAGAATACTAATCTAGTCAGGAAAATCAAATTCATTACTTTTTAAGGCTCTACAAATCCTAGACGTTAGTCATAATTTCCTCTGTTAGGCATAATTACAAGGTTCAGTGGATGTTCTTAATTGGCTGATAAATTCGATCGATCAGGAAGATTCACGAGTCCGAGGATACCGACAACGGTGAAAGCAGTGGTAGCTTCCACTAGAAAAAAAAAACCTTTTAGGAAGCAAAATGCGATGAGGGATGATTGAAGAATCGATGTAGGGACTGATTACCACGGATAAGTGCCATCTTACAAGTGGCCAACGCATAAATGCTGCATTAACGAAAACAAAACTGGAAACGCTAACGGAAGATGTCGATAAATCTATATAGTTTTACGATGCAAAATGTAAGGAAACGATAAAGTGTAGCCAAAGAGCTTTCAAGAAACTTAAAAGAAGATTCTCTGGGTGACCAAAATCCAGCCTGTTTGATGATTTACTGGGTTATCAGCCTTGAATATAGCACAAAGCTAAATTTTTTGTAGAGGTATAAGCACAATCAAAAAGAGATTCTCGAAAAAGTAGAGAAGTCTTAAAATATCTGTCTTCTCACAGAAAATCATTGGGAATCATCTTCCTGAATTCTTCAGAAATGAAGATCGGAGGTCTTATAGTCCGTTGGTTTAAAATCACGGTAGAGGTGGAGGCTCCTTGTGGCCTTTAGTTTAAACACACAATTCATTGAGGGAAAATTGTTTTCTTAAATCAAATAGGATCATATTTGATTTAAATTTATTTTAATAGTTGGGTCAATGGTAAACTGGTGGGCATTTCTGAAGAGCGAGTATTACGGTTAAATTGTTTTAGGGAAGGAATGCAATGGGCTATTTCGCTAAAACACTATACTTATAAAAATAATGATACAATAATGAAAGACATGAAACACTGCAGCAGTGCTGGGCGATAGATACAAATATTTTCGTTATAGTTGATTTAAATAGATGTTGAATGAAGCTTTTTAAAAAAGCCCACCTAGTTTCAGAGTAAGACTTATCCATTTCAACGTGGAAATCAACAACTTTGGTAACATTTGAATTGCGTTCAACTTAGGATCAAACTGCGACGTTGTAAAGAAGCGTTCCCACTGAAACATAATAACCAACCTACTACCCGAAATGGAATTAAATATCCGACAGTGGGCGCGAACTGCCATAACCTCCCTACATCATCACCTCACACACATAAACCAACCACGATGAACCGATATCAACAACCAACCAAAATAAATACCAGCCGCCCAACACTCACCGATTATACACACAGTTCGACAAAGTCGTCGTCATCACTCAAATTATTTATATATATTTTGTACCGTCTTAAAGTTCACACTACGTTTTTGTGACCATCTTTCAGCTAGTTGCCCAACGGACAACCCTCAGCTATGCCAACCCGAGAAAATTGCGGAAATCATCGTCAATTTCAAGTCGAAGAAGTCAACAGGACCGGATGGAGTCTCCAACTACGTCATCAAAAGACTTCTACATGCAGTGATGATCAGAGGCGTATTTAAGGATTTGGCGCCCCGGGCTGATAAATTTTGCCGCCCTTTAGAACAATGAAAATAATAATAAAAAAACACAAAATGCGTAATATTTGATTGATTACAAAATTCATTAAGAATAGATTCGTTATCTAAATTTTTTGTCAGTTCAGCTTCTATATTTAATAAAGCTAAACTATTAAGGCGCCAATGCGAGACCTTAAATAGGTTTTTACTCGTTTCAATACGGAAAACGATCTTTCTGCACTACAATTCGTCACTGCAGTAAAGCTGTGTCAATCAGGATCGATTCGATTTTTTCTATCCGATCATCGAAAAGTATTGATGATCGAAATCACAAATTTTCATTTTAATCGATCCCAATCTCAATCATTTAGATGATTCTCGTTTCTCGATTTTCTATTTCAATCTCAATCATTTCAATGAGTCTCGATCTTTAGTATCAGTTAACTCGATTAACCATGATTTACTCGATTCGATTTGGTGTTATTTGAGGTATCAGGGGTGGAATCGCGTAAGGTGATACATAGTTGATTGTCAATTTTTTGATTGTCATTTTAAATATAGCTGTCTCTATCATATCAATAAAGAAATATAGAGAGAGCGATTGTAAAAACGACAATCAATTAATCACTTTACTCTTACGCGATACGGGCCCAGGATCTGGTATCGTTACTGTGGGAATTGAACTAGTAATGAGACTTATCGAATATGTAATAACTTTCGACTTACAAATGCGATAGTATCCAAAAGTTAATTTATTCGATAGTACCAAGTCATTCAGTAACTATTAGTCCTAAAATTGATCTTTTAAGGAGCAACAAATGAAATCTTTTCAATCAATGAACATAGTGGCCATCATTGGATGTCATTTGACAATTTATGGCTTACAATATAGAGTAATTTGTGAAAGCCTCAACTCAATCTTACAACGAAATCGAAATGAAAATCGAATCGGAACAGTATTGAACCATTTGAGTGAAATGAAAATGATCAAATGATGGAATCATTTTCGTTATCGATTGTTGAACGATTCGATCATTTGAAATGAACGATTTACACAGCTCTACACTGCAGTGCACAAGTATATTCTTAAAGCAACCTCAGCATATAAAAAGGCTTCCTTCAATTTTTTTCTCTTATATGAAGGTTAAGCTGCCTTAAACTCATATTTTCAGAGTTGTTTTGCTCCAGAAAATGTTTAAGTAAGATACACTCTTCTTGAAAATCTTCACCAAGATCAACCGGGTATAATTTCTGAAGAGTGGTTGCGTTTTTTCGAATTGCTTCTTCACTCATGTGATCAAGCTTAGATAAAAAAATAAAACCATTTGTTATTGCTTCATAGGAGGAATTTCTTCTCTTCAGCGCACTCAATAATTGGTCGCAAATATGGAGAAATATATTTATTTTGAAGTTTTCACGACCACAAAAATGAACCTCCCCTTCGCGACACTCATCATCTCGTTTTTTCTTTTTGACGATTCTTTTTTGATCCATTTTGAAATTTTCAGATTTTTTGCCTTTTCCCATATCTTCAAAAACATCAAAGCATTCTCGTTTTTTTCTCAAAAACGATATGAGTGCCTCGTATAGCCTGGACACAGTTTCAACGTCTGTATCAACACCTTGAATTTTTTTGATACAATATTGAATTGCTTAAGTATAGAGCCCCAAAATTAAGACAATATTTCTGTCTCAAGGGACTTCAATTGGGACAAGTGAGCACGATACTAAAAAGATAAAATAGGTATTCGACGATTTTAACATTAGTAAATGCTAAATTTGATTAAAATTTTGCGCCAATAGTTTTTAAAATAATACCTATCCTTTTATTTATCCATCATTATAAACTATTGTTCATAAAACAATCATTATATTGTTTCTTTAGTCGTTCGAAACTATTGAAGAAGGGAAGGATATTTGTATATAGGAACACGAGTCAGCCAAAACTAAAAAAAATTGAGGCATGATTTGCTAGGTATATAAAGATTAAAAAATTGTGTGTGACCTTATGGGCCTTACCAATAATCAATTTAAGAGACGACTTTAATATTTGAGTGAAAAAAACCATTATGTAATGAGCTCTATATAGTTAGTAGTACATGTTATGACCTTAATATTTAAGTGGACTCTAAATTATGAACCATTTATTGAACGGAACCTAAAAAATTAAATGTAGCATGTATGGTCAGCTATATAGAGTCCATTAAATAATGGTTCATTTCGCTCAAATATAAAAGTCGTCTCTTAATTTGATTATTGGTAAGGCCCTATGTCTAGAATCCGGCTTGATGGATTTTTATACATTTCTTTTTATTAAAAAGGGACTTTTTGTAGATGGCTTAGAAAAAAAATTAAGATCCGTTCCAGCCCATTTTTGTAGAGCTACATAGCAACAAGTGTTTTTTTTTAGATAATGTTTTCGTTTCATTGGAATTTGTTCCAAAGAATAGGTACATGTCTGCAAATATTTTTCTATGAATTTTCATTATAAAAAAAATCGTTTATAAAGAATAAGAATAAGAATAGTCAATGGTGAAAAAAGCGAGTGACATATTACAGTGAACTCTCTCACAGCCGGACACTCACGGCACTGTAAAAATTGTCATGCTTGAAAAACTCCAAAAATCGCTTTTTTTTAAGTCTTTGTATTTTTTGTTTATCCTTCAAAAATATTGTAATCTAGATAATTGTTATGGGCGCCATTCGCCCTTTTGCTTGTATGTTTTGAAAGTTCAATCGCTTCAAGAAATATTATAAATTGGTCAATTGCTAGGGGCGGCTTGCGCCCTTTTGCTTGTATGTTTTGAAAGTTCAATCGCTTCAAAAAAAGCCGCCCCTAGCAGCCTTGCCGCCCCGGGCTGTAGCCCTTTTAGCCCTTGAGTAAATACGCCCCTGGTGATGATGCTACTTACAATCATCATAAGCAACTGCGTCAACAACTGCTACTTCGCTCATAAGAGGAAAACGGCAAAAATCGTGGCAATCCCGAAGATGGTACACCATCTCGAAGATAGCAATGCAGAAGCTCCAACTCTTCGAAAGGAAAATTCTGAGGATAAGCACCGGACTTATCTTCGATCGACAGCGAAAGAAGCACTTCAGCAACGAAAGAGTCTACGAAGAAGCCAAAATCAAGCCACTGGACCAGTTTCTCGTGCAATTGGAAGGAAGCTTATTCGTAACACCGCCAATCACCCAAGCCCGCTGATGAGAAGGATGACCACTCAGGAACGTTTTATTAAAGTGATTTTTTATATAACAAATTTCTTCCAAATTTTTCTAGAACAAAATTTGGGATGCCAATTTTAAGTGCTCAGTAATTTAGACTTTAGGAAATAATTTCAAAAAATAATAGTTAACACGTTTTCAAAATATTGATTTTTCAAAAAATAAATTGATTTTTTTTTTTTTTTTTTTAAAACAAAAAAATATTTTTTCGAATATTTTCATATACAATATTATTTTAAACTTAAGGGGGCTCCTGGTGAAAATTTTTGGTTAAAATCGTTAGAGCCGTTAATAAGAAAGTCGAAAATAAAAAAAAAAACCGTTCTATGACAGGTACCATTAATAACATTTTGCCCCAAAATTTTTTTACAAAAATGTAGTCCATGTCCATAATATCTATCACACATAATTTTATCAAAATCGTTAGTGCCGCTTTCGAGATAAATAAGATTTTGCATTACGGGTGTATGGGGGGTGCCGTTGTTTTTTAGAGCTAAAAAAAAATTCAATTTCCCCTCTAGGGAATCACCGAAGACCCTTAAGTACCGAGATTGAAGAAAATAGCTCCAGTGGGTTAGGCTCTAGATCAAGGTACAGACATACAGACATAGGGACATACAGACAGACAGACGGAATTGTTGGACCCACTTTATTCGTCTTCGCTATCATCGTAATGTCAACTTTGATCAAAACCTCGAGTTCGATTTTTTTTCCAAATGCAGAACTTGCCCTACATATGTACATATATCGCAGGTAAAAAGGAATAACATAATTACAACAAATCTAATTACACAATTTCCGCGTCGCTTTTTATTATATAATTGAATTAATATTGTAAATTTGAAAAATATATTATTTAAAGTTGTTTTACATAACAAAACCTAATTCTTTCGTGTGTCCTATATTTCGTTTAAGATGATACTAAATAAACGAAAAAATTTACGGAAAATATTTCAAAGATCAAAGCTTTATTCATGTTCGAACTTTACAATACTAAATTGAAAGGTGTATTACGAGTATCTTCATCAAGGAAATTATTAGAAGCAAATTTACTTTTAAACGATCCATTTTTAAGAGTAAGGGTGGTCGGGTAGACAAATATATGTACAAGCACATCATTCTCTAGATTACGAAATCAATTCTTATGTCCTCAATATAGTGAAGGGATTTCTCCATTTTATATTTGAAGGTAACTGACATCAATTTAGGGCGAAGGAATATCGTTGCATATGCAATTTTTCTCTCTTATTCTATTTTGCTCGCAAGAAACAAAAAATAAAATATGTACGTAGTTGGAAAAAGAAAACGCGGCCATATCGGGGAAAAACTAGAACGTGGAATATAAATGTTATTTTCACGTTGAACTATATCGCAAGGCGTTGGGATGGGATGTTAGAAATTGTGATTCGTTGCCATGAAAAATTCGGTATCTGCCACAAAACCGTTCGTTCTATTTTGGCATAGAAATGTGCAAGCAAATATATTCAAGTTTTATTGCTGTCTGTAGTGGGATATTCATATCAAAGTGGCTGGTACTACATAGATTATGCAGCGGGTATGAATATTTTAAGGTTTACTACAAAATATTTAAGAATCACCTTGCTAAATTTAATTTTCAACTTTCTGCGAATGAATTTTTAGACTTATTGTTTATTGCACAAATCAATAATGAGCTTTCAGACCTAGCCACCTAGTTTAAAGTTTAAGACTTTCTTAAATTTGGGGACATAAATGGATATCTTCTTAATATATATAAATCTCGTGTCACGATGTTTGTCCTCAATGGACTCCTAAACCACTTAACCGATTATAATAAAATTCGCACACCATGTGCAGTTCGATCCAACTTGAGAGATAGGATAGTTTAAATCTCAAATTATAGTCGCAATTTATTGCATTCATATTATAATGAAGAAAATACAGTGAAATTAAACCTGTTTTTTACTTATTTGTGCTTCATTGATCAAAACTTTATAATTTAATTTGAATATATGTATGTAAGTATTATCACATAATTATTAAGAACGAACGTCTTCAAGAGAATATCATAAGAACAAGAGCAGCAGGAGAACGAGACATAGCCACAGTAGGAGCACAGGAACAATAATTTCAATTTATACATGTAAGTAATATCACATAGTTTTATAAAAGTTAATTAATATATCAATGAGAAAATGGCACAAGAGTATTTTCCCGGATATACAGAATAGTTATTTGAATCATGAATGGCTTAGTCAACGGGCGATTTTGGCAGCCAAAAACATTGATGAATAAGGAGATCACCATATTTTTTTACAAATACCATCTGTGTGAAAAAGCATAGTGGACTCCGTGACTGATGTTCTCTTATTGTTCCTCTTAGATTGTTTAATAATGTAATATAACAAAAACTTTAGTCACAGAAACGCGTGGCCGGGTCAGCTAGTACATGTATATAATTGCAGAAAGACCTTGCCTATAAAACGTATAATACGTCCAGCAAACATGTACTAACAATATCTAAATATTTTCAAACTGTCACGGTAGTTCGATCAGAAACTGAATTCGGATATCTTAACAAATTTTTTAGAAAACGTTCTATTAATGACTAGGCTTTAAGCTGTTTTTTTTCTTTCAACGAAATTTCAAAACTCCTCGCATAACGCCTAACCCACTTTCTATAAGTTAGTATGGGTAACCGGGGCAAGCTGGTCCTAGGAGCAAGTTTATAAACTGAATGACAGAATTTAAGATATTTATCTTCTTTTTTTTTGTATTTAACACATTTGCTTCCTTAATATCACATTTTTTCTTCCGATGATCGCGTCGGGCGATTGATGAGCACTCGACTAGAGATGACCCAGTGGCCAAATTTATCCTTCTCAATTTAGAACGGTCCGATGATTCAACCATACCATAAGCCAAACAGTCGAACACTTGTGGATTGTGTTCGCTCCCAAAATGGCTGTTATCTAGGAATGGGAAAATCGGCCGGTTATTTTGTTTCGGTTAACCGGTTTTCATCAGAGATTTTTTGCTTTGGTTAAAGCCGGTATTTTTTTCTGAAATCTAATAACCGGGTAAAAAACTGGTTATTTATTTTGACACTTTTATCACCACAGAAATAGAAAAAAGTTTAGACTACGTCTTTGAAAAAAATTCTCTTTGCCTTATAAGACCTGCATTAGTTTGCAAGCAACTTCCACATTTTCTTGTAAAGTAGAGCTGTGTCAATCAGGATCGATTCAATTTTTTTGATCCGATCATCGAAAAGTATTGATGATCGAAATCAATCATTTTAATCGATCTCAATTTCAATCATTTAGATGATTCTCGATTCTGGATTCTCGATTTTCTATTTCAATCTCAATCATTTCAATGAGTCTCGAATTTCGATATCTGTTAACTCGATTAACCATGATTTACTCGATTCCTTTTGTTCTGATTCAATCAATGTGGATTATGATATGAATGCCAAACGGACGGTGGACTGAAATTTCTGGGTTGAACTCGGCATTGAAGAACATGATTGATCGAGTTGGTTGTTGATGATGTTTTTTGATGTATCAGGATCCGGTATGTTTAATGTGGATTTTTGGACGTTTCTTAATCCATCGACATCGTAGCCATCCTTTGAGGGAATTTGACAGTTTATGACTTGACGAATAGAGGACGAATTCAGTTATGACGTACAAAGTGTATTTCGTACAAAATGTCAGCCGAAAGCCGTAAAATTGCTCTTTTCCAGAGCAACAAATAAAACCTCTTTTTCTTGAATTTTTTGACACTTTTTAATCCATGTACAAAGTAGCCATTATTCAATGTTATTTGGCAATTTATGGCTTACGATAATAGAGTATTTTGTGAGAACTATCAAAGCCACAAGTCAATCTTATCATCGAAGTCGAAATTAAAATCGAATGGGAACAGTATTGAATCATTTCAGTGAAATAAAATCGATTGAAATGATCGGATCATTTTCTTAATCGATTGTTGAACGATTCGATCATTTGAAATTAACGATTTACACAGCTCTATTTTAAAGAGTAATATAGTAGGAAGGTGAAATCATTAGAATTGCACACACTTTCGCAAAATTTCGTTGTTTAATGTCGAACATGCACACTTCTTTAAAGTTGGTGACTTTTGGAGAACTTTCCATCTTGTCGATATTATTATTTACCTTTTCTTCAATACGGCGTACAAACGGTACATGTTTACTTTCGTTCACGTCAATTATTATCTGAAATATGTCGTCGCATCTGCAATTTTTATTTATATAGAAAACCAAAAACCGGTTATTAGAAAAACCGTTTTTTTGTCCGAACCGGAAGGGAAAATAACGGGAAACACTGAAAACCGGTTAATTTGAAATAACCGCAATTCCTACAGTCGTCCCAGAAGATAATTTTCTGGCCAAAATTCGGATCTCCGGCCAACATTGCTAGCGCCCAATCAGCGAACTTACGGCACTGTTTATGGTTATCTGTTTGAATAGCAAACGTTACTGAATATTTTGACAGCTGGATTACCTACATTGGACAGTTTGACAGGTACTGGAAAATAACAATTAAAAAAACCATATCTAATCTAGTTTAAACCAACTGTGTTTAAAACACGAACGGATATGGTTGGTTTAAAAATATTATAACATCGGTTCCTATGGTCGCTTTATTGGGTGTTGGCGAAAAATGTCCAGGGGTGATTGAGTGTACTACGAACTATATATGTATATTCGCTTTTGAAAATGCTCAAGCTAAAATCCAAAATAAATATTTATGTATAACTTTCATGTTTCCGACCATTAAGATGTACTCGTAAAAAGCTATTTTTTGTGTAAAAATTATTGTGGAGCTACCAAAGAATTCATACTTTTAAGAGAATTAGTGTTGGATTTAAGAATTTTTTACAAAAGCCCTTAAATACTGTCATTTAAATGATTACTTAAAACTACTTTATAACTGGTGAAGATTCAACAAGACACCTGAAATGTAATCCTTTTCGAATTGAAAATGGAGCTACTACTTTTGACCTCAACTAATGAAATGGATAATGACGAAATATGATTCCCAACAGGACTGTGTTATATGACATACAGCGCATGCCGCGATGGAAATTATGCCCGTCTGACTTGAGCAATGATTATGTCAGGCGGACGCGACGTGAACTCCCAGCCTCCGAATCAACGCCTGTAGAATTTAGGGACGAAAAAGGAAACTGTCTAATTTAATTTTATTTAATGTTAATATAAACTTTTTGTTAATAAACAGAAAATTTTTAAAATGTTTACATTACAACGCAAGCTAGTAAAATAATCATATGAAATTAAAAAAATATTGGTGAAGATACTTGATTCTTTGTTTGCATTGAAATAAACAAAAATCCGGGGCTGTGCCTCTTGTGTGTTAATGGCAATACCCATAATAATTCTTATCATAAAAAAGAGTTTCTTTTCCTACCGGTTCGGACTCAACAAAAAATTATAAGTCCCATCCCATCACGCAACCTAAATTTTGTTTTGTTAATTTATAAAAAGAGTATTACTAAAGAGTATCACGTCAGTTATTGAAATTGTTCTGCAAGTTATATTTTTTCCGCAAATAGATAACAGGTCTTATAAATTTAAGAAATGTAACACAAATGAAAATGCTGATATAATCACAGAAGTGATTTTTTTGGGATGCGTACTTTTATTCATTACAGAATTAAGAGTATAAAGCCTAAGGAAAAGTCTTGGTTCGATACAAGCTGTAAAGAAGCTATCAGATTGAGAGAAGTAAGTTTCCGCTCTTACAAAGCCAACCCAACCGAGGAAAATCGGAAAAAGTTTAAACAAGTCAGAAACCAATGCAACGCTGTTATAAAGAGAACCAAATTCTTACATGACCAGAAATTAAGGCAAAAAATACTGCAATGTCCCAAAGGCAGTCGAAATTCCTGGTCATTTGTCAAGAACGTAAAAAATTCAACTTCATCTTCGGTTCCAAAGCTCATCTCCAATGGCAAACCGATAACCAGCTTATTAGATAAGGCAAATGTACTTTCAGCTCATTTTGCTGCTAGCTCAACGTTGCCTGATACGAGTAGCAACATTGTCCCTCCTGTACTTAAGAACGTAAATCATTCAATGGGTCAGTTATATTTCCCCACTCGTACAGTCCTGATGGTATGCCCCTCATTCTTCTGAAGAACCTGTTCTTCATTGCTGGCAAAACCATTGTGTCAGCTTTTCCATCGCTCCTACTGTTTTGGAATCTTTCCAAGAAGATGGAAAACAGCATTTATCCAGCCTGTTCCTAAAAAAGGTGACCCTTCTCCCCCCTCCTCCTATCGACCAATCGCACTTACGTCCCTTCTTTCCAAAGTCATGGAATCGCTGATAAATCATCAGCTCAAGAAATATCTCCAAGATGGAAAGCTTCTTAATGACCGGCAATGCGGCTTTCGCAGTAATCGTTCAACTGGTGCCCTGGTGGCATATCTCATCGAAGAGTAGAATAGATCTTTACATTGTTTTGGAGAAAGTAAAATTATTGCGCTTGATATTTTTAAGGCATTTGATAGAGTTTGGCACCTCTCTTAGCCTCTTATCGAGTAAGTGCGTACGTTTGGTTTTAACGAAACCCTTCTTCTTTGTATTAGAAATTACCTTCTAAATCGTTCAATACATGTTGTATTGGACGGTTTCAAGTCTGATCTTCACAAAATAAAAGCTGCTAAATGCTTAGGATTTCTATATAATTATATGTGTTTTATTGGAAACACAAGGAAACACTTTTTTAAGTTTTATTTTAAAGTTTTATTTAGTTCAATTTTGATTTAAAAATAATATTTAACATTGATTGGGAAAACAACACTTTACTTTTTAATTCTTAAGACGCGTCTTCAACAAAGAACAGAGAAGAAGTGAGTTATCTAATAATACTTATTGACTAAGACTTAGATTAACTAATGATAAGACAAAAACAACTGGACTTAAAAGAAAGAGCTTAATCCCTTGGCGTCGTTTTGTTGCTAGGTTATAAGTTAATTATTCTTTCCAGCTTTATCTTCGGAGAAGATGAAGTTGGAGAAAATATTAAAGGCTGAAAGCTAAGTGAGCACACACAAGGTATTTGCTGGGCAAAAACGTTGCGTGGTGAAAGCTATTCTACGTATATAGGCATTGGGGGCAATGTAGAGACATTTCTATTATATAACACCTCCCCCATTTAATTGTTTTTGGTCCCCAAAAACATCATTTATCTTCAAACTAATAAAGTTTTTTTTTTTTCTTAAATAGTGTTTTATCTTAGTCATTACTTTTCAATATCCATATTTTACAACTTAGGGTTTTGTTCTTTTATTTTAACAATTATATTTAACAATAATTACAATTAACAGTAAATACATCCAATTCAAATATTTACATAAAGAAATTTAAATTTTATCAAAATATAACATTTATTTCAAAACATACTCGTTGCTTATTTTTATACCTAAATCTACCAAATATGATTTATTTTGTAATATTATTTATTTTTCATTCAATACTTGTTATATTCTTCCTTTTTTTTTTTTTTAAGTCTGATATTTTCTGGATGTAAATAAGACATTTTGTTCGTATGATTATTCTGGCCAGGGTAACTTTTTAAACGTCTTATGATAACAACATAAATAACGATTCTTAATTATAATCTCATTGTGTAAATTACAGAACCAGCGAGTTGAATTCTAATCGCTACTTCCATACGAAACCAAATAGTTATTTAACTGAACGCACTCATTTCGGTGAATGGAATGTCAAAAAAAGATAAAATAAAGAATAGGAAAAAGGAAATGTTTTTTTTTATTGTTGTTGTCTGGTCTGCTTTAAATTACAGTTTTAATTTCAAAATATTGTTTGTAAATTGTCTGGGGATAGCAATGAAAATTAATATTTTGTAAAGGAAATAACATTCGAACAACATTGATTGAATTGATTAATTGACTGAGAAAATATAAAAAACGTATTGAAATCTACGAATTGAAGTTAAAAAAAAAAATCAAATATTCCCGTACATACGACGAAGCAAGGATGCAAAAAAGTGAAGCTTGATACAGGTGAAATTAAGTTTATTTTACTTTGGATTCTGGATCGATTTAATTTAAGTTTTTTGATATTTATACCTGCGTTTCAATTGTTTTTTATAATATTTAGTGTTTCTTTTGGTCGACCTGTCTACGACGTAATTACCTTCGTTTGTAAATTTATTTAACTTTTTGTATTTGGGTTTGCTTTTCATAACGGTTCGATTTTGGACTAGGTCAAGGCATTGAGTCGATGTTTTACTATTGTTTGTGTGTCTATTTATTTTCGCTATACGAACTTGCTTCTCGCGTTTGAAATTCTCTGCCAATTTATCAATATCTTCCCTACTAATGTTTTTACAAATGAAATCAATCGGTTTCAATTTCGTAGTGGAATGTATAGTGTTGTTATAAATGTTAATAATTTTGAACAATTTATCGCTTAGTTCAGAATTATCCTTTGTGGCATTGAATATTCTAAGATGTTCGTTTAATGTCCCGTGAAGTCTTTCAATATCGGCATTACCAGTTTTCATTGAGGCTGTGGTCTTATGAAAAACAATGTTGTTTTCATTTAAGAACTGTTCCACCGCGGAATGCAAAATACAAGTTTCACTATCGGAAACGATCTTGTTCGGTTTGCCTAAGAACTGTATTCTCTGTTTAATTGCATCCAGGATAGCAATCCAGTTTCGGTCTCCTAAGGGGTGAATTGTTGCGTATTTGGAAAACTTGTCGATTGTAGTGAAAAACATTTTGCCTCTTTCGGGAAACCAGATATCGACATGAAGGATGTCATTTATGTGTTGCGGAGTTTCAGTTACTTGTAATGGTATTCGAATTGGATGGCGATCGTGTTTTGCTAAATTGCAAATATCGCAGTTATTTACAAACTTTTGTATTTCAATTTGAAGGTTTGGATAGTAAAACATTAGTTTCAATTCGGAAAAGATTTCATTTATGCCTCTATGGTTTTTTGTCAAGTGTTCGTTTTTAATAATAGTAAGTATTTCATTTTTATCCGTGATGTCTTTTAATCTTATAGTTGACCGTAAAACTTTTAGATTCTTATTCAATGAAAAATATTTTACATACAATTTTTGAAAATCCAAAAATAGTTGCAAATTGTCGCAGAAAATGCAGATGAGTCCTTTATTTAAAAGAAAATTTTTCATAATATCTAATAAATTTGTTTTCTTTTTATCAATTTGGATGTGATTTTGAATTTTTTTATGAACAATTTTTAATGTGCATTTTTCTTTTGAGCTGTAGGACAAATAAACTTGGTTTTTGAAAAGGTTTATAGGCTTTTCTGTTATGAAAATATGAAGTGACTCGTCTTCCATAGCACTGTGAATGGTTGCACCAGTAGAAAATACATCATTGTTATTCTCGGTAGCTGTACCTGCGCTTATAACATCTTTGTTATTTACACTTTGATTCACATTGGAGCTTACTTCGTTGTTGAACAATTCTCCAAAATAAACTTCTTCATTATGATCTGAAAAGTTGTCAACAACACCTTTCCTGTTTTCAAAATTATTTTCTAAATCAACTTCTGCGTTGTTTTTAGAACCAAGATCTTGAATTTGGTCAATAAACCTACTCAATCCGTCCGCTACAAAATTCTCTTTCCCTCTAAGGTACTCGATACTGAAATCGTACTCGTTCAACATAATCTTCCACCTTTGAAGTTTCATGTTGGGTTCCTTAATCCCACTTAACCAAACCAATGGTTTATGGTCCGTTCTGACTGTGAACCTCCTACCGTACAAATACGTTCGAAAATACTTAACCGACCAAACAACTGCCAAGAGTTCTTTCTCAATTGTTGAGTATTGGCACTCATGCTTGTTTAAAGTGCGAGAAGCATAACAAATTGGGTGGTTATTTTGGCTGAGCACTGCTCCAAGTGCATAGTTCGAAGCGTCAGTGGTAAGAACGAATGGTTTATTAAAGTCCGGACTTTTTAGAACTGGATCGGAAGTAAGTAATGTTTTCAGATTTTTAAATGCCTTGATGTATTCCGGGTCCGATACATTTAGTTTCTCGGATTTTTTAAGATATTTTATCATAGGGTGGGCTACCTTAGCATAATCCTTGATAAATTTCCGGTAATACCCGGTTATACCTAAAAACTGTTTTATCCCTTTTACATTAGTTGGAAGTTTCATTTCAACAATAGATTTAATTTTAATCGGATCTGCTTTAATACCCTTGTTTACTACTATGTGTCCTAAGTATGACGTGGACAATTCGGCAAAACGGCATTTATTCATCTGAATTTTTAAATTGGAATCTTTAAGGACTTGAAGGATTTTTTTTAGAGATTGCAAGTGTTCTTCAAAACTAGTTGAAAAAATAAGGATGTCATCCAAATATACAACGCAGGTGACATTAATAAAATCTTTAAGGATGTTGTTCATCAGACGTTGGAACGTCTTTGGGGCATTTTTAAGTCCAAATGGCATTCTTAAAAATTCGTAATGACCCGTTTTTGTAGAGAATGCAGTTTTTGCTCTATCGCTCGGGCTGACTTCGATCTGATGAAAGCCTTTAACAAGATCTAAAACCGAAAAATAATTGCATTTACCAAGCTTGTCGAAAATTTCGTCTGAGTTATTCATAGGAAAGCCATCATCGACTGTTTGCTCATTAAGCTTCCTATAATCTATAACAATTCGCCATTGTTTTTTACCATCATAGTCGTCCTTTTTAGGTACGACCCAGATTGGCGAATTGTAAGGGCTATTACTTGGTGCAATTATTTTTTGTCTCAGCATTTCGCTGATCTGTTTATCGACTTCTTCAGTGTGTATTTCGGGATAACGGTAAAGTTTACTATAAATTGGAATTTCTGTTTTGGTTTTTATTTGATGCATTATTTTGTTCGTAAAGGTAAGATCATCTCCTTCCTTATAGAAAACTGTATTAAAAGAACGAAGTAATGATCTAAGTTTAGAGGCATCGTTTGAGCTTAAATGCTCCGCAAAAATTTTGTTTTCTACTTGAGATTTTGAAAATTCATTACAAAAAATATTCAATGATTCATCCTCAAAACATTGTTTTGCGTAATCTTCTTCATACTTATCTAAATACATTGGAATAATAGCAGAGTCGGTTTTTAAAATACGATTTTTGTAATCAATCACAGGATTGAGGTCAACGAGAATATTATTTCCTATCAAGCCATCGAAATAATCATGGAAATTATATTCTATAAAATTAAAAAAAGTACCCGGTCTATTAAATTCATCAAAAATGGGAATGCGGTACTCAATACTTGTTTCCACATTGCGGTTAAGAACCTTAAGAACATATTTTTTTGATGGAACTTCCCACTTAGGACTACATACATTTTTATTTATGATACTGTATTCGGCACCACAATCAATTATAAACCGAAGGGGCCTTATGTGGTTTTTAATAACTATATAAGGTAGTTGTTTCTTTGTTCCGAAGAAAAATTTCGATTATGTTCAGAACGATCTTCATCACGTTGCCTGCGTTCATTTAAAGAAATATCCATAGGTTGCCTGTATCTATCTGTGCGCCGCGATTGACCACTGTTGTTATTCTGACGCGTTTGTCTGCTCTGATTATGATTATAATTGTTATTCTGTCGTGATTGACCACTTTGGTTAAAATAGGTGCTTTGACGGGAATGTCCTGCATTACCGAAAAGAAAGTTTTGACCTTGTTGATAATTCTGATTTAAATTATTGCTGTGTTGGCCATTTTGTGCTCTTGAAAATGTATTACCCTGGTAGTTAGTATAATTGTTTTGAACCCTCCCTACTTCATTAAAACGAGTATTAGGACCATAACGTTGGTGGTTGATTTCAAGGATTATTTTGAAAGCATCAGTCAATGATCTTGGGTTTCGACTAAGTATAATGGACTTAGTTGGTTCTGGAAGGTTATTTTTAAATACATCTAGTGCAATCCTATTATTGGACTCGATCATTTGATTTATGTCATCTGAGCTGTATTCTAACAGGTAAACATTATTAATTCTACTAAGGAAGTTGTTAATTTTATTGTAGTAGTCTTCTATATTAGTTACAATTCGTGCAGTTCGAATATTATCAATGAGTTTGTCAATGGACAACCGTTCTCCAAAGTTGGTTTTTAAAACAGTCTTAATATCAGTCCAAGTTGTAAGTCTGCCATGTTTTTGGAGTTGGCACCTAGCCTTACCTACGATTTTATCTTTTATATACCCTATAAGAACTAATTTAGCAGATTCTTCAAAAGAGTTTATAATAAAAGTAATTGCATCTACCCTGTCCAGAAAATCTATTAAATATTTATTATTACCATCGAATTCAGGAAGTTTTGTAACTAAATCTAAAACTAACTTAAATTTATCCGGTGGGCTTAAGACTTCCATCTTGATGATCCAAGGAAAAAAATTTGGATACTCACTCGGCTGCAATATTTCTTCAATTATTATTTGGACTTTCCTGATTTGGTTTGACAGTTAAGGTATAGTTGATTCCTTTATAACGCTTTTATTGTGCAGGTTTTACGAAATGTTCTCTTGTATGAATGTCTTCTCTCGTTTTCATTCAATGATTTTTGGAACTAGCGTTGTTTGGATTTAGAATTTCAACAATTTTTTTTTTTTTTTTAATGTTTAAACGATTTTATTTTGTACGTTTTTCATCTATTGTCTATTGAATGTACCTTTAATATTTTTTTATTATTTTTTTGTTTCCCAAGCGGTGGAAGCGTATTAGAAGGGTGGTGGAATTTTTTTTTTGTTTGATCAAATTTTTTTTTTTTTAATTTTGTTCTTTTGATTAAATTAATGTATCAAAGGTTTTTTTCAAAGTTTTTTTTTGAAAACACAACTATTTGTAGTTAATTTGATAGTTTTTTATTTTCAATTTGCTTTTTTTTTGTAACTTATTCGTTCTTCTTTTATGTTTTCATAGAAAGTTTTTTGGCGAAACTGTACGAATATTAACTTTTTGTTTCTTCCTTTTCCACACACCGCACTTTTTTTTCCGACTGCGCCAATTATATGTGTTTTATTGGAAACACAAGGAAACACTTTTTTAAGTTTTATTTTAAAGTTTTATTTAGTTCAATTTTGATTTAAAAATAATATTTAACATTGATTGGGAAAACAACACTTTACTTTTTAATTCTTAAGACGCGTCTTCAACAAAGAACAGAGAAGAAGTGAGTTATCTAATAATACTTATTGACTAAGACTTAGATTAACTAATGATAAGACAAAAACAACTGGACTTAAAAGAAAGAGCTTAATCCCTTGGCGTCGTTTTGTTGCTAGGTTATAAGTTAATTATTCTTTCCAGCTTTATCTTCGGAGAAGATGAAGTTGGAGAAAATATTAAAGGCTGAAAGCTAAGTGAGCACACACAAGGTATTTGCTGGGCAAAAACGTTGCGTGGTGAAAGCTATTCTACGTATATAGGCATTGGGGGCAATGTAGAGACATTTCTATTATATAACAATATCGATGTAAGAAATTTTTCACGCCTTCTGATCTGGCTACCATTTGTGAGGCATTTATACGTCCAAAAATCGAGTATAACTCACATCTTTGGGCAGGTGCAGCACAAACTTCTCTCCACTTATTAGACAGAATTCAGAACAGAGCGTTAAAACTGATAGGAAACAGAGCTACCATGGATTTATTCCCATCTCTTGAACTATGTCGGATTTTTTTATGTATTTCCTTGTTTTATCGCTTCTTTCACAAGCAATGCTCCCTCGAAGTAGCCAGTTGCATTCCTCTCCATTATCAGTTCACCCGTGATACCCGCTTCGCTAGGAATGCTCATCAGTTCACCCTGGAGGCCAATCTTGGTTGTACCGTAAAATATATAGAGATTCGTTTTTTAGTCGCACAACACGATTATAGAATAACTTACCCCGCACGGTCTTCCCTTGCCATTTCAATTTGCAAACATTCAAAACCAATTTTCATCGACACCTAGGGGAGAGGGCCCCTAATTTCCCCATTGCCCGTGCTGTGTTTACATTATAAGGGTTTCTTTACATACGTACAGCGCGTGTGAATTATAAAAAAAAATATATAAATAAATTAATTCGGACTATCAAAGCATTTCCAAAGCTATTGTACTTCAGCAATATAATTTAATATTGTTTTGTGAAACAATTATTGCTGCCGATTAACTAAACCTACCCTCTTTAAACTTCGGTAACTTCCTAATAAATACAAATACAAAAGGCGAAAACTTGAACCAAGGACATCTTTATAAATTGTTAAACAGTTTGTTAAAGTAATACTTCCAATTCATTTCAGCAGGACATAAGAACAACAACAATATGTCTATAATATTTTTGCGTTCCTATAGGGCTAACTTAATTGAAGTCATCCTTGTTCGTCTTAGGAGTTCAAGTGTTCCAATTACAGACATTTCTAAAACTTTTCCTAAAGCTCATTTTTGATGAAACTTCAACTCATGCAATTGTTCACTTTATGTTATGTCTATATATATATTTAGGCATGGATATATTTAGAAATATGAAGATACCTTCACCTACCTATCCATCTTTAGAAGACCAACAACCACTTCAAAGATTTCTCTTCATCTGTGTCTAGGTGAGCAAAACAAACTTATAATCCACTCCCTTAGAGCAGGTGGCTTTAACAGGTTTAAATATCTTTGAACGAAATGACCGTAACCAAGTCTTAAAAGTCGTTAAAAAGTATGTATACAGATACAACATCCAAAGTTTCCACTTAAGAAAGTTTGTTTGAAGAAGTGACAGTTAAAGAATCGTTGGTGTTTTGAATTAAATGAAAATAGCACCTATAAAGTCACCTTACTATGTGTAAGGAAACAAGTTGTGTTGCTTTATAAGAACCTTTTAGGACGGTTGATACTTTAATATGATGACAAATTAACTTGCCCAATATTAACACTCCGTGTCTGTTATTTTAGATTGTAGAAAGAAGTTTTTGTTTAAAGTTGTAAAACGTCCTTTAATGTAAAAAATATTAAGTTCAAATTAACTTTAAGATTTTGATTGTGTTTTTTTATTCTATTATTGCACAAATGAGTCATACAATTTTGCTCTGAATCTTTTAGGCTTTGGACGGCTAGTCAAAAGTGATAAGGAACAATGCAAAGATAAGACAATTTACTTAAAATACCTAAAATTCTATTTTTCGCCAAAAACTACTCGTAAAATATCAGTTTTGTTATAGACGGTTGGACTGTCATTCAGATTTGCTTGAGTTCGATTCTTAGCCGATGAAAAATTATTTTTTTCTTTTACGACAAAGTGAAAAAGTGCTGCTCATTAGACATTCGGAATCAGCAGAAAATTGTAGGTCAACCCACCTCCATTCCGGCTAACACCCACGCAGGCATGGTTGAGAGTTTTAAGTCACTAGGCTGCTCTCTTCGAACCGTAATGGCTTCTTATTTATTCTTTTTTTTTTTAAGAATATAACAGAACAATTTATTGTTGTATGGGAATGAGAATCGCTTAAAAAATGCATTGTATCAAATTTGGAGCAAATCAGTCCACCTATTTATGCTCTCAGTATACAATGATCGTATAGACACACGGTCGCGGTCGATATATGACGAGTGTAAAGGTGTGCCCAGACCAAAGAAACATTTTTGAAACATTTCAGAAACATTTATCAAACATTTCAGAAACATTTAAAAAACATTTCAGAAACAGAGAAACATTTCTGAAATGTTTCTTAAATGTTTCTGAAATGTTTCAAAAATGTTTCTTTGGTCTGGACGCTCGCGAAACGTTTCTGAAATGTTTATGAAATGTTTTTCTGTTTCCCATTCCGAATGGGAAACTTTATTTGTTTCCCAAGCATTTACATAGGTAGAAAGTGCGTGAGTGGTTATTAATATAAATATAAAATGTCGCGAAAAGTGTAGAGCAACGAGAATGTTATCAAATTGATAAAAATTTATGAAATAAAAAAAGTTTTGTGGGATCGACTCTTGACGAAAAATATTAAAAATAAATCAAAAAAGCCGATTATCATATCTGAAATTTGCGAAAATATAAATTGTGATAAAGATGAAGTAGAAAAAAACTTCATGCGCTTAAAGTGCAACACAGGCGAAAAAAAAAATTACAGACAACTCAATCTGGGAACAATGGGAAACAATGAAACATTTCAGAAATGTTTCTCAAAGCGTCCACACCAAAAAAACAAATCAGAAACATTTCTGAAATGTTTCTGCAATGTTTCTGAAATGTTTTTTAAACAAATGGGAAACATTTCAGAAACGTTTTTTAAACAATGTTTCCTGAAATGTTTCTCTGGTGTGGACACACCTTAAGGTTTAAATAAAAGCTCGATTTTTTTGTTAGTTTAAGGCTATATAATCTTTAAAATATATTCCGATTTCTTTTCCTATAGTTATTTAATTTTACAAACATAAATATCCCTGGCATAATAGTTAGTGCGTTTGACATTTAGGCCGAAGGTCTGGCGAACGATTCCCAGCAGTTGTCATTTAAAAATTAAAAAAAAAAAAAACTTTTACAAGGGGATCTCTCAAAAGTGCTTTTATTCTGAGCTAGAATCACGAGAAAATATTGTAGATCCAATTTGTTCCTGCCGACTACACTGAAAATAAAATCTAGGTATATATTATAAAAATCTAGGTAGATTTAACAAAAATTTTGTCAATATACGCCCAACAAAAAGTTTTATCAAATTGACAAAAATTATAGAATTTTGTTGAGGTAACAAAAAATATTTTGTTGTATCCACAAAATTATTTTGTTATGCTAACAGATAAATTTGTTGAAATAACAAAAATATTTTGTCAATATGACAAAATTTCGTAGAATTTACAAAATTAATTTGTCATATTAACAATTCTTTTGTTGTATTAACAATTTTTTTGTTATTGTTTTTGTTTTTTTTTATTATTATCGGATTAACTAAATTTTTTTGTTAAATTAACAAAATTGTTTTGTTAAATTAACAAAATATTTTGTCAATTTTACAAATTTCTTTTGTTGAATCCACAAAAAACAAATTTAATTTTGTCAAAATAGTTTTTTTTGGGATTTAAGTCCACAAAAATTGGCGTTTCGTCCCTACGATCTCACATGCAACCATCTGTGAGGGCGTATGGACAATACGCAATTTTTGTTAAGTTCAGTTAATCTTACATCGATTTTTTAACAAAAACCAAGTGTGAACTATATCATACACAAAAGAAATTTTTTGGTTTCCTTACAAAACAAAATATTTGTCATTTTAACAAAAATGTTTTCATTTTTTGTTAAATTGACAAAAAAAAATTAACAAAAACTTTGTGATATTGACAAACATTTACAAAACAGATTTTTTGTAGATACAACAAACATTTTGTTAACATCACAAAACAGTTCGTCGGTGTGACAAAAATCTCTGATTTATTTTGTTATATTAACAAAACTTGGTTTGTTAAACTGACAATATTATTTGTAGTGCATATTTTGTTAAACTGACAAAAAATCATGGTGGATTATAAAAATTTTGCGAAATCAACAAAATCATTCTTTCGTATTGACAAAAATTTTATCATAACGACAAAATTGTTTTGTTAAAGGTCAACAAAACGTTTTTGTCAATATTACCTAGAAATTTATTTTCAGTGTATACTCTGTCCAATTTTTATTTGCAGTAAAGGTAAGATGGGGTATTTGCTTTTCATTTATTTTTAAAATTTTGGATTTCAAAAAGCTTTCTCCAATTTTGCCGTAGTGAGCATTATAAATTACCTCAAAACTGTGACATATATCAACATGTTAATCGAAATAAATTGAATGTATCATTTTCTTTATCATCAATGGGGTTTTATCTTCCAATATTGTGATCAACAACAACAACCCTATAACTAGCTCTTCAGATAAGGCAAATGTACTCGTAGGTCATCCTAGCTCATCCTATCTCTACGTTGCCAGACAGCAACATTTCGCCTCCTGTAGGTACTTGAGAACGTAAATCATTCAATATATTTACGCACTCGTACAGTTACAAGAGTGATATAAGCAAATCCGCCGGTCACCCATTCCACTCCCTAAAATATTCGCCCAAATAGTAATTCTCCCTAAAAGAAAATAGCTAACAATTACCTACATAACTTCATTTAAACTATTTTTTCCATAAAAAAAAAAGAAAAACCAAAACATGAAAACATGAAAACAGAAAAACACCAAGTGGTAACATCTTTTCCCCTAAAGTTGAATTATTTCTTCTCAAAACCTCTAAAAAATCATAAATCCTGAAAGCTCCTTAACAAAACCCAAAGATGGAATGGCAGCTCCGATTTAATTTCAAGATTGCTAAAACAATTTGAACGTTACTCAGTGGTTACATGTTTTATATCAGTGGCGATTTATCTAGATGAGTCCCTTGCAAGCAGAAATATGCACTTATGTTTTTGAAAAAGATCTCCCACAAGACCTGTACTGAACATTTAAATTGGACTTTTTGTCTTTTAAGGGATTCGCAGCACTGCTTTTCATCGACATTTAACTATTTTCATTTTTACAGCGATAAACGTAGCAACTAAATCCTTTTCTTCTTAAAGTTGGCAGAAGATTATTTTTTGTGGAAAGATGGAACCATAAAATATTGATACCCAGTTTGTATTTAACCAGAAGAAAAGCCAATTGAGCAGCAGAAGCCATGAATGATTTTTATTTAGGGACAATATAGAGGTCTTTTACACATAGGACTCCATAACGTAAATTTAGTGTACTATTGCAGCAAATTCCCCAACAAATTCGCACAAAAAAATACGCCTTCGCAAAAAATATTTAAAAAAAACACATGTTCTTCTAACACTTTTATTTTAAGAGTTAAACACTTTTTCAGCTCAAAAGTACTTAAATCTTATAGCAAAACTATTTTCTCTTCTTGCAATTAGGTTATATATAAACTTATAGTCTTATAAGAATCCCTTTCTGAAAACTGAGCTCTAAATATGTTTATATAATGCCATAAAAAGTCATATTTAAGAGTTAAGTTAATTGTATACTACTTGGAAAACCCTAAGAGAATTTGAGTTTAAAACCTCCTATATCAAGAAACAATTTGGAGTTCAAAGAATATAAGCTTTGCAGTACGATCGTAATGAGATCCTTAATGCAACAAGCACAACTACTCACAAACTTCACTTTTCTAATGTCAACGTTCTCCTCTCACTCGCACGTAAGTAAACATAAAACGCAAAAAAGCGTCTAAGAACCTATAGAAAGAATAAAGATGTTACTAGAAGAGTTAGTGTCTGGTCAGCAGCAGCCATATTTATATACAGAAGAAAAGTTAAAAATTTAAATTTGGTGGTGCAACAGCTCGGAGTGAACCAGGACCTAGTGACTTACAACTCTCAACCATTCCTGTGTGTGTTACCGGAAACGGAGGGGACCTACAATTTTCTGCCAATTCCGAACGGCTTAAGAGCAGCACTTTCCATGACAAGAGATACTCTTGGAGAATTTGTCAATTCCTCGCAAGAGGCAGTACACCCCTGAAAAAAACTTTCTTGCAGCGGCTGAGAATCGAACTCGAGATTTTCCGCATGACAGTCCAACGCACTAACCATTATGCGAAGGGGTACTACTAAACACAGAAGAAAAGTAGTTTCCTATATATTTGAGGGTTACCATAACTTAAAAAATTATGATCTCGATAAAATAACTCGGCTATAGCACTGACTTAAAATTTATTAGGTGGCCTGTTCAAGTTTTCATTCATTCGTTGTTATTGCATAGAAAGTATTTTATTATAAAATATATTGTGTAACTTTTTTCAGTTTAAACTAAATACATTAATATCTTGGAGACTTTATTACTACTACCATCTTTTCATACAAAATTGACAAAAAAAATGTATTCTTTGTGTTGCACTACACGAGAAGTAAATTTTTTGTGACAAAAGTAATAGTAGAAAATTACACAAAAGATGAAATTTTATTACTCTTGTAAATGCAGCATAAGCCTCTCAGTGTGTAATTTGGAATATTTTATATTAAATTTGACCTTTTTGGTTTCCTATTAACTCTCACAAGCAAATGACCCATGACCAAAGTAAAAACAAAACAGATTTCAAAGTCAATTCGGATTTTATTTGCTTACGAAAAAAATATATGGTCTCTTTTTCCGATAAAAGTTATAAATAAAATAATTTAAATATGCATTATTTTGAAGGCGCTTTGTGTTTTTTCGACGTAAAATGTTAGAATTAGTAGACACAATTCCAACCGCATTTATATTTCAGTTCCCATATGTGCAAAATAATAAATATAATGCCTCGCCATTATAATAAAATAATTGATAGACTTACAAAATAAATACTGTATCAATTTGTTGGCATAGCACATCATGTATACACACAAACTTAAAAGGTATTTTGTTTCTTTCTTTATTAAGTTTACAAATATTCTGTTCTCTTTTTTTTATCACCTCTTATTGGAAGAGACGCTTTCCCGTAGTAGGAATTTGCCGATCTTTATTAGAGCTTTAGAAGTGCCATTTTAATATAAACGTGTATCTGTCATCCCATAAAGAAACTTCTGTTCTTGCTACGAGTAGGAAGAGCCTCTCATAACTAGGCCATTTAAGGCTTTTAACAGTTTTGAAAGAATGTCGTAGTATTCTTTAAGATTACTTTTGGTTCCTCTTAATCAATCTAGTTGAACTCTTGCAGCATCTTATGAGATGAAAAATGTTACTTGGATATCGATCATAAAAATAAGTATGTACATACTTAAATAAATATGAGCAAAATCTTTTTCGCATTTCCTGACATACGAGTGTATAAAAGGTGGACCAAATACAAGTTTCTTTTTAAAAATGCAATAAAATGAACAAAATTCAAATTTGTTTATGTATTATGGCTTCATTAGTAAGAGCAAACATTCCCATTAGTAATGGAACATAACGTCGTTCAAGTGGCTGCCTCGCCTGCCTTCGCAGTGACGCAGTTTGTCACTCCAATTTTCCAAGACCTTGTTGATGGTCTCGGGCTGTAGCTCATGGATTGCTGGGATGATATTGGCCTTAAGTGTTTGAATCGTTTCCGGATTATTGGCATAACATCGGTTCTTCGCGGTTCCCCTCAAAATAAAGTCCAATTTTGTCTATTTATTTAGCCGCCGAAATAAAAAAAACGCCTCGTCAGAAAAGATGATTTTCCGCTCAAAATCGTTGACCAATTCAAGCTGCTCTAACACCAAAACTGCGAAGCAATAACGAAGCGGATTGCATCTCAGGATTGTACGTGAAATTTTTAGCTGTTGAGATCAATGGCAAGTTAATGTTGGTCAATTGATCCTCACATTCTCGGCTACAGCAGCCACATTCTCGTCTGTGCGCACCGTACGACGACGAAGACCATGAGTTTTGTCCACTAGCATACCAGTCTCACGAACTTTTTGCACAAACTTGCGTACAGCAGCGGTGGGTGCTTCATTTCGGCCAAAAATCCTTTTCACTCCCTTTGGAAATAAGTTTTCAATATTTCCCGACGTTGTCCGTGCGTAAAGCGACTTATTTCGTTACGCAGAGGTATGATACTGACTTTCGAGCGGGAAACAGTTGTCAGTGTCAAAATAACCTATGATTTAAAAAGAAACCACTAGATGGCCCTATATGTATATTATTTAAATCATCAATCAACTGAATTTGAATGAATAAAATTTTCATTTTTATGCGATTGATAAAAAGTTTTCATTTCGTTCACATAAACTCTTACTGACATAAAAATCATATTAAGTCTGTACTCTAAATAAAACATTTTTTCGCTATTTAGCCTTGGGTCAAACTCACTTCACTCAAATCGAATTATGAACTCGGATGTATAGTTCCGCAAATGATTTTTAGTGTGGTTGCACACTTCCGAATCCCATACACAAATTGAACCGCAGCACGTAGTACGAGTATGTATGAACAAAGGAACAAACTATCCGCCATTTTAAAGTAAAAACCTATTTGAATTACATTTCGTGCAAAGTGAATTAAAAACATTCCATGATGTACGTTTTGAAATAATGAATGCATATCACACTTTTACCACACCGACCGATAGGTTGATGTTAACCATGAAAGGTTATGAAATGATGGTTTGCATGTACAACAGGTGATTAAAAGGATTTTAGGATAAATTTGTACAATGTTCGATTATTTACCCAAATAAACAAACATCTACCCTCGACTTTAGTTTCATAGCGTAATTTTTGACGTTAGACGTTTGACATAGCTGAGTCCTGTCGATATTTATCCTTTCAGTATCTTTGAAATGGTACACCAAAAATCGTGATGTAGTTAAATACGAGAGAAATTTGATGTTAGGTTAGTAAATAATTTCAAAACCTAATTTGCGGTATTAGCTGCACAAAATTTATAATTCACAACAAATTGTTTGTTGATTCAATTCGGAATATGAATTGGTAATCGATCTACATATTTTGTAGGTGCCTATATGTTCACTGGATGCCAAAAAAACACAAGTTAAGAAATTTTTGTATTGAAATGTTTTTTTTTATTCGAAGGAACTTACGTAACTTAATTAGCTCTCGTTTTTTGAGAAAAGTATTTGTTCATTTTACTGCACACAAATAATAAAGATCTACAAAAACTAAACTTAAAATCTCATGATCTACAAAAAGATCAACCTTAAAGTTTTTATTAGCCCATAACCGGACTGTCCATTTCGTACGTTTTTCAAGTTTATATCCGAGCTGAAATAGTATAAACACAGCAGGTTTTCGAGATATTCCGCCAGCATTGCAAAAAAAATCATTGCAACGGGCAGGAAGCTATACGCCGTATTTGTAGATTTTAAGGCGGCGCATTCGATTCGATAGAGCTAAACAATATGGTAGTAGATTTTGAAGGATGATCGAAAGTCTTTATGCTAACACAGTGTCGGCAGTGTGAAGTGGAGAGGAGCTATCGGAGTGGTTTAAGACTTTTTCTGGGGTGAGACAATGATGTGCCTTAAGTCCAATCATGTTTGAACTCTTCATTGAGGATCTCGTAGATTATTTGCCAAGAGGCGTGAAGTATGTGGGTACACTAATCAAGGATGATGTTGTGCTGTTAGCGTATTCACAAGAAACATTACAGCTTAGATCAATCTTTTACAAGATTACTCCTCCCTCTCAAAGTTAATTTGGAAAATTCAAAAAAAAAAAATTAGGGAGTACAAGTACCTTGGTTTCTACATAACAATTAATTTGAATATGGAACGCAAAAAAACTGCAGTCAATACGACATGAAGAAACTGCTTCCAGAATAGATTGCTATCGTACACAGTAAATATAGAGAGTTTGAAGCGGTATCCGAAGCCATTATGTTCTATGCTGCGCTAGTTTGGGAAGGAAAACGATATGATTGTGGAGAAAAACTTCTGAGATTTTATACTTAAAGAATTTTTTGCCTACCTTCTAACACGCCTAACTACGAGTATATGTTAGTGCTGGAAACCGGTCTATCTCTATATATATAAAAACACTCCATGAACATGCCAGCAGAACGACTTTCAAGGAAAGATGTCTTTTAGGCAATTCAATCGAAATCAACTGAACAAATCGGTTATCTGAAACAAGTAATTTACTATGAACTTCGGTTAACATATGTTAAACTCCTTTTAATTGAAACAAAAATTCTTGTCTCAAATGAGTATTTTCAATTATTAGACTCTGCATAACGGAAACTATCAATAAACGCTCTTACCAAATTTTCAGTTGAACACACCTTTTCAATTTTAAATGTCAAAATTTTTACTTGCGACTTATAAGTACTATAAGGCAAGTTATGCATTCGGAAAAAAAACCGAACTCGAGATTTTGATCAAAGTTGACATTACGATGATAGCGAAGACTAAAAATGTGGGTCTCGCAATTCTGTCTGTCTATCTGTCTGTCTGCCTGTTCGACTACAGCCTAAACGGCTCGGCCGATTTTCTTGAAACTTGATAGATATCATTTTTGTTTTTCCCCCCACACGTTTTTTTTTTTTGAGACCAAAAATAACGGTAACTGCCATACGAATTTTTTTTTTGAAGTTTTATAAATATTTTTTTTCTCAAAAACTGTTCAACAGATTTAAAAAATAGAAATACAAAAAAATTTCATTTAGTTAAAGCTAGGTAGTAGTTGAAAAAAAAATTGCGAAAAATGGTTATTAAGGGTACCCCCCATTGAACCATTTTTTTCGTTTTTGATTTTCTCAAAAACGGTACCACCGATTTTGATCATTTTTTTTCGCTGAAGCTCCCTAAAAATTTAAATGGAATTGTGTATTCAAATTTTCGAAAACAATTTTTTTGGATTTTTAAAAAAAACTTCAATTTTTTTTTTTTCAAAACTCAATATTTCGAAAACCCCATGCTAGATTTTTTTGAACTTGATAAATAAAAGTTTCTTAATATAATCTACAAGATGTGCGAAAAAAAATTTTATTTTACCTAAAAATAAAGGTACTCACCATACAAATGGAAAAAAAAAATTAACAAATGGTTTTCAAAAATCGTGTTTTCTCGAAAACGGCGCCTAGAATTTTGATAAAATTTTTTCTCTTCCAATTATATTTTATAATCTTTAATTTAATAAAAAAAATTGAAATTAAGATATTATTGCTTGTACCTACCATAGAATCATTTTTTCGAATGTGAATTTCTAATTAATAACAACGGATTTTAATGAAATTTTTTATAGAGATGCTTCCAAAAAGTTTAAAAAACATTGCATTTCAAAACTTTAAGAAAACTATTTTTTTTTTTAATTTTGAAAAAAAAATCTACTTTATTTTGGAAAATTCAATATCTCGAAAATGGCTCGATATTTTTTTTTTGTAAATTAAATTTTGATTAGAACAATAATAAAAACTTTGAATTGGCGTACCAAAATTTTTTCTTAAAAATATTTTAAATTTTTTTTATATAAAATCTTATTTTTTTAAGAAACCACTACAACGGCTTATAATTTTATGTTCCTGTATAAATTCATATTTGCATGCATTCTGTTTCTATCTCTTACTACTAAAAGAGTTTAAAAAAATAAAATTTATCCTTATGAACACTTTTCTCTAGTAACATTCATTTTTAAATTCCTAGTCTATTACATAGGAGCAAGTTCGTGCGATCCAGTCGTGCACTTTATTTTTTTCATTCACGTATTTTCTGTAATTCCCTGCGGTTTCGGTTGTTAATTTTACAGTTTTCTTTGATTACTGGCTTAATCATCGAAAAAATGTCGGCAGAAAATATATGGTTGATGCATACATATCGTTGATACTCGTAATAAGTTTTTATGATTTCAGGAATTAAGCAAGAAGTGCACAAATTTATCCTTCAAAAACGAAGCAGATCATTTTGGATAGGCATGTAGGAGGTGAATTCAGAAAAAATGTATGTGCAGAGTTTAAATGAGTTCGGTTAACGTTGTCAAGAATAATCAAAGGAAAAGAAGTCATCCGGAATATAGCTTCCCAGAACTAAAATATGACCATTGCCCTCTCTAATTGGCACCACACTTTGTGGACTATTAATTAAAATAAAAACTTATTTCTTTTTATTTATTATTTAATAGATTTCTTTATTTTAATTTAATTTCTTTTTTTAGAGCAACGATAAAATTGAATAAAAGGTCTTTTTCGCCGAAGCCACGGTAAAAACTAAACTGCCCAAAACAGGAAATGCCCTGGCGACATCATCGGTCAACATCGATGAGCTATGATTGTCTAAATATGTAGGTTATTCCGAAGAAAAAACTGTCCTATTACGAAAGTGGGAGCAGCATAGCTACTTTATTAATAAGTGCCCAATGTTAATGGCAAACCAAAGAAGCGTTTTTGGTAAAAGTATCCTCAGAGAATTAGAGATGACTAGAATTATTAATGGAGCTGATTGGAAAGCTGTTTAAATTTATTAGGGTTGAATTCAACTACAAAAAAAAAAAAAAAAACAAAACAAAAAACAAATAATAGATGAAATATTCTAGGGGAATACAAAAAAAAACAATTATTGTCACTTAAACTTTAAAATTATCAACTGGCAGACACGACTTAGGCCATGCTTTAAAATGTATGTATATTAAATGCTACTTTAATTTGTAAAACTAAAAAAAATATTTATTAAATCTAGTCTAGAATCTTCTATTTTTTTCATATTTATTATTTATAAAACAATAAGTCAGTAAATACAATGACGCAAAATTTTAAACATTTAAAACCGGCTCTAAATCAATTTTAAAATGGGAGTCGACTCTTAACATTATGAATAAAACGAGAAACGAGAACCAACTTTTTGTTAATTTTAAAGGACATAAACCAGGGGCGAAGGCAGGTAGGGGTTTTAGGGGTTAAACCCCCCCCCCCCCCCCCCCCCGAAACAACCAAAAAATAAGAGTTCATTTTGTTAAAGAAAAAAGAGACAAAGTGCTTTTTTCGTGCCATATTAATATTAATGTAAGTTCAATTGATTATTAGAAGTTTTGTGTTTCTTTTTTCTTACGACTTATATGTAGGTACTATAAGGCAAGTACATAATGCATTCGCAAAATAAATCGAACTCAAAATTTTTATCAATGTTGACATTACGATGATAGCGAAGAAAAAGTGGGTCTCGAAATTCTGTCTGTCTGTCTCTTCGACTACGGCCTAAGAGCATGGGCCGATTTTCGTTAAATTTTCCTTTTTTTAAAACCAAAAATAACGGTACGAATCATCTTTTGGAAGCCCTCTTGGAACCATTTTATTTTGTTTGTTTTGATTTTCTCGAAAACAGTACAACCGATTTTAATCATTATGAAGCTTCTCCAAATTTTAAATATTGAGCATTTTTCTTTTTTAGTTCAGAGTAGTACCTGAACTGTCAAACAAAATATCGTGTTTCTTTTTTAGCTCAGAGTGTATAACAGTTCAAAGATTGTGTTTCTTTTTTCGTTGAGAGCGTGTTCAGAGATTGTTCAGAGCGCACTCAATGAGCTCGGTATAAAATAGCTGAGTAGACAGAGTTAAATGCTGAAATCATTCTGACAGACAGAAAAAAAAACTCAAAAACTCGCGTGTGCTTATAAAATAATTCAGAGCTCTTAGAACACACTCGATTCGGAGAAAGTTCAGAGCATGTTTGACATGCTCATGCTCTGTTAAGAGCTCTACTCTGAATGAAAAAAGAAAAACGCCAATTATTTTTTTTGGAAACTCAATATTCCGAAAACCCCTGCTCGATTTTTTAAACTTGAATAAATAAAAGTTTCTTAATATAATCTACAAGATCTGAGGGAAAAAAATTGTTTTAACTAAAAATTAAGGTACCCTACATGCAAGTGTTAAAAAATCTTTTTCGAAAATCGTATTTTTCTAAAAAATAGCTCCGAGAATTTTAATTAATATTAATTATAATTTTGAATATTGAATTTGTCATTATAGGCAGAACGGATTTCAATGAAATTTTGTATAGAAAAGCTTCTAGTAAAAATTGGCGTACCAAAATTTTTTCTTAAATAACTATGTTTTAAAAATCTTTTATGAAACAAATTATGTGCTTAGCTCTTACTACTAAACTACTATTTATAAAATAATAACTTAAGGAGTTGTTTTAGTCATTTACAAAATGAATTTTATGCTTTTGAACATTTTTTCTCTAGAAATATTAATTTTTGAACTTTTTACATAAAAGCAAGTTCGTGCGACCCAGTCGTGCATTTTATCTTATATGTCTTCGTATTTTAACGAAACTGTTCTATTTTGAATTGATCATTAACAAATAGACACACGAAGCCAGCAGCAATTGCGTTTTTGACGATTGACATTATGTGTTTAAGTATATGGGCAGTAACGGAGCAAGTTTGAGTTTTTGATTTCTCCAAGGTCGGAGTGTGTTGAATTGCAGCAAAAAAAAAAAAAAATAATAACTCATTTCGTTTGTTCGAAAGTTACAGTTACTGATGAGTAGCACATAACACCTTCTGGAAGCGTTGTGGTTATAATTATGAAGTATAGTAGTTAACGTATGTAGGTACCAGTTGAGTGTCCTTATGTTTTCGAATAACTCTTTTTCGTATGATCGCAAAAGTACAACAAGATATGATTTCACGTATTAATAAATTCCGGAAATAATTTATTTATGAAAATCTCGTATTTTTTTGAAAACCCCCCCCGAAATTTTTTTCTGCGTTCGCCCCTGACATAAACCATGCTTTAACGTTAAAGAGGTCGTCTAACTTTAACATGAGCAAATAGCTACTTCATCTTTTAAAAGTATACTTTATCCGTATTGACAAAAGTCATTTCATATCAAAGCAAAATGTTTACTGATGTTTTATTCGATTTTTTAAAATATGTGCTTTGTAAATAGACTGAATCACTTAATATTAGAAATTCAAAACAATCGTACAAATGTGCTCTACGATTGTTAATTTTGTAATATTGTGGCGGGTGATGGACAAACAAATCTGTTCATACACAAATAAATTTGCACCTTGCAACAACAAAATTGAGTTAATTAGCGATATATACTTCATTTCGATCTAAAATAATTGAAATAATTTATAAACAATTTAAATTTGTACCGAAGTAGCATATAAAATTACTTTTTTCGGCGAAAAATTATTTGGTTTGAAGTTGTCTGTTCTTTTTTTTTTTGTGTAGTTGTGTTTGAGTTATGTATCTGTCAAATTAAGGGGTGTTCAACGTAAATTTGCTTAGGTTCTGCTGTAAAGCCCACACAAACAATGCCAAAATCATAATTTTCATTAAAATCTAAGCAGGCTTTAAAGATGGGATTTTTTGCGAGCACTTCTAGGACGAAAAGTACGAGAAGGTGCATAAATATTTAACATTAATAATAAAACCGGATAGTCAATGACGCAATTCAAGACATGAAAAGCAAAAATTATTGAACTAATTTTCTTCTAAAAAAAGAGGTTTATGTCTATAAGCATACATATAGTTTCATAGGATGGAACACTTGCATTTCGAAAGGTTTTCCGCAGAGGAAACCTAGTGAATCTCTTTTGAACCTTTTCTAAACCATAAATGCTAGATTGTGACAACAATGAAAAAGATGAAGCTTTTTGAAAGAAAGATGCTCCGCATTTGCACTGGACTGTACCGTAACACACTGACGAAGAAATATATACCAACAAGGGATCTGTATAAAGAAGCAAAGTTAATACCATTGGACAAGTATTTACTGCAGCTCTCCGGAAAAATCATCAGGAACCTGGAAGATCATCCCAACACAGAAGTGCAACAACTTCTCCAGCATGAACTAGAGCCTCGTGACAAGTATCTATACACCCGAGCCATCACTGACGATCAATTTGAAGACATCATCCATAACGACAACGCACCCTTTTACGAGAAGAACAACAATCAATGCTACAGGGGATAAAACGCCCACTCATCAAAAATTATTATTTAGTTAATATTAAAAAAATCATGAATTAGATTAAGAAAACATTAATATGATATTGTAAGCAAATAGCATTATGTAAAGCCAAATGAAGAACGTTGGGCCCCTATTGTTGCGCCAACATGATTTAATTTAGTAATAAGTTAGTTTTAAGCCAAATTGTATATAAAACAAATTGAAAAATAAAATTCTTAATCTAAAAAAAAAAAAAAATGCTAGATTGTGTATACACTCACAAAATTTATTAGTAAAATGGCTACGAATGATATTCGTAAAGAAAATATTCGTGCATTGTACGAATATTCGTAAGATGTACGAAGTATTTGTACAGTGGTATATCTACGAATGCATTCGTAAAATTTTACTAATAACTGTCGTACTATCTACGAATCTATTCGTTTAATACACTAATTTCATTCGTAAACAAGAAGTAAACAATTTGTTTGAGTATATTGTACGAATTATTGTGTACATATAACTACAAACATTCGTTAATTTCTCGTACGAATGACTTCGTACTTTATATGTGCATACATATGCTTTAAAGCTTATTTTATATTTAATATACAGCATCCAGAAGCAGCAGAGCATACATACATATGTGGGAATTTTATTCCTAAAAGAATTTCAATGTAAGTACAATTTTTTTCCCAAGTTTTCAATATTTTAAATGTTAAATTTATTTGCAGTGGCCCTTAGTACATAAAATGAGGAGTTTTTAAATATTTAATTGATTTTTAATTATATTTATAATAAATTAATTAATTTTTAACTTTATTCATATATATGACAATAAAATGAATTAAAAACTATTTTTAACTTACAACATAAATATCTTTTGTTATTATTTCTTACAATAGGTATTTAAGGAAATTTCAGAGAACATATTTAATGGTAGTAAGTTCTACAATAATATTCGTACAATATACAAATGGAGCTGTACAATTTACGAATGAATTACAAGGGCATTAGTAAATATTACAATGATATTCGTACAATATACGAATGGCATTGTTAAAAATTCGTACATTGTACCAATGGTATTCGTACAATATACGAATGGCATTGGTAAATATTAGAATAATATTCGTACAATATACGTTTGATTTTCTACGAATACTAATAAAATATTAGTAATATGTACTAATAAACCTCCATTCTACGAATACTATTCGTGGCTGAAAACCACGAATAAAATTCGTAGAATGTACGCATGAATTAGTAATATTTACACACGAAATTTTTTGAGTGTAGGGTTCCATATAACGCTTTAATACTCCAGCTGCGGTCTAAAAATACTAGAATAAAGAGTTCGAAACGGATCTTCGAAAATCTTTGAATTTCGAAATAATGCATGATCTATATGACAAGCAAAATTCATTTTGGAGTCAAATATAGCCCCTGCAGCTTTTTGGATATCAAATCTCTGTAAAATATCGTTTTCGAGTTTGTAATCAAAACACCAGGGATATTGGTTTCTGGAAAACGTAACTACGCTACATTTTTTTTTTGTTGAAGTATAGCCCATTAAATTTGCACCAATTGATAATTCTGTTTAAATAAGATTGAACTTTATTTGCATCATGAATTGAGTTTATGCTGCTGAAAATTTTGAAATCATCAGCAAGTAAAAGACATTTTTAGAATAATATAGATGAAGTGGTAAGTCATTTATTAAAATAATAAAAAGTAGCGGTCCAAATTGACTTCCTTGAGGAAAACCTGAAAAGTTTACATATTTCTTTAGAAAACAGGTTACCAATTTTGACAATTTGCTTTCCACCTACTAAATAACTTTTTATCCACTAAAGAAGAGAAAAATAGAAGCTAAACAACTCAAGTTTCTTCAAAGAATACAATGTTGAACAAGGTAAAATGGCTTTGAAAAATCATTGTAATTGCAACTTTGCAATGTGTCTATAGTTTTCAACAGATACTTTTGACCCAGATTTATGGAGGGGAGTGATTATGGAGTATTTCCAAGTATCTAAAAAAACACCTTGACTTAAAGACAGGTTGAATAGAAAAGAAAGTGGAGCTGCAAGGATGTTACAACAAGTTTTTAAAAGAATCGGTGGAATATTATCTGTGGAAACCGAATAGTTATTTTCAAGAGATGATATAATACTTGCAAGACGTCGGTTACAGATAGATCGCGGTTCCCAACGTCAACAAACTAACTTTTGTTTAAAGTGTAACCATCTTATTTAAGATCGATGGAGTTTGATTGAAAAAATGATGCAAAGCTATTGCAAATAACATTCATATCATCAGAAGATTTGCTATAGTAAAAAACTGCTAAGAAAAAACAAACCTAGAAAAATAGGATATTTAATTTCATACTTTTCAAAAATCCCAACGATTACAAGAAGTTTTGCTTCTCCAACAGAATATTCTGTATGTTGCGAAAAACTCAATTAGTTTAGTAAAACCATCATATGAGAACAAGTCCGCCAAATTTATTCTTCAACCTTTGGTTAAAGGTTACTTGGAATATGTATTTTTTAAATTTTATCTTAAAAGCCATAACCAATTCGATGTCTGCCTTCGTCAGCGTGGGTTATTGAAGTTTTCAATTTTTTTTCAATTTTTTTTCAATTTTCGGTTTAGAGTCATACAAAACTTAACTTATTGATGCTCTACCATTTTCTCTTAAGAGACTTCAATGTTGACTATTCATTAAGAAAATACAGAATATTAGCTTTTTTTGTTGATTTTTAGACAAGTCGGCAAAAACAAAGCCGATATGGTTCTCTTAATGAGATTCTCAGGATTATAGTCTTTAGGCTTTTGGGTATTTGCGTGATGAACAAGTATTTTTCGTCAGTTTCAATTTTCAGTTTTTCAGCTTTATTTGGGCAGTGAATATTAAAGGCCAATTTAGTACTTTATTTCCTAATTTAAGAAAAAATACCATGTATAACTTTTTATTGGATTTTTAAAATTTTGACTTTCTTTTTTTCAAAATTAATAATAGACATAAATTAATTTAATAATAAGAAAAGCAGATAAAGTACTTTTTTGTAAGTGTCAAATGTTGTTTAATGTGAATCAAATCTTGTTTAACTTTTTCAAGCGTATATCTGCATCTGCATCTTGTGAAGTAGTGAAAAATCCAAAGAGTATTTGATCTTATTTACATTAACAGCTTATATGTATGGTTTTAAATTTGAGAACTGAACAAATTTGCAAATTTTTCATTCTTATATTTCTGGGTGAGTTCCGATTCAGTGTAATATTAACAAAACCTTATAACTTTCTATTGACTCCACCATTAAATGAATTGTACCATCCATTCAGTGGGTGAAATATAAATTATATGATACCACTTAAAGTATTTTTTCCGAAAAAAGATGGTTTGCCTCTTCTGTTTGTCAATTGTTTTGCATTACCAATTCATTTCTACTATTCTATGGAAAATAATAGGAATAATTCTTAACGTGATGTATTCGTATGAGTTTACTTATTTTTTAATAATAGTTTCACCTCCTGATAAACGATATAATATGTTTATGTATATAGATAAAATTAAGCTACCTACTTTGTCAGTTTTTTTCTTGAAACTAATTTTGTATAATTTGTTCAATTTCTACTTTAGAACATTATAGTTAATATTTTTCTTTTGAATTTAGGTTAATCTACTTATTGATTACTTTACATATCTACATGCATAGATATACATTTCATTTAAAAGCTTATAACCATACACATGTACAATAATGCAGTAGGGCAACGTTCTAATATTAAAAAAAAAAACACTCTTAGCAGAACATGTTAAAAATCAAAAGCACAAGCTACCAAACGAGGCCAAAGATACTTGTCAAAGCAGACCATTTTTTGCCACCCTTATTCCTTAATTGAAAATCCAATAATTCTATAACGGAAACTCCATTAAGTCAGAAATAGATCGAAGGATAACTTATCCAATGGTGTAGGACTGCTCCTGTCATCGACATCTCTCACTTGAGTCGCAAACACTTGTGCTGGCTTTCAGAATGACTGAGTAATCAAGTGTGCGCACACTTTATGCACATATGCGAGTACGTTATGTAGTGAAGAAACATTCATACATCAATATGAATACACCCGTGGAAAAAAGTATTAATCGTCCTTTAAAAATGATTATCTCTTCTTGAAAAAGACAGGAGTCGTTGGAGAAAATTTTTACACATTAAAAAATAACTCTGTATCACTTTTAATATGATAATCGACTATGAAAAGTAAAATAAACTTTATAAAAATTTGAAATGACACAAGGTGTACTTCATCGTTAAAGCGCTCGTCTAAATTAAGGAGCTTCTTCATCTTTTTAAAAGTATACACCCAGTTTGACAATTGTGATTTCATACCAAGATAATTAAAAAAAGTGGCGCAAAACATTAGTTGAATTAGTACGATCTTTGTCTATAAAACTTATAGTACTCTCATGAAAACGAACGATTGGGGCGACATCTTAAGCATATCGACAGTACTTGTTAGATTTGTCTCTGCTAAATTTTATAATAAAATTTCTCTTTTTTACTACTTGTTTTCTATCTTATCCTACTCTCCACTGTAAAATCGTGCGCTAATTTCAGCGCCACCACCAGGATAGCGTTGGTTCCACAAAATCCATGATAATACTATAGGTTACATAATACTAATAATGCTAATTTTAATCGAATATAGCATCATAGTTTCTCTACTATTTTATTTAAGTTAAAATCATCGAATACTATTTTATATTGGTTTAGTACCCTGATAATTTCATATGACTCTTTGACATTTACATACACCAAAACAGGTCTGGTTTACTCAGTTTTTTGATAAGGTTTTTCTGTCATAACTTAGGTGTGTTCAGAAGAAATTGATTATAAAACATAGCCTTAGCACTAGTTACAAAATGTTTGAAATTAAGAAAGAGTTAAGTGCTTTAAAGTTAGAAAATTGTTAAGTAGTATCATACTAATACCTTATTACTAAGCTGTTTATAATTTTGCGCCAGTATGTTTACTGAGTTTTATAGAATTGGTTTAAAAGATTTTCAGCCTTATCTTGAATAAATTCTCCCTCGGATTTTTTCCCACGAGTGATACTCTCCTATCGCAAACAATCTTCGAAAAAAGGAAAAAAAAAATCGATGGAAGGAAGTAGGCATCGCCAATATTTTTTCTAGAGAAATTTTTTTGATATTTCTCTGGAAAAAACTCCCTTGAATTTATAAAAGGAATTTGAAAATAAAGCATGTGAGTATTACTAAAAATTTAAGTTTTTTTTAAATTTTATTTTAAAATTTCAATTTGAATTGACGGTATAACACATCAAATAAACACCAAATAAATATGATTGTGGAATTGAAATATTTACAAACATTGTATAACGTACAACAGACATTGAATATTTTCACGGCTATTTCAGGGGAGTAATGCAACTCCCTTGCCCTTAAAAGACATCTCCACTGTCCTTTAAGATCACCTATAACTCTTTCAATTATGTTTCTGCAGCTTTTGTGGGTATTATTAAATTTGCTTTCATTAGAACCTTTTTCAGTGGATCTATGTGGGGTTAACAGCCAAGGCTCTAGAGGGTATCCAGCATCACCTGAGTTGCAAATGATTATTTCCTTGTAATTATAAAAAAAATAAAATCAACAAAACCTATTAACCAAAAAGGATTTGAGCCACGCAAGTATTCCTGCTACAAAAGTTTTCGTGAGATGCACCTGGATGCGTAGCATCAACAAAACGTATTTTCATTTCATGGTCACATACCTTTTTTTTTTTTTTTATAATTTACTCGCGCTCAAGGGATTATGATTACCCTTTAAATGTTTCAACACAGCGCGGGCGTGAAGTTACGGAAGAGAAAGAAGGATAGGAAAGATGTGTGGCACGATGTTGAGACTGAAGGTGGTTGTCTCAGATTTTTTATCTCCTTAAAATGAAAAATGGATTTATTGTATGTACACTTTGCATACACATTTTAAGTTACCAGCATAACATTTAGGCTAAATAGCCCCTTTCTGTTATAATAAAGGTGTTTGTTTATTGATGGGTCCACAATTCGAACATGGGTCCCGTCAATGCATCCAACAACACCAGGTATCCTGTACTTTTCAAAAAAAGGGAGCGCAACTTCCCTTTTTTGGCTCACGTCCGTGTTGAATTGTATCCATTTTGAACAGAGATCTCTCTCAAAAACAAACAAAACTTCCTTTAACACTTCGCTGAAACTCGATTGGGCCAATCCTACTTCGCTATCCCTTCCTACACCTTTCTGGTAGCCTCTTTCTGGTAGCCTCCTTCTGCAAAAAAACGTAAGCATGCCCATAATTTAACGATGCGATGGTCTGTATGCTGAACGCTGTGATGGCACAGAGTCCATCAAAATGTCGAGCAAGTACTTAAAAGCCGGTTTATTGCAACGATAATGTTGCTTGAATCTCTAAAAATATATTTTTAGTAATACAACTAACATTGTTAACACTTACAAAGCCTGTGGTAGCTCCAACGGATTTGAGCAATCTCTTAAAGATCTTCGACTTCTTAAAACGTTTCTTCGATCACTTTCTTCTACAGTTAACCGAAAGGCTGTAGAATGCATTTTTAAAAAAAAACCGTATCAGATGCTTTAAGAATTTTATTTAATTTATTTCTAAAATCTGACAGTTTAATCATTTTTATATTAATAATTCTATCAACAAACTTCGAAAAATGTTCGAAGTGATTTCCGGGGGAAAACGAACTCGGAATTGACGATAAGGCTGTTTATGTTTTGTAAAAACTCGAAACTATCTTTCAAAGGAGCACTCCGATCTTTAATTTTGCAATATCGCCAAACACATCAGTACCTAGAAATGTATTTATGTATGTATGTATGTATGTACTTAAACAGCCAAATGATCAACGATCAACGATCAACGATGTCAAATTTACGGTTTTTTACCTCAAATTTTCTTACATTTAGTTGCGAAGCGTATATTAGTTAAATGAGTTGTTTAACGAGTTTAAAATTATGAAAAAGTTAAACAAAATCTACTCGTATGTTAAGTAGAGCTGTTTTTATTCCTAAGACGAGAAATGTTTAAAAGTTTTTTCCGATAACTCTAAAAACACGCACCTTAGTATCTACTTTGGATTTGGAATTTAAAATTGTATATCACGTGTTTAATATTGGTCACTAAAAAACTGAGGTTTAAATAAAAAATAAAAAAAGAGTACGATGATGAATATTTTCAGTAAATTTATTAAGTAAACTGGCTCTAAGTTCTCTATTTTAACACCGACTTTCGCTTAAATCTAGAAATATTTAACGTAGGGAACACCCCCACTTTTATTACTAGAACAAGAAAAGAAGTCCTAGACTTAACTTTCGGAACTCCGAACGTAGCTTATATGGTTAAGGATTGGAGAGTATCCAATGAACCATCAATGTCTGATCACAGAATAATAGTGTTTACCTTAGAAGGTCTGCTTACAGAGAATACCCCTGGCAGAAATCCTAAGAAAACAAACTGGAACCTATACCAAAATGTTCTAAAATCAAACCTGGAACAACTAGGTCCAGCAAGTACGACCAAAAGTAACCTTGAGTTAGAAGTTGTAGTTAACGAGTTTAGTGGAGCAATAAACGAGGCATATGAACTCAGCTGCCCTCTTAAACCAAAAACTAGACAGAAGGATGCACCTTGGTGGAATAAACATCTTTCTAAACTAAGATCCAAGGTTAGGAAGCTCTTCAATGAAGCAAAAAGAACAAGGGAATGGTGTAATTACTCCGCGTTATTGACAATCTATAACAAAGAGATAAGAAAAGCCAAAAGAAATAGTTTCATAAATTTCTGTGAGAATATCTCAACAACCCCTGCAGCGGCAAGACTGCATAAAGCTCTTGCAAAAGAGAAAACACTAACATCACTGGCACTTCGGTATAGTGATGGAACGTTCACCGAAAATGAAGAGCAAAGGTGTAACCTGCTGCTCAACACACACTTCCCAGGCAGTTTACCATTAGATGGTAACTTGATAGAGAGAATACCTCTCATACCAAACAAAGAGGACTGGAAAATAGCCACGACCATTTGCACAGGTAAAAGGATTGATTGGGCAATTAATACCTTTCAACCCTACAAATCACCAGGTGCAGATGGTATCTTCCCAGCTCTTTTGCAGAAGGGAAAAGAATTCCTTATGCCCTATCTCATTAATATTCTACGGAGTAGCATTGCTCTTGGGTATATACCAAGTCTTTGGAGAACAGCTAAGGTAATCTTCATTCCCAAAATAGGGAAAAAGGACACAACCCATCCAAAGTCTTTCAGGCCAATAAGCTTAACATCCTTTATACTGAAAACTCTGGAAAAGGTAATTGACAACTTCATAAGATCAGAAGTGTTAATAAGTAGGCCTCTCAATCAGCGACAACACGCATATAGGGCGGGCAGATCAACCGAGACCGCCCTGTTTGAACTAACAAATAAGATCCAAAGAGCTTTAGATGTAAAGGAAACAGCATTAGCTGCTTTCTTAGACATAGAAGGGGCTTTCGATAACACGTCCCACGAGGCTGTAGGCAAAGCTCTTGTTAGGAAATGCGTACCCAACACCATAACCAGATGGATAATAGAAATGTTGGGCACTAGAAATGCAGAGGCACAAGCAGGACAAAATGCAAGGAAAGTGATCACAACGAGAGGATGTCCTCAGGGCGGTGTACTATCACCCTTGTTGTGGAGTCTTGTAGTAGATGAATTGTTAGAAAATCTTACCTCCCAAGGCATATACTGCATTGGATTTGCCGATGATATCGCTATCATTGCAGTAGGTAAGTTTGAAGAAACTCTTTGCGATATTATCCAAAGAGGACTAACAATTACAAGTAAATGGAGTAGGTCTGTAGGGCTTTCAATAAACCCATCCAAGACAACAATTATACCATTTACCAGGAAAAGACTTCTACCACATATGAAACCTATCCGTTTGACTGGTGAAGTAATTGAAATGCAGAGGGAGGTAAAATACCTAGGAATTATACTAGATAGCAAACTCCTCTGGAACAAACACATAGATTATATAGTCGGAAAAGCCACAAAAGCCCTAATGATTTGCAAAAGAATTGCAGGCAAATCATGGGGATGCAAACCGAACATCCTTAGGTGGATGTACACTATGATGGTAAGACCCATCATTACTTATGGTGCGGTTGCATGGCACAAGAAAACCGAATTAACAACAACTAGGAAAACCCTAGAAAAAATCCAAAGGCTCGCATGTATCTGTATTACGGGAGCAATGAGAACCTGCCCAACCGCAGCTATTGAGGTTATCCTCCACCTATCCCCTCTACACGAGGTCATTAGAAGTGCTGGATTGGGAGGAATCATGAGGTTCTCAAAGGAAGGAACTGGGACAGGTAAAATCATCGGTCTCAGAGAAAGGGACCTAATTGACAGGTCCACAATAACAAACCTTATTGACATCCCGAGAGATGGAATGATCAAAAAACATAATTTCGAGAAAAACTTTCTTACACAGCTTAGTAACAAAGAAGACTGGGTAGGAGAGGAAATAAACTATACACTCGAAACAAATACCATCAAATGGTACACTGATGGATCGAGAACAAGCGAAGGGACTGGTGCAGGAATTTTTGGGCCAAAAACCAAACTTTCCATACCGATGGGACAGTCCACCAGCATCTTCCAAGCGGAGGTAAACGCGAAAGGGAAATGCGTAGATCGCAATCTCGAAAAGAATTATCGTAATAAGAACATTGCCATTATGTCAGATAGTCAGGCAGCACTAAAGGCACGAAGCTCATACACCATCAACTCTAAGCTGGTGGGGGAGTGCATAAGTAGACTAAACGAACTAGGCAAACAGAACAGGGTCACTCTTTATTGGGTACCTGGTCACGTTGGTGTTCTTGGAAACGAAAAGGCAGATTCCCTAGCAAAATTAGGAGCTTCAACTCCCCTAACAGGGCCTGAACCCTATTGCGGAATAGGTGAAAATGTCATCAAAACCAGAATTAAACAAGAAGAGGAGGCAAACAGAATCAAAAACTGGAATGAACTCCCAAGGCTGAGACAGGCGAAACTACTGCTGGGGAACTACAACCGGCAACGTTTCGAAAACTGTATCAACCTAAGTAGGAATAACCTAAGAATAATAACAGGTATTCTAACAGGACACTGTAAACTTAGAAGACACCTTAATCTACTTGGTGTGGTTAGCAGTGCCACTTGCAGATTCTGCAACATGCATGAGGAAACTTCGGTACACATAATGGGAAAGTGCTGTCCAATCATGCACCAAAGGAAAACCCATCTGGGACGGTACCAGGTGGAAGAGAGCAACCTACCCTCTCTAAAAGTGCCCCAAATACTAAAATTCCTAAAGGCAATAGGTTTGGAGGAAGAACTGTAGGATGAGCCAGCTCATCATTATAAGAGGGGGCACAATAGATCTATAGGTCGCAGTGCAATAAACCCCAATACAATTCATTCATTCATTCGCTTAAATCTAAACATTTTAAGTAAATCTCATATTCAAGAACTTTAAGTTATTACCTCAATTAATGGGCCTTATTTAAAAAAAATTTGACAGATGGGAAATTTCTGTAAAAAAATAAACAATGGTCGCCACAATTATCATCTAGTCAGGTGTTCGAGATATTCGAATCTTAAAGCCCAACTACATATAATAGGCTTAAGAAAACATATAAACTTCTGACAAATTGTATAGAATAGAGGTTGATTGTGGTTGGTCGTTTAATTATTATGTGTATTATAGGTATTATAGGTTAAAAGAGCAAAAACATCATTTTGTATGTAAATAACTAAACTCCCTTCTCTTTAAAATTTATTTTAAATCTAATCAATCGGTTAGTTTTGTGAAATTTAAAAATGAAACGGTTTCCGCCATGTTTGCTATGTTATTTTTTGACCATTAAATATTAATTACACTTAAAAGCTTATATCCTTTTTTCTTTATCTTTTAAAAAGTGTTGCATGTCAGCTTTCGAAAAAATCGAGTTGCGGATTTGATGCAAAAAAAAAAAATAATTCCTCAACACTTTTCAAACTGTCTAGAAACTTTATTATATCAAAATTGATCAAAATCAATTCTACCGTTTTTGATAAAATCGAAAACAAACAAAAATTGTTCTTCCTTAAGTTAGCTCTTTCTAAAACAAAATGTTTTGCTTATAATTTGTATTTGTATTTGTATTTATTTTCTTAAAATGACTTGATACATCAAGATTGAATCTTTTAGTTGTATCTAAGCAAATTTACAAGTTATAATTCATCACAATACAAGCTTTTATAACAATAATTTATAAATAGAAACATAACAATAAATAAACCATGAATTTAAATTTAAATAAAACAAGTGAAAGTAAACATTAATTAGATGATGAAAAGTAAATGAAAATCTTCTTCTTAAAAATAGCCAATGAATTAATTCTCTGAATTTCAAAGGGAAGGCCATTCCAAATTCTAATGGCATAGATAAAGAAAGATCGGCCAGCAACGGAATGTGTAAAACGTGGTAAAATCATTCGAAGTCCCCTACGAGAATGTGTAAATTGAAGCATTTCCCCCAAGTACTCTGGACACCTACCATGTATTATCTTGTGAAGAAGGATGATATTACGAGTGACTAAGTAATTATCAACATTAATTCCTAACAAAGAAGACTGAACACTAGATACACTTTCAAACCGAGGTATATTGTAGATAAAACGCAAGCAATCATTAAAGGCAACATTAAGTTTACGCTTGCACTCATAATCAAGACAGGGATACACTGAACAGTTAAAAGTAAAAAATGGAAGAATAAGACTTTTCACAAGATGTTTTTTGATAACAGGATTCAAAATATTTGTCGATACTCTTAAGGAACGAAGAACGGAGTAAATACGTCTAATAGTTTCTGATATTGCATTACAGCAACTGAGTTTGTCATTAATTTGAAAACCTAAATATCTAACTTTACGAACATATGGAATGATTTGGGAATTTAAAATTACTCTCGGAAAGTCTTCAAGACATAGTTCAACCCGAGAACACACCATACTTAAAGATTTCAAAGGGTTTAATTGAAATTTATTAGTGCGAGCCCATTCTAGAATATTGTGTAGATCTTCATTGACACATGCAACAGCATCTTCCGACATGCCCAACTTACAAAATTTATATAACAAAACATAATCTGCATACATATGAACACTACAATCATTAACAATATCAGGAAGATCATTTATAAAAAGTGAGAACAGTAGTGGTCCAAGGACAGATCCTTGGGGAACTCCACGGTTAACTAGGAAGGGAATAGATGTACCATGTAAAGTTTTTATCTTTTGGAATCTATTACTCACATAATCATTAATAAGCTTAAGAGCAGACCTTGAAAAATTAAACTCGTGACACAGCTTAGATATCAAAATTTGGTGGTCTACACAGTCGAAAGCTTTAGAAAAATCTAGAAGCACCATAATGCCCAACTGATCATTATCAAGCACAAATCGAAAGTCAGAAGTTACCTTAATTACAGCAGATTCACAGCTGTGTTTGTTGCGGAATCCTGACTGCCATTTAGAGAGTTTATCACTCATTTGAACATATAACAGGATTTGGTTAGCTATAAGACGTTCAAAAACCTTACCAAAAAAGGGCAACAGACTAATAGGTCTAAAATCGGATGGCACTAAAGGGTTACTACTTTTTGGAATAGGAATAATTATTCCACATTTCCATGATTCAGGAAATTTGCAACTGTAGAAACAAGCATTAATGATATGATGTAAAGGCTTTATGATGACTGGAATAATTAAGCGGATGAACTTAGGCGGAATGTTGTCAGAACCGATTGCATCGGATTTGACAGATTGTAAAGCATTAACGATTTCATTTTCAGTCACACAATAAAACGAAAATAGCTCAAAGTCACTTTCAGGTATAATTACAGGTAGGTGAGAGTTGAACTGCAACGATGAAAAAACTGATAACATTTCGTCTGGATTCAGTGGACAATCCGCAGAGGTTTTTTTAGAGCATACGCCCATTTCTTTTAAATTCTTCCAAAGAGCCTTAGAGCCTAATGAAATATCAAGTTTTCTCATAAAATAATTTTTTTTGCTAGAACGAATAAGAGTAGTAACTTTGTTTCTTGCATAAACATATTGATTTCTGTTGTACACCGATGGATTACGTTTGAATTTTCTAAAAAAACGCTCTCTATCTCTTAACTGAAGTTCAATATCAATATTATACCATGGACAAGCTTTCGGTTTACTTGAGTGTTTAGTGATTAACGGAACATATGCATTAAATAAATTATTCAACAGAGAATTGAAAATTAAAACCTTATTATTAATATCATTTGTGTAGAAGATATCATTCCAAAAATCAGTACCAGTATTATTTTGAATATCTACACAGTTAAGAGAACGATAAGATATAACAATCTGTGAAACAGTTTGGCAGGTGCCTTTACTTTAAGTATTGAATGAAAAGAAAGAAAAAACCGGTAGAGGGAATACTTTAAAAAACACTGTCTACCAAATTTAAGTAAAATCGACTTTACCGATTTAGGCTCTAAGACAAGCTCAAGTTTCACGGTCTTAAACTTCACTTTTTCTAACTTGCATTTTACTTTTTTCATTAAAAATTTAATTGTGTATACATTTTATAATACTGTGTATGTATATACAGTTGCGATCAAAATAATAGTAGTGTAAATAAAATCATTAGTAAGTCCCTGAATTTTCATGTTTTTGTGGAGAAATATTCTGTGGTCAGACGAGTCCAAGATTGTGTTATATGATGGAAAGGGATCTCATCTCATATGTAAGAAGGCCTCGCAACGCAGAATACAATCCACGCTTCAGAGCCAAGAAAATTAAAACATGGGAGGATCAAGCATAATGGTTTGAGCATGTTTTTCCTTCTATGGTGTTGGTACCATATACCAGATTGAAGGCATTACGGATCAGCATCTTTATGTAAAGATCACGGAGGAAGTTATGTTCACAAATGCTGAAGATGAAATGCTACTGAAATGGGTCTTTCAACAAGACAACGATCCAAAGCATACATCAAGTAAACTTGCGAAGCAGTGGTTCCAAGAGAAGAGTTTAAACGCCATGGAGCGGCCTGCGCAGTCCCTACGAGTAGACCTCAACCCTATATAAAATCTTTGGTGCGATGTCAAGAAGTATATGTTGCTAGTTGTAAGCCAACTACTGACACAGCCCTTTGGGAAGCTATACTGCAGTCTTGGAGTTCCATACCTGTAGAAAGATGTGAAAATCTTATGAATTCTAATAAGTTTCTGTTATACTTCTATCACCTATCTTTTTTGGATTCTATTCTATCCAAGAGACTTAAGTGTGTTATTGAAGCACCTGCCGAAATATGTGAATTGTACTCGAGCTTTAGACGAACATAAGCCTTAAAGATTACAGCCAGATCAGAAGGGGTAGCAAATTTCGTGTAACGTCGAAGGAAACCTAAATATTTGGCAGCGTAATAGTACGAGTATAACACCATCGATTAATGTGTATTATAACACATTTTTATTTATCAAAATCTGACAGCGATAAAATAAATCATTACTAATTAGTTCAAATACAAATAAAAATGAAAAATTTGTCTAAATCAGGCAAAAACATTATATGAACTCAAAATTTGTAAGATCAGTACGACAAATTTGTAAAATTGCCAATATTAATTTTTTTATGAATAAGGACTCTGGTTCACTTTTTGTCACAAAACTTTTGGTCAAGGTTGTAAAATATTTATGTATATAAACCTACATGAACATACATATATCTACATACATACATATAGTATGTATCAATCAAACATTTTAGAAACACCCAACGTTTTGTGCCCTTAAGTGTTGACAGCTTCCTATTACTCTCCGCCAGTGACTCTTACACTACTCATGAAACGAAAAAAAAAATCTACTTACCGCTCATGTCATGATGCTGCTGCTGTTGTTGTTGTTGCTGCTGCAAACTGGGTGGTGCACAGAATGCGCTCGAACCACCTCCAGCTGTCATGGATAAAGTTGGATGCTGCGCCGAATAGCTACCGCCATAGCGCACTGGCGACTCACATCGTCCCTGTGCTATTGAAGCCGACGACTGTGGTGGAGGTTGTTGTGGTGTGTGATAGTGATGGGCGCTCAGCGCCTGTGGCGGCGGAGGGTCTGCTCCTGGTTGATGGCCTCCGTAGTGGTGCATCTGTGATGCATGATCTGCAGGATGTGGATGCAGTGACATTGGCGATGGTGACATGTGATGATGATACGAATAATGTGAATGCTCTGATGGGTCGTGATGGCTCAAGTCATTGGGCTGGTAAATGTTTGAATGATTAATTGATTCTGCTATTGGTGGAGCAGAGTCGCCAGATGTTGGTGGTGGTGTTGAGCGATCTAAAAGTTAAATTAGGTATACAAATTAAAACCCTGCATTTTATTAATTTAAATATGTTATCGAATATAATAATCTGTAGATAACTTTTTATAGGGAAAATCAATAAGTACATGACAAAATTGGAGGAAATTTCTGACTGCTAACCTAAAAGCTGTAGTACCCCTTGGCATAATGGTAAGTGCGTTGGACTCAACTGTCATGCGGAAAGTCTCGAGTTCGATTCTCAGCCGCTGCAAGAAAGTTTTTTTCAGGGGTGTACTGCTTCTTGCGAGGAATTGACAAATCCTCCAAGAGTATCTCTTGTCATGGAAAGTGCTGCTCATTAGCCGTTCGGAATCGGCAGAAAATTGTAGGTCCCCTCCATTCCTGGTAACACGCACACAGGAATGGTTGAGAGTTTTAAGTCACTAGGTCCTGGTTCACTTCGAGCTGTTGCAACATTAAATTTAATTTAACCTAAAATCTATGCTAAAGCCTATGCGCAATACCATTGTTAATTTATGCTAATCTCGCCACCTTTTCCAAAACATCTTTCTAATATGAACTTACAAGATTGAAAAGATCCCATTTATGGTCATTATCATGCTTTAGGACAAAAGTCAGAAAAATTGGAGTTGCATGTGGCCTCTACTAGTGATGATTTAAGGCAGGTGAAAAATCAGAAGCCAAAAAGCCAAAAAATAGGGATGTGATACAATATGGCATTCGATGACAGAATATTATGTTCCATACATCGCATACGTACTTTGACCCCTTTCATAGGAGAAATCCAAAATGTTTAGAAACTTTAAGCCAAATTAATAAACGTGGAATAGCAAAGGGTTAGGCTTTATTCCAGTGATTAAGTGCAAAATGTTATTAATAAAACAAAATATCTACTAAGTGGCGTTTACTATGCTAATCCACCGCAGAAGGTGGTTTAGCGAAGAAATAAGAAACAGATGTGTCAAATTTATTCTGAAAGTAAAAAAAAATATATTTAGTTTTGAATACAAAAATAAATTGGACGATCACCTATCAACGACAAGAAAAAGAAAAATATTAAAAACCAGACATGAACCAATGCAAGTGCTTATAGAAGAGGTTGAAGATGCCCTAAATGGGGATACAGATACTGGGGTCGTAATGAGGTACGATTATTGACTAAAAAATGAAGGTCCAAGATGATTATGCTGAATATACACGGCTTTAGTGATGTCTACATTGAGCTTTATTTTTGCACGTGTAACCAAAGAATTTACTTGGAAGACAAGGCAGTTTAAAAAACGGCCCAAACAATTTTGGTTTGTGGTGCTGTCTACAGATTTATTTTCTATTGTCCCTATTTTTCCATGCACCAGTGATTTGAACAGGTTCTGAAGAATTAAATGGAAAACGCAACTTAGAAATTGCCAACTTTACTAAGTTCCCCTTGGCATAATGGTTAGTGTGTTAGCCACTGCAAAAAGGGTTTTTTCAGAGGGGTACTTCCTGTTGCGATGAATTAATAAGCCGTTCGGTATCGGCAGACATTTTTAGGTTCCCTCCATTTCTGATAACACGCACACATGAATGGTTAAGAGTTGCAAGTCACTAGGTTCTGGTTCTCTTCGAGCTGTTGCATCACTAAATTTATTTAATTTAAAAACAAAATAAAAGAATTACACAAAATGATAAAAATTTTGGCAGAAATATGATATTTACAAAAGGAATTCTTTGATGTGTCACAATTTTCTGGCAAGACCCATACGCAATAAAAGCCAAGTTTGCGAACCTCGGTGAAAATTTCAAGTTACCAACCTGCTTGTGGAGAGAACATTCCAGGATGGAGAAGGAATAGAAATTGAAACGCAAAATCCGTCGAATTCGCTGCGGCAATATTAGCGTGGATTTTGATGGATCTTTCGGATAGGGGATACTGAATGGTTACGTTGATTTCAAGAATTTGTTTTTGGCGGCTTAAGTTTTGAGCGGATTTACATATAAAACATGTTTGTTGAATTATGTTAGTTCAAATTAAGAAAACATAATTAGACGAAATTATTTTCACCTCGGAAAAATTTGCTCGGACTGGGCAAATGCTTCACTCATTAAGAAAGAGAACAGGAATAGGATAGATGAAATAGTTAACGCTGAACAACGGGTGATATAAGATTTGTAATAACGGCTCATTCTATATTTCGAGGTCTTCAAAACATCTAGCAAACTGTACGTTCCATGAAACTGCCATTCTGAATTACATGAGCATTTATAATTCTTTGTTTGGTGTATATGTATGTTCGAAGGGGTTGTTCTGTTGAAAAGTATTTAATAACTCTATTTAAATAACACTCCAACAAGATCGAATATTTATTAATTATCAAGGCAAAAGTTGTCTATCGTAAAAATTAATAAAATATTATTCTATTGTTATCATTAAACAAATTAAGTTGTTTATTTTATTGGTCCAAAAGTCGGATATATTTCTTAAAGAAAACCCATATAACAACAGGTTATGGGCCCAGGACTGCATCCATAAAATAAAAAAGTCAAGAAATATATTATGGACAAATTTTCAGATAACGTAGAAAAATTGAAAGGGCGTGAAAATTTTCATAAATGGAAATTTACAGTCGAGCATGCTCTGAAGCTACAAGGATTTTGGAAGTCAATTCTTGGAACCGAGACGGTTGCAGGTATCAATGAAAAAGCTATGTTAAGATTAATTTTGTATATTTCTCCAAATTTATATGCACATATTCAGGGAATTTCGACTGCAAAGAAAATTTGGAAGAAACTTAAATTAACGTATGATGATTCCGGACTAACCTGATGGCGATGTGGTTTACTGACAAAATTAACTACAACTCAATTAGTAAATTGTTCCAATATTGGGGAGTATGTCGATACTATTATTGATACGTCCCAAAAGATCAACCAGATAGGGATGACTGTAAGCGAGGAATTGTTCGGAAGCTTGTTGTCAAGCGGTTTGCCAGATCATTTCAAGCCAATGATAATGGCCATAGAAAGCAGTAACATACGAGTAGCAATCACAGGAGACAAAATTAAAACAAAATTGCTTCAAGATTACGATAATTATAACAGCCAAGATGCAGGTGCATGCAGCGGAAGTTCTGCTGTTCTGTATAGCAGTAGGGGTAAGAAAACAAGGGAGAAAAGATCGTCGAATTGTTGAAGCCAAACGCACCATATGCTATAAGTGTAACAAGGAGGGACATATAGCAAAATTTTGCAAAAATAAAGCGAAACCGGTTACTGGTGGTATAGGAACAGGATGGCTTTTGACTTCGTTTGTTGCAGATTTTGATGAAAAAGGAATCAGTTGGTACATAGGTTCAGGCGCATCTTCTCATATGGCAAGAAACAGAGACATGTTTTCAACATTCACTGAGTTCACAACAGAAGAGTTTGTGACAGTTGCAAATAACACCAAATTACGAGTTTCTGTAATAGGAGATATTCTTGTGCGTGTGTACATCCGAAAAACATATAAAGAGGTTACGCTGAAGATTGTTTTGTTTGTTCAAGAGACAAAAAATGGTTTGAAAGTCAATTTTTCCGATTCAAAATGCGAAATCTTTGATCAAGGTAAACTAGTGGCAACAGCGAGCGTCGTTAACAGCATGTACAAGTTGGATATTGGTGCTGAACACAAAATTTTTCAAGCCACAAGCAAGGAGCTATGGCACAAACGCTTAGGACACACCAATGATGCTGCTCTAAACAAAATAAGTCAAGATATGTTGCATGGAGTGGAAACCAAGAAAGAGTCAAAACAAAAGCAATGCATTTCGTGCATATATGGAAAGCAAGCAAAGATTCCTTATCCGACATCGACAAGTTCATCCTCAGAAGTTTTGGAATTAATACATTCTGATGTGTGCGGTCCGGTCCTATGGAGCGAGCGTCAATTGGAGGCGCAAAATATTATGTATTATTCCTCGATGATTTCTCCGATAAAGTTTTTTTGTACACAATGAAAACAAAATCAGAGGTCGTTAAGCATTTCAAATTGTTCAAGAACTTTGCTGAAAATCAAACTAACAAAAGGATAAAAGTTCTGAGAACGGACAACGGCTTGGAATACTGCAACACAGAGATGCGAAAGGTTTGCGAAGAAAGTGGTATTGTTCACCAAACATCCGCGCCGTATAGCCCGCAACAAAATGGCTCGCACTATGATGGCAGATGCGAATTTAAAGAAGTTTTATTGGACAGAAGCCATAAATACGGCTGCTTATCTACTTAACAGAATTCCACGAAAGACAATTGGTAATAAATTGCCTGAAGAGATTTGGGGGTGTCAAACTTAATTTGTCTCACTTAAGAGTTAAGAGTATTCGGATGTGTTGCGATGGTTTTAACACCTAAGGAGAAACGTAAGAAATGGGATTTGAAATCTACTAAATGTGTCATGGTAGGTTACTGTGAAAACAGCAAAGCATACAGGCTATATGAACCAATGAAAAGACAGTTATATATTAGCCGTGATGTATTTTTTTTAGAAAACGAGATGTATTTTCAACCGAAAATCAAAGACGAGTTAAAATCTTTGAAAGAAAATTCTTCGAATGATCCAGATTTAGTGGGAATATACTTATATGAAAATCTCGATCAAAATAATTCAACGCTGCAAAAAGAAGACAGGCGACAAGCTTCGGAAGAAAATATTATTCCAAGCAGTTTAACAGTTTCATCAGAAGATAACGAAGTAGATAATAATTCAACCGAGAACAATTCGGAAACAGAAAGCGAATATGAGGAAGCGGTGACAAATCCAATATTTTAAGAAGATGTAAACGTGCCTCGTCGTTCAAACAGAATTCGAAAATACCCTGATATGAGTGACTATGTGACCTATTTTGTTGATTGCAATGAAAACAGTGATGATCCAGAGGATTATTTTCAAGCCATTGAGGTGCCAACTCTACCAGTTGGATAAATGCAATAAAAGAAGAATACGAGTCACTAGAAGAAAACAAACATTGACCATATCAGAATTACCCGTAGGAAGAAAGGCACTTACTACAAAATGGATTTTCAAAACTAAGCGCAATAAAAAAGGTGATATATCAAGATACAAGGCAAGACTTGTTGCACGAGGATGTGCACAACGTAGTGGCGTCGATTACCAAGAGACTTATTCACCAATTATCCGCTACAACTCAATGCGATATCTTTTATGACTGGAACTAAGTTTGGATTTACGGATTGATCATTTTGATGCAGTGACAGCTTTTTTGCAGGGTGACCTTGAGGAAGAAATTTTCTTAAAGGTTCCAGATGGTCTCGACATTCCACAAGGTAAAGTTTTGAAACTGCTCAAACCTACATATTTATGGACTTAAACAATCTTCAAAAATGTGGAACAAGAAGCTAAGCGAAGTTCTTCAAATTTTCGGACTTAAGCAGTTAAAAACAGATCGGTACATTTACGTTCTTAATGATAATACTGAAGATATTTTAATTTTAATGGTATATGTCGATGACATATTCATTCTATGGAGAAATGCTTCTCAAAGAAATAGATTGGTAGGCCATCACAAAGAAGATTTCAAGCTAAAAGAACTTGGCGCAGCAAAATCTTTTCTGGGACTTCATTTGGAATATGAGTACAAGAAGACATTATCTACGTATCAATCAGAAGCAGTATATTTTGAAGATGCTTGATCGTTTTGGTATGAAGTCGTGTAATCCTGTAAGCACACCAATGGATTGTAATATGAAATTAAGTAAAGAGCAAAGTCCATCTAATGAAAAAGAAAAGGAAGAAATGAATAAAATACCTTATCAAGAACTTATAGGAAGTTTGTCCCGATATTTGTTATGCAGTAAATTTGTTAAGTCGTTTTAACAACAATCCAGGTATGGAACATTGGAAGGCTGCTAAAAGAATTTTAAGATATTTGAAAGGAACAATTGAACACAAACTCAAATATGTGAAATCAGAAGATTCAAAAGTGAAGGGTTATTGCGATGCTGATTTTGCGAACGATCCAGATGAACGTAAATCTGTCACTGGATATTTATTTATTAGACACGGTGGAGCAATATCTTGGGGATCCAAGAAACAACCTACGACAGCATTATCAACATGTGAAGCTGAGTACATGGCAATGGGAGCATCAGTTCAAGAAGCATTGTGGCTAAGAGGACTTGAAGAAGAGTTGTTCAAAAAGAATATGGAACCAACAGATATTTTTTGTGACAAACGGGGAACAGCTGATCTTGCATTCAACGAAGCATATCTTCAATGCACTAAACACATTCAAGTGCGTCATCATTTCGTTCGAGACACGATAGTCAATCGACAAATAAAATTGAAGGCTATTGATACAAATAACATGATAGCTGATATTTCTACAAAGGCGCTCCCTACTACAAAAAATGCTAAGTTTTCTAAACTAATGGGTATTTACTAAAATATTTTAAATTGAGTTTTAGTGGGAACGTTGAAAAGTATTTAGTAACTCTATTTAATTAATACTCCAACAAGATCGAATATTTATTAATTATCAAAATTAATATGTCTATCTATTAATATAGTCTATCGTAAAAATTAATAAAATATTATTCTATTGTTATCATTAAACAAATTAAGTTGTTTATTTTATTGGTCCAAAAGTCGGATATATTTCTTAAAGAAAACCCATATTACAACATGTTCCTTTCTTCAAAAGAATTAATTGTTTGAAATCCATTGTTCCCCACAGAACAAAGACCATCAAGCCTAATGAAACCTCTTGCTTTGACTACAGGTGCAAGCAAGCTATGTGAATGAAAAATTATATAAAACGATTCCGTCAGTGGAAAACCATGAGAAATTTAAACAACCCAGAAATTCCTGCAACGCCTTGATTCTTTTAACCAAATTCTTACAGTACTAAAACAGTACTAAAAGATCTCGATATTCGCAAACTTGGTGGCCGCGATCGTATATCACCAATTGTCTTGAAAATGTGTTCTTCCACTTTGGCTAAAATAAAGGATTTGTGCAACCAAATCCTTAAAAAGGCGACTCATTTTTACCCTGCAATTACCGACCAATTGCCCTGACATCTATGCTTCCTAAGGTCATGGAAACACTTATCAATAGTCAGCTCATAAAATATCTTAGCAACGAAAGCTTTCGTTGCAAGAGATCCAATGACTTTTCTAACCGAAAAGTGGAATAAATTCTTAAAAACGCTTTCGAGAAAGAAAAATTGTTGAGCTTGATATTTGATAGAGTTTTGCATGAAGCTGTACTATCGGAATGCATGCTTTTCAACGGGTTACTTCTTCAAGCCTCAAATAAATGCTTGTGTGTCCCAAGGCTCCGTATTGTCTCCAACACTATTTCTTATTTTTATATTTGATATCCTGTCTTAAACTGCTAGTCCACGAAACTGCTTCGCTGATGACAGCACCCTTAGTTTTTCATACTTCTTTCCTGACTTACCTTTCTCTTCTTGGAATGTCGAGTTGCAGTGGCAGAATATGTTGAACTCAATAAAATCAGATTTTATCAGTATTGTTATATAGGGCATTAATAATCGTGTGAATTTTAATGCTTCTTAAACTCAATCGTTAATGTGTCTTCAATCGTTAATGCGGATAATTCCACTTTTGTCATTTTACATGAATGGAACTTGCATCGAGGAAACTGAAAAGCTTTCGATTCTTGGTATGTGCGTAACCGAACAACCAAATATCAGATATTGCTGAAAATTCTGCGAAATGCATAGTTTTCTCAGACGATGTAAGAACTTTTTCCCCTTCTGATCTTATATTTATAAAGCATACATATGCCCAAAACTAAAGTATAACTTTCATATTTGGTCTGGCGCATCCAAACATCACTACATGAACTGAATACAATCCAGAGATTCAAGACAAATGAATATCGTTATCTCCTACTAAATTCTCCCTATATTTATTAAACGTTCGCACTCTGATAAAACATTTTAGGAGTAGCCATAACCCCTCGAGTGCACATCAATCCTGAATTTCAAATTATGAGAGAAATTTTTAAGATGCAGATTGCTGAACAAAATTTGGTAAGTTCATTGTGAGTAATTGAATAAAAAAATGAAAGCTTACTAATTCTTGTCAATGTTAACTTGCATGGCCCTCTCCCGGTTACATATTTTTCGAACAGTCATTTTCTTAAATGTAAGTAAGGAAAAATCAGGCCTATGAAGATTTCTCAGTCTACAATATTCCAAAACAGCACTTTCTTGGGCTTTTGCTTCGGCTGGGTCAAAATAAATGTCAGTCGAAAATAGGTGGATGCAAGATTTGTCATTCTTCGTTAATGTGCTCGATATTATGATTGATAAAAATTCTTAGAATGTTGGTGGATACTTAATACTCGTAAATAAAACAATTTTGAGAAAATAGGCTCACAATACGCCCTGAATAGAAAAACTGTTATTTTACTATTTCGATAATCTGTAATGAAAAAATCAAATCTGAGACTCACCATCAGTTCCTGTAACAGCACCTGGCGGCCGCATACTTGACAATGCACCCAGCGGAGTATAAGACTTTGGAGGTTCAACAGAACCCGGCCGAAGAACACGTTCTTCTGTTACACTCGATTGCACACGATATTGCATCTTACAGTAAGCTTCTTGACTAGATCCCGTCGTGGGATTAACATAGACTCCAGTTATAGTTACATCCGTGTCCTGAACAATAACTAAGCTAGATGATGTGGGGCGTGATGTTTCTTTTGAATCTTGCACAGAATCCTTAAAGTCATTAAAAGACTCCTTCGTGTCCGAACATTCAGACGGATCAATTTTAATTTCTTTTGCTTCCTTCAAGTCTTTAGCATCCAATTTTAGTTGGGTGGGTTGTGATGATGGCGGAGCAACTGCTTGCTTCTTTGACTTTTTAGTAATATGCTTCTCCTCTTCGGGGAAGCTTTCAAAACTACTACAATCAGACGCGAAATTTCTATCGAGATGTCGCTCCACTTCATAAGTGGCAGCAACTATTGCACTTGCATTGAGACTAGCCATTCGCTTGCGCGCTAATATTCCTTTGTAATCACCTATAAGTTCTTCTTTTAGCTCACGTTTTCTTTTCTTTTTCGGTTCAGTTGGAGGAGGATTCATAGGTTTCTTTTTATCCTCATACTCACTGGATTCTGAACTACCATCGTCGGAAGAAGCTATTTTAACTTTGACGGATTTTTTAGACGGCTTCACCGGCTTCTTCGGTTTGATTGGTTTTTCCTCAGACTTTTCCTTGTCTTTTTCTTTTTCTTTTTTCTCTTTCTTCGCTTGCAAAGCTTTTAATTTTTGCAATTTTTTCTTTTTGAGTCGCAGTTTTTCAATAAATATAGCTTCATTATCGGTGTCACTTTCAAACTCCCAGTGCTTTCCCATACCCCGACCGGGAACGTTGCGTAGTTCCCGCTTTGTCTCCACTTCAATTTCACCCTCTTTTTCATTCTCTGCGACTTCTTCTGTTGGCTCCACTTTCAGAACTTCGACTTTTTTTGATTCCTTTGTGGCAGCTGGTTCTTTTTTAATAGCAGACTTGATTTCCTTCTCTTCTTCAGAACTGCTTCCAGAATTGATGTTACGAATTTTCGGCACCATTTGGACCGTCTTGGACAAACCCAGCTCATATGCCGTCCGAGATTCATTTTCATACAGGCATTGCACCTTTGCCGCGGCATTTAAAGAAGCCATGCGATGACGTTTCTGACCAAATGTGCTGAGTTTCTGTTCATCTTCAGAGTCGGTAGGTGTGCTGGATTTCTCTTCACTACTCGACTCGGTTGGTGGCCGCTTATTTTTTGCCAGCGGTTTTCGACCCACTTTAGCTACTGGCTTCTTTTCGACTGCAGTATATTTGGGGGGAGGTTTCATATTGCTCTTTTCTATTTTAGTTTCTCCCTTTGGCTCTAGTTTTTCGGAAAACGGTTCGGGGATCTTTTCGTCTTCTTTTAATTTCTTTTTGGCCACCTGCAGTGGTTTGTCATCATCATCAGAGAATTCACGAAGTTTCTTCAGAGTTGGAAGTTCCATCTTTATGTTCTCTTCACTTTCCGAACCAGATTTAAAATCATAGATATCATTCGTCTTCTGTTCGTCTGAAGATTTTGTGTGTGGCTTCTTTGTGGAGCTTTTAATTTCACTTTTTTTGGTGGGCTTGGCTGAAGGCTTGCTCTTAACTGGTGACATCTTATATTTGTTTTGTAAACGCTGACGAATTGTGAGTGATTTAGCTTTCTTTGGAGCTTCTTTCGAATTAGGCTCTTCAACTTCATCGATATTTAGTGACAGAATCTCCATACCCGAGTCTTTCACTATGATTGATGAGATTTCTGGGTCGGGAAATATTTTAGAAATCTGAGTCTCATCTTCATTGCACTTCCCTTTAAACAATTTGTTCTTTTTAGGCGACGCAACTGTTTTTTGACCGACTTCACAGGCAATAGGTTCAACCGGATCCTTCTCAACTTCAGAGATTTGTAGGGTTGCCTTAGCGGAGTTTGTTGGTTTCTTTTTGTTTTGTCCAGAATCTTCCTTCTTTTGCCCGGTACTCTCTGTTTCAGTTGCTTTCAGAGCTTTCGCAGGTTTCTTCTTGTCATTGCATTCTTCATCTTTCCCTTGTTCAGAACTTTCTCTCTCGTTGACCTGCTGCAAACCTTTTGTAGGCTTCGTTTGCTTCTTTTTTAACTTACATTCATCTTCTTTTCTTTGCGCTGAGCTATCCCTATCTTTGTCTTTCACAAGCTTCATATGTTTGGACTTGTTTTGGTCTAATTCATCTTTCACTTGATCTAAAGGTACTTTTTCAATAACGTCATCCAATCCCGCCACAGATTTGATCTGTTTTTTCTTGTGTTGACCTTCTTCATCTTTATTTTTTTCTGAATACTCTTTACCGCTGAATTTTGCTGATTTCATCTGCCTACTGACATCATGTTCATTTTGGCCTTTTCTTTCTTCTGCATTATCGTCTTCAGTAGTTAATTGACTACTCTTTGGCTTTACATGTTTCTTTTTCTCATATTCTGTTTTATCCTTCATTAGATCTGAGCTTATTTCATCCTTATTTGATGATTTAGGAAGCTCTTGGGGTGGATTCAATTTTTCGTCTTCTTTAAGCTCTTCTTGCTTCTTCTTATTTCGACTTGCTTCTAATTTGGCTTTTTTTGCAGCCATTTTCTTCTTTGTTTCTATTATAGGTTCTTCTAATTCTTCAACAGTTTCTTTTGAGGTTTTATCATAGTTTGATGTCACTGTTTCGCTCATTGAACCAATAGAAGCTTCTTTTTTACTTGCAACACTATCTTTAGTATGAATTTCGACAGATACATTTGGCGAATTCGAACTTGAAGAAGATTGAGAAGCTTTTTTGTCCATATGCTCCTTCTTAGTTGAAACTTTATTAAGTGCATTGGTATTGTTTCCTTTAACCGCTGTAGCTCTTGACTTTGTCTTAACATTCTCCGATATCGAGGATTTTAAGACTTCAATAATCTTTTCCTCTGGCGGAAGAATGTTAGAAAAGCCACTTATTTGTATATCTAAGCTCTTCAACATTTTGTTTATAGCTTTAGTTTTGCCATCTTTAAGAGTGAGCTTAGTACCAGCCTCAACGTCCGTATTGGATTCGGGAAGCTTTCGCTCAATTATGACCTCTGAAGATGATGACGACGAGCAAGGTTCGTCTTCTAGTTTCTTAGATTTTGATGTTGAACTTGCTTTTGAGTCTTGGACTGCCTCCTCAGCTGCAGGTTTTTCTTTTGAGATTCTTTTTTTTATTGGAAGAGATTTTTTCGGAGCTGCTTTAGCAGCGCCCTTTTGTGGCTTATTGGCAGTAGTCGATGCAGTTCCAGTTTTATTTGCTGTTAAGCGCGTTTTCACATTTGCCGAACGTGCTTGTCGATCGACTGCTGCATTACGCCTTTTAGCACCCATTTTTTTTCTGAAATGAAAATATGCGTAAATGTAAAATGTGTTGACAGTTTTATGATACTTCATATTTTAAAATTTTAATATATGTTTGCTGAATAAATTTATATTAATCAATTTAAATCTACATATGTTTGTACCTTTATAAGTTCATTTTTAACATTAACGCCTTTTATGGAGACTTTTAACATTTGTTTATAAAACATTATAGCTTCTGTGCAGATAATATTTGTACTATTTGTTTTTTTCTCAAATTTAAATTACATACATACATATTTCAAACAAGCTAAGCGATCGTTTTAACAAAGTTAAAATTAAAGTATTTTATTTGCTACCTTATGAGAAACTAAAACGGGAATTGCTGAACCTTAAGTTTTTATATAAAAGTTTTTTGAAGACCTATCTAAGCGGATTTCCATTAGTTGGGTGGTTTTAATTTTATGAAAATATTACGCTTCGCAAAGAAATATATCCAACACCTTGTTTTCCAGTAAAATAGTTTTTAAAGTAAATAAAAACATATCAATCGTATGATGAATTAGGTAAAAAAAAAAAACAAATATATTTAAAATTTTATCGCAGCATTGAAGACCATGGATCGAAATATCGAAAGATCGAAAGTTTTAAAAATGTACCGTGAACCCGGGTGACTTTACCCTCGTTGGGTGACATTGGCTTTTGAATGGATACTTTTTTAAACAATAAATTGTTAAAATATCAAGGAGTTGTTTAATTGTTTGTATAATATAATAGAATAAATTAAAAAATGATCATATTAAAATTAGATAATAATATATACTAAAATTTATTTTTCTTAAAAATGTTAGAAAAAAAATCACTTGAAAATGTTGGATGGTTTCAACATGCTGCAGAAATATGATTGCAAAATGATTTTAACTCCGATATATGTATTAATTTGCAAATTGAATTCTCTTCATTCTATCCTTGTAACTATTTTATAAACAATAAATTTTATTTTGTTTATAATAAATGCCAAATGGTGGGGTGACTTTGGCTGGGTGGCCAAAGTCAACCTCTTAAATTTTGCACTTGACTTTGTTTAATAAAGATATTTTTCCTTCTTTATAAAAAAATATTTAAAACGCCTCCAACACACAAAAAACAAACGGCCACTAAAAGCCTTACAAAAACTGTAGCTCTGCAACATAGGAAGCCGCTTTATTGCAAATCCGAAAAGGTAAAATGTCATTAAACACGCTCCAAAACAAAATTAAAAACCTCCACACAAAATCTGTTGGTGGCCAAACCGCGCTTTTAGAGCACCAAGAAGCCTGCATCGTTAAAATGTTATTAACAACGAGTTACTGGGGATTTCCACTTTCGATACTTGATTTTCGCCAAATCACCAAGGCTTTTCTCGACAAAAAAAAATGTGACAATTGGCCAGGGAAGGATTGGGCAAATTCATTTTTACAAAGGCACAAAGACCAAATAACCTCTCAAATGTGCTAAAATATAACTCCAGCAGGGGCAGCCATATCAGTTTCAACAATGTCTAGCTTTTTTAACAATTAAGAAATCAGTTTGGAAGGTATACCACCTGAAAACATCAGTAACTACAATGAAACCAATTTCAGAGACGATCCCGGGGTCAGAAAGGCAATTTTTTCGAGAGTGGTTAAATATCCAGACCAAGTTATGGCCCATTCTAAAACTTCAATTTCTCTATGAAGCTGAAGATCGCTGCATCCGAATCTATTTTTTTCATTTGGGATAGCATATCTCGATAAGTATCAAAGATATTGGAACATTTTGAATGCCAAAATGTTGGGCTGAAATTTTCCTAGGGGCGATGTCCGTTACTTTTTTTTAAATTGTATCAGACCAAAAACATAAATGTTAAAAAAAAGAGCCAAGAGTTAAACTAGTATGCCCAGCAAGGATGAACACGAATAAAATAATGTGAATTATAAGCGACATAGAAATAAGACACGGCAATTCTCCGCTTTAGCTCAGCCGCCATCCCTGGAGATAAAAATATCTGAGACAACCACCAACAGTCTCAGAACATCGTGCCACACATCTTTCCTATCCTTCTTTCTCTTCATTAACTTCACGCCCGCGCTGTGTTGAAACATTTAAAGGGTAATCATAATCCCTTAAGCGCGGGTAAATTATAAAAAAAAAAAAAAAAAAAAAAAAAATACAAATCCTTTGTGTAACAAGTCAGCCGTGAAAAGTAATGAGATCTAAAAGTGCGCCAAGTTCTTACTTCATGAAGATTTAATACCGAATATTTAAAGTAGAATAATATTGAAACAGCTACAATGTAATAGAGAAATTTTATTATTTAATGATTACTGAGTAAAATTTGATGGGCTTACTGGTCAAGTTTTTAAAACCGTTTGAATTGGGCATAAAAAAAAACTTGCCAAGTAAACCCATCAAATTTTACTCAGTAATCATTAAATAATAAAATTTCTCTATTACATTGTAGCTGTTTCAATATTATTCTACTTTAAATATTCGGTATTAAAACTTCATGAAGTAAGAACTTGGCGCACTTTTAGATCTCATTACTTTTCACGGCTGACTTGTTACACAAAGGTTTTTGTATAGAAGAACTTGGCTCTTTTTTAACATTTATGTTTTTGGTCTGATCTCACTCCTTTTTGCAAAGATTTAAATATTTTGCCATGTCAAAATCTCGAAAGATAAGGAAAGATAGAAGGGTGGACTCTTCCTACTAAAATCAATTTAGTTTATAGCCTTCCTATTTCTTTTGGTATATTTTCTTTTTGTTATTGGTTGTTTTAATTTGCGCTTCAATTATTTCTTCTTATCCTGGCAAGATACATAACACTAACATACCTACCTTAATTACAGCAATCGGAAGTGCTCCATATAAATTAAACATACCACGCCCCCTGAATGGAAAACCTCAATTTTTATTGTTGGTCCTTTATATGCGACTTGAGCCCTACCGTTCTACCAAATTTCATTGTTCTACTGCAATTGGAAGTGCGCCATATATAATTTACATCAGTTCTGAGGAAGTGGGCGGATACCACGCCCTTGAATGGAAAACCTCGATTTTTATTTTCGGTCCTTTATATGCGACTTGAGCCCTACTGTTCTACCAAATTTCATTGTTCTACTGCAATTGGAAGTGCGCCATAAATAATTTACATCAGTTCTGAGGAAGTGGGCGGATACCACGCCCCTGAATGGAAAACCTCGATTTTTATTTTCGGTCCTTTACATGCGATTTGAGCCCTACCGTTCTACCAAATTTCATTGTTCTACTGCAATTGGAAGTGCGCCATATATGATTTACATCAGTTCTGAGGAAGTGGGCGGATACCACGCCCCTGAATAAAAAACCGCTAATTTTATATTTTTTTCTTCGAACGCAATTTGAGCCCTACCACTTTACCAAATTTCATCGTTTTACAGTAGTTGGAAGTGCTCCATTCAACCAACACCAATTCGGAGAAAGTGGGCGGATACCACGCCCCCCGAAAGGAAAATTTTGGTGTTTATTTTTGTTTTTTTATATGCAATATAAGCCCTACCGGTTCACCAAATTTCATCGTTTTACAGCAGTAGGAAGTGCTCCATTCAACCAACACCAATTCGGAGACAATTCGGAGAAAGTGGGCGGATACCACGCCCCCTGAATGGAAAATTTCAATTTTTCGATTTTTTCCTCTGCTTACATGACAAGACCTACCGTTGTGCAAAATTACAAGATTCTACGATGTCGGGAAGTGCTCCATAATTTTGATGATCTGTCAGTCAGTCAGTCAGTCAGTCAGTCAGTCAGTTACGGTTTTTGTGATTTTTGAGGCCTTATATCTCAGGAACCGCTTATGCTAGAAAATTGAAATTTGGTCAGGCGCATGTGCCTGACTAGCTTAGCAAATATTCGGAATTTCAAGTTTCTGACTTCATTGGTACTGAAGATAGGGAGGGGTCAAAAGTCGCCTGAGTTTGTTCCTGTAAAAAGGGTGTAGTGCCAGAACTTGGCTGGGCACTACCGTGCCCTTTGATACAAAATTGGAATTATATAAAGCAGCACTGTAGTGAAAGTGACAAGAAGTAATTTTAATAAGGCTCTTAAAAATTGTATTAATAAATTGATAAATTTGTAATAATTAAAGTTTAGATAAAGTTTATTTTGTGTAAACAAAAACATAAATAAGTATACTAAATCATTGGAACAGCAAAATTTAAGTGGTGAGTCAAAGAAATATAATTTAAACCAAATTGTATTCGACGGTCTGAAACGGTTGCGAAGATCTGCATACATATATAATCAAATATGCAACGTACACCCCAGCAAAACTGAGAAAGCCAACGGATCTTCAGCAAAAAGACATAGAAGCCATATGGACTCGCAGCCCGAATTACTTACCACGCAGAAAGGCACAGCTATTGTAATGCCTTCAAATACTCCGGTTGGAAGCCTTGACGTGTCGCTAGTCCTTATTGAGTGCCTCAATGGAGAGTATGCTTGACCAGAAGCTGGCCAATTGCCAACAAAGTCTGACTTCCAAGAAATGGGAATTGAACTGAAAAATCTCAGAGACAGCAACAATCTTTTACAAGAGCAGCTGCAACAAGTGAAAAGCCGATGCATAGAATTGGAAAGACACGTAGAACGTCTGGAATGGAAGACCGGCTCAAGATGGCGTAAACCCAGAGGTTAAAGCCAAATCTATATGCATGGATCTTCTGAAGTCAAACAATGACAACATTGTAGAATCTGCAAGATCTTTGAATCCAGCAGGAAAAGTGGCAAACGTCATCTTAAGGATGCGTGACAGTGAAGATGTAGTCAAAATCTTGAAAGCAGCATCGGTTCTTAGAGGAACAGGCATAAACGCACAACATAAAAATATCAAAACGCAGTTGAGGGGACAAACACTTAAGGTAGAGGACAAAATTTTTTATTTCGAAAAAAACAATGATTTATTTTGCGATGGAGAAAAGGCGGCAGCTGCATTGAATAAAATACTCGGTGATTATGTCATTTCTTTGACACATGTCAACGAGCTAGTAGAGGGTGGAAACACAGGAGCTAGTTCCAGTGCTTCCCAAACTGTGAGACCATTAAGCTTCCAACAGAAATTTTAATGTGAATGCCGTCTGCCATAATAATAAAAATTCAAGTCAAAATGAAATTTATAAAAGTAATAATAAGAAAAATTCACTAAATGTAAAACAAAATGTAAATGTAAATGTATGTAATTGTAAACAAGTTTAAATTATTATCGTATAATGTATCAGGCTTATTAAATAAGCACATGTATATAGACTTTTTTAAGTATATAAATAACTTCGATTTCGTATTTTTGTTTGAAACATTTCTAACCGAAAACAACTTTGAAGATATGGAGGCAAATTTTGCAGACAACGAATTTAAGTGGATTCCAGCTGTTAGAAACAATACAAGGGGTAGACCAAGTGGAGGCTGCTACTTTGGGTTCAAAAAAAATCTTGAAATCGCTGCGGAATTTATATTAGTTGAGGAGTTAATAGGCATACAATTTAAGTTTCAAAACGAGAAATTTCGTATTCTTCCTGTCTACCTAAACTGTAACCATTGGGATTCAGACTTTGCAAAGCTTCAAGAATGGGTTTTAAGAAATAATGTACAAAACACAGTCATCATAGGGGACCTGAATGCTCGCATAGCTGAAGCTCCAGGATACGAGAACACAAAAAAAGGAATAACACGAAACTCAAAAGACAAAACATGCAGCGCAAGAGGTAAAAAACTGCTTGAATTATGCGATTTATTCGGTTTTCCCATATTGAATTGAACATATGCAGGTGATGAAGTTGGTAATTTCACCTTCATCGGGGCGCAAGGTTCATCGGTGATTGATTTTGGTCTGGCAAGGGGTGAATGGAGCTCTTACATTACGGAGTTTGAAGTAGATCAAGTACCTTATTCGGATCATCAACCACTCGTGCTCAAATTTGGAGTGGAAATGGTCGAACGAGAGGAATCGGTAGAGCTGAAGCTCTTATCAAAGTTCAACTGGAAAACTGGTAACGGGGATATATTTAGACAAAACCTTGACGCGATTCTATCATCGCAAGATATCACTACATTTAGACAGTTGGAACAATCCATAAAGAACGCCTATCCTGAGAACAACCAAGCACACGGTATCCGGTCACACTTCAACCAACCATGGTTTGACTTTGAATGTATGCAAGCCAGGAATCAGACATTTGCTTGGCTCAAATTGTTGCGTAAAAGTAGAGGAGAAGAATTTAAAGTTCACTACATTGAGCAAGCAAACTATATAAGAAGTTATGTTGGACCAAGAAAAATATGTATTTCGAAGAAAAAGCTAGGAACTTAGCATCCTGTATGAACTCAGCTGAGTTCTGGAAAGGTTTCCGTATCATAAACGGTGAAAGACACTCCATAAGCAAAAGTCTTGATGCAGATACACTCTCGTCACACTTTAATTCTCTCTTAAATACATCAAATACCGCAAATTCTATTAAATACGCTACTCCGTGGTTTGAGGACGAAATACTAGATGCACAAATAACGATATCTGAAACAAAAGCTGTGATAAAAGATCTAGAAGACGGAAAAGGACCTAGTGTAGATCGCATTCCCGGCGAGTTATACAAAAACGGGACAGAAGAGCTCATCAAAACAATAGCTAAACTGAAAAACGACATTTTAGAAAAAGGAGAAGTTCCACAAGAATTCAAGAATGCTCGAATCTTCCCGATTTTCAAAAAAGGGTAATAAAAAGGATCCAAATAATTATAGAGGCATCTCTTTTCTTAATGTGTCCTACAAAATTTTCACAACCATTTTACAACGACGGCTTACTTCCTGGATCAACCACAACAATCTTTTTAAAGAAAACCAAGCGGGATTTCGAGCTGGCTACTCAACAGTCGACCATATATTTTTACTTCGCAATATAGCAGAGTCATTCGCAGCTCAAGGAAAGAAACTGTACGTTTTCTTCGTAGATTTTAAAGCGGCTTTTGATACGGTAGATAGAAATTCTATTATGTACAAGCTTTATTACAAAGGAATGTCTCACAATGTCTCCAACTGGAACTTAGTCGTGAACATCGACAAATCAAAGGTCATGATCTTCAATGAAGGAGAGGAAGATTAAGGGTGAATGAACAGTGGCGCTATAACAACGAATCCTTAGAAGTAGTGAATGACTATAAATACCTTGGTGTGATCTTCTCATGTAATTTGAAACTAGATAACCACCTAAATGAAAAACTGGTAAAAGCTAAATCCGCCATAAACTCGACATGGAAGTTGTGCTTCTCCAATAAATACCTAAACCATAGTTCGAAATACAAAGTATTCGAGGCGGTTGCAGTTTCAATCATGCTCTACGCGGCCCAAGTCTGGGGAAGTCACCAATACCAGATAGTAGAAAAGCTTCTCCATTTCTATTTAAAGCGGGCATTCAGACTACCACCTAATACACCCAACTATGCTTTGAACTTGGAAACTGGATTACCGCCACTATTTATCAAAACACTAAAGCTTCAAGCAGATTACGTAGTCAAGGTATCAAAAATGGATGAAAGTCGATTTCCCAAAATAATTATGAGGAATACATTAAGAAGTAAAACCGGTTGGTATGCTGAATGGTTACAATTAGCAGGATCATGTAATCTAGAAATAGAATTAGATCAACAACCAAGCATAAATTGGAAATGAAAACTGTACAGCATAATAGGAGCAACCGACGTAAACTTGAGAAACGACTATGAGAGGGAAGCACAGAATCTATCCACAGGCAAATATATAGCAGACTGAACCACAACCTCCTTCAGTCCAACTACTTCAGAGATGAGAATGATGTAACAACTATCTCAATGATGCTAAGACTAAGAACGGAACTGATTAACATCAACTACAGACCTCATCGAGATGACCTCCCGGTATTGTGCAATATATGTAATGTAGCAGAAAGAGAAGACGTAATCCATTTTGTGGGTAGATGTCCGACGCTTCGCGAAACACGACGATTTTTCCTAGGAAGCAGTATTCTGTCCACAGATCAAGTTTTTAACTTGCTGAACGAATGCAATGATAAACTGATGCGATATTGCAGAACGGCCTTATCCTATCGTGAGCGAATCTTAAATGAAAGCTTATAACTATCACCTTTCGAACAACAAAATAAAGCAATCAAATTATTAGTATTATTCTCAATCAATTTATTAATATTATTCTTTATTTAAACTTATTTAAACTGTACCAATTGGCAGATGGCATAGCCAAGTCCTAATGATTTTGTATATATAAACTGTTAAATACTTATGATGTTTCTAATAAAATCAATGTAATAAAAAAAAATAAAAATATAAAGAAAGATTGATTGTTATACAAACAAACAAAAAATGTCAGCAAAGACAAAGAAAACGAAAATGCCAGAATGAATATACTTTATAGAATAACTAAACCAGAAATCCTGAGATAATTCGATAGATATCATGAGATATGTTTAACAAATTTGAATTGTAAAATATTTATTGCTTTTAGTTTAGCTAAAACAAAAAAGGATGGTGTTGAGCTATTAGTTTAGCTAAAACAAAATTATACTAGGTTTAGTTCTAACGATGATTCAAGTTTTATTCCTCTTGCAATGCCAGCCATCTAGAACAACAGTCACAATTGAAGAGAAAATATACATCTTGTAACTCTTCCTCAGTTTTTTTCAAGTAGTTCAGACATCCAAATTCTGCCCATCCTTTACAAGTATGGCACTGGCACCAAGTTTGCTAGAACACAAATGACTCAAGAACATGAAATAAAAGAAAAGAAAAGACATCGCCTTTAGAGTTTGAAAATTCTAATTTTTTCATGTACCGTTTTTTTACCTACGATTAGTTGATCCAAAGTTATAAGGGTCCAAACTTTTTGTTTTTTTTTTTTATTTCATGGTTAAATAAGCTTAATAAAAAAAATTAAAAAAAAGAAGAAACATCGACCCTAGAGAAACGTATATTCTACATTGGGTCATATTTATTTTATTTCTAAAAAAATTATTGCGGTCTATATCCTCTCCTAAAATTTTTTTTGTCTTAAAAGTTTTAAAAATCACTAAAATAAAATATAACGAGATACACTTTAAAAAAAGTAACGGACATCGCCCCTAGGAAAATTTCAGCCCAACATTTTGGCATTCAAAATGTTCCAATATCTTTGATACTTACCGAGATATGCTATCCCAAATGAAATAAAATGCACGACTGGGTCGCACGAACTTGCTCCTATGTAAAAGACTAAGAATTTCAAAAATGAATGTTATTAGAGAAACTGTTCATAAGCATAAAATTCATTTTTTAAATGACTAAAAAAACTTCTTTAGTAGTTAAAGCTAAGAATAGGATGCCATGTGATTCAAGCAAATATAGGTTTATGCAAGAACAAAAATTATAAGTCTTTGTAGTGGTTTTTTAAAAAATAAGGTTTTATATAAGAAAATTTTAAAACATTTTAAAGAAAAAATGTTGGTACGCCAATTTGAAGTTTTTGAAGTTGAATTGTATGAATAAAAATTAAATTTACAAAAAAGTATTGAGCCGTTTTCGAGATATTGAATTTTCAAAAAACAAAATATTGATTTTTTTTTTTTCAAAAATTCAAAAAAATATTTTTCTTAAAGTTCTGAAATGCAATGTTTTTTAAACTTTTTAGAAGCTTCTCTCTACGAAATTTCATTAAAATCCGTTGTGCTGATAATGAGAAATTCAAAATTCAAAATTTTTTTATATTAAATTACAGATATTAAAAAATAATAGAAAGAAAAAAAATTTAAGCAAAATTCTCGGAACCGTTTTCTAGAAAAATACGATTTTCGAAAACTATTTTTTAACATTTGTATGGAGGGTACCGTTATTTTTAGGCAAAATAAATTTATTTTTCTCATATCTTGTAGATTATTTTTTAAAACTTTTATTTATCAAGCTTTAAAAAAATCGAGCATGGGGTTTTCGAAATATTGTGTTTTCAAAAAAAAATTTTGAAAGTATTTTTAAAAATCCAAAAATTTTTTTTGGAAAATTTGAATACACAATAATATTCAAACTTCTGGGAAGCTTTAGCATAAAAAAAATGATCAAAATCGGTGGTACCGTTTTTGAGAAAATCAAGAACAAAAAAATGGCCCCAAGGGGGGTACCAAAACCACTCATTTTTTGGAAAATTTTTTTCAACCATTACCTAGGTTTAACTAAATTAAATTTTTTGAATTTTTTTTTTTTAAATCGTAGGGACAGTTTTTGAGAAAAAAAAATATTTATAAAATTTCGAAAAAAAATCGTATGGCAGGTACCGTTATTTTTGGTCCTAAAAAATCAAATCAAAAAACATCCGGGGGTAAAAAATTAAAACCCATATCTACCAAGTTTGAAGAAAATCGGCCGAGCCGTTTAGCTGTAATCGAACAGACAGAAAGACAGACAGACAGAATTTCCAGACCCACTTTTTTAGTCTTGGCTATCATCGTAATGTCAACTTTGATCAAAATCTCGAGTTCGATTTTTTTTACGAATGCATAACTTGCCTTATAGTACCTATAAGTCGCAAGTAAAAATAGATCTCCAGCTTCATATTTCTCACATGTTTTGTGGCACAGGAACTGGAAAATTGTTGCCTTTATACGTTGTTTATAAAGCCAGCTTCAGTTTCAGTTTGACAACAAAATGTTTTCCGATTGATTCCAAACTATCTATTGGCCTCACGCCCGAAAGTCAATTGGTCCAAAGGTAATCATTGGTGGCAATCTTGCGAGCCATTTCTCAGAAGCTGTTATTACATAAACTAGCTGAAGAAAATGATATTAAATTTATTTGTCTTCCCCCAATTGCACTGATAGCACAACCATTAGATGTGGCATTCTTTCGACCTTTGAAAGTATTATTGCGGAAGACCTTAACCACCTACAAGCTGGCAAACCCGAGAAACAAAATAGTGAATAGCCTTCGGACACCAGATACCTCAACCAGAAAGCCAAAAAAGAAAAATGTCACCACTGAACCTGGCGCTAGTGTCACTATGGCGGAATTTACATATTCACCGAGCATCTTAACACAGTTTACCAATGTACAAGCAACTGAGGATGCCACTGAAGAAATGTCCATTGAAAAACTTGGTCCATCAAAAATATGTCACAACCGGCCAGCGAACATTTTTCCATCAAAGCTGGTGACTATTTTTTGGTCAGGTTTGCAGTAAAGAAAAAAATAACATTTTACGTCGGCTGCATCTTAAATGTATGTAGTCAACGATGAGTTAACAGTCTCATTCTTGTGAAAGGTGTGCTGCGTACAGCTTTATATACCCAGAAAAAAAAGACGTTGCACAAGTAAACAAAAGTAATCTGGAGAAAAAACTTTCTGTTCCAACGTCCTTGTATTTAAAAAAACATATCATAAACACAAAATTCGGAGGAAACTAATAAAAAAATACTTATATATAAAAAAAAAAATCTGCTCCTTCATTAGCGTTAGACAGATCTGTTTTGTCACTAAGCGAGGGGTGCCGATGAGTTGGCAAGACAGGGATCAGCGCTTGACGCTAGTGATGGTAAGTATCCCACTCTGCAACATTAAACAGAAAATTTCAGATTTAATCCTAAAGAAATCCACTGAAAGGTGGAGTCTACTTGACACCTGTGATACTACTAGGAAAATATGGCCTTGATTTAACAAGCAGAGGACTGACAAAATTATGCAACTTAGTAAGAAGTCCCTTCGCTCTCTTACGAGCATAATCACCGGACATAATTTATTGAAATATCATAAGTTTAAAATGAAACTATGTACAGATGACCCATGCAGAGGATGTGGTGATGAAGAGGTACATGAAGACACATCACACTTTCTCTGTCATTGCCCGTCCCTATGCCACCAGAGAAGGAAATGGCTTGGTAGCTACTTCTTTGACAATCTAGAAGATCTTTCTAATATTTCAGGAATTCACATATTGAACTTCGTCAATGCCTCAAAATGGCTTGACTGATTAATAGAATACATAGGTTTTATCAGGAAAGAGTGATTACACTCACGGGTAACACAATGGTGACGACGATAGTGACATCAATTGTCAGCCCAACAACCTAAACTAACCTAACTTTATATTGAAAAACTGGTCCTTAAGATATGCCACGGAGGTGTTCTTTAATAATGCTGAATAAGATTATAAATTCTAGAAAAAGTTTCAATGCGCCATGTAGAGGGAGATAACTCTACTTCGAAAAGTTTTTTCTCACTCAAAAGTGGAATAAGTTAACATCCAATAAAAAAAATAGATCCGATTTTCAGTAAAGTGACATACATTCCGCTATTGTGAAGATTTTCGTTTAGTTTTTACGAACGACTTAAAAGAGGAATCCTATAGCTCTCAAAAAATAAAGGTTATATAATTCCATAATAAATTGACTGGAGATGAAATGTCAGCATCCAGTCAAATGTCATAAATCATCATCACGGAGATTAAAAAAAACATGTGATAATGTGAAAACACCTCAACGAGTAATGAATCAAAACGCTCAACACTTAATTCCATAAACAAGTCATTCGCGATAGCAGAAATTACCATTGCATGAACACAGTGATGCCTTGCTGGTTTAACTTTGTTCGAGTCCTTTTCGATGACACCACAAATTCCCCCCTAGTGCAACATGTTCTTTACGATGTAGCAAAAGTTTACCACCAGACATTGAAAACCATTGCAATAAAGTTTACACTTTCAAAATGTACATGGATTTATACTTAGATACATTATACCTAACCCAGATATATACATAGGTATATTATATTAAATAAAAGCATAACCCTGGTCGACGAGCCGCGCACTGATTCTCCTGTAGCACCCCTACTCTTTACAAAATGTCGTAACAACTAATGCAGAAAGTTGTATGTGCATTTAGCATTCGGCATACGTTGCAGAGATGCGCTGCATATTGCGAATTGCTTAAACCATCGGGAACAGAGCGCGTAGAAATAAGCCACAAACTGTGTCAGGATGACTTCCTCCTCCTGAAGCTTTTCATTTCTGTACTGCACAGAGTAGGTGTGTGTTAACAGCCCGTGACAAGAGAAAAGAACACGATTTTTTTTTTAAACTTCTCTTGGAAAAAAACTATGTTATATTCATATTTTTTTAAACTTTTTTCAGACTTCAACATTCAGGTAATTCTGAATTTATAAATAATAAAATGCACGACTGGGTCGCACGAACTTGCTCCTATGTAATAGACTAGGAATTTTAAAAACGTAAAAGAAAACTGTTCATAAGAATAAAATGAATTTTTTAAATTCTTTCAGTAGTAAGAGATAAAAACAGAATGCTATGCAAATATGAATTTATGCAAGAACCAAAATTATAAGTCGTTGTGGTGGTTCCTTTAAAAAATAAGCTTTTATGTAAAAAATTTTTAAAGCATTTTTAAGAAAAAATTTTGGTACGCCAACCTTAAGTTTTTATTATTGTACGAATAAAAGTCTAATTTCCAAAAAAAATACTAAGCCGTTCTTGAGATATCGAATTTTCCAAAAAAAAATTACTTTTTTTTCTAAAAATTGAAAAATATTTTTTTTTTAAGTTTTGAATTGCAATGTTTTTTAAACTTTTTAGGAGCTTCTTTATAAAAAATTTCATTAAAATCCGTTATGCCGATAATGAGAAATTAAAAATTCGAAAAAATCGTTCTATGGTAGGTACAGTCAGTAAGAAAAAAAATTTTAGCAAAATTCTCGGAACCGTTTTCTTATTAAATTATAGATCGCAAAAATTAATCAAAAGAAAAAAAAATTTAGCAAAATTCTCGGAACCGTTTTCGAGAAAAATACGATTTTCGAAAACCATTTTTTTTAAATTTGTATGGAAGGTACCGTTAGTTTTAGATAAAACAAAATTTTTTTTCTCAAATCTTGTAGATTATGTTAAAAACTTTTATTTGTCAAGTTTGAAAAAAATCGATCTTGGGGTTTTCGAAATATTGAGTTTCCAAAAAAAAATTTTGAATTTCTTTTTTAAATCCAAAAAATAAAAAATTGAAAATTTGAATATGTAATAATATTCAAACTTTGAAGGAGCTTTAGCATAAAAACAAATTATTTAAATCGGCTGTACCGTTTTCGAGAAAATCAAAAACAAAAAAAAAAATGGACCCATGGGGGCTACCAAAAATGACAATTTTTTGGAAATTTTTTTTCAACCATTACCTAGTTTTAGCTAAATAAAATTTTTCAATTTTTTTTTCAAAAATTCTGTGGGACAGTTTTTGAGAAAAAAAAATATTTATAAAATTTCGAAAAGAAATCGTATGGCAGGTACCGTTATTTTTGGTCTTAAAAAAAAAAGAAAAAAATGTGTGGGGGTAAAAAATTAAAACCCATATCTGCCAAGTTTGAAGAAAATCGGCCGAGCCGTTTAGGCTGTAGTCGAACCGACAGCCAGACAGACAGAATTGCGAGACTTGGTCTTCGCTATCATCTTAATGTCAACTTTGATCAAAATCTCGAGTTAGATTTTTTTTACGAATGCATAACTTGCCTTATAGTACCTATAAGTCGCAAGTAAAAAATGATATTTAAGACTTTGATATTTTTCAACTTTGTTTCCGTTTTCCCATTGTTTTTAAATGAGGATATTACGTATATACATATAATCATGTTTTGCTATAAATAAATAAAAAGAAGGACCTGCCACGTCCTTCGGTTGTGAAACGGCAGCATATGCTAAGCTCATTTGATTCTTATTTCGAGCGCATTTAACAATGTGAAAACCAAGTGCAATTTAGAGCCCAGAAAAAAAAGCAAACTATACCATCCCTGAATGGTAGGTACTTTCATCAAAGAAACTGAAAAACTTACCATTATTGGTAAGTAGGTTCCGACATTCCGACGCTGTCGGAACCGAAGCGAAATACTTATTTTTTTTTTTTAAACTGCAATACATTTTACCCCTTAAGATATTTGTACCATCTATATGGCAAACAGCGTTTTGCGCGCACTCAAGGGATTTTGACTAACCTTAGAATGTTGGACACAGTACGAGGGCTTAGAAAAGTTGGTGTGGATTTAAAAGGAGATACCGATGTACATTGGTTTTGAATGTTTTTGGATATCATAACGGGAGGGAAATAAAGAATCGGGTAAAACATTCCACATTCGTGTAGTGCGGCTAAAAACAGAATCTCTGAATTTAACAGTACGGCCGAAGTTGGGCTCAAGGGTAAACTGATGGGCATTCCCTGAGGCGCGAGTATTATAGTTGAATCGTTTAACGGGAGGAATGCATCTGGAAATTTCACATGAAAGGTTATAGTTCTATCACCTATCATTTTTAAATCTATTTTCTGGATTCTATCCAAAAGACTCAAGTGGGATATTGGAGCACCTGCCCAAATATGACAATAATAGTCCAGTCAAAGCGTCATTTGACCTTGCGCGCAGAGGCATGGTCTATTTTTTTTTTATGGATCGATAGGTGCTTATGAGAAAAGCTTAAAACCAAATTTGCACCACATGACAACTTTTTTTACCAAAGTTATTGGTAAAAATGTATTTTGTGTCATTTTTTGGTCATTTGCGAATATCTCGGCTCCACTATCTCGTACAAACAAAAATTAAACATGATTTTATTCCTTATAACATTATCTATTATGTTCTAAAAAAAACATTTGTTTAAACAAATGAAAAAAAAGTTATAGTAAGTTAAACAAATTTTGTGTTGTTTAAAAATCACTTTTTCGTGATTATTAAGAAAAAAGCTCATCTAACGATGAAATTTTTATTTTTTATTATTAAAGTTCTTGTAATTCCCTACAATTTAAAAAAAAAACCAACACTCTACGATGAACGAAAGCCGAGTAATAAATTATTGAACATGTGTAAGTCAGCGCACCCACGCATTTTATGATTTTATGTTTTAATTAATATCTCAGCCCCAGTATGTCGCAAAGTGAAAATAAAAAACTGTATTGCTAATAACAATATTTTCTATCAACTTGCATTTAATTTAATATGTTTGAGCAAAAACATAAAAAGTTACCGTTGGTTTCAACGTTTTTTTTCTTGTTTTTAATACCTTTTTTTCATAGTTATTGAGAAAAAAACTGTATTTCACGGTAAATACTTTTCAGTTTTGGATTTTTGTTTTATAGTCCTGCTAATTTTCTTCAAATTAAAAAAAAAATTAGTCCATTACGACAAACGGGAGCCAAGATATTCATGATTTAAAAACTTAGGAAAGCTTACAATTTAGTATTTTAACCTTGTAGCTTGTAATTTTGGTGTCGCCAGCAACAAGAAGCAACAAATATGTGTATGTGTGGGGTGTTTGAAGGATACCATAATATCTTGTTGCTGGCGACACCAAAATTACAAGCTACAAGGTTAAAATACTAAATTGTAAGCTTTCCTAAGTTTTTAAATCATGAATATCTTGGCTCCCGTTTGTCGTAATGGACTAATTTTTTTTTTAATTTGAAGAAAATTAGCAGGACTATAAAACAAAAATCCAAAACTGAAAAGTATTTACCGTGAAATACAGTTTTTTTCTCAATAACTATGAAAAAAAGGTATTAAAAACAAGAAAAAAAACGTTGAAACCAACGGTAACTTTTTATGTTTTTGCTCAAACATATTAAATTAAATGCAAGTTGATAGAAAATATTGTTATTAGCAATACAGTTTTTTATTTTCACTTTGCGACATACTGGGGCTGAGATATTAATTAAAACATAAAATCATAAAATGCGTGGGTGCGCTGACTTACACATGTTCAATAATTTATTACTCGGCTTTCGTTCATCGTAGAGTGTTGATTTTTTTTTTAAATTGTAGGGAATTACAAGAACTTTAATAATAAAAAATAAAAATTTCATCGTTAGATGAGCTTTTTTCTTAATAATCACGAAAAAGTGATTTTTAAACAACAAAAAATTTGTTTAACTTACTATAACTTTTTTTTCATTTGTTTAAACAAATGTTTTTTTTTAGAACATAATAGATAATGTTATAAGGAATAAAATCATGTTTAATTTTTGTTTGTACGAGATAGTGGAGCCGAGATATTCGCAAATGACCAAAAAATGACACAAAATACATTTTTACCAATAACTTTGGTAAAAAAGGTTGTCATGTGGTGCAAATTTGGTTTTAAGCTTTTCTCATAAGCATCTATCGATCCATAAAAAAAAAATTGACCATGCCTCTGCGCGCAAGGTCAGGCCCTTTTTCATGACGCTTTGACTGGACTATAATACTCAAGTTTTGGACGAATATACGCTATGAAGATTACAGCCAGATCAGAAGAGGTGAAAAATGTCTTGCATCGTCGAAGGAAACCTAAGCACTTAGCAGCGTTTTTGGCGACGCCACTGTGGTCCAAAAAGGAAAATTTCGTGGCAAAAATACTAATTTCGATGTTTTATTTTTAAAGTTTTGTTTTTTATTTCTAATAGAAATATAAACGGAGCTTCAAAAACAGCAAACAAAAAAATTTTCCGCTAACTAATTTGACTTATAGAACTTTTCAAAGTTGGTCAATTTCGTTCTAGAGTTAAAAAAAAAGCAGAAAAAACTAACTTCTTTGTTTTCGTATTTGAAATTTTGGCATATTAAATGTAAAATATTAATTTTCTATAGTTTATTCTAGTTGTATTATTTGTACGTAAATCAAAATTTTAATAAAAAAAAAAAATAAAAAAATATTTAATATTTTTAATAAATTAAACAAAAAACACCCTTTTTTAGCAGATTTTTTCGGTTTGAATAGAGCTACAAAAAAATACTCACGAGTTCGCGCGGAAAATTGACCATGATAGTTTACCCTAACTATATTTCTTAAACCATATGCAAAATTGTAGCTGCAACTATTTGCAACCTTCAGAGAAATTGTTATTTGTTTAAAAAAAAAGTGTGAGTGCCAGGACTCACGGTTAAGATGTGTAAACATCAACGTGTCGAATTTTTGTTATCGAACGTACCCAAAAAACATACAATGCAATCGTACTAATTTGTGACTTGTGATATATACCCCTCACACACGCCACATCGATCAAGACGAACAATCGACAAAGTACTTCGCTTTTGTATGGGCATTTACACACCAATACGCCGACGTAGAAGTACATGCAAAAATCAGCTGTTAAATGGTAGAGTTGTAGAATTTTAAATGAAAAGTGAAAATGACCGAAAAATATTTGAATTTTAATGCTCCAGAACCACTTTTTTGCGTTGATCAGAGCTTTATTGAATTCTTGCTTAAGGAGATTGAATTTTATTCTTGCTTTTTTAGGCGATTTGTAAATTTTAACAACTAAAACCGAATAACATCATAAAAAATTGTTTCGACGAACTAGTTCGGTCCTTTTTACACGCCATGTCGGCATAGTACTTCGATTCCCTGAGTTCGCACTGCTATGTCGACACATATTCATTTCACACGACCCAAAAACCTTATCGACAATATGCTTCGATGAAGTAGTTCGTGGCATGTGTTAGGAGTAAGTCGACTCTGCTACGTAAAGTAAAGTTTGTTTGACTTATGTTTAACCAGGGATGTTGCTTGTGACAGCATTATATTTTTACCCTTATATTCAAACAGAGATGTTATCTGATAAAAAATAAACTGTTTTTACACGAATATGATTTTAATCTCTGTTTCTCTTTTGGCTTCCTTTCGAGTGCATCTGTGCTTTTAAACACAGCGATTTTTAATATAAGTTAACTTTGTTCATGCGAAAAAGAGTCATCTCTTCGTCCCCTATTACACGATGTCTCACGAGACGAGGCTCACGTAAGTGCGAAAAAGAAAGCAGATATGAGGAAATGAGATGCAAAAAAATATTCCCGGTGAGTACCGGGCTGATTTTTAGTAGTCTCATTTTGACGTTTCTTTTTCTCATATTCGTTTAATGTTATGTTGTGCATTAAAAACTACGAACAACTGTCAAATTTGAGACATGAGTCTTATGTGACATGAGTCAACGTGTAATAGCTTTTGCCTCACGGGATACAAATTGAAAAGGAAAGTCAAAAATGAGACATGTCTCATGAGGCAACGTGTAATAGGGGACTTCGCACTCCTCTACTCAGTTAAGCGAATTGCACTGAGCGAACGCCAAATATAAAAAAGAAAACCACAAAGAAGAATGAACGATAACTCCGCATTTTTCTCAGCAATTGTAAGTGTATTAGTAAAAAAGTCACACGTATATAGATTGGATGTAGGCTTGAAGAAAAATCAAAATCTTTTCAATCTAGCGTACTGCATAGAAATATTGTATATGCAAGGTTGATGATTGATCATGTATTTATTGGATCATTTGCGTATAGTACGTTGAAGAGATGAGAACACAGCACAGCATAAGCACTGATTAAAATATTAAAACAGCAAACGAAAATTGTATGATAAAAGGGACAGACAAAATAAAACAAATTACTCGGATAAAATTACAAAAATCTCAAAGAAATTCGTAAAAACACAATTTTGCTGAAAAAAAAACCACAAAGGGCAACGTTCTCTCGCCACTGAAATAATAGACTTGTACGTGCTTTTCATGCATTTGAACAATGTATACCTGGCTTAACACCGCCAACAAATATACTTGTCATGCAGCGAAAAAGTCAAAACTTTTTTTTTTGACAAACCACTAGATGGAGTGTTCACCTTACCAAAATCAAACCAATCCCTTAACTTTTTTTTTAGGTTTTTGTACTTTATCTTACTCCCTCTGTCAGAGATTTACAACCCGATTGACATCATTCCCACCTTGTAATGCTATTATTATAAGTGGCAAAAACTAATTTTTTTAATACATTGAAGTCGTAGTCATCATCCAGTTCATGGCTTGACAGATGAAGAACGATCTATATTTTGATATAGTGAATGCTAAAAGTATATTTTGATATAATAAAGAATATCTAATTCGATAATTAAAATAATTATATGGTATGACAGATAAGGGACAATTTATATTTTGACGTATCGAGAATATTTCATTGCAGATGTCAACTGATTGCCCTGAAGAACATTTTTTGGATTTTTAAAGTTCAACTCTGAAAATGCATTTTTTGCGAGCATAAAATAAAATGTTATCGTCCGTCAATAACGTGAAGTGGATTTTTTAAGACATTAAATGAACCCGCTATGAAATTTTACACCAGTTGATTTGTGTTTCGTCTTTTTCACATATTTAGGACTATTCGGCGTGATCTTTTATTCTTCTATTCTGTTATTCTGCTATGATTTTCCATATCAATGTTTGAGCTGTCAACAAATCTTTTATGAATTTTAATTTTGGTATTCAGCACGCTAAAATCTGTTATAAAATCTGCTAAGAAAACTTTTATGAACTGTCAAACGTTCGAACATAGAAAAAATCTTTTACGAATAGCATTTTTGTTAAAAATCATAAAAGACAAACTTCTGTGGATACCCATAGTGTGTAAGGCTAGGCACACACATTCAATTTTTAGTTGCACAACTGTTTGGTAGTTTATAGAAAACAGATGAACTACTTAAATGAATGTCCGCGCAGGTGCATATAATTATATGTTACACAAAATAGCCTTAGGCCAGGCGCGCACATTCAATTTTTAGTTTCGCAACTGCTTGGTTCGAGCAACTAGAAGTTTGTGTTTTGATACAAACTAAGCGAGTGCCTGAAATGAGTTCGCTATTCTGTGTAACATAAAATTATATGCACCTGCGCGCACATTCAACTAAATAGTTCATCTGTTTTCTATAAGCAACCAAACAGTTGTGCAACTAAAAATTGAATGCGCGCGCAATCGTTTAGTTTGTGTCAAAACACAAACTTTTTAGTTGCTCGAACCAAGCAGTTTCGAAACTAAAAATTGAATGTGCGCGCCTAGCCTAAGAGTTTACTTTTTTGTTCGTCATCCATTTAAATTATGTCAGATGAAATATTTTACATAATCACAGCTGATTATGATAACAGATTTAGTTCAGTTTCATAACAGATCTCGTTTTCGAAGTAGCATAAGGCCAGGCGCGCACATTCAATTTTTAGTTTCATAACTGTTTAGTTGCTAAAATGAAACATATGGGCTTATATGGGACACCGCGCACTTAAGCAACTCGATTCGAGCAACTAAAAAGTTTGTTTTGACACAAACTAAATGATTGCCTAAAATTAATTCGTAACAGTTGAGCTGTTTTCCATAAGCGCAAGAGAGAAAAGAGTGTGAGCGTGTGTAAAGAGTTGCCAGTGCGCGGTTCTCTTTCAACTGGTGATTAAACTATTTGATTTCAATCACAGTTGCCAGTGCGCGACTAGCCTAACAGACTTTTATAAAAGTTCGAACCTCTGAATACCAATCATAAAAGATCTTTTAAGGTGGAAATCTTTTATGATTCATAACAGAAAATCTATAGCAGAATAACAAATGCGGCAGAATAGGCCTAATTGGTCGGGTGGTGAAGAAATGTTGAGGGATTGAATTAAGTTCTATCCAGCAATGGAAAGTAATAAAATAGAGATTTCAGTACTCAAAGTCTCCAATGTAAACACGATGTCGTAAGTACGCAATATTAACAATGTAAACATGGTGTTAAATGCAATCGTCGGTAAGGTAGATTGCTACACGGAACGTGTAACCGTAACGTGTAACCGGAACGTGTAACCGGAACGTGTAACCGTAACGTGTAACCGTAACGGGTTACACGGGACGTATAAGTTTTACACACGTTTTCAATTCACTCTACCGCCGGGAAAGATGTTTACACATCAAAAAGTCGTGTTCCCAGTGCTGACCTTTTGGTCTTAAAAGCAAATTCCCTTATGGAAAATTTCAATTATTTTAATTGTTAAAATAGTCGAGAACGTGAAATTTTCTTTTAAATTAAAAATCGTTTTATTACTATCTTGATTCTGACGAAAAAACCGCCCACTTCTACGCCCCTTTTTATACAAATGCCAATTATTATTAAAAAAAAATATAAAATATTGTACACAAACTATTGATTACTTTATTGAACATTAAATTTCTTTAATCCGCCCACTTTGACGACCCTCTTTGAATAAATTCCCCTTAACTTAAATTATTGTAAATATTTATTGATCTTATTCTAATAGTACCTAAACATAGATTAACTTGCCAAAAGAAAAGGATTAATAGCTTTATTGCCTACTCCATATACAAAGTTGAAAGAATTATTTAATTTTGGATTATTATTTTATGATCTAATAAAACAGGTAGGAATAATAATTTTCTTCCGATACCCCATATTGTTAAGCTTAAATTTTACAGGTAAAATAATCCTTGTGCATATACATTATGGAGATATATATAAACTATGACAATGGATATATATAGATTTTTTGAAAATCCAGAAGTTACGTCAGCTATAACCCGAGTAGACAAGGATCTTAAAAAGAAACTGCAAGTTATTTTAAATGCGCTGTCATCTAAAGAATCTTTTCATGTAGATAAATTCAACGAGTATACCAAAACCACTTCGGATCTTTTAAAAGCCAAATACAGCTACAAACTCCTGACACCAACTCTGCACAAAATTTTGGACCATGGAGGGGAACTTATAAGACATCAAATTTTGACAATCGGGGAGCTTTCAGAAGAAGCACAGGAATCAAGGAATAAAGACTACAAGCGATATCGATACTCAAATACTCGTACATGCAAAGTCTCACGGAAACGACAAAATGAAGATTTATTTAATATGCTATGTAGCTATATCATCAGATCCACTTGTTTCATCTTTAAGACACGTTAGATCAAAAAAGAGCTGAAAAAGAGTTACTGCCCAGAACTAATAGGTCTATTAATTGTTGAAAATGATAACGATGCCGATGAATTTTTTCTGAAAATTAGATCTATAGTAGTTAATTGTAAACAAATATTTATAGTGTATTCTATTTTATTTTGTTAATATAAATTTTATATTCTATTTGATTTTTTTTTATTTTTTTTTCGTCCGTTTACTTTTTTCATACACTGTTTCATATAAAATATATCAGTCAAACAGTTTATAGAATAAACTGATGCCCCACAACATGAAAAAATACTGTTTTATAATACTCCTTAAAAAATATTTCTGAAATTGGTGCGTTAACTTTGAGCATCCACTGTTGTTATGAATTCACTTGAATAGTCAAAAACTTTTTTTTTACAAAGTTTTAAAAATTTAGGACTGTTTTTAAAAGGTTTACTTTCAGACTTTATTCTTCTAACTCCTTTTTCTAAGAAAATCTTACATCAACCAATTATTCTGAAACACCCTGTAAAGTAATTTTCTTAAAATTCACAATTTGTATAGCCTTGGAAATTACCTTTAAGGGAAAAAAAAAAATTATTGCGATAGCTTCACGTGTCCAAAAGTTATGATTTTTGCAACGAAAAAAGTCATTTTGGACCACAGTGCGACGTCGAATATGTGGTCATTGCGCACACAAGGTGATCTGAGATGCACATACAGAGAACTGAAAGCTGCTCTGTTTCCTCAATGCAAGTGCCGCTTATGGATATCGGTATAGGCGTGGGTTCCGCTTTAACGACAGGAAACAGCATGGAGTTTTTGAAGCATTAAATTCTACGCGGATTTTGGTTCCACATTTGAAAATGCTGTCAAGATCCGAATGTAATGAGCTTATTATATGCTGCATCTGGAAAAGAATATGAGAAGCTGAGAAAACTGTCTTTAGCAAAACAATTTAATGGATTAGAAGTTTCAGACAAATGATAACTGATGAACATAAAAAAGAGAGTCGCAGGAAAGGCAGAGCCCTGTGGCACACCAGCATTTATTTTATGGATTTCGGACTTAAAACCGTCCAACGCCACTTGTATTGAACGGTTCGAAAGGAAATTTGAACTCCAACGAAGAAAAGATTCATCAATACCAAATGTACGCATTTTCGATAAGAGAGCTTGATGCCAAGCTCTATCAAATGCTTTTGAAATATCAAATGCAATAATCTTACTTTCTCCAAAAAGGTGTATGTAAAGATTAGTGTTACAGTTCGGTGAGATATACCATCAAATCACCAGTGGACCTATTGCTACGAAGCTCATTGACAAGCTTTCATTCTTCGAGATATTTATTCAGCTTATAATTGATCAGCGTTTCCATGATCTTGGAAAGAAGGGACGTAAGTGCAATTGGACAATAGTTAGAGGGGAAGAAGATTCGCCATCCAAGCGGAAAGAGACCAGTATTAGGACAGATGGAAAAGCTTTGAAGAATACCTCTTGAGAACAATGGGAGAGATACAATCTGGGCCAGCAGATTTTTGTACATTGAGATCCTTCAGTACTCTTGCAACTGTACGAGTGCGAAGGAAGATTTTTTACATAAAATCGCTAACACTCTCAAGTACAGGAGAAGTCATGACACTTTCTGGTAGCGTCGAATTAACAGCTAATTGAGTTGGAAGCAAATTCTTGTGAGCTGATATAAGAAGTGTCATTGAAGACGAGCCTTGGAACCGAAGACGAAGCAGTATTTCGTAAATTTTTTTCAAATTCCAAAAATTTGTACTACCTTTGGATTGGTATAAGGTGCACCAAAAAGCTATAACGAGAAGGTTGGGTTAAGACAAGAAAAAAATCAATCGTATGGATGGTGGGGTCTACTTCCTTCCGTTCAAACTAATTCTTTTTCAAAATTGTATGTAATTAAGTATAATTTTTGTTTTCAAAATTCAATGGTCTTACTAACTTTCGATAAACGATACAGAAAACCGATTGCCAAAATCTATTTTAGTTTTTGAGAAATTAAAAAAAAATGAAAAGTACTTTTTCCTAGAAAAACACTTTTGTTTGTTCTATCTTTGCATAAATACCATTAGTTTTTATTAACAAGTAATAAAAAAACAATAGTTGTATTTTTAATATCGGTTATATTTTAGCCTATTTTAATAAAAATTGATATTATATGAAATTTTTTATATGATCCACACTTTTCAGAAGGCAAAGGTTGTATCTTCTTCTTATGGCTGCAGATAAATTTAAGTTCGCCAAATTCTCCTGCAATTTTACTCCATCGACTTCAATGCGTTGTTAAAGTTGCTCCAAAGAAGAATTTTAACCTTATATACATAGTTTTTCATGAATCCCCAAGCGTAAGAATCCAAAGGAGTTAAATCTGGTGATCTTGGTGGCCATTCAATGGGACCTACTCTTCCTATCCATCGGTCGTTGAAATGTTTATTCAGCCAGTTTCTAACAGCCAGGCTAAAGCGGATGGAGCTCCATCTTGTTGGTGTATTAAATTGCCTGTTATAGCCAAAGGGACATTTGCTAATAAATCTGGCAAAAGGGTTCTTAGGAATTGCAGATAGGATTCTCCATTTAAAACCGTATTCAAAAAACGTGGTCCAATCACCGTTCGTCCGACAATGCAAAGCTTCATCTGTCCAGACCTCCAGACTAGCCTTTTAAAATAGTTGTGTTCTATTTCTTCCCTTAGCAATAGCTTCTACAGAATTCAGTCCTCAATATCTTATCATTTTATGTCAATTTTTGCACTGGAGTAAATTGATATGGGTGAAGGGTGTCGGTATGAATCACTGCACAAACTCTACTCTGGGGCAATCCAAGCATAGTTGCTATCCTTCTGGTGGGATTACTTGATACCAAATCCAAAATCCGTTCCTCTATGTGTGTTGATCCACCAGATGACCTTTCACCTTCGAGCCTCAGCACTCCATGTTCCCGAAGACGATTGTGAAGTCTTGCAAAAAGTGAATAGTGGGGACATCTCCTATTGGGGAGCCTTTCAGCTTAAAATCTCTGTGCTTCCCGCTAAACCGTAGCAATAGTGCATATCTGTCAATTCTTCCCGAGTGAAAATTGCCATTGTTTTGTGTTGACGATTTGATACGCAATTTAGAAATGAGTTTTAAACAGAACGTCCTTAAATATTTATTTGGTATAGGTAATGCTTTATATTTTGTTAAATTAAACACATGCCTCAATAAAAAAAAGGTGAAATCTACTTAGTTAATCCAGTTTATTTTTTTTTTATTATTTGCCATAAGCCGGATGGTATGCAATAAAAAATAAAAAAAGGATAATCCGCTAATTTAATAATTGACCTAAGCAGATAAAACTTGGGAAAACCAAAAAAAAGTGTGTTTCTTGGAAAAAAGTATACCTACTTTTTATTTTTTTATTTCTCAAAAACTATGGTACATTATAGCATCCGGTTTTCTGTTTTTTATTAAAAATTTATAAGAGCATTGAATTTTGAAAACAAAAATTATACTAAATACATAAAATTTGGAAAAAAAAATTAGGTTGATTTTTTTTTCTTCAAAATTTTGAGCTTGAAAATTAATTTTTCAAAAACTAATCACTGTTCGAGAAGAGATTTCTGGCTTTCCAAAAAGGTTTGGCATGGCATTGCAAGTTTTACCGTTGTTTTTAAATAATTTTGTTTCTGTTGTAAGTCATTTTTTTTTTAAAGAAAATTCCCCCTCCCGACTAAACGGAGGGAAATAGACCCCCCTCCCATTCGTTTTTTTTTTTTCTTGTCTTAAACCAACCTACTCGTTATAGCTTTTTGGTGCACCTTATACCAATCACCCTTTATATTAAGAGTATTATGTAATGAAGTACCTACCTAAATAATTTCAAGAAGCGCCACCTTTGGATAATTTAATAAAAGCGGTGGTAAAAAGGTAAAACTGAAACAGCCAAAGCGACTTAAGAGCAGCGTTGCCCCCCTACTACAATCGTAGTGTTTTTACTACACTTTTTTTTCAAAAGGACACACTACGCACGCTCCTCCAAACACTACACTTTTTTTCAAAGCGAAAACACCAAAGTGCATTTGATATACAAGTCCACAAAACAGTTTTTGTTAGAGGTTATGAAAAATGTTTGCAAACCTGATCTTATATCTATCAATTTAGATTTCAAAAACAAAGTTCATCAGGTTGCGTATATGTATGTCCATGTATTTTGGATTTAAACTCGAAGAATTTTGCTACAGAAACGACATTGAAAATAATATTTTAAAAAAAGTACAAGCGAAGTCATGCCAATTTTATGTAGCTTTATGCGAACAACTCTTAGACAGATTTAATTTAATTGATAATGAAAAAAAAACAAGTCATTTAGCTCTTCTTGACCCTATCGAAATTTCAAAATTAGACATTGCGACTATAATGCCCCTTTTGAAAGCCAGTTTTTGAAAATGTATGCAATTACATGCTTACTTTGTGTAGCTTGCCTTATAACAGTGCAACTGAAGAGAGGTTTTTCTCAAGTTTAAATATAATAAAGGATGATTTAAGAAATAATTTAAATATTTCAACAGTTGATGCAATTATTCAATTAAAAGAACTCTGGAAAGACGTAGAGAGAATTTTTGAGCCACCCGCAAAATTACAAGTCATTATAAATAAATTAATCCTTTAATTGTATTTTTGGTTTGTAAAGATGTTAATAGTTTATTTATTATTATAGGTATAAGAATTTTTTATGAGTTGTTCATAAATATAATTTATTATACCAATGTATATTTAAAAGTGAATTAAAGGATTTCAAGATTTGCAAAATCATTTTTTTTACTACGTTTTTACTACACTTATTTTTCCTAAACACTACACTTTCAATCAGTTGGGGGGGCAACACTGCTTAAGAGCCACAAAGGTAGCCCTGTCCATATCATACCAGTGAAAACAGCTGTTTTACACATATCTATTGACTATTTAGAAATTGGCGCACATTGAAATAAATAAAACCGAATGTTACTCTCTCCCCACTTTATCTAAATAAAAATAATAATAAAAGCAAATCAAAATAAAACAAAACAATGGACTCATCTTACTTATATTATGTATGAATATATATAGATAGGAATACCTAACCTATTGCAGTTTTGTTTTCATGCAAAATAATCCATACAAACACATATTTATTTTTTAAATTAGTTTTAAATATCCATATGTGTGAAAAATATACATGAGATTATGGAAAAGAAACACACACTTTCAATTTAATTAACAAACTGAAATTGTGTTCATGAGGAATGAAACAAGTGTGCAATATAAATATTACGAAAAATCGATAGTAAAATGAAAATGGAACAAAGAGAAAATTAAATTCCAATCGGTTTTGTTTTTGTTTCCTCTCTTAATATTGCATGAGGTGGGTGAGAGAAAATGTTTATGCCAGTTTTGTTTACTTAAAAGTTGAATTGTTTGAGGCAAACAAATAAATTAAATACTCGGGTACTGTAGGTAGATAGGTATATGTATACTAAATAGGTTAGATATTCACATCTCTTCCGACTTTAAGTAAATATTTTTGTTTTGCAAATAAAACAATTTGTTTAGAAGTTAACGAAAATAAATGAATGTAACTACCCACCTATTAGATAATTTGTTTCGACTGATAATGTGCACGTACCTCATATAACTTTTTCGGTTCGGTTAAATCTACAAGTTCGTTGCTCACGAGTTCGTAAAGATACCTTATACATAACATACTCGTAGATTGTATAAAAATTCGCAAGCGAAGTCATCCAGATTTTTGCAGGACATTGGTAACATTTGAATCCTATCCTTGTATCTGTTCCGATTTTGTCCCGGCTCTATTTTTTCTTATTAAAGAAGACATTTTAATATATTAAAATATGGGTCACTCTTTATAAAAATATGAACGCCTCCAATAATATAGGCGAAAGAATACCTATTTGATGACGGCAGAATGGAGAAGGGAATGAAATAGATTTTTTTTTTTGGGTTTAAAAGTGACCATTGAATTTTTAAAATAAATTGCAATCATACCTACATATAAAAGGTTTGCCAAATACAAGTTTCTTTTAAAAAATGCAATAAAATGAACAAAATTGAATTAAAAATTGTCCATGTACAGTGATGGAAAAAATAATAGAAACAATATTATAATTGTGTTTTTCTTTTTGGTAAAGAGTAACTTAACAGTTAAATTGGTTCATATTCGTTTAGTACTTGGTCGTTGCACCTTTATTTTTAATGACGGCTTCACATCTCCGCCCCATGGAATAAACCAACTTGGCGCATGTCTCGGAAGGTATGGAATACCATTCATTTTGTATTAAAGACCACAGTTCTTCCTTATTCTTGGCTCTGAAGTCTCCAATTTTCCTCTTAAGTATGCCCCACAGGTGTTCTATGGGATTAAGATCCGGGGACTGTGATGGCCACTCCATAACATTTATTTTATTTTTGTTAAAGGATTCCTTAGCCAATTTTGAGGATTTCTTGGGGTTTCTTGCTTTAATTTGCATGTTCTCTTCGGCAAATGGCAGCATAACTTCATTTATGATTCGGACGTAGTCAGTAGCACACATTTTGTCTTTTATCCAAAAAATTGGACCAACCCCAGATGTTGAGAAGCACCCCCAAATCATGATGTTTCCTCCTCCTTGTATAACAGTCTTTGTGTACCTTGGATCGAATTCTGCGTTCTTAGGTCGTCTGACATACATTTTGCCATCGGAACCAGATACATTTATATTTGATTCATCCGACCATAAAACGTTGTTCGTTCCAATTTGCTCGTTGGGCGTATTTATTTGCAAAATTCATCCTCTGCAGAATATTTGTCTTGCTCAAGAATGGTACTTTTCTAGGACTCCTTCCAGGAAGCCTTGTTTCTATTAGTCGGTTTCTTATTGTACGACTTGAAACAGGCGCATTTAGTTCAATTTTCAAGTCATTTGAAGAAGAAAAAGGCTTTTTTTTACACAAGCGTACCAATATCTTATCAAACCGCGTTGAGGTCTTTCGTTTTCTGCCTCTTGTTTCTGGCTCTGGACTTGAATTGAGAGCTGTAAATATCTTCTTTTTTGAACAATTTAATGCTTGTGCTATTTCTTCCATAGTTTTCCCATTTTTTCTGAAATGTTTTATTAAATTGCGCTCAGTAATATTACAATGCACTCCACGACCCATTTTTATAAAATTTTAAAACAACTGTTATATTTTTTTTATTAAAAAGACTGAAACACGTGCAAAACTAATAAACAAACTATAAAACGTCTATTTCAATAAAAAAAAAAACGAAATTTAAGTCAAATTGAAAGTCAAAGTACCTTGTTTCTATTATTTTTTCTAGGCGAAATTATCACTTAGCTCATTTTTTTTACCGTTAAGTCCAAGCAAAGAGCTAATGACAACAAACGGCTGTACCATTTCAAAGTCATGTTAGGTGCTATTAATATACAGGGTGTCCGGTAATTAGTCTGCCATACTTTGGGATGTGATTCTTGGTCATATTCTAGAAAAAAATTGTTCTACAGTAAAGTTTGATTTTCAACTTGGACATCACTTTTTGACGATTTAAAAAAACACTAACTTTGGTGTACCCTGACCCATGTTAAGGTCAATTTCTCTGTCAGTATTAGTAGTAGGGACCTCATTTTAGACTTTTTTTTAGAAGAAATACTAATCTTTAAAACTACGTTTAAATTGAGCTGATGTATTTTTAGGGTTGCCAAATATACAATTTTAAATGGTGTTAAATTTTTCTTGCCCGAGCAAAATTTTGACTTTGATGTCAATTTTTTTCAAAAAACGCGTGATAAACATAAACTTTTCTTATTTTTACCCGATGAACAAAACAATAATAAAAAAAAAACTCATTTATAAGTTCACCAAAAAACCCATACATATTATTATACTTATGAAAATCTAAAACAGGCAAAAAATCGAATTTTGGGTTTTTTACCTACCTTTATTGCAGTACTTGACAATTGGAGTGGTTTTCCGAAAATTGATAGTTTTTAGGTAATTTTTAAGACTGTGCATTAATAAAAAGGGTTAAAAGTGTACTTTTGCCCACTTAACTTCCTGTGTAAACCCTAATTACCTTACCTGTTCTCAGGGAGAGTTAAATTCGGGGTATAAATGTTTAATGGATAAATTAACTAAATAAGTGGTATAAAAGAATAGAAAAACAATTTCATTCATAAGATTATCGAGTTAAGTCACGATTACAGTTGGATAAGAGCGCTTTTTAAAATGCCTTCATTTACGAGAGAAGAATACGCAGACGTTTATGGGTTATGCGTTGGGAATTCAAGAAAAGCACAACGAATATACCAAGAACTTTATCCTAAGAGACGACTTCCTCCTCGAAATGTTTTTGGAAATACCTTTCAGAGGCTTCGAGAAACTGGATTAGTTTCAGTGTCAATATACGGGCAGGTGTAATTGAAAATAAATTAATCGGGCCCATCAAATTACCACCCCGACTTAATTCTACTAACTATCTGGAGGTTTTACAAAAAAATTTACCAGACCTATTGGAGGAAGTTCCACTGCTTCAACTAGCTTTATCATAGTAAGTACCAACAATATAGTGCTCCGGCCCAATATGGTCGTGAAGGTTAAGATTAGCTGGATGAAGAATACGGTTATCGAAGGATAGTTAGAAATGGACCAATTTACTGGCCTGCACGATCTCCCCATCTCACTGTACTCGTTTTTTTTGTATGAGGACGAATGAAAGAAATCATTTACTCATCTGAAATAACAACTCTAACTGAATTAGAACAACGTATTTCGGAAGGATCACTAAAAGTAAGGCAAGAGTTATCGAGAATAAACACTCAAAATTAAATCCAAAAACGGGCTCTAGCATGCATTCAAAACGCAGGAGGGTACTTTGAGCACTTATTATGACTGTATCTGTGTGTAGGTATATAAAATAAAAAGTTACTTTAATTTACACAAAATATTGTTTTATTCAAACCCTTTACACCAAAGGGCAAAAAATAATTTTTTTTTATTTTTACCTGTTTTAGATTTTCCCAAGTATCATAATATGTATGGGTTTTTTTGTGCACTTATAAATGAGTTTTTTTTATTATTGTTTTTTTTCATCAGGTAAAAATAAGAAAACTTTATGTTTATTACGCATTTTTTGAAAAAAAATTGACCTCAAAGTCAAAATTTTGCTCGGGCAAGAAAAATTGAACACCATTTAAAATTGAATATCTGGCAGCCCTAAAAATACATCCGCTCAATTTAAACGTAGTTTTAAAGGTTAATATTTCTTCTAAAAAAAGGCCTGAAATGAGGTCCCTACTACTAGTACTGACAGAGAAATTGACCTTAACATGGGTCAGGGTACACCAAAGTTAGTCTTTTTTTAAATCGTCAAAAAGTGATGTCAAAGTTGAAAATCAAACTTTACTGTAGAACAATTTTTTTCTTAGAATATGACCAAGAATCACATCCCAAAGTATGGCAGACGAATTACTGGACACCCTGTATAAAAATTAGAACCGAGGAAGACATAATTGTATGTAGTTATTAATAGTTGATCATTATGTAAAGCTTTATTTCTATTATTTTTTCCATCACTGTATATTATTATGGCTTTCTTAGTAAAAGCAAACATTCCCATTAATTATGGAACACAACGTCGTCGCTCAATTGGCTGGCTTCGCAGTAGCGCATTCTGTCACTCCAATTTTCCAAGACCTTATTGATGGTTTCGGATTATAGCTCACGGATTGCTTGGATGATATTGACCTTAAGTGCTTGAATCGTTTCCGGGTTGTTGGCATAACATAGGTCCTTCAGGGTACCCACAAAAAAAAATTTCCAAAAGTTTCAAATCGTAGCTCCGAGGCGGCCAATTGCCATCGCAAGATGGCTGATAACACGATTTGGGAAGTTGGTGCGCAAAAGATCGATTGTGGCATGGGCTGTGTCACTGTGTGGGCTACACAGCACTCACTTTGGAAAAAAGTTTTCAATATTTCCCAAAGTTGTTCAAGCGTTAAGCGACTCATTTCGTTCCGGGGAGGTGTGATACTGATTTCCTGTCAAGATTTCGAGCGGAATGCAGCTGTCTTAGGGCTCTACAATTGAGGTGTAGTGTACTGTACAAATTTCAATTTGTGTATAGAATGAAACCCGGTAACAAGTTTAATCAATACATAAGCTAAACTTCCACAAATGGTTTTTTTTTCTGAATTAATTTGAAGTCGCTGAACACGAAAATGGCGACCAATTCTTTTTTCAAAGCAGCGTTATCAAGATACCTTGATAAGTTGGCCACCTGCGGTGCAAGATTTTTTGGTCAACTTATGATAGTGTGTATTTTTTATAATGATTTTGCTTTTTTCAACTCTTGCAAAATGTCTGCCTTCTTACTTAGTGGCATTAAAAAATCTAGAAATTCAATTCCTTAAGACAAACTTCAATCTTTATTAACACTCTAAGTGGAAAGCATTGTATATACATAGAAACTTGCACGAATCTTATAGAAAGACATTGGACGGAACACACAAAAAGAGCGCTTCACGGTTTCATGTCGAGTATTGTAACCTGAACTATTTCGAGGCGCCAAACTACTTCGAAGACAGTAACTCACGCGAGATGAATAGCATGGTGTTAAAGTCTACGTGCGGATTGCTCAATATGAATGCAAAGCCATTTAGAAGAGATTCAATAGGCATTTGTGCGATCGGTAACCTTGATGCTACTGAAAATACATATCACTTTGTTGGAGTGTGCCCTTGTTTTCGCACATGTAGAAGACAATTCCTTGGAAGTGAAGCCTTAACCGTGACCAGTCCCTCGAAAATCTCAACGAACAAAACTATGTATAGTCAACTTTCCAATTCCTAAAATAACACTCTAAGATATCGAAACCTATGTATAATTGAATAACACTTTAACCTGACAGGCAAGCAACTTAAAAAGTTATTCTCATTTAATTTAATTTTAACATAATGAAAACAAAACACGGGTGGCCGTGGCGCGATGGGTTTTTGCTCGCCTGTCAACCTCATGATCACAGGTTCGATCCCTGCCGTCGTCTATGTCGCTTTAATTCCATTTCTTAAAATTGTCATCAATGGGTTTACTGGTTTACTCATTACATGTTGTTCAGACATAACACTAACAACATGTAATTGAGTTAAACTAGTATGCCCATCAAGGATGAATACCAATAAAATAATGTGAATTATAAGTGACATAGAAATAAGACACGGCATTTCTCCGCTCTAGTTCAGCCGCCATTCCTGGAGATAAAAATATCTGAGACAACCACCTTAAGTCTCAGAACATCGTGCCACACATCTTTCCTATCCTTTTTTCTCTTCATTAACATCACGCTCGCGCTGTGTTGAAACATTTAAAGGGTAATCATAATCCCTTGAGCGTGAGTAGATTATAAAAAAAAAAAAATTGTAAAAACTTTCTGAAATAAAAATATTTTATCTATATATCTTGTTTTACAATTAAATCTTATTTTTTTTTAATTAATTTATAACAAACAAATAATTAATATGCATTTTGGATTTTTTTTTCCAATTAACTAATATAAATTATAGTTATTACAGCTGTGTTGAAAATAATAATAGAACTTATCATAAAATAAATTAAAGCATTTTTTAACAAATATAAAAGGTCTCGTGATTTTCAAATTAATATTTTTAAGCTTTTATTTAAAAAATACAAAATATTTTTAAATTTAATATTTTTTTTTCAGTTTCAACATTAACCTTAACGAAAAACATAACCTCAATTTCAGAAGCTGGTGTAAATGGATTGATTTTGGGATGGCCGACAGGTCATTTTCTTAACTTTGGTTAAATTACCGACTTCCATCGGCCAGTTGCTATCTTTGGCATGTAAATTATGTCATTTATGACCGTCGCTGGTGAGCATCAAATTAAGTTTTGAAACTCCGAATGCGTTTTGGCTTCCAAAATCAATCTTATAATCGGCTCTATCGAGGTAACCGTCGTCGGAGCCGAATTCTCTCCGATTTCCTACGAATCGGACACATTTTGCTTCGAGGTATTTCTCCGATCAGCTGATCGGAAATTCTGTCCGACGAAGTTCAACGCATGCATTTGTATGCGATGCTTTGCGAAGAAGTAATTCTAAGACGGTGTTCACATTGGCCTCACTCCGCCGACTTATTTTGATGCCTCTGTGTTTTTTCTTGTTCGCACTTCATGGTAAGAAAGAGACGGCAAAGTGAGGCAGGATTTTTAAAACAAATTAAAAATTAATGGATTTTTTTTGACATTTGTCTTGGTGACATAATATGACACAATAAGATACAGTGTATCACAAAAGAAAGTAAGCACTCATTAAAAAAAAAATATAATCAAACACTATTTGGAAAATAAATCGAAGTGCGAGAATGGTAAAATTGTTAACAAAAGTCCATCTACTATACACAAAATAATAACCAAATAAAATAACATTGGAAGTTTGTAAAATTACCCTCGATCAATGATAATGACAAGCAGGAATGCCGTATTATTGTTAGGAAAGCGAAGAGGAATCCCAAAGTAAGCCCATCAAAGATATCAGCAGAAATAACCAAATAAAACAGGTAAGTCATATAACCCTCAAACTATTCGACGAGTGCTCTACCAATCCGGTTATCACGGTCGAAGTATTAGAAAGAAACCTTACATAAGTAAAATAAATCGCCAAAAGCGGCTCTTCTTTGAAAAAGCCCATGAATCTGAACAAGCAGAATTTTAGAAAACAGTTGTTTTATTTGAAATGTTACTTTTTAGTTCGAAATACATATTAATTATAGACAAAAATATTAAGTTTTTTTTTAACATTACTATCGATTGTTTGAAGGAAATGATCTTTAAACTAAGAGGTGCTTACTTACTTTTGTAATTCACTGTATATTTGTAGTGGCATAGCAAATTTACAACAATTATGACAACTACAAGACGTCAAGGTGAGTCTGGAGTGTTCACACTACTTTTGTGTCTGAACACGTCAGGGTGGCCTTACGTCAAAAGGCCTGTTTAGATTGGGAAGATTGAGTACGGACTCACGGCAATTTGATGGCAAGAAAAGTGCGGGGTGAGAGGTCTCGTGAGGCATGAAGAAAACATAAAAACTGGACTCGTGAGTACTGTTTCATTACCGAAACGTTTCGTTTTATTTCATTTTGTCCATTTCAATTTGTCAATTTTCAAGAAAACAACAGCTGTCTGTCTATAAAAGTATTTAATTTTGTTCGCGTAAATTTTTTAAGGAAAAAAAATGAAGAATTGGACAAAAGAGCAAACCAGTTTCCTGATAAATATTTATTAATGACGATAAAAAAATGTTTCGATTCAAATAATTCCACGTAAAACCCATCGTGAGGCGCCTCAAATTTTTTTTAATGTAAACACGATGGTACTCACCAGTCCGTACTCAATCTTCCCAATCTAAACAGGCTCTAAGGCTACGCGTACAGTAGTGCGACAAAGCGATGCGATGCGAGAAGCGTTTGCGTGCGAGAAAAATATTTTCATTGATTCTTATACAAGTGCGCACAGTGGAGCCATATTTGATGCGAGTGTTGCGAGTTTCTCGCATGCCTATCGCAAGCATCTCGCACAAAAACTGTTCTGACCACTTTTTCAAGCGAGTTCGTGCGAGAAGGCTCATAATGTTTGTTTTGAGGTTTCAAAAAAAAATCGAAAGAGTAAAATTTTGTTATTTCAGTGCTTGTGTCGTGTGGTGTAACTTTTTACAATTTTGGTGGCAATAATTATAAAGGGATTAACAACATAACTGCAGAAAATATCGCTTCTACTGTGCGCACTATCTCGCATCTAATTCTCGCATCTCGAATCGCTTCTCGTATCGCATCGCTTTGTCGCACCACTGTACGCGCAACCTAAGACGATTTTTTTTGACGTCTCTGTGTTTATTCTCATTCGCACTTCATGGTAAATAAAATGCACGACTGGATCGCACGAACTTGCTCTTATGTAAAAGTACTTTGGAATTTAAGATACATTTTATAAATATAAAACATGGATTTAATGAGATAATAATGTTCAAATGCATAAAATTGCCGTCTGGTTTCCGGAAAAGTATGAATTTATGCAAATAAACTTTAAAAAATCGTTTTATTATTAAATAAAATTTTTATATAAGAAATTTCTCTAAAATTTTTCAAGAAAAAAATGTGGGATTCGAATTTTAAGTATTTAATAATATTGGTTTTAGGAAATAATTTCAAAAAATAATCGTTCATAGGTTTTGAAGATATTGATTTAAATTTTTTTCTTTTTTGAACCCAATAAATATTTTTTCGAATATTTTTATACACAATATTATTTTAAACTTAAGGGGACTCCTGCTAAAAATTTTGGTTTAAAATCCTTAGAGCCGTTAATGAGAAAGTCGAAAATAAAAAAAAACGTTCTATGGCAGGTACCCCTAATAACATTTTGCCCCAACATTTTTTTGACCAAAATGTAGTCCATGTCCATAATATCACACTTAATTTTTTTTATCAAAATCGTTAGAGCCGTTTTCGAGATAAATAAGATTTTGCATTACGGGTGTATGGGGGGTACCCTTAGTTTTGGAGCTAAAAAAAAAATTTCAATTTCTCCTCTAGGGAATCACCGAAGACCCTTAACTACCGAGTTTGAAGAAAATACCTCCGGTAGTTTAGGCTGTAGTGAGAGGTACAGACATACAGACATACAGACATACAGACATACAGACATACAGACATACAGACAGACACACGGAATTGTCGGACCCACTTTTTTCGTCTTCGCTATCATCGTAATGTCAACTTTGATCAAAATCTCAAGTTCGATTTTTTTTCCAAATGCAGAACTTGCATTACATAGTACATAGTACATAGTACCTATGTATGTATAACGCAAGTAAAAAGAGACGAGCAAGTGAGGCAGGATTTTTAAAACAAATTGAAAATTAATGGATTTTTTTACATTTGTTTTGGCGACATATGAAACGGCAGTCAACACCGTTATTAATATATTTGTTATTGGTTTGTGTTTTGAGTTGAAACTCATTTTAAATATAATTAAATTTTGTGAACATTGTCAACTACGACAACTACAAGACGTCAAAGTGGGTCTGGGGTGTTCACACTGCTTTTGTGTCTGAACACGGCAGGGTGGCCTTACGTCAAAATAAATCGGTTGAGTAAGTCCAATGTGAACACCGTCTAATGGTTTTATTTTTGACAGATACAAAGAAAAATTTCTCCGAAGTCCTCGGACAAGTTCTTGTTGCGGTAATACCTAGTCAATTAAAATGTAAGTAGTAAAGAAATAAACTTTATTTGCGTTAACTTGTGTAACCTATTTTTGTATTTAGGCAGAACGAAAAAACAAGTTCACATCAATATCAGCGGATGGTGAATGTTCTTAGTGAATATCCCGATATCACGCAAAATTATACGAAAAGGACGCCAGAAATCGTGGCTGTGTTTTTGGAGGATTCGGCCAATCAGCTTAATTCAATGGATGTTGGACAGATCACATTCTTCACCTGACATCTGTAAAGATATCCAGTTGCTGCACAAGGTCTCTTCCATTATACCTAAAGTCTCCTTTAAAATATTGGAAAAAGTCGACTAGGAAACTGAACATTCAAAATCCAACGCCATGTTGGTAGTTTAATTTCGCAAAAAATCTAAGCAATTTATGTTCCAGAGTGACACAATCAGACCGATGATTTGTTTTGTATTTGTGTTGAATCTGCGTATATTGCTTTTGTTTCGCAATTTCTTTATTTCGTGCCCTTAGCTCGTTGGATTCGGCATACTAAAATAGTCCTACACTATCCATTTCTTATTATTATTGCTTGTATTAAATAAAATAAATAAATAAAATTGTGTTTCCAAAGTTTTTTTTTTCAATTTATTATTTGTTTGACACTTCAAATGGAAACAAAAAACATACGTTTAGAAATAGGGAGGGGACTTTATTCGATAGTTTTGATTTAAAAATCGGTGTAGGTGCATCTAATTACATTTCTCAAAAACGCTAGCGCATTATAATTATTGAAAAAAATACTTTTTATAAACAATAAACTACACTCTCTCGCCGGTTTTTCATGGTTTAAAACGCTTATGGTGGTTATTTTATACAAAAAGTATCGAAAATATATCGCATTTTCGATATATTGGTTAATTAGCACATCTCTGTCTGAAATTTATATCCATCGCAATGCGTCGCTGGATTTCTGTAAAATTTCTTTCGATGAAAGCTAATTCGAACTGAAATTGAATCTCCGATGAAGGATGCGTTGCGGAGAAAGTTCCGCTCCGACGGTTACCTCGAAAAGTGTTTACCTATTCCCGTTGCTGTCGAATATTTCCAAGCAGATGTAATGGATGAACAAAAACTTACCTATTTCAAAACATTCAATTCAAACCAACCGATGCACTTCTATTATTTTGAACAGGAGGTTCACAGGTTTGAATAATAATGGGTATTTATCATATTTTAGTAAAAACACACATTTTTGGTTACATAATTATAAAAAATGTTAGTTTGTCAAGGTTTATCAATTTTTGACTTATAAGGCTTGAAAGTTGAACAAGGGGCTTTAACGACAGAAGGCACCATTGCGTTTTTGAATCGTTAAATTGTACGCTGCTTATGGTTCCCCATTTGACAATGCTATCGAGATCACAATTTAATGAGCTTATCATACGCTGCCGTTCTAGATCCATATCCAAAGAACAAGAACATGCATATGGAGACTAGTATGCGAAGCTGAGAAAACTGTCGTAAGCAAAACAATTTAATGGATTAAGAGTTTCAGACAAAAGATCGTTGATGAATATCAGAAGGATAGCCGGAGACAAAACGGAGCCCTGTAGTACACCGCAGGTTTAAAACCATTTAATACTACTTGTATTGAGCGGTTCGAAAGGGTATTTCTAATCGATCGAAGAAAAGATTCTTCAATAAGAAATTGACGCATTTTCGATAAAAGAGCTTGATGCCAAACTCTATCAAATGATTTTGAAATATCAAGTGCAATAATCTTACTTAATCTTATCCTTCAAAACGATTTGTGTCACTGTTCGGTGAAATATAAAATCAGATCACCAGTGAACCTATTGCTACAAGATGCTACGAAAGCCATACTGCTGGTCATTAAGAAGCTTTCGTTCCTCAAGATATTACTTGAACTGAAAATTGATCAGCGTTTCCAAGGTCATGGATCATCAATTGGACGATAGTTAGAGGAGGAGGAGGGTTCACCTTTTTAAGGGATAGTCTGAACAAATGCTGTTTTCCATCCACTTAGAAAGAGACCTGTAGAGTAGGACAGATGGAAAAGCTTACGCAGTGGTTTTGTCAGCGTCCAAGAACACCCCTTCAGAACAATAGGAGTGATACTATTCGGGCCAGCGGATTTGTGTATATCGACATCTTTCAGTACTCTAGCAATGTACGACTGTGAAAGAAGATTTATACCATAAAATCAATTACGCTCTCATTTATAAGGAGGAATAATAACACTGTGACAGCGTTGAATTGGCAGAAAATTGTGCTGGAAGTACAATTAGTAGTGATTTAAGTAGAAGTCACTAGCGAAAAAGCAACCAACTATGTTTCAAAGAATATAACAAGGTCCACCGAAACTGAAAATTACTACAAGGAGTGGCAAGAAGAAATCTTAGCCAGAAAACAACTTGAAGTCCTCGTTGAAGGTCTACTGCAACAAGTTACAAATTTGGAAGAATTGGTACTTGAAACTGAAAGAAACTAGAAGCTGAGAGTAGCTCTAAGATTTTACAAAAAAAGTCAACAGACAGCTTCAAAAGCAGATAGTGCTATAATATAGACACCATCAAATAAAGTAATAGAAGATGTGCCTTTAAAGAAGTGTTACGTAAAATCCAACGGGCAAACTGCACCACTTCTAATCATGATTTCGGGACTGGAAATGTTTGGCGAGCTAAAGTGCTTAGTAGACAAATGTGCGAATAAGGTATGTAAATATATAATCGTATCGTATAATAAAAATAAATGGAAAGTCACAGTTGAAGACGCCGATGCGTATAGATCTGTCACCGAAGAACCGGAAAAAAACTAAAATCAGTGGCACTCGTACGAAAATAAACGCCATTCCTGGAGATAAAATATCTGAGACATCAACATTCAGTCTCAGAACATCGTGCCACACATCTTTCCTATCCTTCTTTCTCTTCTTAACTTCACGCCCGCGTGTGTTGAAACATTTAATGGGTAAATCCCTTGAGCGCGGGTAGATTATAAAAACAAAAAAAAAAAAAAAAACGTACAAGATTCATGTGTTGCCAAGAAAATTATCAAAGACCTTGTACAAAAAAGCTTTCACGATCTGTGATATCAACAAAAAAAAATATTTCTAACTTTATTTATGGTCACTTTCGAAAATAAAGAAAATCTCAAAAAAATCTATAGTATTAGATCAATTCTGGGTATAGTTATCAAAATTGAACCAAAGCCAAAGGCAAAAATTGTTCCACAGTGTAAACGCTTTCAAGCCTTTGGACACACACAAAAATACTGCAGCCGAAAGTTTGCTTGTATTAAATGTAAAGCGAAAGCGAAATGCGTTAACTGTCAACACAGCCATCCATGCAAGCTATAGAGGACACGAAAAGATAAAGCAAAACTGCCAACAAGTTTAGAAACTCATCAGACACAAAAGTAATAGTTAAAACGAAAAAAGGGACGCACGGCCGAAAATAAATCCAAAAATCTACCGGCAAAAGCAATTGCAGTAAGCTAAAAAGTTGAAAACAAAATTGTAAAAAATGTGCGGAAGAACGAAGAAACTTCAATAAAAGAAATGCTCGTACTTATTCAAAAAGGATTGACAAACAGGATTTGAACATCAAACAATTAAGCAAAGAAGTCGCTCTAAAGAAACAAAGGTGGGCGGAACACTTAAAATCGCACCAAGGAATGCAAATGGTCTATTATAGCATGTATCCGAATTAAGGAACTCACTTCGCAATATAACAAAGTTCTCATAACTACAAAAGGGAAACGACAGCTAAAAGCAAATACAACTGCGAATTCTATTCTACTGGTTTGCCAACACACTGGCCATTAGACCCTAGCAAAATACCAGACATTATTGACTTCTTCATAGCCTAAGGAATAAAACGAAATTATATGCATACATAAGTGTCGAAGGTTTGACTTATCGTCAAATCATACTCCAGTAATTTTGTCACTGATTGAGGTAGAAATCATAGAAAAAAATAATCCTAAACTCGTCAATAAGGGAACAAACTGGAACGAATTCAGAGATAAGCTTGAAAGTCTTATAAGCCCCAGATCCCCTATGGAAAGAATTGAACAACTTGATCATGAAGTAAAGCAATTTATTGCTCATGCCCAACAAGATGTAGAAGAATGTACTGCAACTGTTTCAATATGCAGAGAAACAAAAATAAAATATCTTGCCGAAATAAAAGAGCTGATATTGGAAAAAAGAAAAGCTCGAAGAAAATGGTAAACTACGAGATTTCCAGCCCATATGGCATATGAAACAGAAGGCGTCTTGCGAATGTCTTTAAACCATTCTCAGCAAAGACAGCTATACATAGATGACTTACATTTTTTGATAGAAGCGACAAATGTGAAATTCTCATTGCCACGCTCAAAGTAGTATGAGGCATGTGGCCACATAAGTTATCAAAAAAAAAACACTAGGGTATGATCTAATAACTGCTCAGGTTTGAAATAAATGTCTTCAATAGCCTTCAAAAATTTCCAATTTATAATAAACGCATACCTTTAGCTTAGATATGTGCAACATTATTGAAAAATCGCAGAAATCATTATTATACCGAAGCAAGGAAAGCCATCAACAGAAGTAACATCTTACAGACTTATATCGCTTATACCAATCATAGCAAAAGTTTTCGAGAAACTGCTCCTAAAAAAGCATAGAAAAATATACGAAGAAAGAACACTAGTCCAGAACCATCAGTTCGTATTTAGAAATAAAGGTTCCACGATAAACGGATGTTGTAGAAAAAGCACTCTAAGAAAAACAAGTAATGTTCAGATTTATTCTTTAATGTTGCTCAAGCCTTTGATAAGGTTTGGCATTTGGGACTTTTGTACTAAATACTGAAATCGGAACTAAAGAAAATTAAAGCCAAGGAACTGTACTAGGACCAACCCTGTATTTTTTTTTTATTTTTTTTATATACATCATAGCCAACTTTGTTGACAATGCTGCTGCGATATTGGTGCCTGATAAATCCGTTCCGAACGCTACAGAAAAACTGCAAAAACCATAAAGTTAAAGATTGGACGTAATGATGGCGTATCAAATTAAACGAAACAAAATCGAAGCATTTACACTTTACCAGCTAAAAATTAAATACCTTATGTTCCAAATTTTTATCAACGGTAAAGCTGTACCTTACGTCAATACTACCAAATACCTTGGAATAAATTTGGATGCAAAGCTTAAATGGAAAGAGCACGTGAAAAAGAAAAAAAAAACGAACTGAACTTAAAGAACAAAAAAATGTAAAGCAAGTGCTGAAACCCGTCTGGACGAATTGTATCCAGCTATGTGGTTGTACAGAGAAAACAAATGCTGAACCCATCCAAAAAATCCGAAACAAAGTCCTTCGTGAAATAATAAATGCCTCTGGGTACATAAGAAATAGCGATCTACATCGTGATCGTGACCTTCAAATTGAAATGGTCACATAGTTGTTAAAAAACACGCTATATCACACAATTAGCGCCTGCGAAGTCATACCAACTCTTAGATGGAAACCGTTTTAAATGTAAGAGAAAATGTTCGGAGACATAGAAAAACTAAGCCTCATGAGCTGACGGTCTAAAAGCTATGGGAAATTAGTAAAAGCTCATACTTCCCCAAATGTGATATTAAATTAAGAAAGAAAAATCATTTCTAGACCTTTCATAGATTAGTTCTGATCAGCGTTGCCGCGAAGGAAAAAGCAGAGAGGGCCATTTCGAAATTTTTTGAGGGCCATTTGACAAAAGTTGGGGCCAAATATTTTACTTACAAATCCGTCCTTAAAACATTAAACTACAATATTTATTTATTTAATATGTATTTATTCTTTGTTATTTATTTAATGCATTATTTATTTAATGCATTTATTAAATCTATGTAGTAGGCAGCAGAAGCAGATCTTGACTGTTTCGTCTGATTTGATTTCTTGGTAATCATCTTAAAATATCTTTAAAAAAATACAATTTATAATATATAGATAACACCAGTAATATTATTAAAATATTTGTTTTACTTTTCCTTATTTTAATTCAATATATGAATGAACAAAGAACGAACAAACAATAAACGGCAAAAAAAAACAAATGCCTATACCATTTATTTATTTATTTTTATTTCATCAAGCAGATTTATAAAATCTATTATATAATCTTACAGACTACAGAATACAATTTTTTTATTGAAAAATAGAAAAACTAAATGAACTTAATCTAAAAGAATAACTTAATAGACCACCAGATTACGAATTAGATATAAGCAATATGTGCTTCTTAAAAGATTCTTGACTCAACATGATTACATATACTGCTGGCTTCTCTAATGCATCGAGTTAAAGGTTCATTTAGATTATAATTTACCCGATGATGAGGTTGAGGGATATCATTGATCAGCTGCAAGAATAGAAGAGGGCCCAAGTGGCTTCCTTGTGGTACTCCTGCTGTGACCTCATATTAGTATATGGTGGTTTACTCTATCGAACGCCTTAGCTTATCAGAGACAATTTTTTCCAAAATTTTTGGTACATTATATGTATGTGCTAATGGAGCTATAATTAGAAACATCTTGCTTAGATCTTGATTTATGAATAGGAATAACGTACGAGATTTTCCAATCATCAAGAAAATAACCCTTTTTAAGAGAACTATTAAACAAAAAAGTTAATGGTCCCGATAGAGCAGCTGACCAGTTTTTCAAAATGATCGGAGGAATACCATCGCGTCGTGGTTGTTTATCATCATTTAGTCCAATTAAGGCTAATTCAACATATTTGTCACTTAAGTTTAAGTGACCGATATTGATTGAATTTAAACATGAAATTGCAGAAAGGTTAGAGCTTAGAGGGAATACTTTGGAGATTATAAACGGAGTGAAAAAAGTCTGCAAAAAGTTGCAAATTGTTGAAATGTTAGTAGATGTATTTCCAGAATATTGCATGCAATTGGGATACCATTTGAACATTTTGTATCATTGCTAAATAACCAAAAAAAATTTACTGTTAAGTTTTAGACTAGATTCAATTCGAATTAAGTAGTTCTTATATAAAAATTTGTTTAAAAAATAAAATTCTTTTTGCAAACGCAAATGTTTTATCAGAAGATCTTCTTTATTGGGAAATTTACGATATAATTTGTAAGGTAGATGACGAAAGTAAATGACGTGAGAAAAAAGTCAAATCATTAAACGAGATAAATGAATGAATTCTGTTCCGTTTTAAGTATAGTTATTTGTACGAGTATGTTGTAGAAACACATTGTAGTGGCGATGAATCGCGATGGTTTATATTTAATTTTGTAAAGCTTTTTAATTATTATTAAGCACGATATGATGGGATGTTTAATCTTCTAAAATTTAGATTTGGGGGCCATTTATAATTGGCCCGGGCAAAGGGCCAAAATGTAAAACAGGGGGCCAAATGGCCCGATCGGGCACTTTGTGGCAACGCTGGTTCTGATCCAGGTGGATTTCGTGTGTTAAGGATCCCATACTACTTGCTACCAGTGGCGGCTGGTGGGTTGTTGAACAGGTGGTGCACTTTACTTGCTCACTAAGTAGGTATTAAGATTAGAAATCGCAAAAAAAGAACAATTTACATGTATATGTCGATTTTTTATTATTTTGTATAATTGCTCGAAGAATTTCGACCATGTATGAAACTGACACACTTATTACATTTAGCAAGGAATCATGTTTTTTATTTTTTCACTTAAATGCGTCAAATCGTGGATTCAGGTAACTTTATTTTAAAAAGATTTATTACTGTCTTTAATATACCTAATAACTGTTAATTTTATCCCACACCACACACTGCACACAGTACAGAATCGAACCAAAACCAAAATAAAAAACAATTACTAACCTAACTTCTACAAACCTACACTATTTAACCAGTCACGGATAGAGCGAAACAACATTACATATTCGCAGGCGCAGCGCATTCTTATCAAACATCGGTTGCTGTAGTTAATCTTCGGTTCTCGTGCGCTGCACGAGAGCAGGCTCATTTCTCGATACATTTCAATGAAATATCTTTTGTCTCACGCGTCAGGGATACTTGCTTGTAACTCATACAAGTTATATTAGCAGTCCTCGTGCGCTCGCCGAAGCGCAAGAGAATTTTTACTTGCAGGGAAAGTAAGTCTTAATAGTAAAGCAAAGCGCTTACATTGTTTCGTCGTAATTGGAAATTTTACTTGTTTGTGTTCTTGTATGTTTAAAAAATAAATATTAATATGGGAATCTAAAAATAAAGATGCAGTAATATTTTGTAATTTTTAAATCTTTTGAATTGGTGGTTCAGCGTACGAGCGCACTTAAGGTACAGCCGCCACTGCTTGCTACTGAACATAACCAAGTGTCTTTTGAAGATTTCCACCGACAAAAAAAAAGTTGTTGGCCAACTAACGAAACTGAGAACATTTTTTCATTATTGACAGCCTCTCACATTGTAATACATAGCATAACCGACATGCTTTCAAGTGGGGCTTGCATTATCCATCGATAAAGTTATCCTCAGCGGATCTTTAACACATATTGAAGGTCCTAATTTTGTTGTGACAAGAATCACGCTTACTGAAAAACTAAACTAAAAGTAGTTCATTGTGACCATTTATATAGTGAAGGGAGTGTGGTATTTGCTCGGGGGGATCAATATTGATGCAGGGGTGTTAGAACGAACCTAACACGAACGTAACAGACTGTGCCACCTAAAATCAGAATAATTTTTCTTGGCAGAAGTCGACTCCGCCTGTGTCAAATCATCCAAGAATGTTTCTTCTCCTTAAAAAGTGCCTCTCAGCGAAGTCGTTCGAATTCGGCAGAAAATTGTTGGTCGCTTCCATACTTGCCGACAACACTCATACAGTAATGCTTCCGAGTTGCAATTCACTACGCCTTGGTTCTCTACGAGTTGTTGCTCCTCAAATGTATTTATTTTCGTACAATTGTCATATGGATGTATGTACATACATGTCTATGGGCAGATACTTTTATAAATTACTTGACTTTCTGTATAGAATTGAAAAAGGCGCAATAATGACGGGTTATGTACCTATGGGTATTTCATCTTTTGCGAAACAGCCTGTTATAATCATCCGCTAAAACACCTCCAACTAAATAGGTAGGTAGGTATACTCTTATTTCATTTGCTTCCTAGTTTCAGACAAGCTTTCAAATCACATTCCGAAAGTTAAATTTTAATTTATTGGCTTTTTACCTATTTATGTAATTTTTATAATTTGTATTTTTTGTTTTATTTGTAATTTTTGTATTTATGTAATTTTTGCATCACTTTTCAAAGCTAATATAAAAAATGATTTGTTGTGAATCTAAAAAAGTAATCTAAACAGTATTTTTCTATTGATTAATACGAATGTGTAGTACCTATATGTACTTAATCTAGGAAGATGTTTTTTTTTAAGATTTAGGAGAAAAATAAGCTGCTTTGTATATTCGGAAGGCATTGTTCTTTGAAACATTAAAAAGGGGATCAGATTTGACATAAAATTCTACTTATATTTTTCCGAAATCTCTTCTAAATATAGAAGCAATCAGATATGGCCTTGTTGCTTTTTGTCTTTTTCTCCCTTTTTGTGTTTTTCTTCTAATGAATTTTCTCCCCCGAATACACACGTGCATGTACTGCATGTGCGCACGCATGACAAAAACTTCTTAAAGAGGGGGAGCTGTTGTTTTGATTGTATTGGTGTTGTCTGGTCTGAAATAGAGTTCCATTGTGCAAGTTGCTGATTTCTCTTTTGAAAATACGGTATTGAAATATGTATTGAATTTGCATGGATCTGAAACTGGAATAGAAGATGTTCCATAAAACAAGGGAAGGCCCTAGAGTTGAAAAACGAGAGAATGTTTAATGTTGCCATCGAGATGTTATGTCGGTTTTCATATGGAACTAGACGAACAAAAAAACATTATTGAGGCTTCAGCAATATTATGGCAAAAAAAGTAAAAATAAAAAATAAATATTATTAATTAATTGATAAAAAATAGAAAGTAAAAGAAGCTTGAATGTTCAAAATAAAATGATTGAGTTGAAGTGGGCCGCACTCACTTGCGTGTAAAATAAATAAATTTATTCGAGGCGCTGCACAGTACGTCGACTAGTGGACAAAAATAAAAAAAAATGAAAATGCAATTTTTATGTTTATGCTCTAAACATGTTTTAGAGCATCTTGAACTATGTACCTACTTAAATTTAATTTTGTTTTGTTTTTTTGCTCTTTCTGGATTAGCGGGACTTTTGTGAGCAATTGAGATCCTTTAAGCTGCAATGTAATTGAAAGTTGCAATTTTGTGCGAATTAGTTTAGCTCGCGTAAGATAAATATTTTAGCTATATACATTTGAATATTAGGTAATTTTATACTATCGCGGTCCCCTCGATTTTTGGCTGTAAAAAATAGAAAAACGTACGTTTCTAATAAATTTGAATTTTTGTGATTTTTTGAAAAAAAAATACTCTTTTTTGAGGCTTACAAATTGTGTAAGGTTAAGCTTTTAAAAGAATGTTAGCATATTGTAGCGAAATATTTTATTTCATTATGTTCTGTTGTTGTTGTGCTTTGAGAAAATGTTTACTTTTCTTGCTACTTCTTGCTAACCTTCAAATATTTGACTTTTTGTGTGGCAAGGTCAAACCATATAAAAAAATCGAAAAATAGATTTATTTTGATAAAACACGAAAGTTGAAGGTGATTTACAAATTAAAGGTTGTCCGGTTACAACTAAAAATGATTTGGTGGAAAAAGTATTACTTCTGTAGGCTTTGGGTCAACAAATAATGGAAGCACGGCAAGACGTTTTTTTTTCCAGAATTCGAAAATAACTGCAGAAATAATAAGACTTTATGAACAACTCATACATACATTTTCAATCGAATCAAGAATCTTAGGTTCAGGATTTTCTATAGATATACGTAACTTTACTGAAATGCTGGCTGAAGTTAAAGAAAAATATCTTGAGCTCTACAGTTGGTACTATAAGTGTCCATAAGCTTCGGATATATGGTCCAGATATAATTTCATCTTTTTAACCCTAGAAAGGTAATCATATTTTTTAGTACGTTAAAGGTAATCATTCGTCGAATCGACGGAGTAAAATTTAAATGCAATTTTTTCGAAAAGTTATTAAAAAAATCTTGTAGATGTTAATAATTTATTTTTATCAAACCTTTCTTTTAATAAAAACACACTTTTCATTTTATTTTTTTAGATTTGTGACTTTTTATTCTCCTTAAAGATCTATGAAGAATCTATGAGAAATTTTAAAAAGAAAAAATGATGTTCGTCTATACTATGTCCAACAAAAATTGCCAGTACAGGGAAGATAGGACGTTTGTCTCTCATTCTGGTTGCATTGCCATGCATAAGTGTGTCGCCTTTTAAAGCTCTCACAGGGAATCCGTAGTTTAAATTATAAATCGCCGCAAATGAAAGTAAAAAACGCGTAGGGCTACCGTCTGCCGATTCAAAACGACTGAAAACAATATTCAATTTACCTTTTCCCACAACGCCAAGCGGTAAGAAAATAGGCGCGTTTTCTTTTTAAGTTGAAAAGCAATACGACAACACTCAACATACTCATCTTCTTAAAATGTGTTCTCAAAAGCTTCAAATCCCAAAAGCTCCTTAATAAAAAACACTGAAAAAGCTCTTTGCTTGCAATTGAGAATGATAATGGTAACTCTGTCTTAATGTAGATAAAGAGCGCACGATCGTATTGAGTGATACTTGACACTCTTGTCTTGATCTTGACAGTATCTCATCAGCAGTGGGATACGACGGTCGTGTTGGGGTGTACAACTTTTTGCAAAGAATTACAACAACAATTCCTTAAGAAAAGTCAGTGGCTTGCTCTTTTTTTAGTGGCATTTTTCCTAACGCATTGTAGTGAGGGTGCATCAGGCGCCATTGCTTTAGAAAAAGCTCTCCCATAAGGCCTGTACTGACAATTTTTGTTGGACAGAGTATAATCGACGAAGATTACCTTTCTAGGGTTAAAAACCTATGAGACAGCTTTCTGAAGAAGCACTATAGGCAAGTCATAAAGAATTTCGGAAAAATCGGTTCTCTCACACAAGAAATTAATCCCGGATTAATACAAACGAAGACCTTTTGGCAACAGTACTTTCAAAGTCTGATCCTTTTATTTCGAATTTAAGAAAAACAGATTCAAGACTTTTAAAAGCTGACTAAAGTGATGTCACTCCCTCTTGAAGATTCGGATAGTGATCTTTATTCGTAATTGTTTATTTTTCACTTTTTTCTTTTGTTATTACTTTTTTATGAAAAATTATTTTTGTCAACAATAAAAAAATTCATTATAGGTATCTTGCAAAATCTTTTATGCCGACATGTTCTGTGGTTATTTTATGGTTGTTGTGCTTTGAGAAAATGTATACTTTACTACTAACTTTAAAATATGACAACTTTTGTATAACGTAAAAATCAAAATACTTTTGAAATGTTTGGCTTCTAATTAATAATAATACACTTGTGGGTGGATTTCGATTAAAATCAATTTTTTTTATCACACTCATCAATTCTGGACACTTTTGTTCAATATCCTTATCGAGGTTAAAAAAAAAACAATTTTATACCAAAAGTGGGCGTGGCAACGGGCGGACTTCACGCTTAGTTTAATATATAATTTCTTAACTGACCAGAATATTAATACTTGAAATCACGTACGAGAGGTTTTTGTGAGATCAATTTTTTATCAGAAGTGGGCGTGACGGGAGTTTGAAAATTCCTCAAATTGAGTAAAATCCCTTATTTCTTACATTTAGCAACCAATTTTTGTGCACAGTTACCTTACTTTTGAAACATAGAAATAGATTTTTGTCCACTATATACCTCCATACAATCGATGCACTGTGCGCTGAGGCTTAGGCTGAAAACACACCGGATAAAGCAAAACGTTTTTTATTCGATAGTCAAAAAAACATTTTTTATTTGAACACACACCAAGCGAAACAGAATAAAACAAAACAAAACGTTTTGTTTTTTTTGTTTCGTTTGGTGTGCGTTGAAATGAAACAAAATACGAACTATCGTAAAAGCTTAACTCCGGCTGAAAGATTATATTTCTACGGCAAGTAAACACAAATAACAATTTTGTGTTTACAAAACAGACATTATGTGTTTATTTATAAGAAAAGAGAAAAGCTTGCCAATCTTCAAATGTCATAGTAGTAAGTAGCAATTCACAGCTTATCAATAGGAAGTTTATTGGCATGTTCCTTATCTTTATAATTATAGATAGGGCTTCTTGCCTTAATTAAAAAAAAAATGAACTTCTCTCCATCTACATATTTCATATTTATTTAAAATTTGCACACAGAGTAAACGTAGAAGCAAATAAATCTGTAAAGTGCAGCGAAAGAAGAAAATAAAAACAACGGAGTCAAAATTTTGTTTTGCAAAAAACAATAGGTCAGCTATCGGCAACGAAACATGTTTTTCTGTTTTGCTTTTGTTTTTATGTTTTGCTTCATTTGGTGTGCGTTGCGCCATAAGAAAGTATGCAATTATCGTCAACGACCCTTGTTCGAAACAGTTTTGTTGCATTCGGTGTGTGTTGCTCGTATACAATAGCATGTATTTTCGACAACCACCATCGTAACACTTCAAAACAAAAACATGTGTTTTGTTTCGTTTTCTTTGGTGTTTTTAGTCTCATAAGAAACAATGTTCTCTTGTTTCACGAAACAAAAAAACATGTTTTGCTTTATCCGGTGTGTTTTCAGCCTTAGAGAACCTGGCCATAGTAAGTTACAAGTGTTAACCATTTCTATGTGCATGTCGTCGGCATGTCAAGCCTTTTTTAAATTAATTCTTGAACAAATAGAAAAACCGATAATGATTTTAGTATTAAGTTTGTTTTTAGGCCGAAATGCTTAGAGCGCCCGATTCGGGCCAGTAAGTTTCTTGTAAGATAATGATAAGTAGGCTAGTTTTTCATGATTTTTTTTTTTTATATAATTTACTCGCGCTCAAGGGATTATGATTACCCTTTAAATGTTTCAACACAGCGCGGGCGTGAAGTTACGGAAGAGAAAGAAGGATAGGAAAGATGTGTGGCACGACGTTGAGACTAAAGGTGGTTGTCTCAGATTTTTTATCTCCAGGATGGCGGCTGAATTAAAGCGGAGAACTGCCGTGTCTTGTTTCTATGCCCCTTATAATTCGCATTATTTTTTTTATTCGTATTCATCTTTGTTGGACATACTAGTTTAACTCAATCACATGATGACAATTTTAGAAGGTTTTAATGAAATTAAAGAAGACATAGACGACGGCAGGGATCGAACCTGTGATAATGAGGTTGACAGGCGAGCACACAACCATCGGGCCACGGCCACCCCCATTTATTTCCGAACGGCACTGTCACTTCTTTTATTTTAAGTTGGCTTGAGAGCCAACAGAACAACACATTTCTTAAATTACTTCATTTTGATTTATCTTTATGTAAATAACTTAAAGCTAGACAAAAATTTCTGAAAAACTAGCGTGCCCACCAATAATCTACAACAAAGTTACTGACTATGCGGGTATTTTTAGTTCATGTACAACATATTAATTATAATGCCTTTCAACCTAAAAACTACATAAAAGCCAATAACTTTATCAATTTTATTTTTAACCCAGGAGAAGAATTTAAAATGCTTTAGCCTTATGGCAAGGGGTACCTACTATGCTAGCTCTAAAACTCAATTCCATCTGATATCTTGAATAAATATGAATTTATGGAAAAAACAAGAAATAATTAAGGGTATTCGTGCAACGTGACAACTGTGTAAGTCTACGCAAAAGTTGTTTTTGATATGAACAATTATTTGGAGAAAAAGCTGAAATCTTTTTATTTTGCAATCGACTACTTCAAGCTCAAATATATCGACTTTACCATGAACGATTTTGAAAATATTTCAGTCACATAACAAGCTCAACGTCACCTTTCATTTGCTACCAAACTCGTTCGTGTTCACTCGGGGCCAAGACTCCATAGTAAAGTGGGCATTCCTTTTGTGTTCGATTACATATATGAGAAAATTACTTTAATTGATATACTAGTTTTGAAACTATTCAAAATTATTATTATTTTAAAACAATAGATTTAGATAAACAGAAACAATAAGAGGATGCAATTTTAGAAGAATTAAGTCACAATGACGTTTGGTTAATTTTACCAAATCACTTTCCTGGCAAATTCGTTGGGAAATTTAATCCAAATTGTGTAAATCATTTCCCATACAAATTTTGACACCTCATTAACCAAATGGTAAGTTTACGCATATGTTTAACTTTTCTAGTGTTTTACATGGTGGCATGAATAAACCTTTTATAAAATTTCTTTAACATTTAAAAAAAATTAATTAAAAACCAATTTCTCATTGCTGGTTATTTAATATTTATTATGAAAACTTGGATGTTTTTTTTTCAAGAAATCGATTCAAAACACTAGCAATAAATTTTCTTCAAAATATTAAAAACAAAATTAAATTAAATTGTAAATTGTTTTTAAATTAAATCTTAAATGGAATTTCCTTAAGCAAAATATGTGGATTGTACATTGTAGATTTGAATAAATAAATAAATAGCTCGCGCACAGTTTATTTTGTTCAAATTTAAAGATAGAATAGGTACGCTTAATGAAAAAGTTTTATTGTTTCGTTCTATCTACGTTTGTTATCTGTTAATTCAACTTCGAAAATATAAAGGCAGTATTAAAAAACTATTAAAAAGTCCTTTCAATATGTATACATAGGTATACATAGTTAGGGTGGTCCTTATTTGTATGGAGAAAAAAAATTGTTTATTTTTTATTGAGTACCATGTTGTTTTGTTCTCATATATTCAAAAAGTGCACAAAAAAATTTGAGAAAATCGGGTTGTATTAACACGTGCCGCAATGAGTCTGAAATCTGAAGAATTATCTTCTATAGGAAAAAAAATGCTATCGGTATTGAAATTTTATTTTTAAAGTGATATTTTCCTACTTTAATTAGACAAATAAAGATGTTTCAATAAATAAATCGCTAGATAATATTTTTACAAAGAATATCAGAATGAAATTTAGTCATTGTAACGAGTTTTCAGATTTTTTCGACTAAATCCAGGGTACTTTTTGGCGGTAATTTCAGAAAGTCTGAAAATTTGAATAGAAATTATTAAAAAATGTGTGAATAAATTATTTAAAAGCTGTCAGGTTTTGAAAAGGGTATACTCACTTGAAGTAAGAATTGCTTTTGATCCTCGTTTTTTGTGAGTTTATTATTGAACTCCTCCATGAGTTTAACTCCACATTCAGCTGCATCATTGACTACTTTTAAGGATCCGACTATTTCCTTTCCTCGTCTATAGTCCGGTTGCTCATTCCAAAGTAATGGATCAATGTGATTTTGAACGTTTTCGTAGATTTAGCTGACATTAGTTCAGATGGAGCGTTTTTGGTAATAAAATGTAAAACATCAGCTGGTTTCATATGTAATTTTTTCTTAACTTCTTCTCCTTTTTGGTTATCATCTTCCAATACTTTTAAAACCATCCTTCGTTTTTCTTCAACATTCAGTCTGTCATCAAAAAAAGGAAAAAGCAGCACATTTCATTCAGGTGCCATAAATGATTAAGAAACTTATATATTGCAGTTTCGGCCAAGATTGTGTGTAGCAATTGATTACAAAACAGCAAATATGTGACAAAGCTCTTTTGTCCTTGGCATATTTAGCTTAAATTGCTGTTGGAATAATATTATTTTAAGGCAATATATTCCCTTTGCCATCCATCGAGCCAAGTGCGATAGGCTCCTGGTGCCCGAAATTTAATGTCACAAATAGGCTGTAGGAACTCTTTATAGTAATCGCAAGGAAAATTGTCTTCCAGACTTGTCATAGCAAATGACAAAATTTCTTCCCTTACATCTTCACAGCCTTTTCATCCTTTGACTATATGACAAATTTCCTCTTATCCATTGTTTTCCACTATGCTCTAAATCTTTTAAATAAAGGAATGTCAGGTCCAAAAGATGGATCAAATGTAGATTCGTTAAATACTAGTTGAAAAACAATTTCAAAAATATGATGTCTGCAAGCTAGGTAGAGTATGTCTCGGCCAATTTTGTTTTCTAGCAGAACACAAGCTCCGTTTAAACGCCCAGTATTAGATGCAATTGTGTCAAAAACAAAAGCCTGGACTTTATCGATAAATGACTAATCTTCCAATACCCCAAACACTGCAGACGAAACTTCAATGCCAGTTCCAGCTGAAGGTTCTGGTACTCCAAGGAGTTGAACAATTTTTGGGGCAGTTGCAATGATTGGAAGTCTGTCAGCTCTGGCTTGACCAGTTATATCAGGCAGACGTTTCGAATCCCAGTGTAGCTTAAATCTAAGTTGACAAATTTAGTTTTACTTGCTTTAGCTGTTTGTTCGCGAAAATGTCGACGAGAGAGCTTGATAGAGGTACGATTAATCACAAATTTTAAAGGATCTAAGGAAGTGGCTTCAATACAGGCTATCAAAATGTGAACGGCATCTCTGTCACTTATCTTACATTTATCAAGTACTGCAGATAACCTTGAAGTTAAAATATCTACTCTTGCTCTTTTAGAGAGCCTGACGGTCCTGACACTAAAGATTCAAAACTACAGTTTTCGACTTCAACCTCATCTTCGTCAGATGAAAACGTAGTATTAAGTTGCACCAGCAAGAAAATTTTGCATTTAATATATTTATATAATATAGAATGCAACTACCTACCAATCCAGATGCGTGTGCGATATCGAATAAATCGTTTAAAGTTTCCGAAAAATCAGATTCTTTTTTTTTTATGTCTTAGTGTTTCTATTTTTACTCTTCTCAATGGCGCAAAATTTTAAACAACCTATTATTAAGTATTAGTATGATACTACTTAACAATTTGCTAACTTTATAGTAGTTTTCTAACTTATTCTTAATTTGAAACATTTTCTAACTAGTATCGTACTAAAAGAATTTTCTTAATGAATTGCTTCCGAACACACCTAAAACAATGACATTTCATGTAAAAAAGTAAGTACACGAACCTTTTTTGATGTTTGCAAATGTCAAAGAGTCATAGCTAGCACGATACTAAAAAAATAAAATAGGTGTTCCATGATTTTAACTTTAATAAAAGGGTAGAGAAAGTATGATGCTTAATTCGATTAAAATTTGCAAATACGTTGTGTTAACCTAGTGTCATACTAAAACAGCTTTAGCATCGTACTAATTCAATTAAAATTTTGCACCAATGTTTCGTAGCTCTTCGTAAAGTTTTTTTTAGTTGTTTTAAGCAATGACATTAATCACGAGTAGGAATTCTTGCCTTTTTCCAAAATATTAAACACTCATCTATGACCAAAGTAACACTATTTGATAAGCTTAACTTCACACTTCGTATATTATAAAAAAGAACACTTAGTGCATCTCGTTTTGAAGGTAATTTAGACCCCACAATTTCATTTTTCATAACACCAACCAAAAATAAATTTTCACGAGGCATTTTTAATCATTAAACAAACTAAACTAAACAAATGTTTTGATTGACAGAATACTACGAAAGATTTACAGAAAATTACTTGCATGCATAGGTACTAATACAGTTCTCTCACAAGAGTGTACATTTTAAGCTCAGTGAGGCACATGTTAACGTGGTTGTAAAAAAAATAGGGTGTTGTTTTAAGATATCAGGAAACAAAATATCGGGTGCTCAAAAACAAAACTACTTTTAAAAATAAGGACCACCCTTAGGTATGTATGGATAGTTTTGAGTTTTATTTTTACGTCTAAATAAGCTCATGGAGAATGCTGGTTGTTATCCTGAAACAAACTACCTATACAGCAAAAAAAATCATAACTTTCATAATTTTCGATTCAAATTTAAGTCGAAAACAGTTTTTAAAATTTGAAAAATTGGCGGTAGTTGATTATTACCTAAAAAAAAACTACAATCAGTTGTATAGCACGAAAAATAAATTAAGTAGGTATATATTCTCAAAATGGATGGATGAATATTTTTAGTTAATACAACTGTAACTTAATTAATTTATACAACTTAAGATTTAGTCAAAACTTTGTCAATCAGGCAGACGGCAAAACCATTTTCTTCATGTATTTGACTAGAGCTTTGTATATACAGCTGCGAGCAGTGGAATAGTAGTGGGTACTGGCATTTTATATACCTTTGAGTTGGTGAAAATACAAAAGTTTTTCAGTATTAACTGCATTGCGAAAGAGGAGTACATATCCCTACTATGTCCATAACAAAATGCAAACTAATTTATAAAGCCGCAAGTATTTTTCATTTTTTTTAACACATAATGCAAGAAAATTTTCAAGAGCAATAAAATAGTAGTATGGTAGTAAAAAGTATTTTATTCGAAAAATAATTATATTTTAAAGTTTTTTTTTTATAAATAAACTTAATATTAGTAGCATGACCACGATTTTTTATGACAGATATACAACGCCTTTTCATAGAATCTACGAGGGCTTCGCATCTCTTCAGTGGTATAGTGTGCCATGCGTGTTCAACTACAGCCCAAAGTTCATTGTTGGTTTTGGGCCTAGCATCCCATACCGCTTTCTTAATATCTGCCCACAGGTTTTCAATGGAATTGAGGTCAGGAGATTGAGCTGGCCAATCCATAACCTCAATTCCATTTGCCCGAAACCATTCCTTTGCCAACTTACTAGTATGTTTCGGGTCGTTGTCTTGTTGGAACGTCCATTTTAGCGGCATGTCCTCCTCAGCAAAGGGCAGCATAGTGTTCTCCAGTATTCCTATGTATGCATGCTTGTCCATTATATTATTAATTTTATGGATTAGAACCACACCTCTGTAGGAGAAGCAGCCCCAAACCATAATACTTGATTGGCGATGTTTAACCGTCTTTATGGTGTATCGGGGATCAATACAGAGTATTAGAGGGACGCCCTACATACTGACGAGACCCTTTACCTCCATATAAAATGATTTTGGATTCATCAGTCCACAATACATTACTCCACTTCTCAATGGGCCAAGAGAGATGTTCTTTGGCGAACTGAAGACGCCGGGTCACATGGATTTTTTTCAAAAGTGGCACCTGGCGTGGGCTGCGAGCATTTAATTTATGCTCTCGTAGCCTACAGGCACTACTATTTCAGTGCTCGCTGCTGTACATAAACTACTGAAAAGTTTATACTATCTTTTTAGTGTTAATATTTTCCTCGAGCTACAATTTGGTTAAGTATAGCATCGCCACGACATCTAGACAAATGCTTAGGTTCTTCACTACTAGCTATGTATGTGTGCTATAATTTTAATCGTCAGTGGATATCCATCTTCCGAAAATACATATCGACGGTTAACTATGAATATCTCCTAACATACATTTTTGTGAAATTCACTTTTTGATGCAGTTTCGTTAATAATTTCCATCTGCTTCGCTGAATTTTTAAAATTTAAACTATTTCACATCATAGATATTCAAAACTGATAATTATGCGTAAAATTTTATTATTATGCGTTTTAATTTTGAGACTATAATCAGTTTTTTTTTGTGTCCCCTTTAAAGTTTACTAAATGCGACATAGGAGGTATTCATAGTTAACCGTCGATATACCAACAGTAAATTAAAAATTTACAATTTTGGCTCCGATGGCAACCCTAAACATTGTAAACATTTCCAATAAGCGCATTGTTTTATTTCTTTTTCTTCCGGAAAAATTCGTTACCAACACAAACAAATAAATTTAAAAAAAAAAACAAATCAAACACAACAGAGATTTATTAAAGAGAACAAACTGGAATTGGAATATGAGGAATTTTAAAGATCATTGCTCTTTGCAATATTTAATTTGTTTAGTATTTTTTGTAAGGGTGTTGTGTTTTGTGTGTAGGAGGTATTGTTTATTGGAAGAGGCTATAAATCTTTTGACAAGGACAAGGAGTATTCTATGTAATGTGCCACTAATCCGTAGAAATTTTTTTAGACGAATAGGATAAGTAAAAAGTTCATAAAGACAATCATACTTACTTTAGTTTTCGTATTTAATTCCTTTCTCTTATCCACTTTTGTAGGTATTCTTTGTTTATCCTTTAATCGGCGTTTTTTAGAATTATCCTTTGAGATAAGAAAAGAGATATTTCCCCATTTTCCTAAACGGCATTTTCGCCATTATGATAATACCGTTAATACGTTCACAAATATTAAAAAAAAACACAATCTGGCACTTTTATTTGTTGTTGTTTAGTAAAACAAACCACACTAGCAGATGCACCATTTACGAAAATCCAATTGGGATTTTAGCTGTATACCTACAAGCTTTTGTTATTCCTACTAAAGGTAATTTTTTAATTGGGCTCTATGGCATTGAATTTAATTTTCTTGTTTTAAGCACTTTATGAAATTTTGACTCTCACTGGGAAAACGATTCACTTCAAAAACGCGCATAACCATACCAAAGAAAAATAATTTCAACAAAAACACTTCAGTTCATGCAAACGAAGAAAGAAAACCAAAATAAGAAATCACATAGGACTGTAGCTCTATGCCGTGAGATAGCAAATACCTATGTGGGTATGTACATAGATATATTCACAAATAAGATATTAGTAAAGTCGTCGTCGTTCCTCGTTACTGACGGGACGGGTAAGGTAACGCGTCTCACAGCTTTCTCAAGGTTTTCCCTTGTCCACCGCACCAATAATTACACAAAACCATCTATTAATTGCACTTTTTTGTGGAATGATAACGCACCAGGCAGAGTAATTAAGTTTTGAAGATGATCTCATTCACAAACAAATTATTGATAGAATCAAGCTACCTTATGCGTATGTAATAAGAGCACCAAATTCACACTTTTTTAGCGAAATATTGTATCTAGTGGTGGCGAAAGGCGAAGGCAATTTATTCAGATTCACTAGATTTGTATTAAAAAGATGCACACAATAAGTACATACAACTGTACTGTGCGCGCCGTGCGGTGTCGTCCTTGTCTAGCGCACTTGTTCTCCGTTTGTATTGTAAATACGTTTGTGTTTTAATTTCTCTTATGCATATGTGTGTACAATTAAGCACCATAAGAGAAAGAGCAGAAAATGCAATTCAAGAGAAAGAAAAAAAAAACAGTTTTATTAATTGTTTTTCCAAAGTTTAGATTTTTTTATCTGAGGTGTGTACCGAACTGAAAATACTTTTTTGTTTGGCCGATTTTGCACTTGAATTGTTTACAAATTTCTTTTGATGAATGAAACATGCACTTTGATTTGTATATTTTTTATTATTTGTACCATGAAATTAACATTTTGAATAAATGTGGGATAAAAAGAACTGAGAACTTTGGAAACAGTATGCTTGCGAACGGTCTCTCAAACGTCACTGGCTGTGGCTCTGGATTTGAGAAAAGATTTACACGAGTTGGGAGAAATAGGAACAATTGGGAAAAATACAGTGGCGTACCGTTGTGTAAATGTGTTCAATAAAAACAAACTCATAGGCAAACGAAAACAATACAAACGCACTTAACTGAGATGGAAAAATAGATACATACCAAAACACAAGCTGTCTTTCTAAGAGCAGCATAGTATTCAACTCTTTCAACAGTTTAGTCTGAGAGCAAAAATTAAAAACAAATCTCAATTCTCACTCGCAATAATAATTAGTAGATAATATTCCAGTTGGAAATAATTCTAATAAGATTTTGTGCTAATGGAAGCTCATTGGAAGAAGGTTTAAGTACTAAAAGCGGAAAAGATTCCAACTAAATATTTAATGAAACTCTTATTAGAAGAATACATTCTTTTTTCAAAGTTCTTGCACGATAGGCACTTAGATGTAAATTTTAGTTTTAATAGCGACATCTATACGTTAGACTATTCAACTTTCATTTATTTGCCTGCTTAGCAGAGGCGCTTTCATTTCATCGGCAAGGTAGTGCATGTTTCTCTCAGAGTCAGTCAATAAAATTCACAATGGTCTAGTATAATTCAAAAAACAAATTATTGCGTTGATAAATCCAAAGAAGGAATGTTTAAATTATATTTATGGTGGATTTACATGTATCTGCATTTAATTTTTGCAGAAAAATGGGATGCCAAATACAGAATTCATATTTGTTAGATAGAGAGAAAAAAAGCAAAATGCAGAAGAACTTAATTTATGCGTTATAGGAAATTCGAGGGCAAGAGTACGATAACTTAGGCGCCAAGAAATTACATATAACGGTTTTTTGTATAACAGTTCAATACAAGCATTTTTTACTATGGGAGAGGGGTCTATCTCCCCCCGTTTGGGCGGGAGGGGCAATTTTATAAAAAAGGTACTAAAATGGAAACAAAAATATTAAAAAATAACGGTAATACTTACAATTAAGTATTATACCTTTTTTTAAAGCCAATACTCTGATCTATTAGATAATTTTTAAATCAAGTAGAATCTATGCACAGTTTTTGAAAAAACGAGTTTTAAACTCAAATTTTGGTGAAAAAAAAACATAAAAAAAAAGTTTAAAGTTTAATTTTTCAAAACTGCAAATTTATATATTATTATTTTTCCTAAAATTCATTGCTCTAATATATTCTTATTCAAAAACTGAAAACTAGATGATTTTATGTCGTCTAGTTTTTGAGAAAATTGAAAATAACGAAAACTACTTTTTTATGGGATATTTGCTTTTTTTGCTTGCTTACGCATTACAGCGTATAAACAGTGAGATATGTATGGGGGGGCATGCTGCCCCCCTGCAACCCCCCTGCCTGGGCACACTATAGGATTTGGGGTAGGTGCGAGGTTGGGTGTATGCAAGGTTTCTTTTGCATTTACAGAATCTGGATTTAAAGAAACTTTGAATTTACCCTATGGTCTATATCCAATGTCTATTAAATATATGTATGTACGTAGCCCAAAGTTGCACATTTAAAATGTTCAGACATGAAAATTTAATACATTATGAAAAATTCACATTACCTAGGTACTACTGTACGAATGCAGCAAATTTATATAATTCCTTAATTAATATGTATGTTTATTGTTTGTGTCTAACATTTTCAATGCTAATATGGTACAGGTTATTGTTTACCAAGGTCATTCGTTATTCAACCTTTGTAAGAGTGAAGTATTTTTTTCTTTGAATAAAGAATGGCGACTAAGCATCCACTACTTCATCCTAAATTAAATAACTTTTCAATATTTCAAAAAAAATATTTCAAAAGAATCGCGTTCTTAGAAGAAATTGGTCTAATTCCAACTAAAGCGTCAACTTCCCTCAACTCCAACTCAAAAAGGTGACAAAAATTGTAAGAATACAATATTATTATTATTATTTATTCATCAACCAGAGCATATTATACTCTTACAGACTAAGATACATAAGTAAATATATAGTTACAAATTTGTAGGTGGGTATATAAAATTCAAATTACATTTAAATGATTTACATAGTTAATCTTTTATTTTAATAAATAACGTTACTTAAATTTTGCTTAAAACTAATGATTTAAAAGTTTCTCTGGTGCAATCCATATAAAAGTTAATCTCAGAGCAATAAACCCATCTATCAACACATTTTTCCATGGGCCTCAATATTGGCTAGAGATTCGGGAGGTGCTTGCTATAATTATCTCTTTTGTGATCAAAATGCCTTTAAACACGGTTTGAATACATTGAACATTGAAAAATTGACTTGACTATTTTTAAGTAACACCTGACTTACTCACAAACTGACTGACTGAGACGCGAAATGCCATGCAATTCTACCTCCTCGTGGTGCATTCTTGGTAACCCTAAATGATTTGCTGTACTTTACCTACAAATGAACCACATTAACATTAATCCTCAAAATGAAATCACCGTAGTTAAATACCAAAAATCAAAAATTTCATAAAAAGTAGTTTTAGTAATTTTCGATTTTCTCGAAAACTAGAAGGAACAAAACCATTCGGTTTTTTGTGTTCGATTCAGAATTAATAGTAGCATTGACCACAAAAAGCCAATTAAGCACTTCATTTTACAATTTTGAAAAAAATTGGTCTAAACTTTTTTTTTTCAATTTTTTTAACAAAATTTTGAGTTTTCATGCAAATTTTTCAAAAACTATTGACATAAATAATTTAATTTAAATTTACGATTATAGAACAGACTTCTGGCTTTCAAAACCGGTATAGTATTTTATTGTAAGTGTTGCCGTTGTTTTTTAATATTTTTTTTTTCAATTTAAGTCATTTTTTCTAAAATTGCCCCTACCTCCTAAACGGGGCGAGATAGACCCCCCCTCCCATAGTAAAAAACGCTTGTATTTGACCCTTCTACAAAAATCCGTTATCAATTTTTGGCGCCTAAGTTATCGTACTCTCCCCAATTCGAGAAATGCAGAAGTGAAGATTATAGCAAAGACGAACATGTTCATCTTTATTATAGCATCTTCGTCAGAAATTTGTAATTTTGCGATATTTTCACATTTTTCTATAATTTTTGTTGACGGACGCATGATATGAAAAAAACATTAAATCGAAATGGAAGAAAATGGAGGTAAGTTAAATTTTCATTGCATAGTTTCGTACTAACAGGCCAACAAGTTATAGCAGTTTATAGGAAGTGAAAAAGAGTTACCACCTGTGCATTCTCTCCCACTTGCGGGTTTCGACATACATCTGCCTCTCTATACTTTTTTGCATTTTGCAGATGCAGAAACATGTAAATCCACTTTTAAGCTTACCAATCACGATAAGAAAACTGCCTGGAAATTTTAATTGGGGAACATGCATTTTAAATCTAACTTCTTTTAATATGAAGACTTACTGTTTTCGTGTACGTTTTTTTAATTAATTAGCGTAACTATTGCGTCGTGCAATATCAAATGAAAATTCAGATTTTGTAGAAAAATATTTTTAGTTTTACTTTTATTAGATTGCAAAATATTACAGTATTTCAGATTAATTAAGTCTGATCAATATACATAGTTCTTGTATCTTAGTTTTTTAACTTAACTTTTACTTTTTTACTTTTTTTCTACAAAATTCTTTTAGTTTTCTTACTACTGAGATCTTTACTTAACAAAATGAAATTATGGAATGTTCTTCAAAAGGTGGCTTCGTAAGCACATTCAGCTCTGGCGGAATTGTCGCTGCGTTCAGCTTCTCAATACTCGATGTCGGTAGTGGCATCGTTGCCAACAGTAACGGATACAGTTATTGGCACCCCTAAGGAAATTTTCATCTTAAAATGTGACTGTTGCATTAAAAGAGCGGTTGATGTATTTTGTACATCAAATTAAAAATTGAATTTTTTTTCTTAAACTTTAACTTAATATTTTTTCTTTTTTTTTAAAATAAAATGTTAAAAAAGTTAAATTAGAAAAAGCTTTCTTAAAACTACAATTATCGGCACCCGACTACGATTATTGGCACCCAAGGGTACAATTATCGGCACCCCAAAAATTAATGAAAAAATATGTTTTTCGTAACAGATTTATAATTTTAATGTAGATCTAGGAATATTTAACTGTTTGGAACCCGCTTTTTTGGATATTCGTCCATATTTTTATGTGGAGAAAAGCTTGCTGAATATCATTTCATTGTACTTTTGTGTTTTTCGTTTCGTTTTTTTGAAACTGAAAATTGTCAGTTGATACATGATTTTTTCACAACAATAAAACGTTTTTACTTTTGTACTTATAAAAACGAATTGAAGAGGAAATTAATCAAAACAAAAACGCAGAATTAGATACAGAGGAATTAGATACAGTTTAAGAAAAAAAATTGCTCGGGTCACTAGATCTTATAAAAACCTTTTTTTACTGAAGGGGTGCCAACAGTTGGCCCAAAATAAGGGGGTGCCAATAATTGTATCCGTTACGCTATATATCCTTAAGTGGAATTCAGATTAAAATTCAATATTCAATATTAAATAAAGCTGCAAAGTTTCGGTGTGCTTCAAGCCTATTTTTTATTATCTATGGCTCCATATTAATTTTTAACACGTTTGTGTAATACGTGTTTAAAATTAATCAAGATCCATATATGTAGATCCTCTGATAATAAAACACACCTATTATTTATATGAATGTATTGCTAGTCTAGGAAATACTGTCATTTCCCATTGACTTATTAGATATGCTTGCTATGGCCAATTTCATAAACAAACACTAAAAGCACTTATGTATATCAAAAATCTTCTTAAATTTTATCAGACCTTTAAATCTTTTTAGTTTCACCAATCTATAAAAGGGACATTTTAGGGAAATTTTTATTAAAATTGGAAAAATAAATTGTTTTTTTCTTTCTAAAAAACGAAATGAATGAGGAAAAATAAGAAAGCGTTATGTTTTAAGCAAATGCCAAGAAATGCAAAAAAAAAAAACAAAAAACAGATCTAAACGAAAGATGTTTGAAAGATCCTGTGGCATAAGATCGTAAAAAAAACTTGATTAAATGCAGTGACAGGTTTGTTTCGGTTCTATATGACGAACAAACAAATTGAACAACTGTTCCACAGATGCTTTAAAATCTGAACCCCATTTTAAATTCAATATCATCACAGAATATCGTCGGAGAATGGATTCCTGTGAATCCGAAATACTCTTGCACGACTAACTACTATACGAGTACATTGCTTTTCATCGTCGTCTGCTGAAGACGACCAATTCTAAAAAAATGCTAATCATAAAAACGAAATTATTAACATTCAAATTCTAAATTCGCTTACCTATTAGGTTTTTATAACCAAAAATTGAAAATTAAAATATTACAAAACAGAAATGTCAGCAACTATATCGAGTTGTAAGCTGCATTTGATGACATTTCAATGACACTTAAAATTTAATGGGTCAGAAATGGACATTTATCTATAAAATTTAGTTAAGCATACTTAAATATTTAATTCGGCTTTAAAAGACGAAACTTCAATTCGTATCTATAATCGATTTTTCATCGGTACTTAACTAAACAATGATTGTGTTACGTAACGTAAAAGAATGTGAAAATCTAGTACAGAAAAAAAAATGCTGCTTCATTTTATACAACACAGCTGTTTTGTGACACCTTCTTTCAGTAAATAATTGGAAGACACATTTTTTTATTTGTGAAATCAAAAAAAAAATGGCTATCGAACACACACCCACACCCGCCGCCACAAATAAAAGAAAAAGATCTGAAAATTGGGATGTCTCCTACAAGGAAACTTTTTTATTTTAGAATTTGCAATAATACACTACAAAACAGAATTATTTTATGCACAGATTCTCTTCCAACAACGAGGAAGAAAGTGTCGATACAAACACTTCAAAGGCTAAGCGGGAAGCGTGGACGAAATTTCTTTGCGCGTGCACATACTTTAATCAATAAAAATTTTATGTTTCTTAAATCGTTGCACTTTATAATTCTAATATAATATCACAACAAACAATACCTACAAACTTACAATTTGAAACTTCAAAATTTCAAAGATGACAATCGATATGTCAAAATACATCTTAAAATGCCTTTAAGTGACCTTTAAACGCGGTTGATGGCGTTTAAGTTAAGAGGCCTTTAAGTAACGTTACTTAAATGTGAAAATTGATTATAGATACCGATTTCAGCTGTTTAGAGGTATTTTAAAGTTAAGTAACCTTTAAGATTTGTTTATAGATTCGCCTGTTAGTTTTTAAGGGTGTTTAAAAGCTTGTTTAATTTAAAAACCTTGATAAAACCAAAAAAAAAACAATTTTAAGGTTTGGAAGTCTGTTAAATCTTTAAAAGTCTTTCGTGAAATCGGCCATTAGACTGCTAGGAATCAACTTCACGTTAGTTCCATTTTTTAACTATACACCAACTAGCGCTATTGGTGGTATATTTGTTTAATTTTTTTTTCGTCTTAAATTTTACACTAATTAATTTATTGTTTAAAATCTACATTTACTTCCTTAGAACCAATAATTTTATTTCAAATAATTTTTTGCTGAACGGGAAAAACGTCTCCTTAACACAAATACAAATACACAAATACAAATACGTGCACGCTTGTATTAAGCTAAATAAATAAATAAAATAAAACATAAAAAATAAATATTTACGTTTCTTGTTCGCCAAGATGTTTTCTTGGCGTGACTAGGAACTGGAATTAAACAACTGTACAAAGCTTCAAATTAGGACCACCCAATGTTTAAAGCTAGACTTATGTTAACTGAGCTCTTGGTGAAATCAAAACATCCCATTTTAAGGTTTAGAAGCCTGTTAAATGTTCAAAAGTCCTTCGTGAAATCGGACATAGGTCACAATAGCTGGCGCAGACAAAAATATTGAAAAGAAGTATCATAGGTGATACCGAGGGTTGCAGCATTGGTTGCATTGGTACCTACCCGTAAATATTTGATTTTTTTTACAAAATTGAAAATTTCAAAATGAATATATCTACTTCTTGGATGCAAATATTATTGTTGTCAGAACCACAATAGTTATAAATTTTCTTTATTACTACCTACTATTCTTTATTCTCATATACTTCATTATCAAAATTGTGACTTCTCGACTACTTCAGCGCTACCACAGCATAGCAGCAGTACTACAAAAACACGTTCCATAATATTACCTTTGTATATATCGTCACCTGAGTTCTATCTTGTTCAAAGTCCATTTTGGAAAATGTTGGGAAAACGATTTTTTAACTTCAGAAGCAAAATTTTTACTTAAATTTGAAAGGAAATACTGTGGAGTTTTTTTCTCCATTAAACTCAATAATTTTTGTTTGCAAAATGATTTCTAAATCTAGGTTTTATTAAATCCTGAAATAGTTAAAAAATAAAATCAAGTGGGATGTCATTTTGGATATTGAACAACGTTGTATGGGCTGTAAACAAGTTGATTAAATTGGTGGATATTGAACAAAAAAGCTAATTATTGAACAAAATAGAAACACTTAATAATTAAATCATTGAAACTACGAAAATACTATGAAAATAGAACAAAAACTTCTAACTCATTCTTTGAGTTAAGCACTAGAACATAATGGGTGATCAGAAAAAATATTGCTGCTGCTCGGTAGGTAATGAATTCAAAATTTGTTAAACATTTTTTTGAATTCACTTATTACCCTTCTTTTTTCAAATAAATACATTATTTATTTTACATTCAATTTTTAATTTAAATTTTGTTATCGTTTTAAACAAACTGGCGCAAAATTTTAATTAAATTAGTACGATGCTAAAGCTGTTTTAGTATGATACTAAAATCGAACACCTATATTATTTTTTTAGTATCGTGCTTTTTACAAACGCCACACAAGGACTTAGTTCTTTGCACGAACTTTCATTGTTTTAGGTGCTTTTTAGGTGTTTATTAAGAAAATTGCCTTAGCACGATAATAGTTAGAAAATTGTAAGAATTAAGAATGAGTTAGTAAACTACTTTAAAGATAGCAAATCGTTAAGAATTATCATACTAATACCTTAATAAAAGGCTGTTTAAAATTTTGCGCCACTGAGTTTTATTGTAATTGGTTTCTTATTATTTTTTCATAAAAATCGTTGTTTAAACCTAGTTTCATACTAAAACAGATTTAACATCGTAATAATTCAACTAAAATTTTGTGCCATTATGATTTTATTTGTAATGCTTTGAAAGAAGATCAGGGGCCTGTTTCTCAGATCATACACATCATACATTTTATACAACATACCTACAACATTTTTATACAACATACACATCATTCTGTTTCTCAGATTTCATTGGAAGTGTTGTCTGACATTTGTTTTATTGTATGATGTGTATGATTCTGACATTTCATTATTATTTGAGTGTGAGGTAAATATAAATCTCAATTTTTGGTGAAGACGTGTTGGAACTAGTTGAAATTAATATACATACATGTCAGATGACGCCTTAAAATAATAAAAGAACCTGTTAATTTCAATCTTAAAGATCCATATTTTGTTGAAAAATTTAGATTGCCAAACATTTTTAGTGGAAAAATTGGGAAGATCAATTGTGCGTTCAACTAATTGCAACGCAGCCTTGTCACCTTTGCAAAAAATATTGTTAACCCTTCATTAGCTTGAAAATGGAATCCATTATCATGAAATCGGCATAATGCAAGTCCATAAGACAACCGCAATGAAACTACCTCTCTCTATGCCCTACAGGCTCTACCATGTCTTGTGAATGTCGAGCCAGAGAACTTCTCAAATAAATTTTGTTTCCCCAGCATTGACTGATGAAAACAATGTTGCTACATGTTACATGCAGCAGCCACTATACAACAGAATTTTGTGCTGTATTAAATGTATGATCATTTATAGGTAAATTTGCTGTATGATGTAAATGACACATTTCTGAGAAACAGAATCATACAACATTCCAATATTTCCAGTGTTACATTGTTGTATGACAGTGGATCATACAACAAAATTGAGAAACAGAAATCATACAGCAGAACTGTCAATATCACATAATGTATGATGTGTATGATCTGAGAAACAGGCCCTAGATTGTCGATATTGTATTTGTCTATACATTGAAAGTAAACTTTTTTCTGGAAATTACTTTAGCTACTCTCTTTCACTTTGGTTCCGATTTTATCACAAATTTGGAATAAAACTGTCCTTTTTCAGACTCTTTTAAGCTAGGCGCGCAAATTAAATTTTTAGTTTCGCAACTGCTTGGGTCGAGCAACTAAACAGTTTGTGTTTTGACACAAACTAAACGATTACCTAAAATGAGTTCGCTATTTTGTGTAACATATAATTATATGTTTTCTATAAGCAACCAAACAGTTGTGCAACTAGAAATTGAATGTGCGCGCCTAGCCTTAAGGTCCAAAATGAATCAAATATTTTCACATGTTCATCATAAGAAAATTTGGTGAAGCAATTATGACTGCAACTAACGTTGCAAGCGGATGTCATTTGAATATTGCTTACCACTTTGACCCATCCGTTTTTGTATGTTTTGTTTCCACAAAAATGGTTTTCGATTTTTTTTTTACTCGATCCAGGGCTTCTCTTGGTGTAAAGCATGTAGTTTGTTTAAATGAAACGGAACCTTCTGCTGGTACTACATTTTCCAATGAAGGTACTGAAATGACTTCTTCACATCAAGGAGCTATATTAGAATTCTGAATCATGGAATTCTGAAATACCAGATCCTGGATAAGCTGGATTTATCATACTGTAAGCGACAAATATCGTATTCAAAAACTGTCTAAAGATAAAAGGGTTTCTCAAAATACCTTAAAAGCGTTTGAAGATTACGTTCCAACTTTTCGCTTACATCACATTGTGCTTACAGCTTCCAATGTTATATCAGTATTAATTTTGTGTGGTACATTACAGTGCAGTGATATTGAACAAAAATGCGGTTTTCCGTCCGCATAACTTTTTTAATAGGATTTTGTTCAATAACATACAAAACTAAATGGATTAGATATGGATATTGAACAACAAAGAAATACATGGTAGTTTTTTTTAAAGTTAATATAAAATTGTTCAATTTCATATAAAAACAAAAAGCAGTGGTTGATTGAATAAAAAAGACACTCAAAATATTTAATAAAGTGGTTTATTGAACAAAATAGTTCTTCATAACTTAAAAACTAAAAGAGATACAAAAAAATGGAGTACGCCATTCGAAAGAGCATGTTCGATTTATAAAAACTGCATTTCTAACTCAATTTCGCCAAAAATGGTCTTTTGAACAAGATAGAACTCAGGCGACGATATGTATAACTTATAGTATTATCATGGAGCGTGATTTTGTATTGCGAACTCCAGGTGGTGGCGCTGAAATTAGCGCTAGATTTTACAGTGGAGAGTAGGATAAGATACAAAACAAGTACATACACTGAACCAAATTTGGTAGTCATATTGAAGAAAAAGTAGGTAGAATTGAAGAAAGGGTGATCAATATACGGTCAATGAAACCTATCCGTTGTTTTGAAGAAAATTTTGTTATATTGAAGAAATATTGTCATTTTGAAGAAATGCATAAAATTTTTCGTTATGGTGTTAAATCCACAAAATTTTGTGAAATTTATTAAATTTCATCCTTCTTTCTTGAAATTATATAGTTTTTTATTAACTGTTTGGTTTTTTATTATTGTTGATTATTTTCGAGTTCTATCCATTTTTTCCTTGTCTCCCTATATTCGACTCTTTATGTGATTTTTTGCTGGAATGAAAGAATTTTAAAAGTTTTTTTTTTAATTTACATCTGTGCTTCCACTGAGATTCGAACCCGAGTCCTCTCGCTTGCCGTGCTTGTGCTCTACCTATTGTGCCACTGTGATACATAAAATATCTTGTCTCAAAGTGCTACTCAAATATCTCTCTCGTATTTTCGTATGAATTAAGAAATGTGATACCGAAATTATACCATTTTGTGCTACTTACTTGTGATGTAAATACATATTTACATACATAATAAAAAAAAAACTTTTAATACAAATTTGTCTTTTCGAATAATTGCTTCATCAAAAATTAACAAATTGTTTTTGTAGATATGACAAAATTTCATTAGTTTGAATAAAATACTAAATCATTCATCATTTGAAGAAACTTTATTCATTTTAAATATTCAGTCTTCAATATGAAGAAAAATACTATGAAAAATTGTTGATTTGAATAATTGATTCTTCAAAAATTAACAAAATATTTTCTTCAATATCACCTACGCGATTTGGTTCAGTGTAGTAAAAAAGAGAATATTTTATTATTAAATTTAGCAGAGACAAATCTAGCAAGTACAGTCCCTATACTAAAGATGTCGCCACAATCTTTCGTCTTCTTGATGGTACTAAAGGTTTTATATACAAAGATATTACGAAAGATTTTATATACAAAGATGGTATGGTGGTATAAATTTGAGTACATCTCCTCTCCTCGTTATGAATAAAACAAAATTCTAAAACTTACAGTTTTATATTGTGAAGGTGGTCTTCCCAGTGCGCCATCGTTTATACTTTTCAGTGCTGTGCTGTTTTTTTCAATTGAAAGCTAGAATCATATTTCTTAATACAAAGGACTGAACTTAAAAAAAAAACACCAATTAACTCAAAATCAGAAAAAAATTATGCTTCTGGAATGAAGGCAATGATATACAAACATTCTGTGCCGTGAACTATTTTAGTCATCTTCATAAGATGCGGAGAATGCGCCTTTCAAATTTCCACGAGATTATGTTATGCATATTAAAATGATTTTAAGTAGCTTAAAAAAAGGAGGTAATTGGGCCCGTTTACTGAATTTTGGGCAATGGGCACCAAACAAATCGATATTAACAGCTCAACAGGGTATTCCCATCGCTACGTGTAAACTTATCCTAAAGCAGGATGCTATCCAGAGAACAAATTTTAAGTGGAATAATATCACCACCTTCGTGGCGACAAAATATATTTGGCCAGTGCTGAATCTGAAATGTTTCGAATGTAGCACGTAGGCTCCGGAATAGGTGTTATAACAGGGCTCTGTTTGAAAGGCAAGCATCCAACGCGGTTGAAGTTTGTTCTAACGATTTCTACAGAAGCTACATGGACGAAGAAGAGGAGGAATCGATTCCTCACCTTATCTGTACATATCCTGCTTTATTCTAAAGACGTAGATTCTTTTTGGAGATTTCAACTACAATGATTTTAGTGATCTGGTATAGATATATAGATATGGGCAATGTCGTTTAACGGGAGAAAGTCTCCAAGATTCAATGTGGTATCGCAATGGACCAATCATGCATTTTTTCAATCAATTTTATTTATTTAATTGTAAGTAATTTTGATTAACCTAATATAAGATTAAACTTTGACGTTTCAATACACATTGAATTAAAATGTACCTACGAGTACATAGCGATTTTACTACTCGAAGGACTGTCAGTAGGGGTACGCCGCAAGGCGGCGTCCTCTCTCCTCTCCTTTGGAACCTAGTCGTAAATAAACTACTAGTGATTCTTGAAGGGGAGGAGCACAGGGTGATTGCCTATGCGGACGATGTTGCGATAGCGATATCTGGTAAGCATCCAAATACTCTGAAGGAACTCCTACAAAATGCTCTAAGCAAGCTTACTAACTGGGCAGATCAATGTGGACTCGGTGTCAACCCCCACAAAACTGAACTTGTCCTATTTACCAGGAAATATAAAATCCCACACATAGACCCTCCCCTCATCAAAGGTATACCGCTTAAATTCTCAGACAAAGCAAAATATCTGGGTCTTATTTTGGACAAGAAATTAAGCTGGAAGCCCAATATCCAAGAGAGAGTCAACAAAGCCAACATAGCTCTTTTCTCTTGCAAAAAAGCCGTAGGTAACAAATGGGGTCTACAAACTCATATAACACACTGGCTATACATCTCAGTCATTAGACCGATACTTACATATGGAGTGACAGTATGGTGGACTGCGCTGGAAACAGCAACAAACCGCGATAAGCTCAGTAAAGTCCAACGAACAGCCTGTTTAATCATGGGTGGAGCTCTCCGCTCAACTCCTTCTGCTGCACTTGATGTTCTTTTTCATCTCATACCGCTAGATATTTTTAGCAAACTATCGGCCGCTAACACAGCCATTCGACTTAAAGCCTCCTCGCAGTGGATCAATAATGATATTGGTCACTCTACTATACTGAACTCGTTCAGTAGTCTACCTAGTAATGTCGATTACACCACCCCTCATCCAAAATTTGATAAAAATTTTCAAGTATCCATCCCTTCCAGGTCTTCTTGGGAAAATGAGTCGTTTTTGATAGACGAAGCAATTCATTTCTATACAGATGGATCTAAAACCGATGACGGGGTTGGTGGAGGCGTATACTCCGAAAAATTAAATCTTTGTCTATCTTTTCGTCTTCCCAATCACTGAAGCGTGTTCCAGGCAGAGCTTTTAGCAATAAAAGAAGTCCTCTCTTGGCTAAAAGAAAACGTTATATCGACAACCGATATACGTATCTTCTCAGACAGTCAAGCTGCCTTAAAGTCACTGGACTCTGTCTCCATTAACTCACAAACAGCCCAAAATTGTCAATCATCTCTGGTGGAGATGTCAAAACAGTTTAACATTCACCTTACATGGGTGCCGGGGCATAGAGACATTCCAGGAAATTGTAAAGCTGACGAACTTGCAAAAAGCGGAACAATATTACCTTTGTTGGATAGCAAATCTAGCAGCGGTATACCCCTAGCTACTTGTAAACTTATGCTAAAGCAAGATACCATAAAGAAAGCTAACGACAGGTGGACCAGCACCCCAACTTGTCGGTCTACTAAACTGATTTGGCCATTGTTTGATGCTAAACGTTCAAAACAACTAATTTCTATTGGTAGATTGCATATTAGCTCCATTATAGGTGTCCTTACTGGGCACTGCCTAATAGGAAGACATGCTTTTCGTCTTGGAGTTCCTGCAAATGATTTTTGTAGAAGCTGCATGGATGAAGAAGAAGAGGAGTCAATTCCCCACCTTCTATGCTCTTGTCCTGCCCTAGCGCAAAGACTTAGACTCCACTTGGGAGACTACTACTATAACGATCCTAGTGATCTAAATAATTCCGACATTCACTGTCTCAAACGCTTCATTATTAGCTCAAAATGGTTTAACGAGTAAGGGGGATTTTTGAAATCCTTGTGGTATCACAACGGACCAAATATTGGTCTAAGTGTGCTGACCTTTTCCGGTCAGCAGCCACTTTAACCTAACCTAACCTAACATAGCCCAAACATGCAATAAATTAACTATGTAAGTATTCCATTTTATAAACATGTGAAATTATTAAATATGCATAAGCAAGGGAAACCCTTAAATATTAGCTCTTGCATAAGTTAATACTATACTCACCATAAAAGCAATTTGATTTCATACTTTAAATTAGTTTGCGGTCGTAATTAAATCAGACTAAAATTATACATGCATTCGTATATGTAAACAAAAACCAGTCCTTGTTAAGAGGTTATTTATCTTAGTACACCAGCTTAAAAAGATCATATTTTTGGACGCTTATAAGTTCTTTAAAATAAATACTGATTCTTTAAACAAATAGTTATCTGAACAAAAGAATTATTGTTAACAATGAAGTTTTTTGAGCCGACTACAGCAGATGGTGAACACATCAAGTCGATAATATTCTGGCTTTTTAAGTTTAACTGGGTTTGGCCTTTAGACTATAACAGCCATTGGATCTACGTTTTAATCGTCAACTGCGTTGCGTTAATGTTTCTATCTTGTGTTTTTGTTACTATCTACGCAGAATATCTTTACATAAATGCCAATCAAGGAGACATTAATAAAGTCGCCCAGTGTTTATGTGGATTTATATTTGGAATACTAGTTATTATAAAAATATTGCACTTGATACTTCAGCGACACCAAATGAGGCATGTTTTAAACAATTTTTACCGTAATATATACATTCCGAAGTGAGTTTTAAACAAGTGAAAATAAAGATGTCATGATATCCGCTGGGAAACTTAAAACATTTTTGAATTCATAAATAAAACAATTAAATGATGATCATATACTCCTACTACTTAGTTGCGAAACCATTATTTTAAATTACTGCAGCACGAGGAATGAAGCCAATGGGGATTTTATTACAGGCAATTTGCAATTGTTCAAGGATGGATTATAAATTATTACATTTGGACCGACCAATTCTCTGATCTACAATTTTCCATAGATTTTCTGTGAGGTTAAGATTAGGGGATTGCGCGGGCCTCTTCATAGCAGCAATACGGTTTTCGTTTAACCAATCCTTCACAACATTAGCGGTATGTTGAGGATCGTTGTCATGTTTGAAAGATCCACCGCAATGACAAATTTCGATTCATTATACTGTTTATCTTGTCTATTGGTCCGACTAACGAGAATTTAAGCATTCGCCTTTTGGGCTCCGTACTGTACGAAATCCGTCAGATCCCTTTAAAATTAACTCAAATTGCATTTTGCCACATTCCATTTCAAACGTGCCTTGGCGAACTCCAATCTTGCTCGTCGGTTTTTCCGAGAAGTTCCTTAGTTTTAGCGACTTATCTTTTAATAATTTCTGAATTATTTTGTTGAATTTTAAATAAGATTATTTTTTTTTTTCTAAAGCGAAATTATTTCGTGCTTTAGTTTTGGCCGATATTGTATTTTGGTTTTGACCTAAGGTAAGAAAGTGAACTTATTTTTGCCACGTTTTTCTCATACAAATTGTAATTTTCGCATAATATTTTTTGTTGAAATTTAAAATTTGAAGTTTTTAGACTTCAAGAAATTACTTGGCATAAGATTCTTACATGAGTGGTTAGGAAAGAAATAATATTTTTTCAACAAAGAATGATTTTAAAATCGAAGTTAGACTGGATAGTAGCTTTCAAACTGTATACAGTATTACCAGTTGAAAATAAAAAAACGCTTATTATTACTTTTATATGAGGTGTGGAAGCGAGCATCAATGTTTTAAATGTTTATTTAGCATCCAGTTATTTTTTTTTTTGTTAATTTAAATCGTTTTTAATTTTAATTTTAAACCTGATATTGATTTTTGTTCGTAATGAAATACTAATACGCGAGACATCATTCCCTCAACACCATTTCAATCCAACTCCAAATCGAGCTCAAATTACGAATAACCTGGGTCAAAAATCCGATTCTAATCCAGCTCGATCTTTCGATACTGCATATAAACGTGGTATTTGTCGATTTGAACACTACTAAGAGCCCACAGCAATTTTTGGGTGTGATTTATAATAAAAAATATTTTTTTATAATTAGTTAGTCTTTAAGTAGTTATTTACAAATATGTGAGTTTTGCATGCTCTATTGGGAGCAATAGAGAGTAAAACTGCATCAAATATGCAGCCTTCTGCCTGCAAGACGCCTGCAAAACGTCTTGCACCTCGATATTTGCAATCAGGGCGCTTAGCTCTATATTTTGAAGTTATGGTAACGTTGTTATCACAATTATTTAGACTTTGGAAAAAACTGCATATTTGATGCTCACTATTGCTATTTTTTTTGTGATTCAAATAATCTATAATTTCGGAAACATGTATGTACATTACATATGTGCATATATGTTCTATTGTAGGTAGTTATGTTAGTTTTCCTTGACGGATATCATGATAGCGGCTTTATACAATAAATTTTCTATTTAAAAAAAAATAATTTCAGATCAGAAAATGAGGAACTGTACAAGGAATGTTCGAAAAGTCTACGATTGGTTTACTTTATGTCCTCGACTTTTTTCCTCACCACATTTTCCCAGTTTCTGAGTTTGGGTATTGCAATAACTAGAGATCCAACATCTTCTTCAAAACCATATTTAGTAAACATGCAATTTCCGTATGATGCACAAGAACCATGGAAATACGCGTTCACTATAATGTACACAGGCTGGGCTGCATTTTCAGTTGTATCCATTACCTCTGCCGAGGATTGTTTGATTGGTATCACACTCTCTAACTGTACGGTACGATACAAAATGTTACATCAAGAACTAAGTAGGCTCTATGAAAATTCAATAAAGAGCTTACAAAATAATGGCGAATCAGATTCTAATCGAAAAAATGAGTTACATAAAATTTTTCATCATAAATTGAGTGCCATCATAATGAAGCAGCAAATTCTAGACAGGTGAGAAGACAATACGAATCGTTGTTTTGATTGGCCATCGAATGACAATTATTCTTCTTCTGAAATGAAGAGAATATGCTTTTGCCATACATTTGGATAAAAAAAAATCGGAAAAAGTGTTATTAACGATACCTGTCTTAGAACCGTTTTTTTATTTTCGAATTTCTCATCAACGGCTGTAACGATTTTAACCAAAATTTTTATGCAGGAGCTCCTTTGCATTTGGAAAAATATAATCTAAACATTTTTTTGAAAAATTGTTTTTGGATACTTAAAAAAATAATACAATTTTTTTTTCCAAAATTCAATATTTTGAAAACGGAACCAATATCTTATTTATCTCGAAAACGGCTCTACCGATTTTGATAAAATAAAATGCACGACTGGGACGCACGAACTTGCTCGTATGTAATAGACTGGGAATTTCAAAATGAATGTTATTAGAGAAAACTGTTCATAAGGATAAAATAAATTTTTTAAATTCTTTTAGTAGTGAGTGATAAGAACAGAATCTTGCTATGCAAATATGAATTTATGCAAGAGCAAAAATGATAAGTCGTTGTAGTGGTTTCTTAAAAAAATATATACAAAATTTTTAAAACATTTTTAAGAAAAAATTTTTGTACGCCAATTTAAAATTCTTATTATTGTTCGAATATAAATTAAATTTACAAAAAAAAAAATTTTAGTTACAAAATTCCAAATTAAAAAAGTAAAATCGAAGAAAAATAACAATTTATTAAGCTTAATTACTCAAAAACGGCTTGTCTGACGAAAATTTTCAATTAGACCTTTTTTGTAGGGAATTTAATTTTATATAAAAGTAAATCAAAATGAATTTTTTTTACTTCAATGTTTTGTCAGTTCTGACGCAAAACATGAAATTATGACTAAAAATCAAAATTAGCGATGATAGCCCTCTTAAAATTGATATTAAGGGCTCAAACTTTTACGAAAATTTTTTTTTGTCATTCTGAATGATATTCTCGATATATCTTTCAAAAAAAAATAGTCAATTTTTTTGGCCCAGTCTAATGTAGATACATATTAAGAAATTATATATATTTGCTGCAGTCGAGCAGTAGTGCATTACATGTGAATTTTTCATAATGCATTTTAATATTTGAAAATTGTAAGTTTGGAACTTTGGGCTACTTATATAAATATATGTATTTAGTGGACATTGGATAAATAGAATAAATTTGAAGTTTTTTAAATACAGATTCTGTGAATGCAAAAGAAACTTTGCATGCACCCAACCTCGCACCTACCCCAAATCCTATAGTGTGGCAAGCAGGGGGGTTGTAGGGGGGCAGCATGCCCCCCATATATACTTTACTGTTTAAATATTGTAATGTTGGAAGCTAGCACTGATTTATTTATGTAAGGAAGCAAAAAATAACAAACATTTTATACAAAAGTAGTTTTAGTTATTTTCGATTTTCTCAAAAACCAGAAAACAAAGAAACATGCGGTTTTTTGTGTTCGATTAAGAACTGATAGGTACATGAAACACATATAAGTTAATTTACAATTTCATTTCACAATTTTGAAAACAATCGGTCTAAACTTTCTTTTCACGTTTTTTTTATCAAAATTTGGACTTTAAATGCGAATTTCTCAAAAACCATTGACATGAGTAATTTAATTTAAATGCAGGATTATAGAACAGACTTCTGGCTTTCAAACGCAGTATAACACTTTATTGTAAGTGTTGCCGTTGTTTTTTAATATTTTTTTTAATTTAAACCATTTTTTCTAAAAGTGCCCCTACCTCCTAAACGGGGGGAGATAGACCCCCCCCTCCCGTAGTAAAAAGTGCTTGTTTTTGATCCCTATACAAAAACCCGTTATCAAATCTTGGCGGCCAAGTTATCGTACTCGTGCCGTCATCTGTTTCGTCCACTTCACCCCTTCGAAAAAAAAATAATATTATACTCTGCTCATAATTATATTTATTTTTTCTTACCTTCACTGGGAGAGCAACCAGGTTTTCCCGCCATTTCCATTGTTTTGATTTGTTATTTCTTTTTTTCTTTTACTATCATCCCTTCCAAAAAATTTAATGAAGTTAGCCGCGCTCAGCTTTTTGCTCGGTCATTTATTATCGAGCTCATCGAGCGAGCCCCGTTCGAGCTCTGAGCTAAAACAGAAATGCAAGTTGAGCGCCTAGGGCGCTCTAGGTTAAAAAAGTAACATAGTTCTTTTTTTGACAGTTCAGTGCCCCGCTCGGAGCTAAAACAGAAAAATGCCTAATGATACAAAACTCGTACATTTCGTAGAAATTTGAAAGAATTTTGTTCCGCTCGGTTACGATGATAGGACATGTATGTACCTAACCTACATATCTGTAATGTTTGATCGCTTAATACACCCTCAGCTTTTTATATTTTTATATATGTGAAACTTAAAAGGCAGCGTATGCTAAGCTCATTGGATTATCTTCAAATTTGTTTTGATTGCAAGACAATTTAAAAACAAAATAACAAACATCCAAATATTAAAAAACGAAATAACGATATGCAAAATAAAAATTGGCCAATGACTAATGGTAAACAAAAATCCACCGAACGACCAATTCTAATCTTTTAGTTAAACCTAGGGCCTGAAGGCATATGACTCCCATTTGTTTTTCGCGTTTTTTTTTTCGAAGATCAAATTGAAGGCTTTGAACAAAATCTAAGTTATGAATTTCTCAGCTCTGTTTGCTCATCGAAGGAAACCCTGAAATAACAAGATACCTACATAGTTATTTCTTTCACAGATCTTTAAATGGGCATCATCTTCGTTTTTCAAAATTTTAATATATGTACTTACCACCACGAAACGTTAATGTTGGCTTTGAAATCCCTTTGTAGATTGTCTAAATTCCGTCTTTTTTAACTATCTAATATTGATATCTAATGGTTCAGTTGCTAGGAGTTTGGATTGGTTGAGGTTAATAAGAACTTGAATTGCCTAGTCCAAATCACCCGGCAGTATTTTGAGTATATAGTTCTTGAGTTCAAGCAGAACTTTCAATAGGTTCGAAGGTTGTCGATGAGATTTTTGGAAAAATTGTTCCAGAAAATGTTCATCACAATCAACCTCAACCTTGATTGCAATGACCATGTTTAATCACATCTTTTTCTATAAGTTGTGTTAAGACTTTGAAATTTTGGAGAACGTCTTCAAAAAGATGAATGCGGCTAGTGACATGTTTTTTCCTCCCTCTATTTATTTATTATATGCGACACGGCAGTCTGGACTTTCTCCATGACAAACAGCACAGTAGTTCCGAAAATACGGTGTAATTCTTTTTTGAGCTTCATCAATGAAAAGCCGATCTTCGTTTGGATAAGTTGACTGGTGCTGTCTTGCCTAGGGTCTTTTTTGCATTTCGGTTCTTGTGATTCTAGTTCTTGGTTTTTGATGGTTTGGGTGCTGGAGTTCCTTTGACCATTACTACATATACAAGAATAATTTTGAAACGTCTTTTTAAAACACGGTTATAAAAAAAACACATAAACAAATAAGAAATATTTGTATACATTCTTATTTGTTGCAGTTGTCTAAAGAAGGATGTAATCACACTTGAAACGTTACAACTCAAAAAATAAAACCAATCAATAATTGACATTGAGCACACGTTGAAAGCTTTTAAAAAATAGCAACCTATAACTTCGTAAAAATTGAGATACATATACAAATTAAGAAAACACAAAGTTTCAAAATGATAGCTTAACTTACATATGTAAATTATGTAACTATAAAATTGAAATTATGTATGTATGTATGTATGTATGCATGTACATTTATTTGGATTTAGAGATATTTAAATAAAATGAAAATCTGTGACATATATTTGTAATAAACAAAATGTATATTTTAAATCGCAATGACTTGACTTCTGAGAAAACTAAAAAAAAAATATATTAAAAGAAAGTTTAAAAATGTTCTTCTGTTTTTATAGGTTTCTACAAGATCTTCAATCATTTCTAAGTCTCCCAATATTCGTTGTGGTTTTGTTTGGAATTTTTCTTCTTTGCACTGTGGCATTCCAATTGCAAAAGGTAATCATATTCTATTCATTATACTTCATTTTCTATACGAGTATGTATACTTTATTTTATATTTTATATTAGTACGTTAATATTTCAGTGAGATTATTGTTTTTTTTAATGGTTAACTAGTTCCCATATGTTAATTTACTAAACAAAAATCGGATAAGCAAATGGGTGACCGAATAACTGGCAATTACTTTTATCTTGCCAAATTTAAAATCCTGGATCAAGCAACTACAGATACAAAATGTCACAAATCAAAAGAAGAAATCGAATTAGAAATCACAGACAAATTAATACTGTTCTACATTTTCTACAGCCGAATTTACTATAAGAAATAGTTCAATTCGGAACATTCTTAAGCCCATGAGTTTCTCTCTTGGAAAATGATTCTTGAGTAAATTCTAAGAAAGAAATTGTTCTGCAGTAAAGGTTGTATCTCATCATTTGTCATGAAGCTGAAGATCGCTGCATGGAAAGAAAATAATTTGTTAAGGACATGATCTCTCCGTACTTTTAAAATAAAATAAAAAAAAAAAAAAATATTTGAATGGCTGATTATCGTTACGAGAGGAAAATATTGAGCTGGGTAAAGCATTCTACATACAGTACTGTCTGGGTCGCGTGAACTAATTATTGCACAGGCTGTCCATGCTAACCAGGTTGTTCACGCTATCCAATATTTTACCTATCAAGAAAAACAAACTTCGACAACAGTTTCCGAACTTTAATTAAAGTTTTATTTTACTTTGTTTTTCATTTAAAATAATCTTTAATACATTTTTTTTTTTTTATTTGCCAGCACCTTCTGCACAGCCTTTTCACGAAGTTTTTTTAACATTATGATATCTGAATAGTCAGACGTATTTTCTTCAGCCCACTCTATCCCCTTATCAAATATCTGGATGGCTTCTGACGCAGTTATTTTGGTTTGATTCGGAGTTTCGTCAGTTTCATCTTCATCAGATGATATTAGCTCGCTTTCATCTTCATTTGGCTCTACTCTATCATCAATAGCGTTCTTGAAATGTCGAAAAACAAATTGCACTGAAAAGAAGCAAACAAACAGGAGCGAGTTTCACGTGTTCAAATGTAAATAGTTTTTTTTTTCATTGGAATCAGTACAAATATTATGAACAAAAACGAGTATGCGGTGCAAAAATGTTTTTGAACGTGTGTATAAAACTACGATGTCTAAAATAAAGGGAAATCCCCGAAATGGGAGCATAAATTTGATGTTCATGCTATCGAGGTTTTTGTTGTTCACGCTATAGAGTGCTCAGTATGAAACAATTGGTGTTCATGCGAGCCAGGTGTTCACGCAGCCTAGTGTTCACGCTACCCAGACAGCACTGTACATATATGTGTTTTTTTCAACCAAATAAACGATTTAACGACAGGAGACAGCATTGAATTTGTGAAGCATTAAATTCTACATGTTTTTTCGTTCCCCATCTGACAATGCTATCAAAATCAGAATTCAATGAGCTTATCATACTGTAATATCTTTCCAAGGTTCGTTAAATAAAACTTATTACTGTTTCTAATATTTCTTCTTTATTTACACTTTTCAAATCAAAACAATAAATCTCAATTTATAATCAACTCTAATACTTTTATTCCAACTTAAATCCACTTCTTTAATTACACTTTCCACAATCCAATAGTTCAGCTTTGCACACTTTCATAATCGAAAATAAACTGTGTCCCGCTCACCGTGAACACTCCCTTTTATACTCAAACCAGTTGTTCTAGAAGGTTCTTGTCCAGAAGGGGAAATTCTTATGGGGGTAGAATGTTCTAGTACTTTGGAATTAGGGGAAATTTAGATGCGATGGAAAAGAGCTTTTTGTTTTGTTCCCTCACAAAGCAGATATGTAATTCCCAACAGATGGCGCTGTAGGAGTATAAAGCTCTGTTCGCAACATTGCCCCCTTCTTAAGATTGTTCGTCCCGAACAACTCTATCACCAGCTTCGGCACTGTATCGGTGCAGTCGATCGCTATGCACAACTTTTAGCTTTCCTCTTAACCCTCTTTGAATTCGGTAAACGACATCATTGATTTTCGTGACGACAGTATAAGGGCCTTCCCAGTTTTGTTGAAGCTTCGGCGACAATCCCTTTTGACGATGTGGATTATACAGCCATACACGATCTCCTACTTGGAATCCTGTCGTGTTTGCTCTTGTGTCGTACCTTGTCTTCATTCGATCGCTGTAAGTGCTCATTCTAGTCCTGGTCCTTTCGTGGATGCCGATTAGCCTCTCTTTTAGGTCACTCACGTAATCCCCTGTTTCCTGAGACTCTTGTGGTGGGTGTCCAAACCTTATCTCACTAGGCAGGCGTATGCTTTTTCCGAACAGGATTTCAGATGGTGTTTGTCCTGTTGAGCTATGTACTGCACTTCGATAGGCCATCAAAAATAGTGGTATGTGCCTATCCCAGTTTCTTTGGTTGTCGCCTACGACCTTAGTGAGGTGCTCTTTTAACGTCCTGTTGAATCTCTCGACCATTCCATCAGATTGCGGGTGAAGTGGTGTGGTTCTCGTTTTCTTAATGCCAAGGAACGCGCACACCTCTTGGAATATGTTCGACTCAAAGTTCCTTCCTTGGTCAGAATGGAGCTCCATAGGCACACCGAACCTGCTTACCCAGTTAGACACAATCTGGTCGGCCACGGTCTTGGCTTCTTGGTTCGGGATAGCGTATGCCTCAGGCCATTTGCTGAAGTAATCCATTAGCACCAGAATGTATTTGTTTCCATCATTCGTTTCCGGAAATGGGCCAGCTACATCAACAGCAATCCTTTCAAACGGTGAGCCAACATTATATTGCATCATTTTTCCTTGCAGTTTTCTACCAGGGCCTTTGGTTGCAGCACAAGCGTCACAATTTCGGCACCACTTTTCAACGTCGTCTCTTGCATGCAACCAGTAGAATCGTTGTCTCACTTTTTCTAACGTCTTGTTGACTCCCAAATGGCCTCCTGAAGGTCCATCATGCATTTCTCGAAGAACCTCTTTAATTTTTGATTGAGGTAACACAAGCTGCATCACATAGGATTTACCATCAGCGGACTCCCATTTACGCCGAAGAACACCTTCTCGCACATGAAGTGAGTCCTATTGTGCCCAATAGGCCTTTAAAACTGGACTCCTATCGGAAATGTCATTCCATGCGGGTTTTTCTTCATGTTCTTTCCATGCGAGAAGAGGTTCAATGTCGGGGTCTTCTTGTTGAGCAGATCTTATTTCCTCATTGCTCCATCCACAAATGGGGTCAGCCCTTATTCGCAAAATGTTGATGGATTCCTTTTCTTCTTGTCGCCTACAATGCTTGCAGTCTATTTTACAAGGCCTTCGGGATAGCGCGTCGGCATTTGAGTGCAGCTTTCCCCTTCGGTGTTGGATTTCATAATCGTAAGTCTGCAGTCTTTCTATCCACCTTGCGACTTGTCCTTCTGGGTTCTTGAAGTTCAACAACCAGTTAAGAGCACCATGATCGGTTCGTAGAAGAAACTTCTGTCCATAGATGTATTTATGGAAGTGTTTCGTTGCCAAGATGAGTACCAAGAGTTCTCTTCTGGTCACACAGTAGTTTCTTTCGGTCTTTGACAGTACTGTAATATCTTTCCAAGGTTCGTTAAATAAAACTTATTACTGTTTCTAATATTTCTTCTTTATTTACACTTTTCAAATCAAAACAATAAATCTCAATTTATAATCAACTCTAATACTTTTATTCCAACTTAAATCCACTTCTTTAATTACACTTTCCACAATCCAATAGTTCAGCTTTACACACTTTCATAATCGAAAATAAACTGTGTTCCGCTCACCGTGAACACTCCCTTTTATACTCAAACCAGTTGTTCTAGAAGGTTCTTGTCCAGAAGGGGAAATTCTTATGGGGGTAGAATGTTCTAGTACTTTGGAATTAGGGGAAATTTAGATGCGATGGAAAAGAGCTTTTTGTTTTGTTCCCTCACAAGCAGATATGTAATTCCCAACAGATGGCGCTGTAGGAGTATAAAGCTCTGTTCGCAACATTGCCCCCTTCTTAAGATTGTTCGTCCCGAACAACTCTATCACCAGCTTCGGCACTGTATCGGTGCAGTCGATCGCTATGCACAACTTTTAGCTTTCCTCTTAACCCTCTTTGAATTCGGTAAACGACATCATTGATTTTCGTGACGACAGTATAAGGGCCTTCCCAGTTTTGTTGAAGCTTCGGCGACAATCCCTTTTGACGATGTGGATTATACAGCCATACACGATCTCCTACTTGGAATCCTGTCGTGTTTGCTCTTGTGTCGTACCTTGTCTTCATTCGATCGCTGTAAGTGCTCATTCTAGTCCTGGTCCTTTCGTGGATGCCGATTAGCCTCTCTTTTAGGTCACTCACGTAATCCCCTGTTTCCTGAGACTCTTGTGGTGGGTGTCCAAACCTTATCTCACTAGGCAGGCGTATGCTTTTTCCGAACAGGATTTCAGATGGTGTTTGTCCTGTTGAGCTATGTACTGCACTTCGATAGGCCATCAAAAATAGTGGTATGTGCCTATCCCAGTTTCTTTGGTTGTCGCCTACGACCTTAGTGAGGTGCTCTTTTAACGTCCTGTTGAATCTCTCGACCATTCCATCAGATTGCGGGTGAAGTGGTGTGGTTCTCGTTTTCTTAATGCCAAGGAACGCGCACACCTCTTGGAATATGTTCGACTCAAAGTTCCTTCCTTGGTCAGAATGGAGCTCCATAGGCACACCGAACCTGCTTACCCAGTTAGACACAATCTGGTCGGCCACGGTCTTGGCTTCTTGGTTCGGGATAGCGTATGCCTCAGGCCATTTGCTGAAGTAATCCATTACCACCAGAATGTATTTGTTTCCATCATTCGTTTCCGGAAATGGGCCAGCTACATCAACAGCAATCCTTTCAAACGGTGAGCCGACATTATATTGCATCATTTTTCCTTGCAGTCTTCTACCAGGGCCTTTGGTTGCAGCACAAGCGTCACAATTTCGGCACCATTTTTCAACGTCGTCTCTTGCATGCAACCAGTAGAATCGTTGTCTCACTTTTTCTAACGTCTTGTTGACTCCCAAATGGCCTCCTGAAGGTCCATCATGCATCTCTCGAAGAACCTCTTTGATTTTCGATTGAGGTAACACAAGCTGCATTACATAGGATTTACCATCAGCGGACTCCCATTTTCGCCGAAGAACACCTTCTTGCACATGAAGTGAGTCCCATTGTGCCCAATAGGCCTTTAAAATTCGACTCCTATCGGAAATGTCATTCCATGCGGGTTTTTCTTCATGTTCCTTCCATGCAAGAAGAGGTTCAATGTCGGGGTCTTCTTGTTGAGCAGATCTTATTTCCTCATTGCTCCATCCACAAATGGGGTCAGCCCTTATTCGCAAAATGTTGATGGATTCCTTTTCTTCTTGTCGCCTACAATGCTTGCAGTCTATTTTACAAGGCCTTCGGGATAGCGCGTCGGCATTTGAGTGCAGCTTTCCCCTTCGGTGTTGGATTTCATAATCGTAAGTCTGCAGTCTTTCTATCCACCTTGCGACTTGTCCTTCTGGGTTCTTGAAGTTCAACAACCAGTTAAGAGCACCATGATCGGTTCGTAGAAGAAACTTCTGTCCATAGATGTATTTATGGAAGTGTTTCGTTGCCAAGATGAGTGCCAAGAGTTCTCTTCTGGTCACACAGTAGTTTCTTTCGGTCTTTGACAGTACTTTGCTGAAATAGGCGACAACCTTTTCTTCGCCATTGTGCACTTGTGACAGAACAGCGCCGACTCCTACGTTGCTTACATCAGCATCAATGATAAAAGGCTTGCCTGGAGTCGGATAGATCAGCACCGGAGCATTGCATAGACGGTATTTCAGTTCTTGGAAGGCTTTTTCACACTCACCTGACCATTTAAACTGCTTGTTCTTTTCCGTAAGCTGATGCAAACTCTTCGCAATTCCGGCAAAGTTCTTAACAAAACGTCTGTAATAAGTAGCAAGACCAAGAAAACTTCGTAGTTGATGTTTGTCCTGTGGTGTTGGCCAATTTTTGACGGTGTCAACTTTTTCAGGATCAGTCTTGACTCCTTGGGACGAGATGATATGTCCCAAATACTTTACTTCAGTCTGGAACAGTGCACATTTTTCTGGGTTCAGTTTAAGGTTAGCCTCTCGAAGTCTCTGGAACACACCCTTTAGGTTCTTACAGTGTTGGTCGTATGTCTTTCCATAAACGATAACATCATCCAAGTAGACAAGACAAGTTTTCCACGTCAGACCTTGAAGGACACACTCCATCAAACGCTCAAATGTTGCCGGAGCGTTGCAAAGACCAAATGGCATCACGTTGAACTGCCACAGCCCATTACCTGTGGAGAACGCTGTCTTTTCTCGATCTTCAGGGTGAATTTCAACTTGCCAATATCCACTTTTCAAGTCCAGTGTTGAAAACCAGTGTGCTCCTTCCATCGCATCTAAGGTGTCACTAATTCTTGGAAGGGGTAGCTGTCTTTCTTGGTTATGTCATTCAACCTTCGGTAGTCAACACAAAACCGTGTACTTCCGTCCTTCTTTTTGACTAGGACCACTGGTGACGCCCAAGGACTTTTGGAGTTCTCAATCAAACCATCCTTCTTCATGGTGGTAATCATTTCCTCAGCTTCACCTTGTTTGGCCAGTGGCAGACGTCTTGCGGGCTGACGAATGGGCCTTGCATCTCCTGTATTTATTCGATGCTGCACCATTTGTGTCCTTCCATATTTTCCGTTTGGTGAAGCGAAAATGTCAGCATACTCGTTCAGAAGGCTTTCTGCCGTTTTAACCTGACGTTGGTCTAGGTTAGATGAATTAAGTATCTTTGCCTTGATGCTATTGAGCTCCTCAGGGTTTAATGTCGTTCTCGGTGTTTCAGCGTCAATTCGTGTTATGGCTGCGACAGATTCGCACTTACCGATAACTTCTCCTTTCACTAACTTCACATCGTACGGTTTGGTGTTGAGTATCCGTACGGGGACCATATTGTTCTTCGGAGCCACAAGTGTCTTCCCAATGATGACGTTTTGGGAAGAACAATCTGGGCCTGGTTCCACCATTAGGTATCGATGGCGTCCACACTCACCTTCTACTTTTGTCCAAACGAATACCTCAGAAGAAGTAGGAATAATCACGTCTTCTTTGATGACAGTCCTTAGAGTTGTTGTTCCTTCGTGCCCATAGATCATTGGAATCTCTGTATTCTGGTATTTGAGTACCTGGGGCCTGTTTCTCAGATCATACACATCATACATTTCATACAACATACAAAATTTTCATACATCATACACATCATACAATTTTCTGTTTCTCAGATTTCACTGGAAGTGTTGTATGATATTTGTATTGTTGTATGATGTGTATGATTCTGACATTTCATTATTATTTGAGTGTTAAATTAATATAAATATATAAATATATAATTAGGAATTACTATATTCATTAATAAATTAATAACTGTAATTGATTATGATAATAGTTGATTACAAAATTAAAATTCTTGAAAGAATCAGAAAAATGCTTCTATGGTTCATAAATGAACAAATTAATTTTAAAAACTAACAGCACTAGCTTCATGGCTTAAGGCTGGGGGTTCTATTTATTTTTAGTCTTCTAGGTGGATTTCACTTCAAACATGAAATTCTCTTGTTAAACTATGAGATAATTTGGATTTGTGAGTGTCAAGCCAGTGAACTTTCCACAAATAAAATGTCTTGTTTTCAAAGAAATGACTGCACACTAGAATTGTTTGTTCTTTTGACGACTGTAGAAAAGAAAACAATGAAAATTAATTCAAAATTGTTATAATTTTATTAGTTCAAAAAATACTAACTTTTGTATATTTCCTTTTCATGTTGTTCATGCAGTTTACAACAGAATTTTGTGTTGTATTAAATGTATGAAAATTTGTAGGTTAATTTGCTGTATTATGTGTATGATAAATTTCTGAGAAACAGAATCATACAACATTCCAATATTTCCAGTGTAATCTTCGGTCACACATTGTTGTATGACAGCGGATCATACAAAAAATCTGAGAAACAGAAATCATACAGCAGAACTGTCAATATCATACAATGTATGATGTGTATGATTTGAGAAACAGGCCCCTGGTTGCCAATATCCAAAATTACTCGATGTTCTTTCATGAAGTCCATGCCTATGATGCATTCGTCACATATATCTGCCACCAAAAATTTGTGTGAGAATTCTAGATCTGCAATTCGAATTCTAAGTCGGACTTCACCATAAACCCTAGCTGCTTCTCCTGTGGCAGTTCTCAGACGGTAGCTATTGGTGTTGTGTAGCCAATTCAGGTGCACTAGGTCTTGACGCACAATGGAGGCGGTGGCACCGGTGTCGATGGTGACCACACGTTTGTTGCCATTTAAAGTTGCCTCGACAGTCAGACTTTTATTGTCTCGTTTAGTCTGGGAGACCTGGATGGTGTTTCTGTGGCCATCGATACCAGAAATCAGCTTCTGCCCCTCGAAGTTAGTTCTTACTTGTTGGGAAACTGTTCGGGAAGTAACACTGGTGTTATTGTTACCTTGTTCTGGGTTTGAAACTCCGTGTCCACAATGTTGACAAGCTCTTCTTGGTGGTAATCGACATTGACGCTGTAAATGTCCAGTCTTATTGCAATTCCAGCACTTTGCAAGTCCGTTTCGTTGGTCCCTTTGGACATCAGTTCTTTGGCATGAGCATTCTTCGACGATGGCTTCTCTAAGTCGATGTACTCCGTGAGAAGCTTGCTCAGCTGCTTCCATTGTCAAGGCAAATGCTAATGTTTCAGAAAGCGTTCGTTTTCCAGCAGTTCGCACGGCCCTTTGAAGATGTATGTCGGAAATGGCGCGAACAAATGCCTCAACTGCAAACTGGTTACAGATTTCCTCTCCAACATCTGGATATGCAAGATAAACAAGCCTTTCAATGTCCGCTTGCAGTTGTTGTAGAGTTTCGCCCCTCTTCTGAACTCTGGAATTGAGTTGCACTTTGAAGACTTCTTTCATGTGACTGTTACCAAAGCGTTTGTCTATAGCTAAAACCAAGGAATTGAAGTCGCCGCTCTTATCTGCTGGTATGGTTTGCAACAACTCAGCAGCTGCTCCTCTAAGTGCAAGAGTTAAGGCTATATACTTGTCAGCCTCATCCCAGCCATTTGTTGTCGAAGCTGCATCGAATTGCTTCTTGTATATAGACCAAGAAGTTTGTCCATCAAAGGTTGGAGGTTGCATCTCCTTTTTCCTCAATGTTTCTCCAGAACTTTCCCGAATCTTTATATTCCGAATGCGATCTAGCTCTTTTGAAAACGTCTCCATTTTGTTGTCGACTTGATTCTCTAGCAATGAAACACGTTCATCAAGTGCAGACACATTATTCTCGATGTTAACAAGTTTGCCTTCTAGCATGTTTCTCTGCTCTTCGAGAAGGTCTTTTTGTTCGCTATGCTGTTTGTCAAGGCGTTCGAGAATATTCTTCTGTTCATTTTTCTGTTCATTTCGTTGCTCTTCGAGACGTTCGAGAACATTCTTTTGTACATTCTCCTGTTCTTTCTTTTGTTCATTTCGTTGCTCTTCGAGACGCTCAAGCAGAAGACTAAACATATTTGAAACATCTACATTTTTACTTACGTCCACTTCCTCAGCGACAGCTTCAAAGACGAAAATGTCCGGGTCTTCATTTTCATTTTGTTGTTTCAAATATTCGGCCAAACGCAGAACAAGCTCATTTTTCGATCCTGCTCTAGAAAGTTCTCGCTTGCCTAATTCACTTTTCAGCTCATTACAGTTGAGCTCTTTTAGTAACTTGCTCATTTTTATTATTATTATTTTTTTTTTTTTCCACACTTCACTGCACAATAAGTTTTATTCCACTTTTCTGACACCAATGTAATATCTTTCCAAGGTTCGTTAAATAAAACTTATTACTGTTTCTAATATTTCTTCTTTATTTACACTTTTCAAATCAAAACAATAAATCTCAATTTATAATCAACTCTAATACTTTTATTCCAACTTAAATCCACTTCTTTAATTACACTTTCCACAATCCAATAGTTCAGCTTTACACACTTTCATAATCGAAAATAAACTGTGTTCCGCTCACCGTGAACACTCCCTTTTATACTCAAACCAGTTGTTCTAGAAGGTTCTTGTCCAGAAGGGGAAATTCTTATGGGGGTAGAATGTTCTAGTACTTTGGAATTAGGGGAAATTTAGATGCGATGGAAAAGAGCTTTTTGTTTTGTTCCCTCACAAGCAGATATGTAATTCCCAACAGATGGCGCTGTAGGAGTATAAAGCTCTGTTCGCAACAGTACTTTGCTGAAATATGCGACAACCTTTTCTTCGCCATTGTGCACTTGTGACAGAACAGCGCCGACTCCTACGTTGCTTGCATCAGCATCAATGATAAAAGGCTTGCCTGGAGTCGGATAGATCAGCACCGGAGCATTGCATAGACGGTATTTCAGTTCTTGGAAGGCTTTTTCACACTCACCTGACCATCTAAACTGCTTGTTCTTTTCCGTAAGCTGATGCAAACTCTTCGCAATTCCGGCAAAGTTCTTAACAAAACGTCGGTAATAAGTAGCAAGACCAAGAAAACTTCGTAGTTGATGTTTGTCCTGTGGTGTTGGCCAATTTTTGACGGTGTCAACTTTTTCAGGATCGGTCTTGACTCCTTGGGACGAGATGATATGTCCCAAATACTTTACTTCAGTCTGGAACAGTGCACATTTTTCTGGGTTCAGTTTAAGGTTAGCCTCTCGAAGTCTCTGAAACACACCCTTTAGGTTCTTACAGTGTTGGTCGTATGTTTTTCCATAAACGATAACATCATCCAAGTAGACAAGGCAAGTTTTCCACGTCAGGCCTTGAAGGACGCACTCCATCAAACGCTCAAATGTTGCCGGAGCGTTGCAAAGACCAAACGGCATTACCTTGAACTGCCAGAGCCCATTACCTGTGGAGAACGCTGTCTTTTCTCGATCTTCAGGGTGAATTTCAACTTGCCAATATCCACTTTTCAAGTCCAGTGTTGAAAACCAGTGTGCTCCTTCCATCGCATCTAAGGTGTCACTAATTCTTGGCAGGGGGTAGCTGTCTTTCTTGGTTACGTCATTCAACCTTCGGTAGTCAACACAAAACCGTGTACTTCCGTCCTTCTTTTTGACTAGGACCACTGGTGACGCCCAAGGACTTTTGGAGTTTTCAATCAAACCATCCTTCTTCATGGTGGTAATCATTTCCTCAGCTTCACCTTGTTTGGCGAGTGGCAGACGTCTTGCGGGCTGACGAATGGGCCTTGCATCCCCTGTATTTATTCGATGCTGAACCATTTGTGTCCTTCCATATTTTCCGTTTGGTGAAGCGAAAATGTCAGCATACTCGTTCAGAAGGATTTCTGCCGTTTTAACCTGATGTTGGTCTAGGTTAGATGAATTGAGTATTTTTGCCTTCATCCTATTGAGCTCCTCAGGGTTTAATGTCGTTCTCGGTGTTTCAGCGTCAATTCGTGTTATGGCTGCGACAGATTCGCACTTACCGATAACTTCTCCTTTCACTAACTTCACATCGTACGGTTTGGTGTTGAGTATCCGTACGGGGACCATATTGTTCTTCGGAGCCACAAGTGTCTTCCCAATGATGACGTTTTGGGAAGAACAATCTGGGCCTGGTTCCACCATTAGGTATCGATGGCGTCCACACTCACCTTCTACTTTTGTCCAAACGAATACCTCAGAAGAAGTAGGAATAATCACGTCTTCTTTGATGACAGTCCTTAGAGTTGTTGTTCCTTCGTGCCCATAGATCATTGGAATCTCTGTATTCTGGTATTTGAGTACCTGGTTGCCAATATCCAAAATTACTCGATGTTCTTTCATGAAGTCCATGCCTATGATGCATTCGTCACATATATCTGCCACCAAAAATTTGTGTGAGAATTCTAGATCTGTAATTCGAATTCTAAGTCGGACTTCACCATAAACCCTAGCTGCTTCTCCTGTGGCAGTTCTCAGACGGTAGCTATTGGTGTTGTGTAGCCAATTCAGGTGCACTAGGTCTTGACGCACAATGGAGGCGGTGGCACCGGTGTCGATGGTGACCACACGTTTGTTGCCATTTAAAGTTGCCTCGACAGTCAGACTTTTATTGTCTCGTTTAGTCTGGGAGACCTGGATGGTGTTTCTGGGGCCATCGATACCAGAAATCAGCTTCTGCTCCTCGAAGTTAGTTCTTACTTGTTGGGAAACTGTTCGGGAAGTAACACTGGTGTTATTGTTACCTTGTTCTGGGTTTGAAACTCCGTGTCCACAATGTTGACAAGCTCTTCTTGGTGGTAATCGACATTGACGCTGTAAATGTCCAGTCTTATTGCAATTCCAGCACTTTGCAAGTCCGTTTCGTTGGTTCCTTTGGACATCAGTTCTTTGGCATGAGCATTCTTCGACGATGGCTTCTCTAAGTCGATGTACTCCGTGAGAAGCTTGCTCAGCTGCTTCCATTGTCAAGGCAAACGCTAATGTTTCAGAAAGCGTTCGTTTTCCAGCAGTTCGCACGGCCCTTTGAAGATGTATGTCGGAAATGGCGCGAACAAATGCCTCAACTGCAAACTGGTTACAGATTTCCTCTCCAACATCTGGATATGCAAGATGAACAAGCCTTTCAATGTCCGCTTGCAGTTGTTGTAGAGTTTCGCCCCTCTTCTGAACTCTGGAATTGAGTTGCACTTTGAAGACTTCTTTCATGTGGCTGTTACCAAAGCGTTTGTCTATAGCCAAAACCAAGGAATTGAAGTCGCCGCTCTTATCTGCTGGTATGGTTTGCAACAACTCAGCAGCTGCTCCTCTAAGAGCAAGAGTTAAGGCTATATACTTGTCAGCCTCATCCCAGCCATTTGTTGTGGAAGCTGCCTCGAATTGCTTCTTGTATATAGACCAAGAAGTTTGTCCATCAAAGGTTGGAGGTTGCATCTCTTTTTTTCTCAAAGCTTCCCCAGAACTTTCCCGAATCTTTATGTTTCGAACACGGTCTAACTCTTTTGAAAACGTCTCCATTTTGTTGTCGACTAGCAATGAAACACGTTCATCTAACACTTTTGAAAACGTCTCCATTTTGTTGTCGACTTGATTCTCCAGCAATGAAACACGTCCATCAAGTGCAGATACATTATTCTCGATGTTAACAAGCTTGCCTTCTAGCATGTTTCTCTGCTCTTCGAGAAGGTCCTTTTGTTCGCTATGCTGTTTATCAAGGCGTTCGAGAATATTCTTTTGTTCATTTCGTTGCTCTTCGAGACGTTCGAGAACATTCTTTTGTTCATTCTTTTGTTCATTTCGTTGCTCTTCGAGACGTTCGAGAACATTCTTTTGTTCATTCTTCTGTTCATTTCGTTGCTCTTCGAGACGTTCGAGAACATTCTTTTGTTCATTTCGTTGCTCTTCGAGACGTTCGAGAACATTCTTTTGTTGCTGAAGCAGAAGACTAATCATATTTGAAACATCTACATTTTTACTTACGTCTGCTTCCTCAGCGTCAGTTTCAAAGACGAAGATGTCCGGGTCTTCATTTTGCTGTTTCAAATATTCGGCCAAACGCAGAACAAGCTCATTTTTCGATCCTGCTCTAGAAAGTTCTCGCTTGCCTAATTCACTTTTCAGCTCATTACAGTTGAGCTCTTTTAGTAACTTGCTCATTTTTTTATTTTACTATTATTTTTTTTTTTTTTTTCCACACTTCACTGCACAATAAGTTTTATTCCACTTTTCTGACACCAATGTAATATCTTTCCAAGGTTCGTTAAATAAAACTTATTACTGTTTCTAATATTTCTTCTTTATTTACACTTTTCAAATCAAAACAATAAATCTCAATTTATAATCAACTCTAATACTTTTATTCCAACTTAAATCCACTTCTTTAATTACACTTTCCACAATCCAATAGTTCAGCTTTGCACACTTTCATAATCGAAAATAAACTGTGTCCCGCTCACCGTGAACACTCCCTTTTATACTCAAACCAGTTGTTCTAGAAGGTTCTTGTCCAGAAGGGGAAATTCTTATGGGGGTAGAATGTTCTAGTACTTTGGAATTAGGGGAAATTTAGATGCGATGGAAAAGAGCTTTTTGTTTTGTTCCCTCACAAAGCAGATATGTAATTCCCAACAGATGGCGCTGTAGGAGTATAAAGCTCTGTTCGCAACAATACGATGCCGTTGCAAATACACATCTGAAGAACAAGGATGTGCATCTGAGAACCTGAGAGTACTGTCATCAGCAAAACATTTTATTGGATTAGAAGTTTCTGAAAAAAGATCATTGATGAATATGAGAAACAGAATCGGAGACAAAACGGAGCCATGTGGCACACCAGCATTTATGTTATGAACTTTCAACTCACAACCATCCAATACAACTTGAATTGAACGGTTCGAAATTCGAATTCTAATCCATCGAAAAGAGAGTCATCAATGCCAAATGCACGCATCTTCGATAAGAGAGCTTGATGCCAAACTCTATAAAATGCCTTTGAAATACCAAGTGCAATAATCTTACTCTCTACAAAACAATGTGAAGATCTTCAAGATATTTCTTCAGCTGATAATGCATCAGCGTTTCCATGACCTTAGAAAAAGTGATATAAGTGCAATTGGACGACAGTTAGAGGGGGGAGAAGATTCGCCTTTTTTAGCGACAGGATGAACAAATGCTGTTTCCATTGAATCGGAAAGATACCAGTAGAGTAGGATAGATAGAAAAGTTTACGCAATGGTTTTGCCAGCGTTGAAGAACACCTCTTGAGAACAATGGGAGGAATACTATTATATCTGGGCCAGCGGATTTGTGTATATCGAGATCTTTCAGTACTCTTGCAACTGTACGAGTGCGAAAAAACGTTTGTCCCTCAAATCATTTACGCTCTTAAATACAGGAGGAGTCATGACACTTTCTAGAAGCTTCTAATTAACAGCAACCTGCGCTGTTAGCAAATTATCTTGTTTTTGTGATCTGACATACGGAGTGTCAATGAAGACGAGTGTTGTAACCGAAGACGAAGTAGTATTTCGTAAAAAAAATGTTCTACTTGTAGTATTTGTTGCCTTTATTGTTAATCATGTAAAAATTCGATTCGTCGAAAATTATCGTTACAGGGTTTTCTAGCTTATTTGAACTTATTCCGGTTTTCCTAAACAGGATTGGCCTTAACTAAGAAAACTTACGTCTCTAACCCTAATAACCTCCTTAAGTAACTTTTCAAAGCTCGTGCAAGAATTCTTATTTCTTTTATTTCTTAGATTATATTTTTTCAGAAACCGTTTTACATACATTTTCATAATGTTTTTTTAAGTTTTGTATTACATATTTGGATGCTAATAGTTTTATATTTTCTAGAACGGCATTAGCGTTGATACCCTAGAGTATTTTTTCTGGCTTTTGGCTCAATGTTTAGAATTTTTTGTTATTGGTACATTTGGACAGCGCTGCACAGATGCGGTGAGTTTGATAGCCTATCTTTATATTTTATCGATAATTAATAGTTTTTTTTTTGTTTGTTTTATAACAGGCTGCTGAAATGGGAAACTCATACTACATGTGCAACTGGGAATCACTACTCGCTCATGGAGATGTTGTGGAGAACGTAAAGCTTATTAAAAATATTAGTTTTACAATTTTTCGAGCTCGAAAATCTGTCCATCTTGATGGACTGAATTTTATGATTCTATCACTCGAGAGTATTGGTTCTGTAAGTTTTTTATTTAAAGCGAAATAGAAAAATAATTTGGTTTTATCAAAGCTCGAAGTAGTTAATATTTTATCGGTTACGCTGGTTTGAAAGAAAATCATGTAAAATTCAGCGAAAGACGAAAAAGAATCTGGCCGAAGGTTGATTAAGAAATGTTAGCCGGAACTTAGGGTTTCGCGACCAAATTAAAATTAAAATTTATGTTTTGAAATTAATCATTTTAATTCTATTGCTTTTTTAATTTTTTCGTCTTTCAACTTAATTTTATTCAATTTAATTAATTTTTGTTTAATTAAGTTCACCAGAATTAACATTTAATCAGTTTTCATGTAAACTAAAACTTTTAAGCACCCTAATCTTCTGACTTTTATTTCGTTCGTTAATCGGTTTGTTGTTTAGACGTTTTATAAACATACGGTTTATAATTTTTTTTATCCATACATTTCTCGATCATTACAAAACAGTTACAATTAGCCGTTAAAATTCATCCTCGGTTGCATCGATTACCGTAGTTGACAACTTTCTCTACCCTTTTATTAAAGTTAAAACCATCGAATACCTATTTTATTTTTTTAGTATCGTGCTAACTGCTATGACTCTTTGACATTTCCAAACATCAAAATAGATCTGTTTACTTAGTGCTAATATCCTTAGCACGGAACTTGTTAGAAAATGTTTAAAATTAAGAAAGAGTTAGTACTCTACAAAAAAGTTAAGTAGTAAGTAATTAGTATGATACTAAATTCCTTAATAATAAGCTGTTTAAAATTTTGCGCCATAGTTGTTATGGTTACGTTTTGACGTCGTCGGTGTTGGGTGTCCTTTCATAAAGACAGCATATACCTATTCATGGTTTTGCCCTCTTTACCATCTTCTTCGTCTCCGTCTTAATGCTCACAAACACTCCATTTACATCATTGCTTTGTTCTTCCAATTATGTGAATATCATCGGCGTATCCGAATAATTGGACGGACTTTTGAAAGATTGTGCTTCGGTTGCGTTTACCCGGGAATTTTGCACTAATCATTCCAGAAATATGTTGAAGAAATCAAATGACAGTGTATCACAGACATCATTTGTGACCTTTGATATAGCAGCGTGTCTTCTCCATCGTCATCCTGCACAAACGAACAAGTTTTCCATACTATACATTACTCTATGCATAATAGTTCATCGAAATAGATGCTTTTATTCGCGGTTTTGAAATCGATGACAAGGTAGTATAGGTGTCTATTTGAAATTCCTGCGATTTTCCCAAGATCTGCCGTAATGTGATTATTTCAATGGTGGACTTTTCTGGTCTAAGGCCACATATTGTCTGATATGGACCTATCAGGTTATTGACGAACGGCTTCAAAAAATACGGCAGAAAGGATCTTTATGCTATGTTCAGAGCCTGCTGCTGTTGGCACAGTTCAGATGATATCCTTTCTTGAGAATCGTCAGGAAAACAATGCTGAGGTTCCATTAATCGAGTAGGTTTTTTTTCAAAACATAATTTGCAGATAAGCTGGTGCATACTCCCAATCAAGTAATCGGCTCCACCGACTTTCAATTTGGATGACGGACGGTTGACTGACCAGAAGATCTCCATGTTTTTTTGTGGATGTTTGAACTGCGTACCAACTACCAGAACGTCTAGCCCCACAGCAAAGGTGTACCAGTCTGAATCTGTTATTGGAGGTAGTGCCGTGCAGAATGTTCTTTGTAGCATAGCACTATATCGCAGTCTTTTGATTTTCGTCTCCCCGGTTTACAAGTACTGCAAGTACAATTTTTCGTCGTCTTGATAGTACTATAAGTTTTATATAAAAAGGTACTATCAAGAAGACGAAAGATTTGTGGCGACATCTTAAGTCTAGAGATAATACAAGCTGCATTTGTCTCTGCTAAATTTAATAATAAAATATTCTCTTTTTTACTACTTGTTTTGTATCTTATCCTACCCTCCCCTGTAAAATCTGGCGCTAATTTCAGTGCCACCACCAGGCTAGAGTTCGCAATACAAAATCACGCTCCATGATAATACTGTAGGTTATATATACAAAGGTATTACTAAGTATTTTTCAGCTAGTTAAGTTTTCCTTAAGAAGCTTCTGATTATCCCTAAGAGTTTTTTCACACCTTATAAATTTGAAGAAAATTAGTTAAGTAATTTACCTCATTTATTCAGGTGTAAGTACTAATTAGTATACATGACGTGATACCTAACTACGATTAAAAAAGGCAAAAAAGTAATAATCGTTTTAACACTTCTTAATTTAAATTTAAATTCATTGAAAATAAATTATTTATTTTTAAATTAATTAACTTCTTAATTAGTTACAACTATATAATTATTATTCGTACAGTGAAACATTGGCAAACATTTCGGTAAAATAAATTAATGCTTCTTGAAACTGGAGGGAAATTAGTACATTTAGTCAACGCGTCTTCGGGCTTTGATCTGATTAAATACTAGCATATTTTTTCTTATTATTAAATTTCTATCTTTTTTCTATCTATATTTTAGGCAATGAGTTCATCGGTGTCGTACTTCATGTTTCTAAGTACTATGGAAGATATTTCAAATGCAAAAAATTAAAATATTTAAACCAGAAATGCTGTGAAGATTTATTTGCATCCAAGCACTTTTTTAAACATTATGTTAATCTTCTAGAACTAGCTGTTTTAAATAAATATATTGTGTAACTAAGCTGACATATTTGTACAATATGTAAACAAAGGACAAGTTGAAACGTCTTTTCAACTCCAACTACTCGTATCAATATCAAAAATGAAGATAATTTGTTGCCAAGCCATTTGATTCTGACTAATAAGCATTCGAACGGGAAAGTTTTAGAATGAATGCAGACGTACATAATATGTATACGAGTGAACATTCTTATGTCGATTTCCTTTACACATGAGAATTCAATTTCTGTGTGAAGATTTCGATCTCTCGACAGATTTTACGTTACTTCACACCAAATAAATCGATTTTTTTCGACAGAGATCAAATCCTTCGAATCCGTATTTGAAGAGGGATTTACAAGTATACAAAATACGCACACCAAAACAAAAAAATTGACAAAGGATCGAAATCCATAGTGTGTAAAGGAAATCGACATTACTTTCGACACACATGTGAAACAAAATGCTATTGTTTGATGCCGCATATAAATATTAGAATAAGCAGTTTTTTTTTTTTGGAATATTTAAGTTTCAAACATACAGCCAGGTTCCAAAAATCCAAATGAAAACGAATTTCCAAATTGAGTGAATCTGTTTTCAGTGTTCTACATTTAACTCACTTTCATAATTTCGTATAATTTTAAGTGAAATTGAAAACGGCTTTCATCTGTCACTTCTCAGTTGGAAAATACAAAACTATTTTGTTTGTGAGGTTTTTGGACTGCTATCAAAATTTTGTGTATATATTCATTTTGATAAAAGTAATTCTTTAAATTATTGTAATGACTAAGCGTAAATATGCACAAGGAAGGCACATTTTGGGAAATCATTTAAGCCCATTAGGAATTGATGACGCTGCATATGTGGTTAAAAGATTTTTGTATCATACTACTGACTTGATAAACGTTTCTCTGAGCATTTTATAATAAATGATAAGTTCACATATCTAGATCTGATCCAATTTAAATAACCTGAAAATCGAGAAAATCTAAATCTGGAACAAGGAAATTTAAATCAATTTTACTTCGACAAAAATGAAATCGATATCGGTAAAAGTGAATTGTAGAACACACAACTTTATATTGTATCGATTTCAATAATTATTAATTTGAAAACTAGAATTCAGTCAACTTAATTTGCTAAACTTTACTTGCGAATCAGCTTTATAACTTAATCTTTTTATAGGCTCCCGCGCCCGGAAATGAAGCCAGAGGAAATTACGCTAATTTTTTATTTGGAAAAAAACGCCAAAATTTTGTTCATAAAAATTCTGGGCTGTTTTCCTAGGAAAAAAGGCCAGAATTAGTTTGAACAAAATTTTGGCGGTTTTCCAAACAAAAAACTTTTTAGAAATGGAAAAAGGCCAGAAAATAAAGTTTGAAAAAAAACAGCAGAAATAAAATTTCTGGCGTTTTTTTTTTTTATTTTTCGTTTGGAAAAAAGCCAGAAAACTGTATTTTACATTAATTAAGCATACTCTAAGCGAAGCAACGGAGTTGCGTGAGCGGGTGTGAAACCCGAAAAGGGAACTAAAATCCAGAAAACCCGTGAAGCGGGCTACACAAGATACTGTTGCCCGAAACATCGCGTCGGCCCCCCGCACTTTGTGCGCAGTAGAGCGCCCCACCTCGGCTGACTGTTATTTGTTTCTTTTTACTTCATCACATTTAAAGGTCTTATATATCGGATAACTTGTACGAGGGAAACTTAGTGTTAGACAGTGTGCGGTCAATAGAACAGATAGACCAGGTTACCGATACATTTGAACAAACAATCAAGCGCGCTGCTGAGATTTCAATTCCAAAGACCCAACATACATTTCTTAACTCAAACCTCAAACCGCTGCCAGAAAATATTTTATACTTGACTCGATTGCGAAATTCTGAGAGAAGGAAGTGGATTCGTTATAGGTTAGACACATTTAAAACTAACCTTAAAATCCTAAACTATCGAATTAAAAATGAAATCTTAAGTTTCCGTAATACAAACTGGAACAATTTGCTATCTGGATTTGATAAAGGATCCAAACCATTTTGGAAAATCACTAAAATAATAAAGAAAAAAGGCTCTAATCTCCCTCCCCTCCGTGTGCAAAATAATGTTTATGTAACTCCGGAGGAAAAGGCAAATATTTTGGCAGAAACATTTAGTAAAAATCATCAAGTTTCAGCACACTTGAGTGACCTTCAAACTGAAAATCTTGTGAGGGATAAGCTTATGGAAGCGAGGAATCCTCCTATTAGCCAAACAAATATTTTAATCAAAAACAACCGTCTTGTTAAGAATTTAATTAAAGAGTTAAAAGTTAAAAAATCACCTGGCCTTGATGGCATCAATAATCGACTTTTAAAAGCATTACCCAAACGAGGTATAACTTACCTTACGTTTATGTTCAATCTTTTTATTATGCACTCTTATTTTCCAGAGCAGTGGAAAATAGCCAAAGTTATTCCAATTGGCAAGCCTGGTAAGCCAAAAGAAAATCCAAACAGTTATAGGCCTATAAGCTTATTAAGCACCCTAAGTAAAATATTTGAAAAGGTCTTAAAGGATCGCCTCTTAAAGCATGTCGTGGTGAAAAATATATACCCTATTGAGCAATTCGGTTTCAGAGCAGGTCACTCGACTTCTCATCAAATACTTAGAATTAAACAGTACGTAAAAAACAGCCTTAATTCAAAACGTTCAACTGGTCTAGTATTGCTAGATATTGAAAAAGCCTTCGATACAGTGTGGCACGAAGGACTTATCTTCAAACTAATTCTATATAATTTTCCTAACTACCTTATCAACATTGTTTGGAGTTTTTTGAAAAATCGAAAATTTTTCGTTTCAACCGGAATTGCAAAGTCTTCCATGCACGGTATTAGTTTTGGAGTTCCACAAGGCTCAGTACTTGGGCCCATCCTTTTCAATATTTTTATGTCAGACCTTCCCCGTTTTGGAAATAATACTGAAGTCGCCATGTTTGCAGATGATACTGCGCTTTTTGCATCATGTGTTCTCCCTCAAGAAGCACTGACTTGTTTACAGAGTTCCCTAGATACCCTTATGAACTACTTTATTAAGTGGAAAATAAAAGTTAATGCTGACAAATGTCAAGCTATGTGGTTCACTCGACGCAGAAACCAAAGTCTCCTCCCGCAATCTATGATTAAAATAAATTCCACCGATATACAATGGTCGGAACAATGTAAATACCTAGGTGTCATATTTGACAAAAAATTGACTTTTGAAAGACATATATCAACCACAATTCACAAGATTAATCTTTTAGTAAAAATTTTATATCCGTTTATAAATAAAAGGTCTAGACTTAGCATACATAATAAAATCTTAATTTTTAAAACTGTTTTCCAACCGGTGCTAACGTATGGGGCCCCAGTATGGTTTGTCTGTGCTGAGACCCACATACAAAAATTACAAATTAGTCAAAATAAAATTCTTAAGCTTATGCTTAGCTTGCCATCGTTCTATTCAACTGCCCGGCTCCACATTAGAGCAAATGTCAACCCAATTAAATTTGTTCTTTACAAACAGCAAGAAAATTTCTTTGCAAGATGTTCTTACTCAGATAATGAACTTATACTTGATCTTTAAATTTTGCTGCTCCAGTAAAATTGGGTTTATGTGCAATCTTAGTTTTTTAAGTATTATGTAAGGGTTTTTTTTTTCTTGTAGTATTTTCCCTTAAATTAATTTTTGTTGTATTAATGCTAAATTTTGTTATAAAATAATTATATTATAGATGTAAAGAATGAGGTTCTGTAACTCTTAACTTAATTAATCAATGTAAAATAACCTAAAATTTAAACTGCAAATAAATTTGAACTAACTAAAGTGTATTCTTTGAAAATAAAAAAAAAAACATTTTCTGATCTTTTTTCCAAAATCTAATTTGATTTTCTGGCCAATTTCCATTTATAAAAAAAATAGGTAAGCTATTAGGGGTATGGACTAAATGTTGGTCAAAAACATGTTATTAACGGTACCTGGCTTAGAACCTTTTTTTTTATTTTCGACTTTCTCACTAACGGCTCTAAGGAATTTAAAAAAAAAAATCTTAATATATATAAATCTCGTGTCACGATGTTTGTCCTCAATGGACTCCTAAACCACTTAACCGATTATAATAAAATTCGCACACCATGTGCAGTTCGATCCAACTTGAGAGTTGGATAGTTTAAATCTCAAATTATAGTCGCAATTTATTGCATTCATATTATAATGAAGAAAATACAGTGAAATTAAACCTGTTTTTTACTTATTTGTGCTTCATTGATCAAAACTTTATAATTTAATTTGAATATATGTACCTATGTAAGTATTATCACATAATTATAAAAAACGAACGTCTTCAAGAGAATATCATAAGAACAAGAGCAGCAGGAGAACGAGACATAGCCACAGTAGGAGCACAGGAACAATAATTTCAATTTATACATGTAAGTAATATCACATAGTTTTATAAAAGTTAATTAATATATCAATGAAAAAATGGCACAAGAGTATTTTCCCGGATATACAGAATAGTTATTTGAATCATGAATGGCTTAGTCAACGGGCGATTTTGGCAGCCAAAAACGTTGATGTTGACGAAATTAACTTCCAGATACAACAGTTGTTACCAGGCGATCTGATGTCTTTTAAATCAATCGATACTGTTGTTGATGAAAATGAAAGTGTAAATTTTCCGATTGAATTTTTAAATTCATTAGATATCCCTGGAATGCCACCACATAATCTTCGATTAAAGATTGGTTCCCCTATTATTCTCCTCCGTAATTTGAATCCACCTCAATTATGTAACGGTACGCGTTTGGTCATCAAAAAGATCACCGGAAACATTCTTGAAGCAACCATTTTGGCTGGGAAGTTTAAAGGAAAAGTGGTCCTGCTGCCACGTATTCCGATGATACCATCAGATTCTACCATACCCTTCAAAAGGCTACAGTTTCCAATTCGTTTAGCTTTCGCCATGTCTATAAATAAATCTCAAGGTCAAACAATGTCCATTTGTGGTTTAGATTTGGAAAATCCATGTTTTTCTTATGGGCAACTATATGTTGCGTGTTCACGTGTTGGGAAACCGTCGAATCTATTTGTGTTAGCTAAAGACAGGTTAACCAAAAACATTGTGCACCGATTGGTGTTAAATTAAATTGAAAGTATTTATAATTCAAAAAAATAGATATTAATGTTTAAAAGTTTAAGACTGTCTGCCTTGCCTACGTCATTCATGAGTTTAAGCGTCACATGTTATTTACTGTATTATACTGTAATTACTTATATTTGTTATAAAATTAAATGGAAATAATAAATCTTATAAATTTTTATTTCGTACCTACTGATTTATGCTTAATATCAAGTGTAAGAACATTTTAATTAATTGTGTTCAACGTACTTCCCCTTCAAATCTCAATCCAGTGAATTTGTATACCAACATCAACATTTTCGTCTTTGTTCGTAAATAATTTCATTGTACTAAAGGGTTATAGTAGTAGAAAGTCAAATAAGGAGATCACCATATTTTTTTACAAATACCATCTGTGTGAAAAAGCATAGTGGACTCCGTGACTGATGTTCTCTTATTGTTCCTCTTAGATTGTTTACTATAATGTAATATAACAAAAACTTTAGCCACAGCAATGCGTGGCCGGGTCAGCTAGTATTTTTTATAAAAAATAAATGTTAAAAAAAAGAAAAATTCTAATTTTATTTTTTGCAAAATCAATATCTTCAAAACGTGTGAACGATTATTTTTTTTAAATTATTACCGATAGTCAAATTAAGAGATGACTTTAAGATATGTGTGAGATGAACCATTATCTAATTGATTCTATATAAATAACCATACCTGCTTCGTTTTATTTCTTAGATAGATAATCTTAGATAATATTAAACAATGAAGTCGACACTCAATTCGATTATTGGTAGGACCCCATGTATGTTTATAATTGAGTAACACATTTCTTTGAACACCATAGTGAATCTTAATTTCACAAGCTTATAAATACAATTCAAGTTCTTTTTGTTTTTGTGTTAAAAATATGAACAACCCAAATCACACAAATTTCGGGGCCACCACTTTTTTATCCACTTCATATGGAATGTCCCACATACTACTATTTTATTTTCTTAATTTTTTACTTAACGTACAATGTGTGTTTATGGGCTTATCAGAAACCAATTAAGAATACGAATTTTTACTAAAGAAAACTTACACATTTTTCGATCTTTAAAATTTCAGTTGATAGATTACAAAATTTCTAAAAGTTTGTATAATTTTCTTAAAAAAGAAAAATTTAAAACCAAGTTGCCTTTATATAATTTATTTTTAATATAACATTTATAATTTCTACAATAAATTATTTCAAAATATTATATTTTCTGATATATGTAACACCTATACATATTTATATAACTATGTATGTATGTGTAAAAGAATTGTTCAGTCTTTTGGTTTGTTTTTTCTTGTATTCGTGTTGCTTATGTTCAATCATGTAAGACGTCATCCTGAAAAAGGTATTGAACAACAGCGTTAAAAATTTTTTAAAATCCTTTTGAATGATATAATTTAAAGTAATACTAAACACAAATAAGTACATTTACGTAAAATAAAAAGCACGTAAAAATTAAAGTTTGATACTGTGGAATCATTATGATGACGATGAGATATTTACAATTATCAACATCGAACTCAATGATTTTCTCAGTTATTTTTATTTAAAGCATAATGAATTGTACACGGAATAAATTCATCAATGTTTTACCTGTGTTTAACTTGGCGATGGTGTTCAGTCATGTTGTGTGGTGAAAGTATATTCCTTCTTATGAATTCCTATTTTAGGTTGTTTTATTAATGATAATTTAAGGGATATATATATGCATATAACGGGTGATTTTTTAAGAGCTTGAGAACTTTTTTAAAAAAAAAACGCATAAAATTTGCAAAATCTCATCGATTCTTTATTTGAAACGTTAGATTGGTCCATGACATTTACTTTTTGAAGATAATTTCATTTAAATGTTGACCGCGGCTGCGTCTTAGGTGGTCCATTCGGAAAGTCCAATTTTGGGTAACTTTTTCGAGCATTTCGGCCGGAATAGCCCGAATTTCTTCGGAAATGTTGTCTTCCAAAGCTGGAATAGTTGCTGGCTTATTTGTGTAGACTTTAGACTTGACGTAGCCCCACAAAAAATAGTCTAAAGGCGTCAAATCGCATGATCTTGGTGGCCAACTTACCGGTCCATTCCTTGAGATGAATTGTTCTCCGAAGTTTTCCCTCAAAATGGCCATAGAATCGCGAGCTGTGTGGCATGTAGCGCCATCTTGTTGAAACCACATGTCAACCAAGTTCAGTTCTTCCATTTTTGGCAACAAAAAGTTTGTTAGCATTGAACGATAGCGATCGCCATTCACCGTAACGTTGCGTCCAACAGCATCTTTGAAAAAATACGGTCCAATGATTCCACCAGCGTACAAACCACACCAAACAGTGCATTTTTCGGGATGCATGGGCAGTTCTTGAACGGCTTCTGGTTGCTCTTCACTCCAAATGCGGAAATTTTGCTTATTTACGTAGCCATTCAACCAGAAATGAGCCTCATCGCTGAACAAAATTTGTCGATAAAAAAGCGGATTTTCTGCCAACTTTTCTAGGGCCCATTCACTGAAAATTCGACGTTGTGGCAGATCGTTCGGCTTCAGTTCTTGCACGAGCTGTATTTTATACGGTTTTACACCAAGATATTTGCGTAAAATCTTCCATGTGGTCGAATAACACAAACCCAATTGCTGCGAACGGCGACGAATCGACATTTCACGGTCTTCAGCAACACTCTCAGAAACAGACGCAATATTCTCTTCTGTACGCACTGTACGCATTCGTGTGGTTGGTTTAATGTCCAATAAAGTAAACTGAGTGCGAAACTTGGTCACAATCGCATTAATTGTTTGCTCACTTGGTCGATTATGTAGACCATAAATCGGACGTAAAGCGCGAAACACATTTCGAACCGAACACTGATTTTGGTAATAAAATTCAATGATTTGCAAGCGTTGCTCGTTAGTAAGTCTATTCATGATGAAATGTCAAAGCATACTGAGCATCTTTCTCTTTGACACCATGTCTGAAATCCCGCGTGATCTGTCAAATACTAATGCATGAAAATCCTAACCTCAAAAAAATCACCCGTTATATATGTATTTATTTATAATAGACATTTAAATGCACAACACAAGGTGATTTACTTTGTTACACTTACTTGTTAATATAAATATATACCTACTGGTAAGTGTTTAAAAAATGTTGGTAGCTTATTTCTCAACTTATTTCTCATTTTTACATGCGATATTTTGATATGTATAGGTATTATATGGCAAGTTATGCAATCGTCAAAAAAATCGAACTTGAGATTTTGATAAAAATTGACATTATTCTGAAAGAAGAGAGCAAAAAAGTGGGTCCCGAACATCGGTCCGTCTGTCCGTTCCACTAAAGCCTAAATGTCTTGGCCGATTTTCCTTAAACTTTTTAGACAATTTTTTTTTTAATTTTAACTTTAACAGAATGAATTTTTTTAATAAAAATTTATGGAACAGTTTTTGGAAAAAAATTATTTTATAAAATTTCGGAAAAAATCGTATTGCAGGGACTGTTATTTTTGGTCTTAAAAAAAAAAACGTGTGGGGATAAAAATTTAAAAATGATATCTATACTAAGTTTAAAGAATATCGGGGAACCGTTTGGCTGTAGTAGAACAGACAGAATTGTGAGATATGATTTTTGTTACAATGTTAAGTCTGATCAAAATCTCGAGTTCGATTTTTTTAGGAATGCAAACATAACTTGCCATACAAAAGGGAGGCAGGTGATTTTAACCAATTCATAATATCTTTTGCATCTAGTGATACATTTGCTTGCTTTTTAGCATTTCTTAGAGCTAAATACGAAACTATATCATCGAAAGCCACTTATCACACAGAAAGTCACTGTTTTGTGTGGATTTTGGGCTAGCGGCATCATCGGTGCATACTTCTTTGTCTATCGGTCGATGATAACCAGTTTTGTTCGGCCCGAATTGGACGAAATGGACACCGATGACATGTGGACGTTTCGGATAACAACACCCAATCAAGTCGCGGTGGACATTTGAATGATGTTTTATTCCATACACAATGTGTTATGAAATTATTCAACGCATTTTTTACCTTAAATTAAGGACGAAAATCTTCAAATAATTAAATAAAACGAGTTATTGAAACAAAATATAAAATATAAAAAAATTGTAAATTCCAAAACTATAGTAATTACAACCGTGAGACCGTGAACTGGACCACAAGGCCGCTTCAAGAAAATTGGTTATTTGGAAAAGCTTTGAGCCGGAGACCAGGATTAAAACCCAACATTTTTTTCAAGTAAAAGTGAAAAGCAAATGGGCCCTTAACCATAGAACTATGTAGATTGATTTAAAGTACCGTATCCCATCAACTGGGATAATAATTCGAAAATAAAACAGATTATCAGACTGACACTTTTCAATAAACCACAAAGAATCTTTCTTGCTTTTTAAACAAAACTGCTTCCTCGAATTCTCTATTACAAAACCTTTTTCTCGTTTTTCTTCTCCAAATTTCATCAAATCGCTTGCTTGGATGGCTTTCTCAGAAAAAGTGAACTTTTCTAGTTAAAAACCATTCGCTGGCTCGGCCATTCCAATCAATCACACATTCTTACAAAAAACCAATCGTCACGGCTTCCTGGAGTAGCTCTCTTTCAAAACTTTCATTGTTGACTCTCAACGAAACCTTACACTCACTCTGACAGACAAGGATTCAGTTAGTTGTTGGATAACTTTCCATAACTTGTAGAATTTTAATGGCCGAGTTCAGACTAAAATCAACTTAGTTTATGGGTTCCTATTTCTTTTGGTATATTTTCTTTTTGTTATTGGTTGTTTTGCAATCGGAAATGTGCCATATAATTTAAATCAGTTCTGAGGATGTGGGCGGATACCACGCCCCCTCAAATTTTCTTTAATTTAATTCTTTCCTCTGCTTGCATGACAAGACTCATCGTTGTACAAAATTACAAAATTCTACGATTTCGGGAAGTGTTCCATAATTTTGATGATCTGTCAGTCTGTCAGTCAGTTACGGTTTTTGTGATTTTTGAGGAGTGATTCAGTGCATGTGGTTGCTTCTTCGAGTGTTTCTGGCTCAATATGGTTCGCAAAGACAGTAAAGCATTAAAGTGCCTGTCAGGTGGCTTGATTGTATTCCGTTTTCTGAGTATGCGATTTTTAATGCATTCTATACTCTCAATATTTTGTGGCCACTTAAATTCTTAATCTAAAAAGCCACTTGCGAGTCAACAATATATTGAGGTTGTTGATTGTCACTTTGATCATCAATTATAACTGGTACTGGTGACTTATTTGAGTTATGTGGTGCTTGATTTTGATTTTGCTGTCACTTCGTAGTTTGCTGGTAAAATAAAAGGCACTACGGCTGGTGAAGTTGTGTTTACATCCTTTGGATACTCTTTTTAGATTTGCTCAGTGAAAACAAATAGCGTACCTTTTTGTATTTTCGTCATGACCAACAAAATATCCTTTCTTTCTTTTGAATCCCATTTTCGCCTTTTTGCTTTTGCATTATTTGTGTACACAATGCTTCGTCAAAGAATTTTAAGTGATCAAGACAAAATATACTGCCAAGCCAATAGTCGGCCGGTTTTAGTTCTTTAAAACTGCTTCTGTGCAGGTTTCGTAATTTGTTGCTTCGGCCCACATTTAATCGAAATTCTGCTTTCCTGAATCGATATTCGTGCCAGCTCAACTATAGTTCGAATTGCAACGTCAACTGCACTGTTCCATTCCGGGGTATATGGAACAGTCTTTTGATGAATTATTCCATACTAATGAGTGAGGTCGCTAACTTCTCGATTGATAAACTCAAATCCTTTGTCTGTACTTGTGATGTGCCGGATCGTTAAAAATGTATATCTCCGGATACGGATCTGAATACGGATATTTGGTCTCAAGATCCGCCGATAGGAATCTTAACTTTCTTAGAGTAAAATGTTTAAATATAACTTCCTATAATAAATGTTTAAATATATTATCATTTCAATAGCTTATTACACAGATTGGCGATTGATCTCATTATAAAAATAGGTTGATTTAGTATCTTTGAGTTATGTACAATTGGTATGGTACTCACTACTATAAATGTTTGTAATATAAAGGTGGCAAATACGATTTTAAGAAATAAAAAATAATCTGAATGGAATTCAACAGTTTTTCATTGTTACCTTATCACCTATACAGATAAAATTTTATCTATTAATTGAAAATTAATAAGGTAAAAGAGCCGCCAAAAACTAACGGATACGGATCTTTCTTCTCCCTCGGATATCCCCGGATACGAATACGGATACGGATATCCGTCACTAGTCTGTACTTCCTTATCAAACGGTTTTCCTAAAAAAAAGTCCTCTAAAGTAGTTTCAAACATCTGTTGAATGAAGTAGATGTTTCTCCAATGGCTGAAGTCATCTTTCAAAAGCAGAATATATCGTGCACCTCCCAGAAATTTTCTTGTATTGGTCCACGCTACTCCGTTGAGATTTTGAAGAGCTATTTTGGAATGGAAGTCTGTGCAATTTTCCTTTAAAATAATATTTTGTTAATGTGCGCTATTCGTTTGTACTAATCAAGGAGTGAGTAACTAGTGGCAACGTTTGCTGTTCTTCCTTCATCCCTTATTGACCGAATTTTGAAAACCTTATTTAGTCTTTTTCCCATAGTCCCATTGCAACAATACGAGTATTACAGTTCTTGAGTAGTCAGCACACTTGGTTGTTTGACTCATGTGTTTTAAACTGTGTACAGTACAGATGTCCGGAACGAATAGAACATCAGTCATGTTTTTGGGTTTCCAATCTTCCGTCGAATGCCAGTATATGAATTTCACCTGCATCAACTGCTGAGATATTGTTCTCATCCGCTATTTGTAATAATTTAATTTCTTCAAATGTTATGAATTTAGCAAACCATCTTCTTCGATGTGACATGTCATCTGTTGCACCTGAGCCCATGTATCATTCGTCGTTAATGGAATATGTATCTTCCGCTACGGATAAAGCCTTTCCAACGAAAACATCGACTTTCTTTGATGACACTTCCAAGCTTCTAGCTTTATTCTACGTTTTCACTAAAAGATAATCCGAGATTTAAGGCAAGAGATTTATGTAGTGTTTTCACAGCATTAAAAGATTAAAAAAAAAGCCTAACTTTGACAGCATCTATCAAAATGCTAATGGTGTTTCAATTTTTCTTATAAAGTGGAAGCGAGAGAAAGAAAATTTCATCTGTGCCAAACGATCAAAAATCATGGATATTAGGTCAGTTCGAACTATAGAACAACTGATCCAATGAAGATTTAACAAGATTTATTTCTAATCTACTAGATTTACGAAATTAATTTGTATGGTAAATCTTCGAGATTTAAAGAAGATTTATGGTAATTTCGCCTTATTCCAGGATTATCTCTTGGTGAAAACGTAGTATTCAGCTTTCTGCAGTCCCTAATCCAGTGACTTGCCTTGTGAGAGAAATGACATGTGCCTGGTTTATCACATTTCTATTTTTGGAATCTTTCAAAAAACTTTCCAACTTTTAGACCTTTTCTTTGGTTTGTCTCTTACGACTTTTCCAATTTTTTCTACAGTAAGTCGGGCAACTTAATTCGTGAGCACTCGTGCTGTAGAACTTGTTGATTCCCACGCGCTAATAAAATGCTTGTACAACTGTGGCAAATGCCATTAACAGCTCAGTTATGACCATTTTATCAGGAATTTTCTCACCAAGAGTTTACAAGCGATGAGAAAGATCTTCAAGTCTGGCTTCATATGTGCCAATATCATCGGCGTCGCAATTCTATGTACTACGAGTATAAATCTATATCATTGCAGGAGCATATAGATAGATAATACAGTTTGTCCTACATCGCTTTAGATGATTCGCAATTGACGATATTGTATATTGGTTTCTCGTCCGCCGATGGAGCTATGACTCACTGTTGATCTTGTGTTTTGATCATCGCCTGTAGGAAATTCAGTTTTGCCACTAACAACACCCCATGGACCATTCGCTAGGAGTGTAAAGCATTCTTGGTATTTACAAACGGACAAATTTTTGGTTCCCTTCAGTTAAGTTACTCGTGAAGTTTAGAATTTCATTTTTTTCTTTTGCTCTTGTCTAGAAAGAAAACTTACTTTTGCTTTATCTGTATGAACCACTGATTTATTTAAGATATGAGAGAGTATTGTTCTTGGGCCAACAATCTACTTAAAGCTTATTGTGTGTTAAAAGTGTCTTGGTTCTTGAGTTTGAAACAAAGTCAGTATATTGAACTAACAATTAGAAAGGAATATTATAAAATTCGAAAATGAATAATTATTTGATGAAAACATAAAATCCTAAGTTAACTAAATTTTTATGAACAAGTATTACTTTTTTATCTGAACAGATTAATAACTTGAAATGTTCGTGCAGTTTTTTTCTGAAGCACTGTCTATAATGATATAAACCGAAATCTAACAACCATAGAAGCATGGGACCCAAGCATGATGTTTTTTTGTTCTGTAAATCAATATTGTATGTGTAACAAAACTAACTTGATAAATTCAAAACTCAATCCATTCCATAAATCTGTTTTGTGAAATGATTACAAATATTTATTCGATATATTTAAAAGAAATCGCATTTTAAAAACTATAGAAAAATATGAATCAAAATAATCAATATTTGGAACAGAATTAACGCAACTCAGAACTTTGAAACTCAGAAAAGCGACTCGTCTCAGTATTTACATATAAAAACAACAGTTTCTTACTTTCATGTTCATATTTAGGTATATTTTATAAGTTTTCAGTTTATTGAAAACAAAAACAGTAATAAATAGAAAATAACTTAAAATAAATATGCATTACTATACATTAATACAATTAAAAGATAAAAGTTGCATTATTCAATTCAATGCCAAGATAATTTTTGAAGCAAAACTTCAAAACTAGCATTTTATTTATTTTTTAATCTTCAAAATTTTTTTTATTATTATTGTTGCAAAATTGACAAATTACATCTACAATTTTGTAAGATTGAGTTCAAGCTTTTGGCTAAATTTTAATAGATACAAAATTTTGTTCGTAATACATTTTTTGGCTTTTAGTGAAAGAGAATTAAAATTATAATAAAAGTTACAAAAATGGTACTAAGTTATAAATAAATTCAATAAATGCTATTAACAATAAAAAAAGAGATGTAAATATATAGGTACTTGCCAATTTCTTATTTAGATGAAATAAAGAAAAGAGGAAAGAAAAATATCTTTGGAAATAGTTTTTAGGATATCTTAAACGATCTTCATCTTTTAATTTACTTAATTCACTAAGCAGTAATGATTATTGATAAATCAAAAAGCTACATTGAATACATTCAAATCAAAGTTCTAAAATGGCCAGTTCAGAAAACTGAGACCTCAAACGTTTTGCTCTGTCAAAAATCGAGCAAACGAATCCAAAATGTTTGTATCCTCAGTGTTTGACAGCAAAACTAAGAAATGTTTGCTGAGATCACATTTTTCCGTTGCATGGTCTAATATAAAATATGTAATTTGTTTTCGTGTTTTAATTTTCATTTTCGATTACGATTTATTTGATAATTTATGCTTTGCCTTTTAGGTAAATCAAACTTGGTTTTTTCTATAAATAACATTTTAAAGAAAAATATAATACTATCTTTCAATAACACTTAATTTATACTTCTATTTCTACGGATTTAGTTATTGGTATTATGTGTTTGTGTATGATTTGTTTTAAATCTATATTTCCAAAAATAAAATTAAGTTATGAGAAATTAAAATAGTAAATCAAAATGAGGAACTACAATCAATTCTATCAATAAGGTGAGTACATGAATATTTAGTTTGTCTTTGTTTTTGTATGCAAATAGTTTTCAGTTTTATTTATTTGTAACTCCTGTTAAAATCTATAATTTTATCTTAATAGTTGATGATTAAACTATGTAGGAAACCAACTAAATTAGAACAGTAATGCTACTATGAGATTTCTTCTGAATTTTTAACAAATATGGGGGCAAACCTTTCACTGGATGTGTTGTTCTCTTCCACTTGTTTGTTTGTGTATTTGTATGTTTTTCAAAAACACTTAAATGCGAGCGCTGTAAATGAAAGAAAATGAAATATTAAATTCAAATGCAAATCATAATTTAATGTTTTAATAAAATATATTTAGATTCGTGTCCAACTTATACCAGCTATTAGTAGTTACGAGTCTTAGATAAAATTACAAAAATTGGTGGAATTGCATTAATTAATCATCATATTTTGTTAGGTAGAACCCCAATTTTGAAGATCATGTTAATTTTGAAGTTAAGAGAACAAACAAAAACAAACGAATATAATATTTTTTTTTCAGAATCTGACGATTTTTTAAGGTTAAACAAAGGGTTTTCTATTAAGCGCTTCCTTTCTTCAAATTCGAATAAAGGAAACTGTGAGTGAGATATCATTCAATTATTTAGAGAGCCCGTGTAAAGACATTGGGGCATATTCATAGTCATATCTTAAACTCAAGTCTAACTGAACCGGTGTCTAAATTTAAGAACCAGGTTAGAAATAGGTGCTATTCATAAAGAATTTGGCAGCTCTGTTTAGTTAGAAACAGTTCTAAGGATATTCTACTACAATTTTATTACAATTTTCCTTGAATCTGTAAAAAAAACACTGACAGCGAAATTACAAACAGCTGTTTTCTTTTTAATTTGTTATTGTGTGCAGTCTTTTGGTAAATAAAAACATAAACAAGGCAAGATAATTTATAAACATACATAGGTACGAGTATATGAATATAATTGCAGATGAGTGGAAAGGAAAATCTAAAAAGGCCAAGGGAACAAAATTGGTCCGAATCGGAAAAAGAAATGCTTCGGGAGTTGGTACGGGGACATTTAATGGTTGTCGACGATAAGGCTAGGCGCGCACATTCAATTTTTAGTTGCGCAACTGCTTGGTTCGAGCAACTAAAAAGTTTGTGTTTTGACACAAACTAAACGATTGCCTAAAATGAGTTCGCTATTGTGTGTAATATATAATTATATGCACCTGCGCGGACATTCAACCAAATAGTTCAATCTGTTTCTGTAAGCAACCAAACAGTTGTGCAACTAAAAATTGAATGTGCGCGCCTAGCCTAAAAGGCTAAAAACGCTACTTGGGTGGACATCCAAAAAAATATGGAAGCTGCTGGATTCAACAGGGGAATTCCGAAACTTAATGACCAGTGGCATCGCATCAAAAACGCTGCTCGTAAAAGCGTTAGTGGTATGCGAGCTGCACAAAGGGCGACCGGCAACACTTTTGTAATTAAAGAGCACACTGAAGAAGAAATGATTATAAGGGACATGATGGCAGAAGATTTTATCTCAGCGCTGTTAAGACTTGGATTTGATGGTTGATCTTCAATGTTTATTAAATCAATGATAAATTTAGCTGTTTCTTTATCGAACCGATACCTCTCATAAAAATCATCGTCGACCATTTCAAAGGGATCGATGCGGTTCAGATAACGCCTTCGTTTTCTATTGGAGGCATCATATCAATATCCAGCAGAATATCAAAATCTTCATTAATATTAAAATCAAGTGACATTTCTATTTTTTTTTATTTATTTATTAAAAATACTTGAAATCAAATCATTTGTGCCGAAAAATTCGGAATTTTATTTTTTTTTGTTTATTTTTAACGTTTTAAAGAGTTAAAAACAGCTTAAACATGCCTTCTGTCGTGTCTATTGTTAGACTTCAGGTTATCGTTTCAAAATTTAATTTAATTGTCTATGAATAACTTAAACTGAAGTTTAGTTTAGCAAAGACAAAATCAGAACTTATCGAAGAACTATGAATATGCCCCATTATGTATGACATCATTCAAATGTTCCCCGGGGCTTCCCATCCGAAAGGTCTAATTTTTCATTACTCTGGCTGAATTTGACTAATGAAATTTATTATGTTGGCTTTTAGGGCAGTGATGGTTTGTGTTTTATTGCCATAGACCTGTGACCTAACCAAACACCACAAGAAGAAATCTAAGGAGGTCAAATAGCACGATCTCGGTGTCCAATTTACATCGCCTCGGCGTGAGATGACCGTGTTCGGAAATCGCTCGTGTCCATTGTGGTACGGACTGGCACGTAGCATCGTGCTGTTCGTTCAATTCTAGCCCAAAAAAAAAAAAGGTTAACATCCATAACGTTCGCGGTTGACGGTGATTATAAGGCCAATGTCGTTCTCAAATAAGTATTTATACCAAACATTGACTTTCTCTGGATGCATTGCAATTTGGTGGATTTCGTGTGAATTTTGATCTTCCCGAAAACTAGACAATTTTTGACAGAAATGGACCTCATCACTGTGCCTATATGATTTTTCAACTGAAAGGTGCGAAATGTTGCTCCAACAGAAGACCCACTTTTATATAACAATTTAATCATTTGCACATGTTGTTGAACGATATAACTCTCCATATTGATTTAGCAAAAGTAAAAAACAACCAATTTGGCAGATGTAGCTTCAACAATATGACTGCAATCATGTGTCAAACTTCAGAAATCCCTATTGGAAAACCCTTTAGTTTTAAAGTTTAGCAATTAGCATATATGTGTCCAGTTGTACATCTGGCTACAGCCTAAATGAGTGGATATAATTCAAACATTCAAAATTATAATCTCGACTCAAAATCTGGGCAAAAAGAGCAAAGGTTATGTATATTTTAAGGCACAATTACTCCGAGCTCTTTTAACATCACACTTAGATTTAATTTGTATTCAATGATAAAATAGCTTTTAAACATTCAAATATATTTGAAAATTACTTTCCAGCATTCTTTAATCAATTATAGATGGGTTACATTAACCACTCAAAGCTATGTAGATGCAACTAGACTCCAAAAGAGGCGTAGACCAATCAATCATTCAACCACCGGAGTATAGAAATCCCCAAGATGCAGAAATTAATGCAGCTATTGATGAACCACTACAACGAAAGCCTTTTACAGAAGAGACTTTATTTAATTAAGCCTGGATCCGACAACTTAAGAACCATCAACGCAATGCATCGGTGAAAGGTCACATAAGTCAACTACTTTTGCGGATGTTACTTTATTCGAAGACAAAGCAAAGACGTTGCCTGATGTCTTTAAAGAACACTTCAAAACAAATCCAATATTAAAGAAGTCTCTAGGCACAGGCCCATCTTTCTTCTGTGCAACATGAACAAGATACACAAAGAGCCAATACTAATATAACTTAAATACTTCTGCATCGACAATCTCCTAGTTCCCGATATGCAGTTCGGTTTCTGCGAAAAGCATTCAATGCTTCATGCACATCTTAAGTTTCATCACGATGTCACATATTTATTAAACTGTAATCAAATCACTGTCGGAGATTTTCTAGACATTGAAATAGCATTTGACAGTATATGATGGATACTTATTCAGAGATTTCCAACCTAAATTTCCACATTTACTACTAAAATTTACTTACAACTTTCTTCATTCCAAATTATTCTTCGTCTACATAGGAAGCCATCGATCCACATCGACAACAACCCTAGCCGGAGTGACATAAGGGTCTAAGATGGGACCATTCTTATTCAACATTTACACTTCAGACCAACCAGACCAATATTTGCACTTCATACGACTGTATGGTCACAGGGACTTTATAATCAACTCAGCCAAATCCAAACTGATTTGTATCAAACGGCCAACTAAAGTAAGTAAAGAAGCCGCAGCTGTAATAAGAAAAGCCAATTTGGTCTTCCACCGATTCCATCCATTGATGCGAAAACAAAACCAACTCTGCCAAAACACAAAGGGATTTGTCACTTCTTCGCCAGAGGCAGTACCTACTCGTACTACCCCTGAAAAAAACATTTTTAGTTTTTATGTTGCAGCGTCTGCGAATCGATCCCGGTTGTGGCAATACAATGCAGTTACCATTACATAGCCGATAGCACTTCAGTTCAAAGTGAGCCGGTCACACGTCACAGGAATTGGAAATCTCTTAGTCTAAATTGTGGCGAGTTTTCCCAAACGGTCTTAGTCTATAACCTTAAGTTGTTTCCTTGATTAAACACCCATAAAAAAAACATCAATAGAAAATACAAAAGAAATAGAGAAAGGAGAGTGCGCAGCCAGAGGTTGGTGATAGAAACAACACACGGTCGGTGGTTAAAAAAAAAAAGTCACTGGCAAGCACTGACGAAGAATTACTCACGAAAACCACTGCTATTTTGAAACAAAGATGAGGTACACTCTGTACAAAATCTTTATTCTGCTTTACGGTGTCGAGTATTGTCCGATAAGCAGCAACTAAAATCATTGGGGCACAATTTTAAACAACCTATTATTAAGGGCTAAACATTTTACTAGTTTGCAGTTCGTTAAACTTTTAGTAATTTACTAGCTCTTTGGAAATTTTAAACCTTTTATTTCGTTTTACTAACGAGTAAAATACTAATTCCCTTTTATTAAAAACGGAGCATCTGAACACGTTTAAATCATGACAGTTCGTGAAAATTAACAAAATAAACAAAACTAAATCTGGGGAACGGGCATAATAATTTTAAATGTCGGAAACTCAGAAGTCAAAGTGATAACCTACAATTAATTTTGTTATTTGTTTATTTGTGACAACCTTTTTCGAAATGTTTTTTATTATTTTCCCCACTGTGGACTGGACCATTCCATGTAATGTTTTCTATAAGATTAATTGCTGTACATAGATATTTCCTTTCTGTTCCATTAGGAAGTAAACTTACTAGCATCAGCCTCATGGATAATTCTCCCAAAGAAGTGTAATGTAAAAAGTAGGTACTTGAAATTCTGGTGAAATCGGAAGCCGAAGGCTTGTAATTCGGTCCTGGAAGTTTAGGTTTTCTACCAAAAACCGAACGGCTATCTTGTCAAACCTATATCTACCTGGAGACCTGGACTACAATTCTTTATCGTCCACCTCTTCAATATGATTTGATCGGGATTTAAAATATTGCACTTTACTGGACAAACATAATATGAATATCAAAATCTTCGTCTTACGAAAACATTTTATATTATTTTATTTACTTTTAAAAACAACTAGCTCGCGAATCTTTAAAAAAAAACACAATTTAACTCTTTCAAATAAAATTGCCAAGAGATTTCGTTTGAGGAAAATGACAGATTTCATATGGATTTAGCAAGTTGCTAAAAGTTAAAGTAGTTAGTTTGTGATTTTAACTTTAGTAAAGTAGTAGTAAGATGCTTAATAGCCAAACCACAATCTCGCGTTTGGTCGGTCGGGCTTTGACATTTTGAATAAAAACAATAGACTCTTATGAGGCAATCTGAAATGTTACCTCCGGCGTTGCGACCGCTTTATATCGTAATATCGTAAACGTCAGACCAACGCCAGGCCAAAGCAAAAGTAGATCTATTTTCTATTCGGTCGGGCGTTTGACAGTTCATTGTCGGCCGTATTTTGTATTTGTTTTGAAAGTTAAAAATTGAAGTGAAATAAGAAGTAAGTAATTGAAGTTCTTTTTTTATAAATAATTAAATCAAAAAAAGTGTGGTTCTGTTTTTATTTAAATAGTTATATTGTTTCAGAAATCTTTAACCCGGCTGTATGAACCCTATTAACTTTGAAAAACCAAACTATCAACAATCGGCGGCGCCGGCGTGGATAGCGGCACGGTGCACCATCATGAAAGCATTGGAAGCACATCTTGCGATTCTTTTGAACAGTTTGTAGGTAATGTATATCGAAAAAGATAATACACTTAATCATAATTAACTTACAGACACTTGATTTCACTTCACATTTGTTTTTAAATGCCTCATACCCAGCATAGCTCACAACACCGAACAAGGAAAAGTCAAGGAGGTCATCAAGATCATCCATATCGGCCATATCCATCTCTTGTTTAAGAAAATAGCTTTACAAATTAACTATTTTAAATGCCCAAAATTTAAAATACGCAATATTATATACCTCGTAAATTAATAAACAGTAACAAAATTCATTGGAATATAACAATTAAGTAGGTACTTATCAAAGATGTCATGGAAATGTCAGTCAACGCTCGAGGTTTGAAGCTAAATTTCGTTTTACAAATGCTACGGTCGCGCTTTTTGACACACAAAATCGTATATACGATCAAACGCCCATTTAACGCCGGACCGACGAACGCGAGATTGTGATTTGGCCATAAATCGTTTAAAATTAGCAAAATCCTATGTAACTTACTAAAATGGCTTTAACATACTACTAAATCGTTTAAAATTTTTCGCCTTTCTTGACTAATATTTGGTCCTGCGTTCGCGAGGGTAATTGCTCGAACCTTTAGCAAGCAAGTATTTAGTACAGAAAGTAGATTTGGCAGGGTCAATGTAGTGTACCCCGCCAAATTGAGCGAATCACAGCTCACAAAGCTCAAAGAAAACCGAACCTCCGCTCCGTAGCAAGGACCATGTCTTCGCAGATGAAGCAACTTTGGCTATAGATGACTGGAAGCAGCGCGATCGAGATCGTAGAAAGTGGAAAGTCTCATCTTGTCTGAGGCAGCGACCCTTTATGCTTCCATAACTGGTTAAGTAAACAGAATTTTGGTTGACTCAGATAATATAAAAGCAATTTTTTTCAGGAATAACAAAAATAAAATACACGACTGATCGCACGAACTTGCTCTTATAGTTAAGACTAAGAATCTTAAAAATGGGTGTCATTGAAGAAAAATGTTCAGAAGCATAAAATGGCTAATGGCTCGTTTTTTTAAATAAGTTTTTATATATACAGTTTAAAAAAAAATTATACGCCAATTGCAATTTTTTATTATTGTGTAAATAAAAATTTAATTTTCTAAAAAATCATCGACCTGTTTTTGAGATATAGAAAAAATATGTTTTTTTAAGTTTTGATTTGCAATGTTTTTTAAACTTTTAAGAAGCTCCTTTTTATAAAATTTCAGTTGATTACGTTAAGCCGAAAATAAAAAAAACGGTTTATAGTAGGTACCGTCAGTAATGCCTAAGTTTCAATTTTTTTTATTAAATTAAACATCGTAAAAATCAGGCGCAACAGGTGCCCTTTTTGAAAAAAGATAAGATTTTCAAAAAGAATTTTTTTTTAAATTTTTATGGTAGACACAATAGTTTTTAGATAAAAGAACAATTTTTTCTAAGCTTGTAAATAGTATTTCAAAATTGTCAAGTTATAAAATAAGTGGTTTTCAAAAAAAATCCTAAAAAGATTGAACATTTTGATAAGTAATACTATTCGTTGCATTCCTCCCCTTAAATGACCTTACCGTAATAATCTCGCTTCAGGAAGTGCCCATCAGTTTATCCTTGAGCTCAACGTCAGACATATTGTCTAATTAAGAGATTCTTTTTTAGCCGCACTACACGAATGTGAAATGCTTTACCCGAATCTATATTTCCCTCTCATTTTAATATTCAATGATCAAACATTTTATGGGTAGTCGTTATCCCCTCAGTGCGTGTAAAATTATAAGAAAAAAAAATCAAACTTTTTAGGAGCCTAATAACTAGAGGCCTAAAAACTAGAGGCCAAGACTGCTCATAGACAGCTTAAACCTAGTTACTTATAACTCTCAACCATTTTGTGTGTGTTTGGAGAAATGGAGGGGAACATTTTTTACCAATTCCGAACGGCTAATGAACAGCACTTTGCATGACAAGAGATACTCTTAGAGGATTCCTCAAATTCCTCGCAAGAGGGAGTACATCTTTAAATTGTTTTTTCTTTTTCAGCGACTGAGAATCGAACACAAGGCTATGTACATGACTGTCCAACACACTAACCATTATGCCAAAGGGTTCTACAGTCTACAGTCCGTTCTCGAGAACATGGACAAAATTTGTCAACCATTTTTCTTAAATCAATGGAACAGTTTTTGTAAAACAAATATTTTCCTAAATTTCGAAAAATATTGTATGGCAGGCACCGTTATTTTTGACCTTAAAAAAAGAAAACAACGAGTAGGGAGAAAAATTTATAAATTCTATCTACCAAGTCATTTTATAAATACATAACTTGCCATATAAGTACCTTATATTGCAAGTAAAAACCATGCTGAATATGTAAGATTTAATAGACTAAACTTAAAACTTGTAAGTATTGACAGATGGAATTACGAAACCAATTTTGTTTGTATTCTCTAAACAATAAAAAATAATTTCTGGAAATATTAGTTCACCTTCTCTTACACAACCTGTAGCCAATTAGTATATATGTATTTACTTTCATATTTATGGCATTAAATCAAAGGCACTTTCAATACTGACTGAAATCATTGCACAATTTTATTCCCTATTATCATCACCGTATTGCATACATTTTCTACACATGTTTTATTGTGTCTTATTTTTAATGACATCAGTATAATTAATATTTGTTCAAACCAAAATGGCGCTAATGCCATGTACATAGTAATTGAGTAATTTATAATATAATTGTTGGTTTGATTTTTCACGTAACCTGTCTAATAACTCACTTGGCAAATGTTAAGCAGCTAGGTCTCTTAAGTGGGCGTTATTATTTTATGAATTGGTAATCACAATTGCAAATAGGGGTTTGAAGTTAAAAAAAGAGGTTGTACACCTAAACAGAGGATAGAAATCCAGCAAAGTGGACTCTAATAAATAAATAAATCAAAACTTTTGAAACTACTATAAATGGGTAAAAAATGTTATCCAAAACACATTTCCAATTTGCAAGTCAGAGTTGAGCAAATATTTTTGAATACCGAAAACTTCAAGCTCATTATGAAGTTCTTTATTCCAACCACTGCCCGAGGCAACCGAGTTGAATCTATAATGTTTTGGTTTTTGAAATTTAACTGCGTTTGGCCTTTAGCCGAAAACTGCCCAGAGTATCAGAATTTTATAGTTAATTGCTTAGTTTGGATTTTGCTCTCAGGCTTTTTTGCAACGTTTTACGCTGAGTATCTTTTTGTCAAAGTTAACCAAAAAGACATATCCCAAGTAGCTGAAGGACTTTGTGCACTTATTATAGGAGCACAAGGTATAGCAAGAATTTTCCACTTAATTTTACGTCGAAACCAAATGAGGAGTATTTTGCAGAAGTTTTACAAAAAAATATACATCGAAAAGTAAGTTTATCATCTCAAGGCGTAAATGTGAAAATATTGTTCAAACATTCTTTGTTTCAGAATAGAGAATGAAAAGCTACATACAAGTTGTAAAAATAGTTTGCGATTGGTGTATTTTATGACTTGGTCGTTTCTTCTTACTCTCTTCTTTATATATCTTAGTGCAGCAATTAAAGTGGCTAGGGATCCAAAGTCAAATTCAAAGCCATACTTAGTTAAAATGGAGTTTTTTTACAATGCCCAAGAGCCTTGGAAGTATGCATTTACGGTTATTTACACAGGATATGTCGGATTTTGTACGGCTTGTATAATTTGTGCCGAAGACTTTATAGTGGGTACAACTCTTACCCACTGTGCAGCAAAGTATCAGATGTTACACAAGGATTTAAGTGAATTATACGAGAAGTCTCTGCAATATTTCACATCACTAAACCAACAGAAAAACGATGAAATGTATAATATATTTCGGAGCAATTTGAAAGTGATAATCAAGAAGCAACAAAACTTGGATAAGTAAGTAAGCTAGATAAAAGTCTTTTACATGGCTGCGATGAATATATTTCTTCAATTAATATTTCAATTGGCTCTGGCTATTGATGAGTAACACTGGTCAACACAATTTTGTTTTTTCTGAAGTAACATCATAGGGCGCGGTAGTGCCCAGCCAAGTTCTGGCAATACAACCTTTTTACTGTAACAAACTCAGGCGATTTTTGACCCCTCCCTATCTTCAGTACCAATGAAGTCAGAAGCTTAAAATTCCGAATATTTGCTAAGCTAATCAATTTACTAGCATAAGCGGTTCCTGATATATAAATCCTCAAGAATCACAAAAACCGTAACTGACAGACTCACTGACTGACTGACTCACTGACAGATCATCAAAATTATGGAACACTTTCCGACATCGTAGAATCTTGTAATTTTGCACAACGAAAGGTCTTGTCATGCAAGCAGAGGAAAAAAATTGAGATTTTCCATTCAGTCGGCCTGGTATCCGCCCACTTTCTCACTTTCTCAGAATTGGTGTTGGTTGAATGGAGCACTTCCGACCGCTGTAAAACGATGAAATTTGGTTAAACGGTAGGACTTAAATTGCATACAAAGAAAAAAATATAAAATTTGAGGTTTTCCATTCAGGGGCCGTGGTATCCGCCGAATTCCTCAGAACTGATGTCAATTATATATGGCACACTTCCGATTGCAGTAGAACAATGAAATTTAAAGAACAAAAATAAAAATTGAGGTTTACCATTAAGGTGGCCTGATGGTATCCGCCCACCTTCTGAGAAAATGTTTAATTTATATGGAGGGCTTCCGATTGCTGTAGAATGATGAAATTTGGTACAGCAATATAGCTTATTGTACATTCAAAGCGAAAAATAGAAAATCTAAGATTTTTCATTCGAAGTGTCTTTTTATTGTCATTTTGAAACTATACATACATCTTGAAAATTAATGACTTTTCTTAGAACTAGAGTGCTCGATTTGGTACTCTATGTTGTGTTAACATGAATGAAAAAAGAGAATATTTGCATACCTGAAAAAATTTTGAGTTTACATAAGAAAAAACTGTTAACTGTGATGTGAACTATAATCAAACCACTTACTGACTAAAATTTTATGGGCTTACTTGGCAAGTTTTTTTTTATGTCCAATTCGAAAGGTTTTAAAACTTGACCAGTGAAACCATCAAATTTTAGTCAGTAATAATTAAATAATAAAATTTCTCTATTACATTGTAGCTGTTTCAATATTATTCTACTTTAAATATTCGGTATTAAACCTTCATGTAGTAAGAACTTGGCGTACTTTTAGATCTCAGTGCTTTTCACGGCTGACTTGTTACACAAAGGTTTTTTTGTAGAAGAACTTGGCTCTTTTTTAACATTTATGTTTTTGGTCTGATTAACCTGTCTGAAGGTTCTTGGTGCCCTGAATTAGAATCCGACAAACAAAATTGCTTCATCATATTATTATCAGCCAAGCTTGCAAAAAGGTTTTGCAACGTATCAAAATTACAAATTATGTGAAGAACTTTGAACCAAAAATTAAAAAGAGATTCATTAAATAAGTGTAAGTGTTAAAACGTCCTTTTTTCTTTATTTTCAATATACACGGTGGCAGTGGCGTAGCGTAGGGAGGGCGGTGGGGGCGGTCCGCCCCGGGCGGCAGGCCTAGGGGGGCGGCAAAATGTCGCCGGAGATGCGGGTAGAGTAGAAATCATATGTTTCATGACAAATCGTTTGACAAGTCAACAAACAATAATAATGTAAATTTGAAATTTGCCACCCTATCTGTGGTTCGTCGTTGACGCTCTCGGCTGATTTCCGTGAATTCGTAAACGGTGAGTAGGGCCATAAGAGTGCATTCCGTACTGTCGTGCGACTCGGGAAACTAAAACAAAACGTTCCGAAACTCTCGCGAAACTGAAAGGGAGCGTTCCGAAACATAGGATATGCATATGCGAGATATGAAAAGATAACTAGGATTCGATGGAAACGTTATTCTAGTCTCAGTCAGCTCAATGTTTTTGCTCCCTCCCGCATCACAGAAAGTTATTTCGATTGTGTTGTTTATAGTTTAAATACTGTTGAATCTTCAAACTAAACACTTACAGCCGTATCTATAAGATTTTCTTAAACTGCATCTTAGAGGTTATTTAGTTAAGCATACTTAAATATTTAATTTGGCTTTAACTGACGAAACTTCAATTCGTATCTATAATCGATTTTTCATTGGTACTTAACTAAACAATGGTTGTGTCACGTAACGTAAAAGAATGTGAAAATCTAGTACAGAAAAAAAACAAATGCTGCTTCATTTTATACAACACAGCTGTTTTGTGACACCTTCTTTCAGTAAATAATTGGAAGACATTTTTTTTATCTGTGAAATCAAAAAAAAAATGGCTATCTAACACACACCCACACCCGCCTCCACAAATAAAAGAAAAAGATCTGAAAATTGGGATGCCTCCTACAAGGAAACTTTTTTATTTTAGAATTTGCAATAATACACTACAAAACAGAATTATTTTATGTACAGATTGGGCGTTTTCCTAAATGCAGTGTTGCAGCGCATCATGAATTTTGATGCTTTTTTTTATTAACTTGCTTCAATAAAATAACGTTATTAAATACGAATTCTAAATTTTAGAGTTTTTTTTTAATGAATTGTAAAAGTAAATTTCAGAGTGAAGAAAAACGTTGCAAGGGCATCAAAATCCACGGTGCGCTGCAACACTGCATTTAGGAAAACGCCTATTCTCTTCCAACAACGAGGAAGAAAGTGTCGATACAAACACTTCAAAGGCTAAGTACACATACTTTAATCAATACAAATTTTATGTTTCTTAAATCGTTGCACTTTATAGTTCTAATATAATATCACAAAAAACAATACCTACAAACTCACAATTTGAAACTTCAAAATTTCAAAGATGACAATCGATATGTCAAAATACATTTTAAAATGTCTTTAAGTGACCCTTAAACGCGGTTGATGGCGTTTAAGTTAAGAGGCCTTTAAGTAACGTTACTTAAATGTGAAAATTGATTATAGATACCGATTTCATACTTAAGAGCTGCTTAGAGGTATTTTAAAGTTAAGTAACCTTTAAGATTTGTTTATAGATTCGCCTGTTAGAACTTCACGCAACCTTTGAACTAGATTTTGGAAATGAAAAGAGTTAAAGGAAGCGGCGCGGAAAACCACAAGAAAAAGGCTAAGAAAGAAGCAGATGCGAAGAAGTCTCCAAATGCATTACTGAAATATTTCAGTTTTAGTTCTGGTTCGAAAGCTACGTTAACGTCTTTGGCGGCAGCGGCATCCAGCAGCAGCGGAAGTGATTCCAATGTAAGTATGATTCCTCCATCTACAATCGTGAGTGGCCTAGAATTGTCCTCCGGCCAATATTCATGGGAATGCATAACTTATTTTACAGGCAGAAGAAGAAGACGTGCCTGCCGTCGAAGTTGAAAGTCTTTCTGGTCCCACCACAGAGCAGGGTCAAGACAAAGTCGACTCAGCAGAAGTACCTCAAGCATCTAGTCACAAGCCTGCAGAAGAAGTGAACCTCGTCTTGCCAAAGATATGAAGCTGTAAAGACGCTTAAGAATAAGTTTGTGCAAGTTCTTGAGGTACTGGAAGAATTGACGGATCGGGAGCCAGACTTCTTCTGACAGTCATGCAGTCATTCAACTTCCTCTTTTTTCTTGGCTTTTGAGCTGCAGAGCTACCTGAAAAAGATGAAGTACAGATTTACCTGCAGCAAAGTGGACTGAGTGTGGATAAGTGTGCTCAGAAACTCTGCGCTTTAAAAGCTCTCTAAATAAAGAGCAGAGACCGTTTAGTCCAAGTCGCAATCGACTTTTCTAAGACTCTCTGTGAAAAACTTGGAATCGAACTCAAAACGAGAAGAAATCGCAGGAAAAAACGCATGCATGGCGATGAATCCGTAGATGCAGCTTTGTCTCACGATCCTCATTCGTAAGGCCCGTAGAATCTGTTTATGAAACCTCTGATCCTATTTTACCTTCAATAAAAGATAGCTCATTGCCTGTGAAATGATGTCTCGAAATTTAATTTTAATTTAGTATTGAATGGGGGCGGAAAAATGGGTCTCCCGCCCCGGGCGCCAAGATGGCACGCTACGCCACTGCACGGTGGGTCATCTAGTGGTTTCTTTTTAAATCATAGCTTATTTTGATACTTACATCTGTCTCCGCCGAACGAAATGAGTCGCTTTACGCTTGAACAACATTGGGAGATATTGAAAACTTATTTCCAAAGTTAGTGCTTGGTAGCCCAAACAGTGCGTTTTTGAAAAGACGTTTTGGCTGAAATGAAGCACCCACCGCGCCTGCTGTATGTAAATTTGTGAAGCTGATATGCTACTAGACAACACTCATTGTCTCCGTCGTGCGTCGCGTCGTACGGTGCGCACAGACGAGAATGTGGCTGCTGTAGCCGAGTGTGTGAGACACAATTCACGAAGCTCAACTCGCCATCGATTTCAACAGCTCAACATTTCACGCACTAGCCTGAGGAGAATTCTGCACAAAGATCTCGGATTATTCGCGTACAGGTCTTATTGACTCGGCAATTGAAGGCGCACGACATTTATGTCGGCGGGCGTTGTGTTCCATAAATAATGGGAATGTTTGCTCTTACTAATAAATTTAATTTCGTTCATTTTAATGCATTTTTAAAAAGAAACTTGTATTTGGCCCTTTTCATATGTAAATTTAACCGGATCGGCTAAAAAATAAAACTTGGATTTTTTTGCTCACAGTATTCAATATTTGAGTTTTTTTTTTGCCCTATGGCAAAATAATGCAACAGATATTTCTTCATACTATCTACATATTGTAGGTCCCCTAAAGACTCCATCAGTTTGTAATGAATTTAATATCATTATAAGAAGTCTTAAAGCCAGGTTCTAATTTTTAATTTTTTTTTTTATTTTTTTTTTGGTCATTTAGAATTCACTTTTACAGATATAGATTGCATTTTTTTTTCGAAGTGTAGTTTTTCTATTATAGAATAGCCTTGGAACTTGATTTGCATCCCATCTGTGCATTCTACACATGACTCCAGGAATATTAATTTTTTTTTTTTAAATTAAATTTAGATTTTCATGCCTGTTTATTGGTCTTTTCAAGTTGAATTTAACTTGGACAAATTTTATTCCCCAACTCAAAACCCATGACACAACACTTCGACGAAGACTGATATCAAAGTCTATTCAAACTGATCTTTACAAATTTCATTCGGCAAGAAAACGTAAGACCGCGGCAGCTGCAACGATGCAGGAATTGAAGTTTTACTGATTTGGAGGCACTGATGGAACGGCACGTTTATCAAGTTCATAGTATGATCCAAATCTTTCAACCATACACATTCCTTATTTGTTTGAATAATCTCCCAACATTTTTCCTTTTTTTTTCCTTCTGCATTACTCATTACAACATTTTATAGAATCACTGTTATCAAAATTTACAGACACAATTTTGATAGCAGTCAAAAAACTTCACAAACAAAGCAGTTTTCTATTTGCCAAGTAAGAAGTGACAGGCGACAGCTGTTTTCAATTTCACTTAAAGTGATTTCGTAATGATTTTGAAAGTATGAAAGTGAGTGAATATTAGAACACTGAAAACAGATTCACTCGATTTGGATATTCGTTTTCATTTCGATTTCACTAGTTTTTTGGAACTTGGGTATTAGACTTTTTCTAAAAAAAATAGTTTGTGGCGCTAAAGCTGTGTACATTATGCAGGCAGGAATGGAAATGACCTCGAACCAAGACCTCAAAAAAATTATCATTCTTATTGTACAAATTCCACGATTTCGGTTGAAAATTCACATTGCCTTCGCGTGAAATAACCATGTTCGGAAATCGCTCGTGCATAATGTCCATTGCGGCACGGACTGAGTGGCAGCGCCCGTCCTGTTGAAATCACATGCTCATGTCATCCAATTCGGGCCAAAAGAAATTAGTTATCATCGACCGATAGCGCCGTTAACGATGATGACCTAGCCAACGTCATTCTCAAAGAAGTATAGACCGATGATGCCACCAGCCTAAAATCCACACCAAACACTGAGAGAAAAGATGCATTGCAATTTGGTGGATTTCGTGTGGATTGTGATCGTCCCAAATTCAACAATTTTGCTTGTTTACGAACCCAGGCATCCTCGTCGCTGCTAGAGAGCCCAGTTAGCAAAAACACACGTCGGTTTCTATGGTAGTTAACTCTGAGCTGCTGGGTCATTTAAAGCTTGGGCGGGTGAAGTCCCAAAAATTTCGAAAAATTTGACAAGTTGTGGTTTGCGAAAAGCCGAATTCTTGTGCGCGGCGCGGAATCGACTGCACACTCTTGAGGACAGCGGCGACGTTTTTCGCAGATCTTTTGTTTCGTTGATGTACGGGTAATGGCAAATTGCTAAGTGAACCGAATTTATCCACCAAATTGCGAATAGTCCTCTCAGAATAATGATTAAGGCGACCGTAAAATAGCGAAGCACGGGTAATGTTGTTTGAAAAGAAGAACCACTTTCTAAGACAATTTAATCATTTGAACATTTTCTTGAACGCTATAACTTTCCATGTTGATTTGGAAATCACTTTATAAGCAAACCAACAAAGCAAATTGATCAGGGAGTCAAATCAGTACGAATTGAAAAGACAATTAATTGACGCCAAAACTGACATCTGACACACGTAATACACAATCCCTCTTCAACACTAGTCTTATGTCGTTTTTATTTGGCAATCCGGAAGCCTTTTGTACTTTTCTGAAAGTGTTCACTTGGGAAAAAATGAAAGTTCTGATTCTGAAAGAAGATAAATTTGCTTCTGGCACCCATGTTCTGCATTTCACTTATTGTGAATTCGAGAAACAAAAGTGAAATTTAATGTTCTGCATTCCGCATAAAATGACTTTTGTGATTTGTTCATTCCGAATGTGAAATGCTGGTGTTCTGAATTCCACCCGAAATGAAGATTGTGAATTGAGTTTTCGGAGATGAAAATTCGTGTTCTACATTTCGAATACAACGCGTTTTACAGTGAATTCAATTCACTTAGTTTTGTTTGGTGAAACTTTACATTTGCGCGACAATTTGCAAACGTGTAAATAAAGCTTTGACATTTTGATTTTATTAAAATAAATTGTTGTTTACAAGGAAATAGAAAAGAGCTCCCGACAAAAAAAAAAGTTTTGTTGCAATTTATGAAATAAGTTAAGGAAGAAGTTTTGTGTTAAGGGAATTGAAGTCGATTTTACTAAGGGATTTATTTCCAAAATAAAAAACAAATGCTTCTCCGTTAAGTCTGAAGCTTCTTTTGAAACTACAAACAATTCAAACATGACCATATGTTAATTCATTCCTCATTTCAACTTACGCTGCTTCTGGAAGATCTAAAATGTTGGCTTTACCATGAAAAACTTTTTCACTAACTTTCTATCATTGACTTTCGTCCCTTCTACCACTCATTAATAATAATAGTGAATCTATTTTTGTTTTGCACAGGAAAAAATGTTTGAATAAATGATGCAAATTGTCTTTCAGCTGATTTTGACATTTCACAAATAAATTCGGAGTGAATTGAATTCACTCGGAATGTAGAACAGGCCTTTTCATTTTAAGTGAAATTGAAATTCGTTTTCAATTCACTTTCACTCGGAATACAGAACATGGGTGTGGATTTTAAATCAGATTCGAAACCAGAAGCATTCACACATTCATATAGGTACTTAAACTGCGAAGGGATTTTATTTCAACAGACATTATTTTTGATTTTTAAATGAATAACATTATAAACATACTCATGACTCATGAGTAATCCTACTGTTTTGTAAAATTTGTTGGAAACGTCTTCCTCGTCTTCGTTGTCGTCAAGTGATGATAATACTCGTATGATTGCAGTTGACTTTTAACTAAAGGAGTATGCAAAAAAAAACAAAAGTGCAGATTTTCATTAAAGATGTAGTGGAAAAATATTCAGAGGAAAAGGTAAATATTTATATCTTCAAGCTTTTAAAGTTTTAAATATTTTATTACTTTTGTATTCTAAACAGTTTCGGTCGGGTAGGAAGAAGTAGTTCTAATAATTGTTTAATGAAGAGATACGAAACTTCAGTCAATTTCAAAAGGAAAATAGAATGTGTCGTTTCACATATACAATCACACCAAACTTCCAAAAAAAGTGTTTAGTTGGAATCCCGGATGGGAGAGAGATTCCGGATTGCCAAATAAAAGCGAGGTTATTCGCAACTTTCAGTCTATTGGAGTTAAATTAATCTTTTTTACTTATATTTTTATTTTAAGAAAATACAATCATCATTCAATTCAAATTTTAAGCAGCTGTTAAATAATCCTATTTTTACTATTTGTTTTAGACGTCAGACGTCAGATTCAAAAGCAACAACCAGAAATAATAGCCGCGTTTTATTATCGCCAAAGATCTACATAGATCATCCCCTGAAAATAAAACGATACGGATCATAGTGACAGAAGTATTGTATGCTCATCTCTCTTTTCTTTATATTTGCTTATTTTCAAATGTTTCTTGTCTTTTTTCTTTACACTCTAGTTTACACTACCTTACCATAAAAAGACATCTACTCGTCCGGAAAAGAACTAATTTCTGGATTTTTAAAATAGATTCAGATAGAGAACAGGATCCCAAATTGTTTTTGTAATACATGTTAAAAAGTAATCCAGATCCGGATCCACATAGATCCGTAGATAATAAAACGCACCTAATAGGTTCGTTCGTTCAACTTTACCCAGGGTTGACCCAGGTTTTCTTGACAACCCTCAAAGTTATCAAACACACTGGTGTTTTAGGTTTTCAAAAAACACCCAAGGGCTGTCAATTTTTTTGTTGACAACTTAAAGCAAGAAACAAATAATTCAGTGTTTTGATAAGACTTTAAATTTGTTATAAATTTATTTTAAAAATGAACAAAATCAATTTTGCCTTGTGACTGAATATTTCATCTAATGAGTACAACAAACATTTAATTGCAAACATAAACAATAACATGCAACATGCGAATCGACAAACGACAACAAAAGAAAAAGTTATGAAGTCTCATGTCACTTTTGACAGTTTAGTCGTTCCCTGAACTCGCCACAGCAAAATACCTAGATTCAGGGCGATTCCAGGTTCCAAAAAACACAGAATTTATTCAGGTTTTTCAAAAAAACGATTAAGGGCGACCCCAAGGTGACTTCAGGGCTCAACGAACAAACCTAATTATAACGCTATTATTGTTGATTAATTAGAGTTTTTTAGTAGTTGATTTTGAATTTGTTTTATTATCAAAAATGTCAAGTTTTGATCAAATTACTCAAAAAATTATTTTCTATGGAATAACTTGAATATTTGTGGGTTTCTTTTCACACCAAAAATGAATCTGTATAAATCTTGTCTATGCTGCGCGAGTGCCTCAAATCTAATATATGGCCCGGTATTTTCTCGAGAACGTTACAGAATCTGCATGTGACACTGGTCACCAGGCCAATAATACTAAGCTATCGTTCCTATTTCCTATTCATTGCGACATTTTCATTAAGTCCTGGGATGGAATCGGCTAAGGTGATAGTTGATTGTGATTGTCATTTTGACAATCGCTCTCTCTATATTTCTTTATTGATATGATGGAGACAGCTATAGTCAAAATGACAATCACAATCAACTATCATCTTAGCCGATTCCACCCCTGGAAACTAATGAAATATGACAATATTATGATTGCCGAAGCCGTTTATCCTGTCCACACATTTCCATACCAGTTTAGAATTTACAGCATAGGAGTTTAATGCTTTGAGTGCTGCTTGGCTGTTCGACATGATGGCACCTGTACATTGAGATCTTCTCGATCCACCGTTAAATGACATTTACGTTGAGAAGGAAGTTCAATGATTCGCCTATCCACTCTTTCTTGCTTCTTAACTCCTCTCATTTTTATCATGCCATCTCTTGGGATGTCAAGTTAACTTGATACTGAAGACTTGCACTTGAAAAGAAGTCTTTTTTTTCTAGTTTCAATATATTTACACTTTCCAGTACCTTCCCTAAAGAATCTTAAGATAGATAGATTCCAATTACCACATCCAGTGGGGTTAGTTAGAGGATAACTTTGCCTTAGGGCAAGTTCTCATTGCTCCAGTAATGCATATGAATGTGAACCTTTGGGCTTTTTCTAGTAATTTCTTAGTTGTTGCTAGTTCAATTTACGTTCGGTTTTAGGTTTTTTATTTTATATAATGATGGGTCTTGATGTAAATTCATCTTAGGATGCTGGGTTTGCAATCCCATGACTTGGATGCAAGTCTCTTGCATATCATAAGGAACTTTGTGGCTTTCCCGAAAGTTATTTCGACGTATAATTCCAGGAGTATGCTATCTAGCGTTATTCACAGATATTTTACCTTTTCCGGGGTTCCATGTTTGGCGGAAGTCGTTTCTTGATAAATGGTTTAATTGTTGTCTTTATAGGGTTTATATTTAATCCTACTGAAAGACACTATTTCCCAGTAATTTTTAAGTCTTTTTGGCTTATATCACATAGAGTTTCTTCAAACGTTTTACTTTTTTTATTAGAAGTTCTTAAGTCAATCGTCGAAAGAAATCAAAACTTACAATTAAATTCGGAACGACAAGGGCATCTAAAGAATAAGAAATAATTAAAATCAATGAGGAAAATACATTCCTTAAATTAACGAAATATTGTTTGAATATTAGATTGACTGAAAAATTACATTTCTGACTTAATAATTGTAACGAAGTCCCTTGATCTGTCTTCCATATGAAAAATTACATTAAGTTGATGAAAATTTGGATAAGGACAAAAATTAAAAACTAAAATGTATGAATTTATTTATTTTAAAGCGGTTTTTGAAACTACAGTAAATGACGGATATAAGAAAGTGTCATATAATGTCGTTTTTATTTGGCAATCCGGGATCTCTCTCCGATCCGGAATCCCAATTGAACACTTTTGTTTGCTTCTGATGATTCTGAAGTTTTGTTTGATTGTATATGTGAAACATCAAATGCGTACAATAATCAAAATCATGAAAAATGTTTGTTGAAAGCAGGGTTGGCCGAATTGTCACTTTTTAGAAATAACTACATTTGTTATGTCTGCTACGTAGTTTATGTAGTTAATGTAGTTAAATGTAGTTAAATGTAGTTAATTGTAGTGAATGTAACAAATTGTAGCATTGTTGTCAATTAACTGTCAGTTGTGCATTTGAAATTTTAATTTTTAAATTAAACGTTCAGTTATTCCTACAATTCTTCATCCTTATGGTAAATGAAACTTTTTTTTTACAAACCATCATTAGATCATAAAAGTGCAAAATTGTTTTGTTTTTCCTTTATTATATTGAGTTTTTATGAATTAACTACATACATATGTAGCAGACGTAACAAATTGTAGTAAATTAGGCATGTAGTTTCTTCAATAAACTACGCGTAGTTAAATACTACGTTTATATACAGTATCGAAAGATCGAGTTGGATTAGGGTCGGATTTTCGAACCACATTTCTACTCGACACCGCTGAGCGATTGGGATCGAGTCGAACGAAGCTCATTTCAACTCAATACAGGTAGGTATATAAAGGTTCGAAGCGAGCTTCAAGCTCGCTTTAACAACTCATATAAACGTAGTAAATCATGTAGAAAATGTAGTGTAGGTAATTCGGCCAACCCTGGTTCGCACAATTTGGATACCAAAAATCACAGCTGTTGAGGTTGACGTTTAAGTATATGAATGTGTGAGTGCTTCTGGTTTTGCTTCTGATTTCAAATCCAGAAGCAAATTTCTCTTCTTTTCAGAATCAGAACTGTCATTTTTTCCCAATTGAACACTTTCAGAAGAGTCCGGAAGGCTTCCGGATTGCCAAATAAAAACGACATAAGAAAGACACGCTTATATGACAGACATTCCAAAACACCATGTACATTCCCATATAAACACATGTTAAATTTATCTCTTATAAGAAAGACGTTTATAAGAAAAACACTGATATAAGAAACTTATTCTGATACAAAATCTCATTCACTTAATAGAAAATTAAACGTTTATAAGAAATTTTTGCCATGTAACTTAAAAAAATTTCTGAACGCACCCTTATTGAGTTGCAAAAATAGTGACAGAGTGATTGATGAGCGAGAAAAACACATTGACAGTTTGCTGATTTAATTATGTTTAGTTTTTGTTGTGGTTTGCAAAAAAATGTCGCTGCGAAAAGTACTTTGTCGAAAATTATAAAAAATTCAGAAGAACTTGAGAGTAAAAAAGAAGCAAATTTTGCTACTTGTTGATAATGCATCTTGTCATAAATTGAATTTCACACCAACAAACATTGAAATTTTTTTTTTTACCGCCTTGCACAACAAGCCTTATCCAACCATTGGACCAAGGTAAGAAGTTTTAGTTTCAACCATTCCAAGCCGTAATTCAATTTTGAATTTTAATCTTTACCACAGGAATCATCCAGTCCTCAGTACAGAAAATGTTTAATCCACAAGCAAGTTCTGGCAATTGAGAATGGTTACATTGATATTTTTTTAAAAGAATTTGCCATTTTAAAGGCCTTGCATGTTGTTAAACGGTCTTGTTGGCTAGTTAAGCCGCAAACCATTCGAAACTGTTTTCGGAAAGCGGAAGTTTCGAAGGAAGAACAAAATGAAATTTCATTATGTTTTTGTTTTTTATGTTGTGAACTATTTATGTATGTATATTTATTAAATAATAAAGGGTACGTATTTATGTACATATAAAAATGTCATTTATTTTGTTTTATAAATTTGATGTTTTTAACTGGTAAAAGACATTTTATTTCTTATATTATACATTTCCATTTATATAAGAAATTTTGTTTCTTATATAAAATGTTTTTATACAAGAAAGCACGGATATAAGAAAGGAAAACTTTGGATTTTTTGACTTTCTTATATCCGTCATCTATACCTATATAAGATTAACACAAATTCGATACATGTTCTTTAGGTTCTTTCAAGAGCTTCAGTCATTTCTAAGTTTTCCAATATTTACTTTGGTTTTATTTGGAGTGTTTCTAATGTGCACTGTGGCATTTGCTTTGCAAAGGGTAAAACTTGAAAAGAAATAATACCTTACAGCCTTTATTTTATTCATGATATTTAAAGAATGGCCTGAGCTTGGAAACATTTCGGTACTTCTTCTGGTTGGTGTCTATTTGTTTGCAGTTTTTTATGATTGGATCTTTTGGTCAACGCTGCACAGATGCGGTAAGTTTGTGAGAAAATGTACATAATTATTTTTTTTTGATTTTCACTTCTATTTTGATAAACAGGCCGCACAAATGTCTGATTCATACTACATGTGTAACTGGGAATCACTTTTATTTTACGGCGATTCTAAAGCGAACGTAAAGCTTGTAAAAGATATTAGCTTCGCAATTTACAGATCACAGAAGTCTGTCCATCTTAATGGGATGAATTTTATGGTTTTATCTTCTAAAAGTATTGCATCGGTATGTAAAACTATTTAAATTAAATACAAAATCATCTCGGAAACAAACATGTGTTTAAAGACAACTTATCCAATGAAGAATTGTAGAATGATTTTTACGATTTGCTGTACTAGAGCTTTCTGAGATATAAAAATATGGTTTTGAGATAATTTGTTTTTGAGATAATGAGCAATTATTATAGTTTGAATAAGTATGGGAGAATATTGAGATTTTGTTTCGATTATAATACAGTTTTAATTACTAAATTTTGTTTCTGTGAAATAAACTATACTAAAAAACAATTTGCATTGGTTGAAAATGCATGACTAACAATCTATATATTTATTTTTATTGTTATTTTCAAGGCCATGAGCTCTTCAGTGTCGTATTTGATGTTTTTGAATGAGATGGATAATATCGGCCAGAAATAAAACATTTATGGACATTAACAACTGTTCTATCGAATATTAATTTCCAAAAGGCGGAGATTTAGAATTTAATTATTGTTAAATACATATTTAAAAAAAAATTATTTTTTTCAACTTAATTATAAATTTGAAAACTTTGTGTGTTTAATTAGTAAAATACATACATACTAAATTAATAATGCAAATCACAGATTTTTTTAAATTTAAATGAAATGAGAATGGCTAAGAATGAAAAATATTAACAATAGTTCTTATTTTATGGTACTACAAAAACAAGAAGAACTACGAAAACCCAAATTCGACTATTTTTTACGTATGTATGTGTATTTACAAACTTATAAATATCTATTATTATATATTATTTTAAAGAAATTAAGCGCTATAAATGCATCAATTGCATTTCTATCGTTTAATGTTCGCCACCACCATCTGAGATGGATTTGGAAAATAGCTTCATAAACATGACAACCCTTCCCCTGCACTTTCAGAAAACGTCAATAAAGTATTAATCAAAATTACTGCTTGTACATTTCTGCTATTGGTTAGGTCTGAAATTAAAAATAAAAGCTCACCAAATCAATCAATTAAATAAAATTGATTTGGAAAATTATTATTCATCGTTTTTGAACACCAACAGTTTCAGTGACATGACATGACATGACATGGAATCCATCAATGATCATTCGCAAGAACTGAAGGCGTCCATTGACCTTACTACAGATACAATAATAATAGCTCTTCTCTTATTTGGATAGTGGTATAATGCAAGCAAATAAAAGCAGTTTATAAAATTCTGTACATCAAAGCGGATGCATCAAACAAATCTTAAAGCCCTACTTTCATCTTCGACACGTGTTCCTGTTGCACTTAATACACTTTTACTTTCACTATTCACATCTTTTGGATTATTTCGGAATGAAACAATCCACCGAATAATATCAAACACGTAAGTAACCTAGGCCATCAGTAGAATGTATTCCCCAACTTTTTTTTCTGTTCCATGAGAGTACTATAGATTATATGGGTCATTTTTTAAAAATTGACATTTTTTTTTGATCGTTTGAAAAATTTTTTTTTCAGTTTTTCTTGGGTTTTAGTTTCTATGTAAGTCTATAGTAAACAAGTAGAAAAGGAGTTCTCCGAGTTGCGCAAAAATAATTTCAAATATTTTCCATTTTACGAGTATTTTTTGATAAAAATTTAAATTTTAAATTTCGAATGTACTAAAAATGTTCTTTTCTTGCATAAAATAACAATAATCCACAAAATAAATAGTAACAATAAATAGTTGAAATTTTGTGGAAAGCAACTAAATTTAATAAGATAATTAATAAAAAAGTTGTTTGTTTACGAAATGATTTTGTTTAAAAGCATGAAAGACAAAAAAAAATAATTTTAAATAACGGCACATAACTTTCTTGGAACTTTTACGGTACCAATATTGTAAGGAATGATGAAATTCAGTATATTTATCTAGAATATAAAAAAATTAATAATGATATGAGCCATTATAAACTAAAAGAATATTTATTAAAAAACAAATACGAAAATGGCCACGGAGATTACAAAATCGACTATTTCCTAATTTTAATATAGTAAATGTAATTCAATGTCATCCAAATTATATTAGGTTCAAGTATGAGTAAATACCTTTCTTTTGGCGGTGGTTAGACTAAAAAATATTTATACGGTACAAAGATAACAAGGCCACGGAGATTACACTGAATTTTTACTCGGATGAAAAAATTATTTTGTATGCAAATTTTAAAGGAATTAACTGCAATAATTAAATTATAATAAAACATGAAATTAAAGGTTTTTTGACGTACTATAAGATAATGCATCGTAAAAAATTATTAAAAATTGTTTAGTTGTGTGAAAAAGCGAAAATGTTTAATTAGGTTTTTTTTGTTTCCAAATCTTGTCACACTCGTTCAACGAAGTATTCGGACAACAAAACAATTTTTTTTTTGGCATATCATAAAATTGAAGTTTGAGAGAAGGCCTTTCAAACGACAAGGCCCAAAATTAAATAAAAAATAATTTTCATCATTAAAAATATTAATAAAACTAATTAAGCATGAAAATCACATCCGAAAAAGGCCACGGAGATTACACATTATTACTTACCATGGCTATTCGTTACCATCAATCGATCTGCAATTTTTTTCTTATAATGCTGACATATAAACACAATTCCATGCCAAATTTCAAGTCTTTAAATTGAAATGCAAAAAAAAATAGAAACTATAACGCTAAAAATGTAATTTTTTTAAAACGTCCCATATATACAATGGTTTAACCTCGATGGTTTTGTATATCATCTATTGAAATAATACAATACTGGATGTTCTATAAGTAACTTTATTTATTTGTCTTTATTTCAAAGAATTCCTCATTTTTAACTTGTGGTGTAAAAATCGAAAATGAACCCCTCCGTCGAAATCGAAATAGAACCTCGAGGATTACCTAAGCAAGGCTAGCATTATTATTATTGGAACAAACTACGTACTTTACTAGCACGTTTAATCCCTCAGTTCAGGTTTCATGATTTTAAGTTCATCATAAAGTGCGCAAGCCTATCCAAAAACTTGTTCCTTAGTATTTGACATCAAAACATTTGTTTAAGAAAAATTTGTTTAAGAATCCATTTTAAGGAAATTTTTTGACACTGATTTGTATTTTTTAAGCTTAAAATGTTGCCTATCTTTAAGCAACTTTTATGTCGATTTTTCTTACGCACTAGAGATTTCGATCCCGGATCACCGTTGAGCGCAAAAAATGGATATTTACGTTTTTAGGTATTGGCTCGTTTTTATTGAGTACATGAATGTATTCATTTGAATTTACAAAAGACGATAAATTGACTTATGCCGACCTTTCGCCATTACAATGTGGTCAGTCGTATACTTCAATCATCTGACACATCATTTACAAATAGGTGACAATCTTATCGAAATGGGTAATGGAAATAGAATAATAGAAACACATGAATTACCCAAACAATTTAAAAACAAATAAGAGAAATTGCATTTCTACAATCATTTCAATATTTCTTGTCTTTTAAATATAAGTTCAATTATATGTAATATGTATATTTGTCTTGCACATTACTTTTTATTAATTATTTACATTCTTACCATTTCTATAAATATCTCGTTCATTTAAAGCTGTTTTTAAGCATCATGACTAGCAACAGATTCCAAATCACTGTTGTCTTCGCTACCAGTTGCTTCGGTGGGATCGCCCATCGCAACACGTGCATATTCGTCTGTATCGATACTCTTGCAAAAATGTATGGCGTATTTAAGCTTTTCAAGAAGTACAGCCTTAAAATTTTAAAGAGTATAATATTAAAACAAATTTAAGAAAGAAAAATCATTGAACTACATACCTTGCACGAGTATCGTGGCATTTTGAGAAGGAAAAAGCATGTATAGCTTTCTGGTAAAAAATGGTCAGGAGGGTTTTTCTCTAAGACTTGTAAAACAAAGTCGCGCCCTCGAAAATCAGCAATAGTACGTGGCAATCGTGTTCGACCCCAAACAAAGCGTAAAAACAGCGATCGTTCCTAAAATGGTTGAGGAGAAATTAGGCAAAGAAAAACAAACGGCTTAGAGTTCGTAGAACTAACTTGATTTGAAAATTCTTCCATAACTTCCCAGAACCATGATACAAGTGCTGAGTTTGGATCAAATCCCTTATAAGTTGCAACTGATTTCAATAAACCCAACGGGATATCTGGGGATCCACATACCATCGCTTGTAATTCAGCCGCTGAAAACAGTGAAAGTAGTGGCACCGGTATCACTTTGGACATTCCATCGCGAACAGCTTTTACTTGTTCATCGAACTCATGCAGACGGAAATTTAAAGCAAGGCGCACGTATTCGTGACGATTTTGTGGTGTAATACGAGTGTATCGTGTGGATAAAGGCACTTCGTGGCCCTTGGCCGACGACGTTGAGAATGGCAATTCGAGAGTGCTGAAGACTTTTGGATCGTCTTCCATGTTGCGTACGCAAAGTAGTCCGGCTACATAATCGCGGTCAACTTCGGTGAGGTCACTAGCACGAAGATTTTCTCCAGCCAATTGGCGCCAAACTGGTTCAGCCATACTGGAAATAAATAATGCTTAATTACTAAAACTCTTTGAATTTTGTATTATTCAGGTACTTACTTTAAACTCAATGGTGAACCAGTGCGGACTGCAATACCCATCAGTACACCCAAAAACCGGAACATATTCATCTGGAGTACCGATGTAAGCATTGGGTCCAAAAGGAAACAGTCTCGATTTGCTCCCGCTTCGCCTCTTCCGTTTGGTGTATTAATTAGAAGAGGAACACTTCCGTTTTGTAACTCGTCGCACATTTCAGCAATTGACTCCGAATATCCTCCGCCGCAATCGTCTACGCTTTCACCAACGAATTTAACTTTCCACACCCTATGGGGCAAAGAAAGTGCTTCTTGAGTTAATAATGGTAATTTCTGCACCATTTGCCCGAAGACACTCTTCATTCCATCAACACCCGCTAATCCGTTGCCCGATTTGTTTCGTGAGCGTTTGACCTGAATGCGATTCAATTCAATAACCGGGCCATGCTGCTTATCACGAACCATTGTTGTCTGAATAACCTTTCGAAAAGCTGCTTCTTTTATTGTATAAACAAGGACATCCTTCAACGCTCCTAAACTTAACTCACCAGCAATCGGAAGCATGGCAAGGCATGGACAAACAAGTTCAGAGAAGTGATGCAACAGTACCAGGCGGGCATGCAGAGCCTCCGCTGGAAGGTCTCTTACGAGATCATATTCCAATGGCGGGTTTGGTGGCGGACGAACTTTTTCTGTTAGCTGCGACGTTGACAAAGCAAGTGTATGGGCTGATCCGCACGTAACTTTGACAATATGCTTTCCTTGCAGAGCTGTGACCAACCTTGGCCTCTGAATAGCGCTGACTGTACCATCGCCAAGTTGCCCCTCATCGTTATCACCCCAGGTGTATACTTCACCAGTGTCGCTACATGCAACGCAATGCAAAGAACCAGTAGCAATCGAGATGATTTTTTTTCCTTGAAGGGCGGCAACTTTCTTTGGCCTCCGCACATGATCTACAGTTCCATGTCCCAAACGATGATAGTCTCCTTTACCCCAAGTATAAACAGCTCCAGACCGCGTCAATGCTACAGAGAATTGTGATCCACACTCAACCTTGATCACTCCCAATCCCGAAAGACTCTCAATTTTTGTTGGAACCTTACAACCATCGGAACCACCACGACCTAGCTTTCCATAATCACCGTCACCCCAACTCCACACATTATCGTCATCAGTAATGCACAAAGTTTGTGCATCTCCCGAACCACATGCGATGTCAACAGCTCTATACCCAAGTAAAGCTTCCACGAGCTTTGGTCGCAATTGATCTTCAGAATCCCCGTGTCCTAAACGACCATATCTTCCTTTTCCCCATGTCAAAACATGTCCTGACGATGTAATACAAGCGGAGTGAGCGCTTCCACAAGCAATATCAACAATTCCAATGCCAGATAATGCGTCGATTAGCTTGGGTCTGTCGTAACTCATTCGATTGCTGTGTCCAAGCTTTCCGTCTTCACCTTCGCCCCAGGAATAAACTTCTCCATCTGCTGTTAAGGCAAGGCAGTGCTTACCTCCAGAATTCACAGCTACCTTTTTAACGAATACGTGTTGCAATGACTCCACCAATGTTGGTGTCGAAACAGAATCCGTTCCACCTATTCCTAGTCGTCCTCCGGATCCATATCCAGTTGCAAAGAGTTTTCCATCTGGAGTTACTGCATACAGCGTTTGCTCTCCTCCAGCTAACTGTACTGGACGTAATAAACTCAAGGCTTCGCATGGCGTAGGAGCTTTAATTCGACTTCCTTCAAGACCTCCTAGTTGTCCCCTGTGGTTGTGACCCCAACCGTATATAGTGCTTGCTCCACCCCACGATAATGCCCAATCTTCCGGGTGTCGATTCAACCACTGCAAAAGCTGGCTGTCATGCTCAGCTTTAAAGAGAGTATGATCTTCATGCAGAAATTGTGTTTGTGAATTGACAACCTTTGGATCGACATCGTGCATTGACAGTGACATCACTGAGTCTATGTACTGAATTAAATTGCTTGTGCTTGGTGTTAGAGAATTTACCATTGAAGTGGTTGTAGACAGCTGTTGTTGCTGCAATGAAGGTGGAGGCGTAGGCGTTGCATTGCTTGTTGTACTCGATGACAAGGACGTCGTGGAGTTCATCATTACTGAGGTTGATGGGGAAGTATTCTGTGGTGGCATCATCTCCGAGAATTTCTTTTTAACTTCCAAGCAAAACGCACGAGGAAGCTCTGTTCGCTTTATTAACGATTGAGCCACTCGTACTGCTATGCAATAGCGCTTGAACCAAACCCACTTATGCATGTCGGCTGGCGGTAAAACAGAGTCAAGTTGCATGTCGCATGCTAAGGCAGCAAGCGTTTTAAAGTAATCTGAGTGCATGAGATGAATTCCACCTCGCACTTGCGGCTCTTCATATTCATATTGTCGCAGAAATTCTGGAATAAGTGGCATTAGAATCGGATTCAGAGACGGATCTAACACTTTTGGAGCATGCTTCGATGTAAGGACACAGTGTAGCTTTTTTAAAGACCAAATTCGTTGCGCTGTTGTAAGGGAACTAAGTTGAGCACACGCAGCTAACGCCGCTGCAAGTCTCAACAATACACTGTTGTTGTTCGGTCCTAATCTCGAATCTAAAAGCGCCATTACTAGAGCCATTGAAGGTTGTGATAAAATGCAACGATCGGATCCTCTTTCTTGCATTGAAGCAGCTGGCATTATAGCATGAACCCAAAACTTCCATCCCCAGCCATTGACAGAACTGTCACTGGTGAATTTCCATCTCACTTCATCGCCTGGGATTCGAATTTCCGGAGCCCACTGAGAAAACTCACGACCAGATCGAGTTGCGATAACTCGCCCCGATCCATCCATTATGACAAGTGGATCATTCCGTTTCTCGGTCGAACATTGCGAGTCGAATTCAAGGCGCAGAGCTTCGGCTCCTGGGATTTTAACGTGACCGAAAGCTGTTACATTATCCACATAAGGATGACTGCTCTCTTGCATCACCGGCTTTGGTATCTTACCCAAACAATGTCTAGAAGTGCAAAGGTCTTCCAGCTCAGTTATACAAGTTTCAAGAAGCATCGCTCCAATAACAGGCGAATTTGATCCCAATGCTATCAAAGTATCTGCAATGGTTTGCGATGTAGATTGCGGACCAGTTCTTCCAGCGACACTCAATTTTAGAAGTTCAACCAAACTTTTAGCTTCCGCCTCTCCCAACAATGAAGTGAAATCGTCTAAGCCCGTTAAGCTCGATTCGGCAATCATCTCTACATGATGGGTCATTGTTGCCGCCATGACTGACATAACACTTGCCGACATTTTTGAGTGTTTATGAGGAGCATTACTTGATATTGATGCTGAAAGTGAAAGGGATCCTGTCAAGCTTTGGAATGCACTCAGCGGCCCTGCTGGGGCGGGCACAACTTCCGCTTCAGGTGACGGCTCATGTACTGCTGGATCGGTAGCATCAGCAGGAGCTTCTCCACCTCCTTGAGCTATGACTTCATTGTTGTTGTTGTTTGTGGTTACGCTGGGATTTGTTACTCTTTCTGGATCTTTTATACTTTCAGATTGTTCCACTTCATTGGACATTTTTTCATTCAAATTTATTTTGCTGTGGCTGGTTAAAGCCGCCACAATCAATTGCCGCGCTTGTAGAATGCTCATTGCATTAAGTACATAATTTAGGGCTGTTTGCCGCGCTCCAAACGTCTCTAGGGACAACAGAGTTTCGCTCAATGAGAATTTAGATTGCTGTTTGCCTATTGACGAAGCCAAAGTTGATGGCGAAGGTTCAGAATCGTATATTCCTAAGCTACTACCTCCTAGCGGGTCTTTAGTTGTGGCGAAAGGAACTGGACCTTTTTTCTCATCTTCGGGTGGTGATTGTGGCAGACCCCAAGCAACAGAATGCGAACTACCACAGGCTACTCTATTAACAAATACAGAATCTAAGCCAATTACTAGAGCAGGTTTTTTATTAACAACCGTATTCCCAGATCCTTGCTGTCCATGGTCGTTGTCTCCCCAGGCAAATACCTGGCCACTATCTGTGACAGCAAGACAGTGCAAAGCACCCACAGCCACATGAATTACTTTTCTGCCTCGCAATCCTTGTATAGGAGCTGGCTTCCTAACATGTTGATCGCTTCCATGCCCTAGGCGATAGTAGTCACCTTTACCCCATGTCCAAACTTCTCCGGTACGTGTGAGTGCCAAGCTGAATTGAGCTCCACATTCAATTTGAATTACGCCTATTCCAGTCAAACGTTCAATTTCATGGGGAACTGACGAACCTTCGGAACCTCCACGTCCTAGTTTACCGAAATCACCATCACCCCAAGAGTAGACTGCTCCATCTTCGGTAAGTGCCAAGGTTTGAGCGTCACGACTGCCGCAAGCAACCTGTAAATCAAATAAAATATGCATAAGTTGATATCTCAAATCTTACAAACGATAATAACTCAATCTTAAGTGCATTATGCGTTCAAAATAAAATGCACTCCTGGGTCACAAGCACTTGCTCTTATTTTTAAGAGACTTAGAAATTTTAATAATCATACAATTCATTTTTTAATTGAAAAAAAAAAACAACTCGCTAGTATTTGGAGCAAGTTTTTATATGTTAAATTTTTAAAACATTTTAAAAGATAAATTTTGTACCCTAATTTTAAGTTTTTAATATTGTGCAAATAAAAATTTAATTTAAAAAAAAAATCATTAACCGATTTTTGGGATACCGAATTTCTTGTATATTTATGAGAGGATATTGATTAAAAAAAAGTTTGGTTCCCGCCTAAGAGAATTTCCTTCTTATAGAAGCTGCCAACACTGGTGCCATTATTTTGGACAAAAGGATAATTTTTTAATCTTTAATCTTTTAGTCCTACTATGTTTATGAAATATAAACAGCATAATTGTTAATATTTTATAAAGTATCAAGCAATTTAATGAAGAAGTTTTATGGCGATCGCTTACAGACCCCGTTCTCAATGTCATTTTGATCAGTATTCACAATGAGGTACAAATTATAAATTAATACTCAAAACAAAAAATTATCACTGAATTCATAGAAGTTTTCCAACAATTGATATTTGATAGACGAAATGGGGCTGAGTATTGAAAATTGGCAGCTGTCAAGATTCAAAATAAAATTTTGGAAAATTTTGGCACACCGTACCAGGCAATAAAATGGTTTTATTTGAGGTCTGATTAATAGCCTTTTTAATAGAAAAAAAAAGAATTTGCATTAAGATTTTGACTTTTTCAATATCGGCGTAAAGGATTTAAATTAGAAGACGCCAATGGCGTGGACATCACCGTAAATAAAAATCCGAGGCGTAAATTCGATGATACGTGCCACACGCCTGACACTACCCATAAAGGACTTTCTGCACGAAAGGATAGTAATTTTTCGACGTTTAACACACATATCAAGCGAAAAACATCTTTAAAAATGTTTATTTTAGAAATGAAACCTCATTGCTGAAAAAAAAATTAAAAAATAAGGTTCATACCTGAATGACACGTTTTCCGATTAAAGTTGACACAAGTTTTGGTTTTAACTGGGTTGTGTTATCGCCATGACCCAACCGTCCATATTCACCCAGTCCCCAAGTGTATAATTCACCTGAAGAAGAAATAGCAGCACTATGTGATGATCCGCACGCTATATCACGTATTTTCTTTGCACGCAATGACTCAATCATTTTCGGTTTGTCCATGGTTAAACGATTGCCATGTCCTAATTTACCGTCTTCTCCTTCGCCCCACGAGAATACTTTTCCATCCAATGTCAAGGCAAGGGCATGTTTACCTCCAGAATGCACAGCAACTTTTTTCACTACATACTGATGCAGCACTGGGACTTGTCTGGGTACCGAAACATTGCAATTATGTCCTAATCCCAACCTCCCATTTGTGCCTTCACCACATGCGAATACTTTACCATCCTGTGATACAATGAACAAAGATTTAGATCCACCAGCAATATGAATTGGACGCAATCGACTAAGTGTTTGTGAGAAAGTAGGTACTTTCACTTTAGATCCTTTGAGTCCACCTAGTTGCTCCTTGTCATTCAAACCCCAAACCATCACCGTACATGGTGGTTCATTTTGTGAAGACTTTGCGTCTGAATAATTAGCAAGAGAGCTTGATTCGCTCGACAAGCTATCATATTCGCAAGCCAAAAAAGCGGCATCCATGAGCATAAGATCTAGGTCTGTTTGTCGACGACGTCCAATAATATTGATGCCATGTACTTTGCATTGTATTCCATTGTTACGACAATGTTTTATCACAATTTCAACAAACTGGTAGTACTGTCGTACATCGTTCATAAGAGATACATTTACATCGCTGTTTTTGACTGAAACCCAACTATACTCTTTTAGATTGGGAATACTATCTCCAACACGTGTAACAATTAGCGATGGCATGTGGGAACAGTCTGTCGGATTGACAACAATCGAAAGGCTATGTATAAGAACGTTCTCATGCATTTCAATACGAATCCAATGTTTTCCCTGACTACTCGAAGAACTCTGCCAGCAGTTAGAACTTTTGTCTAGCAAATGCTTTGCGGTCGATTCATTCGAAGACACAGTCAAGGACCGAATGCAACGTGACCAGTCCTCTATGAGATCAGTTGGGGGTCCATGTAGGACACCGGAAGATCCACTAATTATGTGTCCATCTCTTGCGGTATTGACCAATTCGATTTCATTCAAATTACCGCTCCAATTTGATTGTTGAGGAAAGTCTACTGTTACATCTTTGCCATTTACCGAGGAGACTGTTCCTATTGCTCCTCGAGTAATATAACCCCATTTATATCGCGGTGTTGATCGGATGCGTACTTGGGAGCCAACAACAATTACTCCTCTGTCGAATAGAGTTGATTTTTCTTTTGGCATTTCCAGAAGCTCGATGTGAACAAAGCATACCCAGTAAGTGTCTCCATGCATTTGCCAATCAACCTAAATAAAAGATTATAAAGAAAATGTATGTATTGCCTCACTTCCACGTTTTGTTAAAAACATACGATATCTTGTATATGGTTATAAAATAATATTTAAATGATATTGACATAGTTACCTGCACATTTAAATCATGTAGCCCTTCTGTATCCACTTTGAGTACTGTTCCGATGTCACCTTTCTTGATCTCTTCAAAATCTCGGCAACAACGCACAGTCATTCCTGGACATACCAACCCTCTTACATACATCGCGTATTGATCTGCAAATGGGAAGTCTCTACGAGTGGCAAATTTAGTTCCACCTGTATGATGTGGATCTTGTATTGATGATCCTTCTACGGTATCACTACTATCCGTGCTTTCATTATCGGAGTCAGCTTCAGGATCGTGGCGACCAATTTTCAACATGCCGTTTCCGTCGGTATCATACATACTTCCCTTGGACGTTGACGGCATTGGTGGACAAAGATCGGGATGCTCTAGAATCCATTGAACAATTTGTTCAGGAGTTGGTGGAACTTCTGTGTGAGCAGCTGCAAGCAAAAACAAAATCAAAAACGTTATTTTATTTTTCGAAACAAAAGATAAAAAAATATTTACTTAATGTTTTAACGGCAAGCTCAACAGACTTTCTAGAGAAGCCCATCTCCATAATCTGTGATACTAGAGGACATGGTGCTGTTTTGTTTCTATTCGCTGCTACTATTGATGAGACCCCTTGCCCATCTCCAGCAGGTGTACTATTGCCAACATCATCATTAGATCCATCATTGTAAATTGGTACTCCATGAACGAGAGTAGGTTGAACTGGTGGAGGTAAGGCTCGCGATTGTAGTAATCCTGGACCAATCAATTCTGAATGTGCTTGACTTGCCAACATTTGTGAGACATTCAATGCTGCAGTTGAAAGTTCTGCATATGTGTACGTAGCTTTGAGAGGAGAAGGTTGCGTGGCTCGAATGAGAATACTTTGAATAAGGAGTTCGTTTTCTGACAACGAACATGGTGATTCATCTCCTCCCGCTGTCTGATCTGTAACAACATTCAAATCGTTGACATTAAGTTTGGTGGCTTGTTGTTGCTGCTCTTCTTCGGAAATACTTTCTTCTGATGAATATGAACTCAGGCCTGGTGAACGTTGTCTTAAAATTTTTCTTAACGAAGCTTGATGTCGATAAAGAACGCAATTTGAATTGAGAACACATATTTGGATCTGTTGTGATCGCAATAATGAAATATCAACAGCTCCAGGAATCGATTCCTTTCGCTCACCTGGACCATACATTAATACTGACCAAGAATTCAATAACATTTCATTCATTGGAAGGCGAGACAAACTGAAAACAGAATAGTCTGCTCCTTCGGATGCAGTATTTAGTGAAATTTTTCGAAACTCTCCGTTTAGAGAATTTCCGTCGGTGCTAAGTAGACACTTTCCTTTGTTCGTAAAACCACAAATTGTGGCGGTGCTTCCTTCATAAGAGACTTGAAGTCCAACACGTGGCCTCGTGTCACATCCACCAATCGTACTTAGTACTCCCATCACATGCACATACTCAGACCCTAGGTTATTAACTTCTAGTCCATCGTCACCAAATAGTTCGGCGGCTACACAAAGCTTTTGTGATAAAAATGAATTGATGACAGGATTCCATACAGGCAAAGTGTGCAACTTCCGGAGCAGAGTTATAATTTCTTCAGCAACTGTACCTGAATGTGAAGCTGTAAGAAGAACTCTTGATTTGGTATCAGCTGGGTTTTGAATCAACGAAACATCATTTGGACAATACAGAGTTATTTTTCCAAGGAGCGAAAACAATTGTTGGACCAATTTTGATGTTTCAGTAATATCTTCATCCGTCCAGTTCACTAAAACGGTTTGCAGTAGTCGAAGACAGTGTATTTTTCTAAAAACATCCTGCTCACTTAACGTGGCTTGTTCCAAAAGATCAATATAGAAACTAATCCAAATCGGTGTAGTTAAAAACTTCGACATGACTTTGGATTCGCCAACAATTGCACGCAAAAATCCGAGTGTTGTCCAACTATCAAGGCCACATATGCTTCCAAGTCCAGATTTTGGATTTAAAATAGCACGGAACATAGACGTGACTCCTTTCACAGCAGCTTTGTCTATTTTTTCGCTGTGCTGGCCAACTCCAACTGATATTATCTGTAGCATTTTTGTACATGCGTAGCGTAAAAGTTTCGTGGGATGGGATTCGCCTGAGAGTTGAGTTTCCCCAATCAATTCATCTTTTTCTGTGTTTTCTGTATCCGGAGAAACAATGTTGGATGCATTGTCAGCCAAGCGAAGATCATATTGACCTTCTTTACCCATTCTATATGAGTTAGTTGCTCCAGTATACCATTCTACACGTACCCATCTGTAATTACAAAAAAAAATGTTTGATGCGATTTAATACACTCGTTACTTTATAACAGTTAAGACTCTGAGAATATTGAAGGAATACATTGAAGATTGAAGATTGGCATCATATTGTTGCCCATGTACTATGTCTTACAATCTTAATATGTAAAAATGTGGATGGTGGGAACCAACCCCAAATCCTCGACCAGCAATAACAGTCACAGCAATACTGTGAGGAAACAAAAATAGATCTTAGGGGATTCGTTTCAAGTCACAGTTTAGATGGGCCTCCTTCATTCTTGACAAGATTACTAAAAACGACCACCATGGAATTGTACAACACTCAGCTGGCTGTCATTAGTGAGGCTTTGAAGAAAGTTAGCAATTGGGCCAATAACCTGATGCTCTTAACTACTCAAACGAAAATACCGCCCTTCACTCCATCTCGACTTAAGAACAAAGATCTGTCCTTGTCTTCTAGTGCGAAAAATTCAGGAGTTATCGTCGACTGGAATGAAACACGGGTTAAGGAGGCCTGAGTAGCTTTCTACGCCTGTAGTAAAACATTTGGTAAAAGTGGGGGCTGCAAACGAAAAAGATTTTGTGTGCACGTACACAGCCGTGGTACATCCGATCTTACGGTTTTGTTCTATTCTGTAGTAGCCAGTACTGAACCAAAGATTATGACGTTAATACACTTAAGAAGGTTCAAAGAATAGCTAGCGTTGCTAATACGGATGGTTTAACTCACATATTAAATATTAAGTATCTTGCAAATTTCATGTGACAATCATCTTACGCAGACCAAATTTGTTTATTCTGACAATGCTTTCTTAAAAAATCGAAATGATAACAGCTAATTAGAGAATGGAAGAATTCTGAAATAAATAAGTATAAATATTTTGAATTTTCTTCAACAATAAGAGAAGTCTGACTGCAGAAATTATCCTCAGACGTATTGTAAGTAGCGATAGATAAAGAAGACAGAAGTTTGGAAAAGCTCTACAATAGTCGGGGAGTACACACAGCCTCTGACAATAAAGTTTGAAATTGAGGGGTTTTTAACTAGCTCCCTTCTAAATTGTTTACATTTTTATTAAACTTCTTCGAACTTACTTGAGTAATATATTTTAAGAAACTTACTTGTATAATTTGTTTGCTCTTATATATCCTAATACCGTCAGGTAGTTTCGTTAAGACCATGCTAATCTTATTCAAAGGATCATCTTCCAAATTACTGCTTGATCATTTTTCGCTTCAGTATTCAACTTTAAAATTAGAATTTCGTATGGGTGATACTTATATCATCTTTTGACACATTAAGTGTTAAGAACTTTGCATTTTGTTAATATTTAGAAAGTATAATTGTTACTATCCCAAATATTACAAAATGTTCTATGCCCGGACATGTTTCAACATTCACTGACTTTTCTCTGAGCTTATATGTTAAATTAGCATTTAAACCGAATTTCTCCAAAGCCATGTCAACATACTTTGTCACATATATTTTTTACTAATGGTTCAAAGAAGGAACATTTTGTTGGGTAACAATTTACAACTGAGATAAAGTTGTAAAAAACAAATTTCTGTCATGTCGGCCTAATTGTGCGTATGTTTTGCCTGCAGTATTGCTCATAATAAGAGAAGAATGTAAAATACTCAAACAACGCCATAGTCAGAACCGCAACACATTTGTCCTCATACAAATTTTTAGACATTCGTCTTTAGTCTTTTAGCCATAACGTATAATAAATAACCTTCTATTCATTACTTTATTCGGTCACCGAATCTATTGGTTATAACTGTTACTTATTAACATTTAAAGATTTTTTTAAAGTGATTTATGTAATTATTAATAAAAAAAATAATTTGTCATACCTCTTTAACCTATTAATAGATTAAGTTATAAAACATGAAACTATTAAAAGTCTTACCCATCTTCTCCAACTTCACTGATTATTCTTCCCTCACCAGCTGGATTCCCATCTTGATCACCCCATTTCCAATCCGCACCTCGACAAATTCGAGTTCCGATTTTCATTAGTTTTGCTAGCTCAGGTCCCGTCAAATTAGCTTTGTTGGATTTTTGCTAAACAAAAAATATTTACTGTAAAAACTGACATTTGACAGTTTTCAAACTTACTTTTAATATAGTATCTTCATAAACAACTGAAAGCTCGTATGTGTTTTTGATAGCAGGAATATCACCACCAGTTTGGCGTAACAATCCCAAAATTGTTCCAAGTGTACCTGAATTTATAAGCAAACTTAGCTCGTTTGGCCCAACATCTTTTGCCAGAATACCAAAGACACTTAGAAGAAATCTTGCTCTGGGCAATTTTTTTAAAAAGACATATGTTCCCAAGTTAGAGTTGTCTTTTCCACCATGGAATTTCGGTTTCATCGAGATTTGCTCTTGGTTGACGAGTCTTTGAAGTTCACTTATTGCCCAATCCAATACTTTAGAATGAGCCAATATCAAATTTGCCTTCTGGAACGCTGTTACTAGATTAAGATCCTCCAAAATGTTTATAGTAGTTTGTTTATTCCTTTTAAGGTGAAGTCCCAAGTATCCACTTAGCATGTTGTACTGCACTGCATCGAGCAGCCCATTCACCTGCAGTATTTCATGGAAAATGTCAAGTCCTTGCCGCCGAATGTGATAACGCTGAACCTGACAGTACATAGCACGGCGAACAGTTTCCACATCGCATACCTCTTGCATTACAAAGTCAACGACTTCATACATTGTCGTCATGCTTAGCTCACCTCCATCAAAACCTCGAAGGAACTTTTCGCTCAGTTTAAGGATAACATCGTTAACAAATGCCTGCTCGGAATCAGCTTTTTTGTCCCCAAAGTCCATGTCATTGCTTTCAAGGGGCTTTTTATCGCTTTCACTAAAAATGTTGTTGTCATTTCCTGACTCGATAAGATTCTCGTTTGATAAATTGTTGCGAAGTGGAGTATTGCCTCCCCCTGTATTGGTTTCAGTTACTTTATCTAAATGTTCTGCAGATGAAGCACGTAGAAGATTTTCCTGGGATTGATTTTTTAAAGCAGCATGTTGGCTTTGAATAGTTACATTAAGTATGTCTTCAGGTTTATTACAAGCTAGCTGTTTCTTTTCAGTTCGCATCTCAGAGATAATGTTTTTAACAACTGCTTTGAATCTTGGAAATTTGTGCAAGATGCAAAGCTTTCGTAATCCTGATTGTTCTAGGCTTATCGCTGGACGCACTTCATACAAAAGAAATCTCAGTCGTTCCAACATAGGAGCACAAACTTCTTTGTAGCTCCTATTTAACTGCTGGCGTGTCCTCACAACTGCCCACTTTGTTTGATGAACAAGTCGTATAATTTCAGTTATTTGCTTTGGAGGTTTTTCGGTTAATCCACCAAGTTCTCGATCAATCACAGCTAAAATAAGTGGACCCAAACTTTGATGTCGAATAAGCACTGCAGTTAATAATCGCTCGAGTTCCTGAACCGAATGCTCCGGGGGAAATTCTTGATGCCAGATAAGATTATGTTCTTTACAAAACCGTTCTGATACTGCCATCCATCCTGATACTAATGGATCAGAAAGTCTTGCTTCTCCAAGGCCACTGAGTAGAGCTTCAATTCTTTGATGTACAGAGTTAAATGTCGTTTGATCTAAACAGCTAGGCATTTGGTGATTGCTAGGTTCTGTAGGAGTGCTACCAGCTGTACTGGCACTGCTTCGAGCTTCGCCCTTTTCCTCATCGAATGGGTTCGTTGGTTGAAGAACTTGGAGGCCTCCACTTAAAATCTTTGAACGAAGAAAGGTTTTGCATTGCAGTTCTGCTGGCTGAAGTGGAGGGCCTGCTTGAAGAATGCTTGTTACAAGTCCAAGTAAAAACGATAATGCCCGTTCAGAGTTGAAATGTGTTAACACTTTACTTTGATGTAATTGTGGCTGGAATTAAAAAAATTATAACTATAAAATTATTTTAAAAAAAATTATCTCGAATTCATTTCAACCAAAACATTGATTTTTTTTACAAGAAAATCGGGTTTTCTAGTGAAAATGAAATCTTAAAAAATAAATGAAATCTTAAAAAATAAAAGTGACATCAAATCTGCGATTACAGCCCATAACTGGCAGTCAAGGCCAGAGGAAATTCGCGTGTAAAGAAAGACAAACCTTTTCATCCGAAATGTTAGGTGCGTATTTTCCTACTTTGTAGTTGTTCATTATGTACTCCAGTGCATGTCTATAGTTGGGGGCATTAAACTCAGAAGTTAGATCTTTTCCAATTCCGGCTTCAATAAGTTCATTAATGGCAGGAATATCGCTTCTATAATAAACAAAATCAACATATAAGTTTACTTTAACTGTATTAATTTTGTTTTACTTACTGGTAGTCATTGATATCGCACACATAGCCGTGTATTATGACCCATTTCCCACCATCTACAATCTGATTCTCAAAGTCATTCTTTCTGATTAGTAGTGGCTCTTCTTGGATGGGAGATGTTTTTTGTGTTCCACGACAAATGATGCCTGGCCAGCCCATATCATCGGAATCCTTTAACAAAAACGTATTTTAACGTTCATTAGCAAAAACAGAAATTTTACCTGAATTTCACTGTCACAGATGACTCTATTTAAATTGTCTAAAGCATGCAAGAGAGGTATGAATGTCTTGGTCCATTCGAAGCCCTGCAAAATATTTGACTTGTCACGATTTAATATTACTAGTCCTATAAGCATCTCGTAAAGCAATGTGTCTGAAATATCTGACTTGAGTATGTCCACAACACCTTCCTTGCCCTGCAGTGCAATCTCATGGGCTTTCTGTAGTGACATCACGCACAATGCTACAGCTCCTTGAACGTATTTACCGAGAAGTGCTTCCGCTCCGGATGAATCCTCAGATTTTGATTGATGAATGTTCGAGAACAAAAGACGTTGAAACCTATGCAATAGGTCCAAGCTTGGAGTCGTGTGTTCTGGTAATGTCATTGCACCATCATCGTCGGTCTTGATCATTCCAGCACTAATTAAAAGCTGCGACAGTCGAGCCTGCGTCAGGGCCGAATTATTTCGAAGAAGTTGTTTTATTAAATGAAGAAGAGGTAAATTGTGTCCACTTTCTTCGCATTCAGAAGTTTCCGATCTAATAGCTTGATTAAGGGCTATCTCTAACCCTCCTTCGGCCATCAGTGAACCAACAAGGAGATCAGTCATGAAGCGATGACCAGAAGATGAAATACCGGGTTCAGATGGCAACAACGATGTTAATGTTTGAGCTCTCTCTGAAGCTGTTGGTAGGAGTACACTCCATCCTATTTGAAGAGTCCATTGAGCAGCTTCTTGCATAGTTTTCAGGATACACGAACCACCCGCTAAGCAAAGTATGCGTGTCTTTAAGTTAGTCAATAACCGAGAACCTTCATTTAAGCCAACTGACTTTGGAGATAATCCATTAGCAATAAGAGCATGTAGTTGGAGCCGCAGTAAGTTTAGGCAAGCAACTGCAATACATTCTGACTCTTGGTTGGGTGTCTGTCGAACTTCTTGTCCACATACCATGCCTAAAAGTTGGTCTAGTAGTCTAAATGTGTGATCAGAAAGATCAATGACAAATGGAATTTTAGTTGGAATTCCTTGCACTGAAGTCTGGCTCCATATTATGCTCTGTGTAGCCCCGCATGATATTCCAGACACACGCACCGATGGATGAGTGGCCAAAATCGGCAATGATAAAATTGGGTCTTTTGATATACTTTGTGGACAGACTTGTTGGTAGTCATTGCGACCCCAACCAAAAACTTCGCCTGTGCTGCTTAGAGCCAAGCAATGAGCAGCACCAACTGCAACATTAACAATTAGCTTTCCATCAAGTGCATTTATTAGCCTAGGCGTATTAACAATCTCAACCACTCCTTGAATGCTTTTGTCCATACAACCAAGGCCAAGCCGTCCACCAAGTCCTTTTCCCCATGTGTATATCTTTCCATCACAAGTCAGAGCTAAACTAAATTGAGATCCCGTGAAGACTCTTTGCACTCTTGGCAAAGCGTCAATGAGAATGGGTAATTGCGATCCATTGCACGAACCATTACCAAGTTTTCCATAATCGCCATCACCCCATGCAAAGACTAAGCCTTCCGCAGTTACACAAAGGGTGTGAGAATCGCCACTTCCAAGTGCCACATCTACGATTTCATATTCAAGGAGCGATTTGACAAGAGTTGGGGTAAACTTATCATCAGAGTTTCCATGTCCCAGACGACCATATGTTCCCCGTCCCCAGGTGTATAGATTACCATTCATAGTAATAGCTGCACTGTATGTACACCCGCAGTGAACACTTCGCACATTGTTTTCTAAATTACTTATTTTGTGAGGATCTTCAAGTGGAAGTGCATCACCATGTCCCAATCGACCACCTTCTCCACTTCCCCATGAATATGCATAACCATTAGAGTCCAAAGCCAAATAGTGCCGACCCTCACAGTGTGCTGATATACTTTGCACGCTAGTTTCCGATAACTCATTCACCAACGCCGGGTCAAGTTCTGGTTTGGAAATTTTCCAAGTATAAACCTTGCCACATTGTGTTAGAAAAAGTACATTTTCTTCCGAAAAAACAACTTGCTTCACCTGAAAGTTGAAATTTACTATAGGAGCTGAGTATAAGGGATAATTGCTATGAGCTCCGGGCATTGGTATTCCCACAGATGGTTCGGCTGTGAATCCATAGTGGTCGTTGCAGAGCTGAAGCCAACCTAATGCAAATACCTGCTGTTGATCATTAGATGCTAACGTTGATTGTTGTGGCGATTGGCATTCTACAGCTACAGTTGGATTAATTTTGGAAACTGCTGGCATTGCTGTACCAGTTGGCATATGTGGTTTTGCTAAACGATCTAGATGTGACACCAATACAACAGCTGATTGCTTAAGATCTACATTTGATGTTTCTTGATCGGGTAGTGTGAGGAATCGCAAAAATGATTCGGTCGCACTTGCTGGTAAAATATCTGCAGATGATGATGGGATACCGTAGTTTCCGATACATTCATAGCGCCTGAGTATAGGTACAAGAGGTGCTCCAGTGTTTTGTGGTGTATCGCGGTTGTCATCGGTTTCCTTCTCCTTTTCCCAAAGCATTAAAAGAAGAACTATAGCTTCCAGCGATGCACTCAAAGTACCTTTTTGTGCACCCAATTCCAGTAGCAGACACAGAGCGGTGTGCCGATCTTCACGTGGTGCGATGCAACGTCCACCCATTATATCACCGAGTGCAACTTGTCGCAGAAACTTAATAGAGCGTTCTAAAACTTCTATCCATAGCGGAGAAACCTTTGAAAAGATTTAAAGAAGAAGTATTGTTATAAAAAAATATAATAATTAAATAATTTCTTATTTATTTTTTTAATTTTGTAGTCATTCAAACAATGATAATTATTTTGATAATTTAATTGAATTAGAGGTCAATAAGAAAAAAATGAAAATTAGGAAAAAAAATCTATTCGCTGTCTTCAGTAAAAAAAAATCTTATTATATTTAAATATTCAAAAAATGTTGGTATGGTTAATTTACAAACCCTTTAACTTGAATTTTAATGGTCTAATCTTAAGGGCTAAGGTCTTAAAATTGAGGTAAAACGGGAGCAGTCTACAACTACATTTATGTAATTATATTACTTTTACTGGTCAACCAAGTTTTTGTTATAGAAAACGGATTTTACAGAAGTTTTTGAGACATTTCCTTTTAAAATAATAAAAAGGTTTTTTTCAAAATTTCTATGACTTACATTTTTAATCTGAGAAAAAATGTTTCTCAAATTTTGCGTCAGAACTGACAAAACATTGAAGTAAAAAAAATTCATTTTGACTTACTTTTATATAAAATTAAATTCCCTACAAAAAAGGTCTAATTGAAAATTTTCGTCAGACAAGCCGTTTTTGAGTAATTAAGCTTAATAAATTGTTATTTTTCGTTAGTTACAAAATTCCAAATTAAAAAAGTAAAATCGAAGAAAAATAACAATTTATTAAGCTTAATTACTCAAAAACGGCTTGTCTGACGAAAATTTTCAATTAGACCTTTTTTGTAGGGAATTTAATTTTATATAAAAGTAAGTCAAAATGAATTTTTTTTACTTCAATGTTTTGTCAGTTCTGACGCAAAACATGAAATTATGACTAAAAATCAAAATTAGCGATGATAGCCCTCTTAAAATTGATATTAAGGGCTCAAACTTTTACGAAATTTTTTTTTGTCATTCTGAATGATATTCTCGATATATCTTTCAAAAAAAAAATAGTCAATTTTTTTGGCCCAGTCTAATGTATATGGTTTTAATTATCTTTTATGCATTACTAATAAAATATATATATGTATGTATTAAGATGGTTTACAATTATTTTTGTTTGTTTTCACTATTTTACTATATTCAAGTTTTTTTTTGTTTTGAAAACAAAAAGCCTTATTATTGTAAAATGGTCTCTTCTTTTAAATTTAAAAAAAAAAACATAAAATATACAGGCATATGTATGTATGTACATATATATTGCGTTAATTATTTATTTATTTTATTATATTACTATTAAATTATTTTCTCTATACAATGTATTTTTTTTAATTTAACTTTTTAAGTCATGCTTTTATTAATTTTCATAAAAAAATATTGTACTTTTATAATTCTGAAAAAAAAACTTTAAAATATACGTTATAATTGTTTAGTGTTTAGAAACAGAGCAAAAACAATATTTACGTCTATAGAAAAGTGGAACGATGGGAAATGCATGCTCATCGTAGCTTCGGTATTGTTGTGTTAGCTTTCTGTTTCCCTGTTTTACCAATATTTAATAAAAATCCTTACAAGTAACTAAAAATTAAATTAAAAGCTCAACATTAAGAAAAAAAGTATTTTACTATTTTTTTTTTTAAATTGTTAATCTCATGTGATTCTGATTGATTAACTGTAATATCTCGAAAAATATGGATATAATGATGTGACCCCTCCAGTTCAAAACTCTTATGTTGTGTCCACTCTGAGTATATTTTAAGTTTTATAACACTAAATAATATATACATAAAAACCTAACAAAAAATAATAAAATAAATGGATTTTGTAATTTTTGATTTTCTCAAAAAATAGAAGACATAAGTCCATCAGTATTTTAATTTTGGATTAATAATCAATGAAAAACGTCGATTTACTACTTAATTTCGCAGTTTTGGAAAAAAAAACAATTTTTTTCATTTTATGATTGTAAATTTTGTTTTAAAGTAAAAGTCTAATATCCCTTAACAGATTTTCGGCCTAAAAAAAATAAAAAGATTATTTAATACGTAGCATCACACCATCCACTTTGCAGTTAATCTTTTTATCCCTTCCATACCTCAGCTAGTTTTTAATGTGAGTTGTTTTCGCTCTCTTATCGCAACCACCGAACAGACAACACCTTAATAAATAAAGATTAGAGTTATTGTATTTGTATTGTATTGAAGTCTACAATTTACACGGATTTTTCAAAAGCCTTTGATAGGTTACAACATAATGTTCTTATACAAAAACTTGAGCTGATAGGTTTTCATTTTTATTTGCTTTGGTGGTTTGAAAGTTATCTAACTGAAAGAACACAGTTTGTTGCAATAGGTTCAAAATGTTTGAAGCCATCTGGACCCCTTCTCTTTCTACTTTTTATTAACGATCTTCCTAATGTAGTCTTATTTTCTTCATGTTTACTCTACGCCGATGATTTGAAATTACAAATTTACAATCTGACCTAAATTTTTTATCTCTGTGGTGTAAGAAGATAAGCAAATGTCTTTTCGTTTACTAGTCTTACAATCCAATTGGATTTACTTATAGAATAGGAGATACTGAGCTGAAACGAGTGAACGTTCAAAAGGATTTGGGTATATTCTTAGCAAATTAAATTACAATAGTCACTATGATTATATTATTTCTAAGGCTACCGTTTATAAGGTTTCCCGAAAAGGAATTCAAAAGAATTTACAGATCCTTACACCTTAAAGTCGATCTTTGTTTCGTTGGTAAGATCTGTACTTGAATATGCTTGTTGCGTTTGGTTATCTTCTTATGAAGTGAATATTCATTTCAAAATAAAATTTACAAGGTTTGCTTTCTGGAAACTCAATTGGTTCGATAGCATAATGCCACCCTATAAAGTTAGGTCTCGTTTGATTGTCTTGAGCTCGCTACATGCGAGACGTAAGTGTTACTATGTTTGCTAGAGATATGATATGTAATCATATTGATTGTGCTCCTCGTCCTCTCTTCCGTACCAACGCGTCGAGATTCAGGCCGTTCACACAATCAAAAAGAACGTAAGACCTACAATTTAAGGCGTACGCGTGCGCACTAACATCATAATAAAAAATTGTTTTTTACGCATGCGTAGGCGTACGTTTTAAATTTTACATCTTACGGCTTATCTTTTTGATTGTGTAAACAAACACCTTTATCCCGCCCCGCACTTCAGTTCTAATGAGTTATTAACGAGAGCGCACGCGTTTTATTTGTAAAAATCATAGTAACGTTTTTTTTAATTTGCAATGGCGTCTACAAGTAGCGGACTCAGTAAAGCTACTAGAAATCAAAGTAAAGTTTGGCTTATCGGACAATTATTATCCGAATTAAGCCACTCAAAGTTGCCATCCATCGGTGAAGTTTTGCATTTTTTTTACTACAAAAATGAAGAAAAGAAAAGCATACGTGGATCTGCGACTTTGACGGCTTGCGGAGTTATAAATTTGTGTAAATAGCGGCTTAAGAAGTGGAGTATGCGTTCTTTTGGAACGAAAAATGGATACAAAATGCTTTGGTTTGCTTTTCGTCACTACATAATAGAAATTATGTAGTCAGCTGTAGCGGATCAATCGCTTGCCTCATCTAGTGGTCCTGATATACAATTATTTAAAAGATTTAAGAACAATTGGAACAATATTGACCAAAGCGACTTCAAAACAAATAAATATATTTTTGCAGAAGTGGCTGCAGGCAGGATTTCTTTTGCCAAAAACCAACATCAACCTCGAGATGACTACAGAGAACTGTTGAATCTCACTATCATTTTCTTAGGAGGTGCTCCTGAAAAAGGCGTTTTATTTAGGAGAACTGCTGGTCTACATCGAGCTAGATGGATGGCAAGAGCCTTGTACTGTTTGAAAATCTATTTATTTAAGCATCAGCTTAAGCTAACGAAGAAGGACGAAAGTGCTGTGAGAGAAATATATATTTTCACGGTGATGATTTATGTTAAATATTGGTTTCAAGCCTCTACCAGATAGTAAGCACCAAGAAACGACTTACAATTATTGAAAGACCTTAAAGCATTTGAAAGCTTTAACAAAACTATAGCTACTGTTGCGCTTAAAAAAGATTCTAAATCATTTGTGGTATTTGTCGGAAGAGCTAGTTTCGCTTGCCTTTTTCGATGACGAACTTTCTGTTCAAGAGAAGAAAAAATGGTAGAAGCCCTGAAAATTGAAGGCACAAAGATTGCTTAATATCCACGAAAAAAATATAGAAAGCTTCGTAAGTAGTAATTCCTTAAGATTCTTCCAGATCCTAGGTATTTCATCAAATTTTTTGAAAAAAGCCGTGGAAACTTGGAACGAAGACACTGATTATGTAGCTGCCAAAAATATCGTTCATTCTTTGCGAGTAGTGAACGACTTAGCTGAGCGCGGTGTTGCTTTAATGGAAGAATATAATAAATTAATTACAACCAATGAAGAACAAAAGCAATATTTGCTTTTGTTGGTAAAAGAGTATAGGAAAAATTACCCTAATACTAACAAGTCAACCCTTGTATCTTAAAAATAAATGATTCAAATATCTACATAATATCTTAATTTATAACAATAATTTTTTAATATTTTTATGTCCTGGCTTTAAAAATAAAAGAATCTAACAAATATAGATTTTGAGTTTTTATTTAAAATTCAAACTTTGGTAGCGAGCTCTAAATGTCATTTAAAAAATTCCAAAAAAAATACTGAAATACTTTTCTTATGGTATATAATCAAATTACGTGGTGCCCCGCGAAATTAAAGAATTTTTTTTTTCTTAGGAATAAGGACTACCCTACTATACATGCATCTTTAAGAGTTGTTCCATAACTACGACAAATCTGGACCAGTATCTAATTCCTATTCAGTTTTTTATTCAATATATGTAATTAAATAATGTTTAAAAAATCATTTGTAATTATTTATATTGTCAGACACATAATATGTACATATATAAGGTTATTTTAATGCATATATGCATATTAATTAAATTTATAATTATGGTCTTATAAAGTTATCATACTTAAAAATTGAATAAATAAATAAATAAATAAATAAAAGTCTAGAGGAAAGTGATATGATAACGAATATGCCAGCATCTGATGGCGCCGTTTCTTTTCTTTATGAAATACATGTAGTAAAAATTTTTCTAAATCTTTTGTAATCGATGTTTCTGTTTTTAAATCGAACTAGTTGCGAAATGTTTGCAAAATTTAAATTATGATTTTCTGCCGAATTCAAATGGATAAGGTACAATACCTGAAAAAAAAATTATCTAGAACGACTGAATTAGAACCCGAACTTTTGGCCTAATAGTGATATTCATCAAAAACCTTAAGGAGATGACCGCGAAGACTCTTCTACTGAATTCTAAATTGCTGAGGTGATTTAAATTCAAAAATAAATAGAACTCACCTGCGAAGCATCAAAAAGTGATGCTTCTGGCAGATCTTGCAACGATTCTAACGCTTCACTTAAAAGCTCACTGCACATTTCTGTATCCTCCCCAGAACGCCATGCACGACGTAAGAAAGCAAATGAAAAGTTTAAAGCTGCTCTGGTGCCGACACGAGCCAAGCCCATTGTTGCACGTTCATTATTATCCTTTTTATCTCCCCCACTAATTGAAAGGTCGAGCGATTTAAATTTTCCCGCCATAAATGACTTCTCCATTGATGGTTGATTTCCAGGTGGTGCAGCTGTAGTTATTGTTACTGTAGTTGCAACACTTGCATCTTGACTAAAACGTTTGCAGGGATTCACTCCTGATTGCTGCTTGCAGCGGGCCAAAGCAACGTAATATCGCTCATAGATGTATAATTGCTGACGCAAATGCACCGACGATAAACAATTTCCTGCAGCTTGTAGCGAAATTTCGTGTAACTCCCCCAACAAAGTTTTTAAGCAATTGGACTTTTGCTCTTCATTTGGCGTTTGTCCCCATAGCCATGACTCAAACAAAGAATCTGATGAAATCACCGTCGGAACACTTAGATTTGTGGTTATTTTTTTAATCGCCAAGTCGGAGTCTAACAAACGGCAAGATCCACAATTGCAACCTGATAATGGCCCACAGTAGCAAGAACAACACAGGCACATCAGTTTTTCGACGCCACAATAATGTTTTCCATCATCGCCCAAATATGACAGATTCCCGGCTATGTTGACAACGGGAGCTGCCTGGGAGGATACTAATTCACAATCTTGTATCAAGTTGTTCCACAAAACCGCAGTGTCTTCTACATTTCGAAGATTTGATATTAGGTCAGCACGTAGCCACTTTGAATCCAAAAATGGCAGTGGCCGTAAGTAAAGTTCGGTTCTGCTGTTAGCTGCCATTGTTGTCTGCCTTGGACGAACGACGAAGGCAAAACTAATCACCAACCGTTCTCGAGCTTTACAAACCACACAGTGCTTGTGCGTAGTCTTCCAATTGTGTTAAATTCTCTTGTTGTGTTTGTAAAATTTTGAGTTATTTTTAATTCATTGAAGTTCTCCGTAGTTCCACATTTTTGTTTTAGTTTCAAATTTAAAACATCAATTAGTTTGTTAATTGATATTAAGTGCATATATTCCACCCTACCACCCCTTTTTTAGTAAAAGGAAAACCAGAAAAAAAAAAACAAAATTAACTTGATTGTTCTTTCTCAATTACGGACAATGTCGAACGAAGGGTCGTGTCGGGATGATTTTTTTCTTTTTGAGAAAATTCAATTTTTCTTCTTTGCGAAAGAGAAGTTTTTCAATTGCGTTTTTCTATTAATTTTTCACACATTCAAATGTAAATTTTAGTAGCAAATAGTTTGTGGTTTTGTTTATTGTATTTTAATAATATTATTATTACAAAATGTACGCATATAATAAGCGAACAATAACAATTTCACGGATAAAGAGATAGAAAAACGAAACCCGATAAAATAACAAATGTAGAACTGTCAAGATGATAGATTTCATTCGAATGACAACTAGAGATGGGCGATTTTGCTGTCAAAATTTAATTAATCAGTTTGCAATGAATTCCTATGATAATATGCATAAGTTGTATAGGAATAGGTAGAAAATTATTATTTTATAATTTTGCAATTATAATACTTTTTGGTTTCCTGGGAAAATTTGTTAAAAACGGAAAAAATAAGTTGATCATTTGAACTACTACATTTTCTTATGCGACGACATTAGTGACAGATGACTGGAATGACTTTTGCCAAATCTATTACATACTTAATTGAAATATTCAGTACAATTTTACAACAGCTGTTTTTTGTTTATAAGCGTCGAAAGCATGCTCTCACTGGAAACATACATACATACCTACGTTGTTAAACAAAGCAAAAAATCTAGGGTTGTTTTTAGGCAGGTATATTTTTGATTGGGGTGGGTGGTAGGTATTGTGATTTGTGAGTGAGTGAGTAGTTATGTATTTTATTATGAACCCAACCAAACCAACAGGTTCTATGGAACAAGAACTTCGTTGGAATACGAAAGGGATGTGGATGCTCATTGAATTGCAAATGGGTAATATTTAATAGCTTAGATGGATTTTTATTGCATGGTTTCTATATTGGCGCTGTAGTACTGAAAATCTGGAAAAAGTTTACATTAACGAAAAGGTAATTTTAACTAAAATTAAGAATTTTCAATAACATGGTAGGAAAATATTGAAAAAAAGTTTATATATAAATAAATCATGTAATAGTTATTGGTTTTGCGTCAATTGTGTGGGCTGTACTGGGGAGTGAGTCAAGTGACCGCGAAAATGAGTGTTGCTTAGGAAAAATGTAGACACAAGCCAAGCACACAAGTGATGTGGTTTGTTGGAAGACTAGTCAAAGTAAAATTTCGTTGCTTGTGACATAACCTATGAAATACATTTATGTAAATAATTTCATCGTTTTTGCAGCGTACCTATATACAAATATTCACACTTTTTATTTTCAATATCTAGATACCAAAAGTGGGAAACTTTTGTCAGGAATATTCTTATGAGAATATAAATTTATGTTGTGATAAAAACGTTTAACTCGAAATAAATAAAATAAAAATTTCTTTTTTAATTTTTGTTTATTTTAATTTTTTAAAATCAAAGTTCTACACTCAACATGGAGACTAAACCACAAAGAAATTTAAACGTAACGCTGGAGCTGATTATCGTTTCTATACCGTTAAAAGTAATTTGACAGGATCTGTAGTCTGTACATGATATTCGTTTACTGCAATGCAGTAGATTTTATAACAAATTGAAAAATGAAGGATGGCATCCTTTTTCAAGAGCTATTGTTATAAGTAACTTTGCCTACCATGATGACGGTATGGAAGAAGAAGATGGCGAAAATAATGAAGAACAAAATGTTAATGGAAACAATAGAAAAGCATTGTAGTCTTTGTGGAATTATGTAAACCATATCGTCTTTGATTAATAATTGTAATTGATTATAATAGTAAATTACAAAATTAAAATTTTAAATGTATAGCAAAAATTAAACATTCTTGGATTTTTAATGGAATACCGATGCTCCAAGCTTTTCCATAAAACCTTTGCTCAAAAATTAGGTGGTCCGTTTTGGAAGAATCAGAAAAATTGTTCTTAGGTTCTATTTATTATTATTTATTAATCAGAGCATATAAATGTACAAATTAATGTTAAAAACTAACAGCACTAGCTTCATGGCTTAAGGCAGGGGGTTCTATTTATTTTAAGTCTTTTAGATGGATTTCACTTCAAACATAAAGTTCTCTTGAAAAACTACGTGATAATTTGGATTTGTGAGTGTCAAGCCAGTGAACTTTCCACAAATAAAATTTCTTGTTTTCAAAGCATTGAATGGACTACTATATACAAAAAAACACAGTGAAATTTTTTTTATTATTTTATTAATTCAAAAAATACTTACTTTTGTATATTTCTTTTTCATGTTGTATAATGCAGCAGCCACTTACAACAGAATTTTGTGATGTATTAAATGTATGAAAATTTGTAGGTTAAATTGCTGTATGATGTGAATGATAAATTTCTGGGAAACAGAATTATACAACATTCCAGTATTTCTAGTGTAATCCTCGTTAAAGATTGTTATATGACAGCGGATCATGTTATTTTTTATTTTTGCGATTAATGGGTAGATTGAGAATTTTATTTTTCTATCTGTTTTATATACAATTTCACTTAAAAGTTAAAACTAACTTATTACTTAATTAAATCATTTAGTAGTCAACAAAATAATTGACGGCCTTTAGGTGTTTTTTTTGAAAACTAAAAAGCCCAGTTTTTTTATAACAAAGGATGTTCCTTCGCAGCAAGACTTCATTTCAGTCATTGCAGTCTCAAATAAAATAAGTTTCCCACAAGTTTTAAGTTTCTAGTAAAGAAAATGTATTGTACATATCGATACCTTCCCGTAAGAATGTATTAAGCGACATTTTTAAAATTGTTCAGGAAACGAAAAAAACGTCTCATTTAGTTATTTTTTTGTGTATTTTATTGGAAGAAACAGATTTGGAGAGGGATTTTTACAATACAAAACTTGACATCATTGCAAAATCGAAATTTTAATCAGATAAGAAGTATTTGTCGCTTAGTACATTTTCGTGGTCAAAGCATTGGCGCTTGATACAATGTCAAATGGGCTTATGATGACAACAACAAAAAAACACTAAATAAATGGAAAAAAAGTAGTAGCCTACTTGATAGACAATAATTGAAAAGCAAAGACAACCATATCTGGAGTATTATAAGCGACAAAAATGGATCAAGTTCTATTTGGATGAGTGTGCTAAGCGAAAATTTCGGTTAAACTAAGCGACATATAACAATTTTTTTTCATGGACGTTTGGTTGCTTAGGACAATAATATTTTTAAAAATGTCGCTTAGCATAATTTTACTGGCGGATAATACAAATTTCAGGGAGCAACATTATTCCAGTGAGAAAACTTGGCGGTTACTACAATTTTATTTTCTCTCTAGTTTCTTTTGCAAACATGATAGGGTAGTGAAACCCAGGCCAAAATGTGGCGTTTAACTTCTAGTATATGTTACGTGGGCATGTTGGGTGAACTAGTATCACCTAGTGACCAAAAGTCGACCAATTACCTGGCGGCCGTGCGGCAGCGCGACACCGTCAACGACGTCATCAGCCGTCATCCACCGATGAAAAATTTTTTTTGATTTTTTTTTGTTTCTATTATTAATTTTTGTTTATCCTTTGTTTATGCGTTTTTTTTTATTTTTATTAGTTTTTACATCCTTCAGTTGCTGGGGTTTGTGTAAATATTCTGAAAAAAAAGAATAAAATATAATTTAGAAATTAAATACAATAAAATGCTATCTATAATACAAAGGTATGAATTTGTTTTGATTGGGATTCTATTGCTTTTGCATAAGAATCTTTGCAACACAAATTCAACACTTTGTAGACAGGGTACTTACCTCAAATGTATAAAATAATGGACAGCAATATCTAGAGAACAAAATAAAAGAATAAAAATGAAATTAATTTTACTACAAATTAGTCAAATTATTAAAAGATTACTTACCAAAATGTTTGTTCTTCCTGATGTAGCGTCCATGATTGTTTTGACATTTCTCATATATTTTTTTTATTAACCAAAATCATAACTTGTTGTTTCGTTCGCTGCGCATATGATTGTAGTTGTGTCTCGTTTTGCCCAAGGGAAAAGGGGTTAGAAATATAACTACTAGCACATGCGCAGAAAGCATTCTAGCAGTTTTGTTCATCCGTCAAATGAACTTTAATGAATTTATTGATGGTTTAAGTCTAGGATAAGTAGGATTAGTATAGTAAGGAAGAAAAATATATTTGAATGAATAGATAATTAGATAAGATAGATTAATTTAGGATATATTTTTTAATTATATTAGAATTAGTTTAGATTAGAGTAATATATGAGAATAAAGACTGAGATAGTTATTTAAAGATGTAATGTTAGTGTATAGGTGTGTGTGCTATTTCTTGGTCGTGGATGAGGGGGTATTTATGGCTGCAAATAGTTATCTCACTCAGACGTAGTGGTAACTATTTACTTAGGTAATAGGAGAATGACTAGGAACTAGCCTAAGGGATTTTATGGTCATCATTGGATATTGTGTGAGCAAAAAGTCAAGAAGTGAAAAAGTTTGTTAAGTAGTTTAAACTGCCATTTTGATTTTTTTTATTTCAAAATTAAATTTGAATTCAAAATTTTTTTAAAAAAAATCCGATTTTTACGGTGAAATTCGGGAACAAAAAAAACGATAATTGTTCGGTGTAGAATAAGGAAGTATTCTTGGAAAAAAAAAAATAATCTTTTTAGATTTTGAGGTAAATGAAAAAGTGATTGCAATAAAAATGAGAAATATTATATGTAATATACATATATATATCATTTACCAATTTAGAATCTACCAGAAGATCTTAAATCACTTGGAGTTCTTACGAGGATTTAATACTAATTGTTAAAGCAGAGGTATGTGATTATAAAATGGAAAGTTTAAAGTTGTTTGTCTGACGTGTGATTTTTGTTCTAACCAGGTTTAGGCCAGAGATCTTTCATAAGATCTAGAAAGGTCAGACACAGAGGTCTAGGCCTCTGCCAACTTTTTTGTTGTTTGCGGTTCTTGACCGAAGCGAGGGTATCCTTTGAAGAAAAAAAGCATTCCTTTGTTCCAAGAAACAAGAGAACAAGCTTTTGAAGAAGACAAAGACCAGCATTATCACCAGAGGGTATTATACCTATAGCCCATATATATATAGATATCCCACTGGGGACATATAAGGGTATTTGTTGAAAAAGGGTGCTTCGCAGAGGAAAAAGAGAGGTGAAGAATAGCAGGAGAAGAGGAAATTGAAGATCCTAGAAAAGTGAAAAAAAGGAAGAAGTGTGAAAAAAGTGAAAAAGAAAAACTTAAAGAATAATTTGGAATTTTTTTAACTTAAACCTATAATTTTTTTTGAATAATTAACGTAGTATACATAAGTGTAAAATTGGGTTCTCCAAATCTTTTTTTTTTTTTTTGAAAAATTCTATTTTTGAATTCTTAAAAGTATAAGAAAGATTAAAGTGATCTTAAAGATTTAAATTCAAATAATTCAGTGAAGAAGTGAATTAGTCTACGCCTGTTTCTCCAGCGTGCTGCCGGCAGGACTACGAGGGACCAGGAAAACTGTAAGTGATTATTGTTCTAGTGATTTTGAGGATAAAAAGACGGATAAAGTGACGGTACTTAAGAGGAATAAGAAGGAGGTGCTTTAGGGAAAAGTTATATAATTTTTTTGGTTTAGGGATTAGTTTTAGGTTAGGGTTTATTTTTTTTATTACTTTTTTCTCTCAATTTTTTTTTACTTACTTTTTTTTTATTAGTTTTCTAGGTGAAGGTTTTTTTTTTAATTAAAATTTGGTTTTGTTAGTTAGGTATTTTTTTTTCAATTAATTTTTTTTAGGTTAGTTTTTTTGTTATAATACTTTTTTTTTAACTTTAATTCGAAGCACCGAATTCTTGTTCTCTCTTAGATATCGTCAGGGTTCTCAGGTTTGTGTCATTTGACATCTACTCTTATACCTTAGGCACGAATAAATAATGATTAGTCGAGCAGGAGGTGTACTGAGAGGTGGCAAGAACCAGCCCCATACGACGAGCTAAAGCCGAGCGACCGCAAGCGTGCCGCAGCCTCCTCCAGTACACCGAAGCATTCCTCCGTGGAAACCTTGCTCCTAACAATGGCGCCCAACGGGACCTAACGGTTTTAGTTTTTATAAAGCCAAAGACATGTCCAGGGAGATGATTTTTTTTTTTTTGAGAGATCATCGCCTTGGACTTGTTTTGTTTTTGAAAATTAATTAAAAATTTTTTTTTACTATTACACAAATCTGAGGACTAGTAACTTTTGGTTTTGTCACGGATCGAAAACAGCTGTCCAAATCTTCAGACCACGAGTCAGAGATTTTAGTGAGGTAGTTGAAGATCTGTGACAACATCAAAAGTTTGAACAAGGTCGGACAATTTCGGATCTCAGCTGTCCATAGAATTAGGCACAGCCAGATTGCTTGTGAGGTAGGGATTCGGAGTTCGAAAACCTTGTTCGTGTGGAAGTTCATTTTGAATACACAACCAACCATTGACTAGGCTAAACGCCAGGAACTATGTTGTGGTTGTGGGAGAAAGATGGACTGAAACAACCCCTGAATTTCAAACGCACCAGTCACAAGACATAAGTACGATAGAACGCAACTAACGGCTACCAATTTGCAGACGGAAAGGAAACTTTGCCAATCTTCACACACCTAAGCGTTTACGTATAAAACATACAAATACACATACTTTTTACAAATTACATTATTTTTTTTTATTGATTTAAATTTTTTTTTTGATACAATTATCTTTTTACTTTTCATTTATATTTTTCTCAATTTTTTTTGCCTTTTTTATAATAATTTTTTTTTTACTTTAACACTTTTTTTACTTTGAAATTTTGGTTTTTAATAATTTTTTTTTTAGTTTACTAATTTTTTTTTTATAAAACCAAGTTCTAATTTGCTTAATACTTTTTTTTTACAATTCTTCTTTTTTTTTATCTTTTTTTTTATCATTTTTTTTTATAACTTTCATTTATATAGTGAATTCAGTTTTTTTTTAGGATTTTAATATTGGGTTTAAGGATTTTTTTTTTTTTTTTAGGATTTGAATAATTTTCTTTATATTACAATATCATTTCTTCAATTCTTATTTACATTTTTTTTATTTTTTTTTAACAATTCTTGAATTGCTACTTCATAATTCACATTTTGTTTTTACATTTGGGCTCAAGAAGTTTTTATTTTTGAGTAGTTTTTTTTTATTATTCTTTTTCCTTGAAATTTATTTTTTTTTATTAAATACAAAAGCTCTAAAAATAATTAGAAAAATAAGATCGGAAGATATGTCAGAGGGGAAAAAGAAGACAACAGGAACAGTTTCTAAAGGAACTGGGAGAAGGAAAGTCACACGTCAGACGGAGACAGTAGACGAGGAAAACGAAGTAGCTGAAACACCAATACTACCTACTTTAACACCAACAGTGACAGAAACCGACAACTTAGACACAACATATCACGAAATTACTAAACTTATTCGTAGTTTCGAGATAGTTGGAACAAACGAGAACGACAACGACATACAAAATGCTAACGAACAAAACGCGACGGAAGACAATGATGAAAACGAACGTTTACGAATAGAACAAGAACTATTGAGACAACAAAATTTAGAACTTGAACAGGAACGACTACGAATAGAACAAGAACAAAAACGATTACGTTTAGAACAAGACCGTATTACCCAACAATTTTCAATTAGACAAAACCAAAACCGAACTAATACGAATACAACTACGAATATACCAAACATTAACGTACTGACAGAACTTGACTTGTACGAACGAATGCAAAAAGTTGCAACTCTGACTGTCAAGGAAAGCCAGACTAAAACTCTGAGTGTTCTTGCAGATGGCTTGTCAGAAATGTACAAGTTATTTGACAAGAACATGAAAGAGGTCAATTCAAAATTGAATAGTATGGAACAGACTTTGACAGTTCAGAGAAACGCGGCAGACGAACAAGACTCTATACGAAACACCACGAATACTAAACGGACCAACAGACAGACAACCTACTCGGCGAATAGTCAATCGACATCGCATCCGTCAGATGGAAATTCTTCATTTAGGGATATCAATCGAAGGATTGATGTTCATAAATGGGGAGTCAAATTTGACGGTTCGTCAAAAGGCATGTCGGTTGAAAGTTTTATTTTCCGAGTAGAGACTTTACAGAAGAAAAGTGGACTGACTGACGATCAGCTCTTCGCCAATTTCCACCATTTAGTCACAGGCTCTGCTGAGCGTTGGTATTGGGATGTTTGTGAGGAAAACCAGAGTGATGAACTTTTTAACTATCATGATTTAAAAACAGAACTGATTCGACAGTTTAAACACAATAAACGTGACCATGAGATCCTAAGGGCAATCATGGATCGAAAACAACAAACCCAAGAAACGTTCGACGAATTTTATGCCGACATTAGAGGTCTGACTTTGCAAATGCAAGTCAGGCCTACAGAAAGTGATTTGGTTTCAATGGTTAGGAAGAACTTGAAAGAAAGAATCAGTACATTAATTTTTGGTTGCGCTATTAAAAATATTCGCGAATTGAGAGAAGAGTGTAAAAGAGCTGAAGAGCATCTAGCTTTAAGAGATTCGAAGATAAAGCGATTTACACATGAGATAGATGTTAGTGATTGTTTAAGAAATAGAGATAGAGTAAGCGATTTAGAAGAAGAAGAATTTGATTTAGCAGCTTTTCAAACTAAGAGAACGGAAAGAAAAAGTTTTGGAGAGAAGGAAAATTTAAATAGGTTCAAGGGACAGGAAAGGAAAAGGGATGAAGCAAAGGAGGGACAAAAGTCTTCGGGCGATTGCCCATCTTCATTTCATACCTTGACGTGTTTTTGTTGTGGACAGGGTAGTGTATCCTTCCGATGTGCTGCGTGTCAGGGAAACCCGAAAGTCGGCAGTACATCCGGGAGTCAACCGCCGACGTCGAAACCTCTCCCGGAGAATTCGAAGAACCTAGAGTAGTACAAATTTTAAAGAGAAATACGGAAAAAGAAAATAATGAAGATACTCACCCAATAGAAGAACAAGAACATCATAAGAGTCTTCACCAGAGGATGATAGAGTATGAAGCTGCTAGGAAGAGAATATTTGGTGAAGAACTAGACTGTACAAAAATGAAGAGTAGGAATTATTTGAAGATTTTGAGGCTAAGGGAGAAAAGTGCAATAAAAAGACAGACGAGAAATAGAATCGAAGCGACAATACTGACAATGACAAATGACAATAGGCCATATGCGAAAGTGCAATTAGGAGGAGAAGATTTTGAGGGATTGTTAGATAGTGGAGCGTCCGTTACATGTTTAGGGAAAGGTGCAATAGATTTTATAAGTAGGAAAAATATTAAAATTACAAAAATGAACAATGATATAAGAACGGCGGATGGAAATCACCAAAAGATAGAAGGAAGTTTTAGAGTGGATGTTTCTTGGGGTGGTAAATCACATGAGTTGGAGATCCTGGTTGTTCCTGGTCTTTCTCAACCGCTATATCTGGGTGTTGATTTTTGGAGTACTTTTAAAGTAGCTCCAAATATTATAAGTGAGCTGAACGCTCCAGTTATGATGAAAGAGCAACCTAGCTACAGAGATCTCTCACCGGATCAAGCCAAGCAGCTGGAGGGCATCAAGTTACGGTTTCCCTCCTTTGCCGTACTCGGGTTGGGTAAAACCAATCTTGAGGAGCACGTAATTGAAGTGGATGACGAACAAATTCCCATTAAGCAAAGGCACTACCCTATTTCACCAGTAGTCCAAAAGCTCATGTATGCTGAGCTGGACAGAATGTTGGAATTAGGGGTGATCGAGGAGAGTAACAGTGCTTGGAGTTCTCCAGTTGTTTTGGTGAGAAAAGGTGGGAAAAATAGGTTGTGTCTGGATTCAAGAAAAGTCAATGCACGAACTAAAAAGTTTGCTTACCCACTGCCACATATAGAAGGAATAATAGCAAGACTTCAAGATACAAAATTCATTTCTAGTATCGATTTAAAAGATGCCTTTTGGCAAATTCCGCTGGAGAGCAAATCAAGGGAGAAGACGGCTTTTACAGTCCCTGGGCGACCGTTATATCAATTCACGGTTATGCCGTTTGGGTTATGTAACGCCGCCCTGAGAATGTCTAAGCTGATGGACAAAGTCATTCCTGGTGGTTTACGCCAGAATGTCTTTGTCTATCTCGATGACCTCTTGGTTTGTTCTCCAGACTTTAATACTCACATAAAAGTACTAGACGAAGTGGCAAGTGCATTACGTACAGCGGGTTTAACAATAAATGTAGAAAAAAGCAAGTTCTGCTTTAAAGAAATAAAATATCTAGGATATGTAGTTGGAGACGGTGGGATACGGACTGACAAGGACAAAGTATCGGCGGTCGAAGACTTCCCGATTCCTAAGACCCCCAAGCAACTTCGCAGGTTCCTAGGCATGACTGGTTGGTATAGGCGGTTCATACCGAACTATGCGTCTATAGCAGCCCCAATGACTGACTGCCTAAAGAAAGGACAAACATTTACAATGACTGACGAAGCACTTACGGCATTTCAACAACTCAAAATAAGTTTAGTTAAAGCTCCCATACTTACAAATCCAGACTTCACAAAACATTTTTACATACAGTGCGACGCTTCGACTTCGGGTGTAGGGAGTGTGATCTTCCAGTTGGATGACGAGAAAAATGAACGGCCGTTGGCATTCATGTCCCAGAAGCTAAATTCCGCTCAAAGGAACTATAGTGTAACGGAGCTTGAATGCTATGCGGCAGTTTTATCGGTAAAAAAGTTCAGGGCCTATGTTGAAGGTCTACCCTTTACTATTATTACCGATCACGCAAGTCTGAAATGGCTAATGACACAAAAAGATCTAGCTGGACGTTTGGCTAGATGGAGCCTCAAGCTCCAGGGTTTCGACTTCGTGATCGAACATAGGAAGGGTGTCCAAAACGTAGTCCCTGATACTCTCTCACGAATCCATATGGAGGAGATCACTACCGAAGACTTAACGCCAGAAATTGACTTTAGTTCACCATATTTTTCTTCGGAAGAATATGTTGAGCTAAAGAAAATAGTAGAACAAGACAAGGACAAACTACCCGATATTTGTATATCTGACGGATTTGTTTACAAACGAACGGACATAAGAACAGGTGACGCAATACAGGAAGACCGGGCATGGAAGCTTTGGGTTCCTGAGGAGTTGCGTGGAGGTCTTTTGATGGCGGCACATGACTCTCCAGCGTCAGGACACGGCGGTATAAATAAAACATTGTCCAAATTGAGACAAAAATATTTTTGGCCCGGAATGGCTACCGATGTTCAGCGTTGGGTGAGTTCATGTGACACATGTAAATGTAGTAAGTCAGTAAACACGACTACTCGGCCGCCGATGGGACAACAAAGACTGACAGAACGACCTTTCCAACGACTATTTATTGATTTTTTGGGACCTTATCCACGGACAAGAAATGGTAACACACACATATTTATTGTTCTTGACCATTTTAGTAAATATGTGTTTCTAAAAGCAATACGAAAAGCAACATCATCTGAGGTAGTTAAATTTTTAGAAGAAAATGTATTTCACGTATTTGGTGTTCCCGAATATATTCATTCCGATAACGGAAAACAATTCATATCGGAGTTGTTCACAAGTTTCTTAACTCGCTATGGAGTTAAACAGGTAAGAACTGCTATTTACTCTCCTCAAGCGAATGCTTCAGAGAGAGTAAATCAGTCAATTCTTGCAAAGATTCGATCTTATTTAGGAAGCGATCAAAAACAGTGGGATCAACATGTTAGTAATGTGGCGTTCGCACTGCGTAGTGTTGTGCACGATGCAATTGCAGTTGAACCGTATTACGCGATTTTTGGCACTCCAATGATTCAAAACGGCAAATCTTATGAATTACTTCGTAAACTAGGTGTCGTTAAAGAATCGAAAATCGAAATATTAAATAAAGACGATAAACTTGAGCTAATAAGAGCCAAAATTTTTGAAAATTTGAAACTCGCCCATCAAAAAGGTGAAAAAGTCTACAATACTAGAAGTAAAGACGTCAAATATAAAATAGGTCAAATAGTTTACCGAAGAAACTTTAGACAAAGCAATAAAATTGACAATTACAACGCGAAACTTGGTGCAAAATTTATTAAATCGATTATTTTAAACACCGTAGGCAATTCACTTTACGAGATAGGAAATTTAAAAGGCGAGAAGGTTGGAGTATATCACGCGAAAGATCTTCATGTTTAGAAACGATATCAAAATCACGCACTCAGATGATGTTGCTTAATGTGATATTAGGTTAAGGTACTTCAGTGATTTTTTTATTGTTATATAGTTTATTTATTTATATATTATATAGTTTATTTATTTATATAGCTTATTTTATAGTATTTTTATTTACATTTATGATCTGTGATATTTTTTTTTATATATAGTTTATTTATTTATAGTTTATTTAATTAGCCTAGCTTCTACAATCTGTGATATTTTCTTTTAGTTTATTAAGTTAGCTTAGTTTTATTATCTGTGATAATTTTCTTTTAGAGTTTTATATTTACAATATTTATCTGTGATTTTTTTTATAGTTTAGTTTTTTTTTATCTGTGATTTAAATTTTTTTGTCAAAGTACCTGATTTTCTTTAAAAAAATAGTTTATTTTAAGTTCTACTGTGATATTAGTTTTACTTTAGTTTAAGAGCTTATCTGTGATTTTTTTTTAGTAAAAGTACCTTATTTTCTTTTTAAGTTAGGTTATTTTATCGTTCATCTGTGATATTAATAATTAAGTAAAACCACCTGAGTTAATCTGTGATAGTTAGAGATTAAGCTGAAGTACCTGATCTTTTTTGTAGGATAAAATACCTGATTTTACCTGTGATATTAGTATAGATAGTTAGTAAAAGTACCTGATTATAGTTAAGTTCAAAAGTTTATTTATTTATTTATTTAAGTTAGTATATGCTGTAGCTAAATTTTTTTGTAGAAAATTTACAAAGTATCTGATGCATAGAAACATCCATTAAAGATATATTCACTAAAAGAAAATAAACAAACAAACAATATTAGTGTGGTTAGTAAAAAGAGAAACTGCTCGACAGTAATAAAATAATACATGTACATATATAGCATGAGATCTCAGGTAATGGGCTCAGCCACACTACGAGACCATTTAAATCTAAAAAGTCATTTACGATTTACCTAATATGACCACTTTTTTTTACGTTTTAAGTGGCATCACGACCACTCCTCCACTTCAAACGAGCCTGTTACGTGGGCATGTTGGGTGAACTAGTATCACCTAGTGACCAAAAGTCGACCAATTACCTGGCGGCCGTGCGGCAGCGCGACACCGTCAACGACGTCATCAGCCGTCATCCACCGATGAAAAATTTTTTTTGATTTTTTTTTGTTTCTATTATTAATTTTTGTTTATCCTTTGTTTATGCGTTTTTTTTTTATTTTTATTAGTTTTTACATCCTTCAGTTGCTGGGGTTTGTGTAAATATTCTGAAAAAAAAGAATAAAATATAATTTAGAAATTAAATACAATAAAATGCTATCTATAATACAAAGGTATGAATTTGTTTTGATTGGGATTCTATTGCTTTTGCATAAGAATCTTTGCAACACAAATTCAACACTTTGTAGACAGGGTACTTACCTCAAATGTATAAAATAATGGACAGCAATATCTAGAGAACAAAATAAAAGAATAAAAATGAAATTAATTTTACTACAAATTAGTCAAATTATTAAAAGATTACTTACCAAAATGTTTGTTCTTCCTGATGTAGCGTCCATGATTGTTTTGACATTTCTCATATATTTTTTTTATTAACCAAAATCATAACTTGTTGTTTCGTTCGCTGCGCATATGATTGTAGTTGTGTCTCGTTTTGCCCAAGGGAAAAGGGGTTAGAAATATAACTACTAGCACATGCGCAGAAAGCATTCTAGCAGTTTTGTTCATCCGTCAAATGAACTTTAATGAATTTATTGATGGTTTAAGTCTAGGATAAGTAGGATTAGTATAGTAAGGAAGAAAAATATATTTGAATGAATAGATAATTAGATAAGATAGATTAATTTAGGATATATTTTTTAATTATATTAGAATTAGTTTAGATTAGAGTAATATATGAGAATAAAGACTGAGATAGTTATTTAAAGATGTAATGTTAGTGTATAGGTGTGTGTGCTATTTCTTGGTCGTGGATGAGGGGGTATTTATGGCTGCAAATAGTTATCTCACTCAGACGTAGTGGTAACTATTTACTTAGGTAATAGGAGAATGACTAGGAACTAGCCTAAGGGATTTTATGGTCATCATTGGATATTGTGTGAGCAAAAAGTCAAGAAGTGAAAAAGTTTGTTAAGTAGTTTAAACTGCCATTTTGATTTTTTTTATTTCAAAATTAAATTTGAATTCAAAATTTTTTTAAAAAAAATCCGATTTTGACGGTGAAATTCGGGAACAAAAAAAACGATAATTGTTCGGTGTAGAATAAGGAAGTATTCTTGGAAAAAAAAAATAATCTTTTTAGATTTTGAGGTAAATGAAAAAGTGATTGCAATAAAAATGAGAAATATTATATGTAATATACATATATATATCATTTACCAATTTAGAATCTACCAGAAGATCTTAAATCACTTGGAGTTCTTACGAGGATTTAATACTAATTGTTAAAGCAGAGGTATGTGATTATAAAATGGAAAGTTTAAAGTTGTTTGTCTGACGTGTGATTTTTGTTTTAACCAGGTTTAGGCCAGAGATCTTTCATAAGATCTAGAAAGGTCAGACACAGAGGTCTAGGCCTCTGCCAACTTTTTTGTTGTTTGCGGTTCTTGACCGAAGCGAGGGTATCCTTTGAAGAAAAAAAGCATTCCTTTGTTCCAAGAAACAAGAGAACAAGCTTTTGAAGAAGACAAAGACCAGCATTATCACCAGAGGGTATTATACCTATAGCCCATATATATATAGATATCCCACTGGGGACATATAAGGGTATTTGTTGAAAAAGGGTGCTTCGCAGAGGAAAAAGAGAGGTGAAGAATAGCAGGAGAAGAGGAAATTGAAGATCCTAGAAAAGTGAAAAAAAGGAAGAAGTGTGAAAAAAGTGAAAAAGAAAAACTTAAAGAATAATTTGGAATTTTTTTAACTTAAACCTATAATTTTTTTTGAATAATTAACGTAGTATACATAAGTGTAAAATTGGGTTCTCCAAATCTTTTTTTTTTTTTTTGAAAAATTCTATTTTTGAATTCTTAAAAGTATAAGAAAGATTAAAGTGATCTTAAAGATTTAAATTCAAATAATTCAGTGAAGAAGTGAATTAGTCTACGCCTGTTTCTCCAGCGTGCTGCCGGCAGGACTACGAGGGACCAGGAAAACTGTAAGTGATTATTGTTCTAGTGATTTTGAGGATAAAAAGATCCCATTTGATAACCTTTAAGGTCAATTTTCTTTTCTTTTTCGTTTAAATTTTTGTATTTTTAGTTTTTTTTATATTATTAAAGTGAAGAAAAGAAACGAGTGGGAGAGCTCGATTGAGTTTTGTTTTTAGATTTTTTTTAATGAAGATAATTTTGAATAAAATTGTAATTTGAAAAATTTAAAAGTAAATAATCATGGTGTGCTAATTTCATAGCTAGTGGTGTGTGGAGGTTTGGTAAAGCCGTCCAGATGTAAATTTGGTTTGAGGACATGACAGACTAACTTTTCTCTACTGACTAACCCGTGACTGGTTGGGTTCGTTTAGGGGCTATTTCCAACAAAAGAGGCCATGGAATTAGCGAAGGATGTATCTTCAAGATACTTGGGTGGGTGGCCAGACCTTCGTCAACAACATCAGACGAACGTTTGGAATTCAGGGTGACGGTACTTAAGAGGAATAAGAAGGAGGTGCTTTAGGGAAAAGTTATATAATTTTTTTGGTTTAGGGATTAGTTTTAGGTTAGGGTTTATTTTTTTTATTACTTTTTTCTCTCAATTTTTTTTTACTTACTTTTTTTTTATTAGTTTTCTAGGTGAAGGTTTTTTTTTTAATTAAAATTTGGTTTTGTTAGTTAGGTATTTTTTTTTCAATTAATTTTTTTTAGGTTAGTTTTTTTGTTATAATACTTTTTTTTTTAACTTTAATTCGAAGCACCGAATTCTTGTTCTCTCTTAGATATCGTCAGGGTTCTCAGGTTTGTGTCATTTGACATCTACTCTTATACCTTAGGCACGAATAAATAATGATTAGTCGAGCAGGAGGTGTACTGAGAGGTGGCAAGAACCAGCCCCATACGACGAGCTAAAGCCGAGCGACCGCAAGCGTGCCGCAGCCTCCTCCAGTACACCGAAGCATTCCTCCGTGGAAACCTTGCTCCTAACATATAGTTCCACATCAAAAAGTCATTTTCGAAAAAATTGTCGCTTAATACATTCTTACGGGAAGGTATCGATATGTACATATATGTATGATCAGATGAATATGAAAAATGGCATGAAATTCTTGTTCAAAATTAGTAAAAAAAGCTTCACTTTAGACTTTGCAACCGTACTTCATTCAATAAGATCTTTCCTTCTAAAGCAAACAACCCACTCCAAGTAAAAATAAATGCAATTCATGTATGTAGAAAATAATGCATACTAGAGTAGGCCTCGAGTCCACAACTCTATCTTTAAAAGGCAATAGATCAACCACAACAAACGTTACTGAACTCATTTCTATGGTTATAAATGCATTCCAGAGAGGAAATGAAGTGAAAGTTATCACCACAGATTTAAGTAAAACATTTGAAAAAATATGTCATGAGATTATTTACCTTAAGCTTAAAGCCCTCGGTTTTCCACCCTTACCCTTCCGAACATATTACTTTCACGATGTTGCTATTTTATTTATTTGTTCTATCTGAGACCTGTGAATTATAGTTAGACTTTCGTTCCCATTTTGATGATATAATTCAAAAGTCCAATTTTTCGCTCGGCTTTATAAGCGTTGGTCTTAGGAATTTTCGAACTCTCATGTCACTAAGCCCCTTTTCTATATCATTTGTCAGATACCTTTTTGAATACGATAACCAAGTTTGGTCGCCATATCAGAACGCTTATTTCCAAAGAATTGAAGCTGTGCAACCCAGATTTCTTTAATTTGGCCCTAGTGGTCTTCCGTGGTCTGATATTCTCATCATACAAATCTATGTAGGCATTAGATAAAATATATCTAAGAAACGAACTCGTTTTAATGTTTAAACGATCATTGCGAAATCGAATAAATTTTATAAGCTTAATTTTAAACTTGCACTTTGGAACTTTTAACAAAACGTTCCTCAATAAAAATCAACTGAAGTGAAAACAAGGGGATATCCCTAATATAATTAATGTAATTATATGAACAAAACAACTTGCCCGATATTTAATCTCACGCTAAGAAAAAAAATTGCAATAGTTATTATGGGTTATTAAAAAAATAATAATGTTTTCAAATTTTTCTGATGCAACCTAAATTAAGTATTTGGGTCAGGTACAGGTCTGACTAATTATTATTTATTTATAATTATCTAATTTTATTTTCTGTCCGTTTTCAGAGTCATACAAATTCTTACTTCATTAGAAGTATTTTTTATCTGTCTGGTTATCCATCGAATAATTCTATGCATATGTATATATGTATATATTTATATGTACATTAGACTGGGCCAAAAAAATTGACTATTTTTTTTTTGAAAGATATATCGAGAATATCATTCAGAATGACAAAAAAAAATTTTCGTAAAAGTTTGAGCCCTTAATATCAATTTTAAGAGGGCTATCATCGCTAATTTTTATTTTTAGTCATAATTTCATGTTTTGCGTCAGAACTGACAAAACATTGAAGTAAAAAAAATTCATTTTGACTTACTTTTATATAAAATTAAATTCCCTACAAAAAAGGTCTAATTGAAAATTTTCGTCAGACAAGCCGTTTTTGAGTAATTAAGCTTAATAAATTGTTATTTTTCGTTAGTTACAAAATTCCAAATTAAAAAAGAAAAATCGAAGAAAAATAACAATTTATTAAGCTTAATTACTCAAAAACGGCTTGTCTGACGAAAATTTTCATTTAGACCTTTTTTGTAGGGAATTTAATTTTATATAAAAGTAAGTCAAAATGAATTTTTTTTACTTCAATGTTTTGTCAGTTCTGACGCAAAACATGAAATTATGACTAAAAATCAAAATTAGCGATGATAGCCCTCTTAAAATTGATATTAAGGGCTCAAACTTTTACGAAAATTTTTTTTTGTCATTCTGAATGATATTCTCGATATATCTTTCAAAAACAAAATAGTCAATTTTTTTGGCCCAGTCTAATGTACATGCACTAAACATCTATGTACACACAGGTGTAAGTACATGTGTATATTGCAAAAATCCAATAAATTTAAAAGTTTGTATTCCAATGTCTATTGTTCCAAAAATTGTATTTTTCCCATCAATTAAATACTATCTAATAAGAAAATCTTAAAAACGTTGACTAAATGCTACTGTCAAGTATAAATGTATCTGAAAACAATAGCACGATGTTAGTTTTGTTGAAATTATCTAGTGAAATTCAATTGAGATGAAGAAATACTCAGTTGTTGCATTATTCGTAGTCTGTTTCATTGATTTGAATAAGGTAAAATGTTTTATTCAAATTAAAAAGGTTCATTCCATATCTCATCTGAATTAATTTCGACCGATTTTTGTGAAATTTGTACGATAATTTGTAAAACTTGAAGAAGTTTTTGTTGTTGTTTCATTAAAAATTGTGACAAAAATTTTGACTTTAATTGCTGCAAGTTTGCTTTTTATCTTTAGATAGTAGAATAGTCTTTATAAACGTTAGCCAACTCTTATTTTACATATGTAAGTATACATGTGTGTTTTTTCCAGCGTGTATTTTGGCTCATAATAAATTAAATATCGTAGTTGATGTTGATAAATGATAATAACTATTTATAAAAAAAAATCGAAAAAAAACTCAAACACACCATTATATGTATGTACCTTTTTTAGTAAATTTTGAGGCCTTAACATGTTATTTCCTGAACCTGACGATTTGAGCAAGTGAAATGATTTGTATAAAATGTTTTAACATTCTTGTTTTCAAAACCTTTAAGTTCACTGAATCTTAATCAATGTATGTATGTATTTATGTGGGTGGTGGTGAAATATTGAAACTTGATTTCATTTTCATATTAAATTATTTTCTAAAACAAAACGAAAAATCCTGGAAGACGTCAAATACGCTCATAACTTCGAAATAAAATAAAATGCACGATGGATCGCACGTACTTGTCCTTAAAATTTTATATGAATATAAGATCATGAATTTCTAGAAAAAACTGGATATATGCAAACAAAGATTACAAATCGTTTTATTATTTACTGAATTTTTTTATATAAGACATTTCTTTAAAATGTTTTAAGGAAAAAAAATTTAAACAATTGATAATATAGATTTTAGTAAATAACTTCAAAAATTAATGGTTCATACATTTTCAAGTTATTGATTTTCCAAAAAAAAAAATGATTTTCTTTTCTTCAAAAACCCAAACTATTTATTTTATTTTTATAAAAATGTGGTAGGCCAACTTTAAGTCTTTATTACTGTACGAATAAAAATAAATTTCTGACCCGCTTATGTGATATCGAATTTTCCAACAAAAATTCAAAAAATATGTTTTTTTTTATGTTTTGAAATGCAAGGTTTTTCAAACCTTTTAGAAGCCCTTTTATACAAAATTTCATTAAAATCCGTTATGGCGATAACAAGAAATTCAATATTTGAAAAAATGGTTTTATGGTAAGGACAGTCAATAATATTTTAATTTCCATTTTTTTTTATTAAATTATAGATCGTTAAAATTAATCGAAAGAAAAAAACTGTAATCAAAATGTAAGGTGCCGTTTTCGAGAAAAATACGATTTTGTAAAACTATTTTTTAACATTTGTATGGTGGGTACCGGTATTTTTATTTAAAATAAAATTAATTTTGTTTCTCATATCTTGTAGATTGTATTAAAAAAAAATTTAACTGACAAGTTTAACAAAAATCGAGCATGGGGTTTTCGAAATATTGAGTTTTGAAAAAAAAGATTTGAAATTATTTTTAAAGATCCAAAAAAGAGAAAATCAAAAACAAAAAAATGGTTCCATGGGCGGTACGATTGATAACCATTTTTGTAAAATATTTTTCGACCATTACCTAGCTTTAACTAAATGATTTTCTTTTTTAATTTGAGGAACAGTTTTTGAGAAAAAAAAATTATTTATAAAATTTCCAACAAAATCGTATGGCAGGTACTGCTATTTTTGGTCCTAGAATACAACAAAAAAAAAAAACTGAAAAAACGTATGGAGGGGGATTTTAAAATTATATCTACCAAGTTTTAAGAAAATCAATTTTGCTTACAAATGAATAACTTGCCTTATAGTACATATAAGTCACAGGTAAAAATAATCGTTTGTTTTATTGAAGATGATTTTAAAGAAAAAAGTGAGGTTTTCCTATAAGAATACAAGGATAATATAACTCAACAAGGCTTATCTCGAATTTGAACACATTTTCCAACATATATGTACATATGTACATATAAACATAGGTCAATATTCTTTCAGTTTTTTTTAGTTTATTAATTCAATGTATGCCTGAACACAATGAGAATAGGATATAGAATAGAATAGAATAGAATAGAATAGAATAGAATAGAATAGAATAGAATAGAATAGAATAGAATAGAATAGAATAGAATAGAATAGAATAGAATAGAATAGAATAGAATAGAATAGAATAGAATAGAATAGAATAGAATAGAATAGAATAGAATAGAATAGAATAGAATAGAATAGAATAGAATAGAATAGAATAGAATAGAATAGAATAGAATAGAATAGAATAGAATAGAATAGAATAGAATAGAATAGAATAGAATAGAATAGAATAGAATAGAATAGAATAGAATAGAATAGAATAGAATAGAATAGAATAGAATAGAATAGAATAGAATAGAATAGAATAGAATAGAATAGAATAGAATAGAATAGAATAGAATAGAATAGAATAGAATAGAATAGAACAGAATAGAATAGAATAGAATAGAATAGAATAGAATAGAATAGAATAGAATAGAATAGAATAGAATAGAATAGAATAGAATAGAATAGAATAGAATAGAATAGAATAGAATAGAATAGAATAGAATAGAATAGAATAGAATAGAATAGAATAGAATAGAATAGAATAGAATAGAATAGAATAGAATAGAATAGAATAGAATAGAATAGAATAGAATAGAATAGAATAGAATAGAATAGAATAGAATAGAATAGAATAGAATAGAATAGAATAGAATAGAATAGAATAGAATAGAATAGAATAGAATAGAATAGAATAGAATAGAATAGAATAGAATAGAATAGAATAGAATAGAATAGAATAGAATAGAATAGAATAGAATAGAATAGAATAGAATAGAATAGAATAGAATAGAATAGAATAGAATAGAATAGAATAGAATAGAATAGAATAGAATAGAATAGAATAGAATAGAATAGAATAGAATAGAATAGAATAGAATAGAATAGAATAGAATAGAATAGAATAGAATAGAATAGAATAGAATAGAATAGAATAGAATAGAATAGAATAGAATAGAATAGAATAGAATAGAATAGAATAGAATAGAATAGAATAGAATAGAATAGAATAGAATAGAATAGAATAGAATAGAATAGAATAGAATAGAATAGAATAGAATAGAATAGAATAGAATAGAATAGAATAGAATAGAATAGAATAGAATAGAATAGAATAGAATAGAATAGAATAGAATAGAATAGAATAGAATAGAATAGAATAGAATAGAATAGAATAGAATAGAATAGAATAGAATAGAATAGAATAGAATTTATTTATTATTTATTTATTTATTAATTTGTATATTCAAAAAGACTTAACAATTTTATAAGTTCCTGCGAAGCCTATAGGCTTGTCTGCAGAAGATTGTGTTTCTCAAAATAAAAAATTTAAAAGCAAGCTTAAGTGAAAGATACAAGTTTTACAAAAGATTATTAAAAAAAAAAAAAATATTACTTTACTGATTTGAAATTAAGAAGAAATTTTTGATATTTTTTTTTCTTGTCTTGAAATTTTCAATATTTACTAATTCTCGAGGTAATTCGTTGATTATTGAAGGAACGCTGTATTGAAGTTGATGTCTACCATATGTGTTGTAATTTGTGGGCAATTTAAGCATTCCACGTGCACGTCGTCTGGTGTTGATCGTATGATCAATTGGTCGAATGAAGCGGTTATCGTCACAGTATTCCAGTATAAGCGTCATCTTAAAGATTTGATCGACATTAAGGACTTTGAATGTGCTCTCATTGTTCAACGAATGGCCCATATTTACTTGTTTTAACGCTGAGTTTTGTAGCCTTTGTAGCTTTTGTAAGTGAGTAGTTGCAGCATTTCCCCATGCAAGTATGCCGTATCGTAGCTTTGATTCAACTAAGGCATAATACACTTGTCTTAAAACAGGTACCGTGGCATGGTATCGTAAATGCGCTAACGCGTATAAAGCCTTTTTCAGATCCATACGCAGTTTATCGATGTGATTGCTCCATAGGAAATGACAGTCGATGATCACTCCAAGGTATCTGTAACTTTCTACTAACTCTATAGTTTCACTTGGGGTGTTAGGACAGTCGTCATTATTTAAATATATTCTGCTCTGTGTGGATTTGAATTGCGGACTTCTAATGTGCATCATCTTAGTCTTAGAGCCGTTTATGACCAAACCGTTGTCGTGGCACCATTTAACTGCAGCATTAAACTCATCCTGCATTATCATCGTCGCCGTATCCAGCGACCTGTGACGGACCACAATCGCTGTATCGTCAGCAAAGGCGAATGGAATGCCATGTTTGAAGACGTGAAGTAGCTCATTCGTGTAAAGAATGAACAGAATCGGACCAAGTTTTGACCCCTGAGGCACTCCATATTCCACGTTCTCTATTTCACTCATTACGTCCTTAATCTTGACGCAAAACTTCCTGTTGTGCAGATAGTCCATAATCCAGTCAGCCATTACTCCTCTAATTCCAATACGTTGTAATGCGTGTACTAGTTTCGTATGGTTTAGAGTGTCAAAAGCCTTGCTGAAGTCCATGAACATGACTAGGACATGATGGCTTTTATTCAAACTTTCATTGACACAATTAACGAATTCACCCAGCAGTTTGCCTGTATTTTTGTTTTTTTGGAATCCGTATTGACTTTTGTGTATTAGAGAATGTTTGTCAATAAAGCTCTGTAGTCTTGCCGAAATAACACCTTCAAGACACTTTTCAATTACAGGAAGTATCGAAATCGGTCTGTAATTACTTATCTGATTTCTAACCCCACTTTTATAAATCGGCCTTACAACAGCTGTTTTTAGCGTTGACGGGATTTTTGACTGTGTCAGGCTAAGGTTGATAAATTTACACAGTATGGGAGCAAAAACGTCTATGTGTCTTCTTATGTCAACTGCTCTTATCCCATCAATTCCTGGCGATTTATTATCTCCAAGAGACCTTATGATACTGCGTATCTCCATTATATTTGTAGGACTAGCAAAGATTGAATTTTCTTGAAAATTATTTGTATGATACGAAGTGATAAATCCACATTGATGGATAATTTGCGTTGTCTGTGTAGCGAAAAATCGTGCACATTCGTTTGACAAGGTTTGGATTTCAGAAGTTGGAAAATTTTTTAGCATCGTTTCGTCAATATTTGACTTTTTTCTTCCTAATATTTGGTTTATTAGTCCCCATGTTTTTCTAGAATCAGTCTTAAATTGAAAGAATTGGTTTTTGTAAAACTTTGTTTTTTGGGCTGCGATCATTTTATTGGTTTTATTCCGGAATCTTTTATACTCTATTTCATAACCTTTGTTGCTTCTGTTATTTCTCCACTTTCTATATAGTTCATTCCTTTTTTTGCATTCAGCGATGATATAAGGGGTTGTCCAGGGGCTATTTATTCTTTTGTTCTGTGTTGCTCTTGTGTAAATTGATCTTTTATAAATATCATCTAGTTTGTGGACCAGTTTATTGTAAATCGTTTCTGTATCTTCTTCGTTTAAAACTTCTTCCCAATTTTCTTCACAAATAGCCTCATTTACTCTGTTGTTACATATATACGAAGTGGTAACTATGTGGTTCTCTAATGTCGTTGAAGCATCGTTGTAGTACAAAGTAGGAAAATGATCGGTGATGTCACTCTCAATCACAGCGGAATTAATTTGTTTATCAACTCTACTTACAAGAACGTGATCAATTACTGATTTGGTCCCCTTCAATGGATCTACTCTCGTATATTCAGAAATGACATTCATGAGTCGCAATGAGGCAAGCATCTCTAAATAATCCTTCACATAGTTTGATGTTGAATCACGAATATTAATATTCATATCCCCCATCACAATCATTTCTTCATTCCTTCCAATTTGTCCCAGATTATTTCCAATTTCCTCAATAAATGCTATTTTACTAAAACCTGGTGGTCTATATATTCCAACAACGTATGAAGTAATATTTTTCTCCGTGTAGCTAACTTTTATATTTTCATACGATACAGTTTCCGAAGGTATTCGTTTGTGGCCTAGGTTGTTCCGAATAAACATCATGATTCCACCACCTCTCTGTTTATTTCTATTCAAAAATTCCATTTCAAAGCCATCTATTTGATAAAAATCCTTTTCTTCATCTTCAATATTTGTTTCGACTAGAATAATAATTTTTAATTTACTTAAAAAATGGCTTATATTCATACAAAAATTACTCCAGTGTAGACGCAACGATCTTATATTAAAACATAAGTAACAGCAATTATTATTTTTTAATTCACTTATATTAATGCCGTTAAAACCTTGTATTACCCTACAATCTAAGTTGACTATTAATTCATTATTGTTTCCATTTGTGTTATTCATTTTTGTTAAAGAAGTTTTGTGTATCTATTTGTATACGCACACGCACACAGCGTGTTTAAGAAGATGTTAATTTGTTCACGTCACTAATAGTGGTTATAAAAATCGGTTGTGTGCTCTCATTCTTACGTGCCAATATTTTTCCTGCACTCTCCCACACAAATCTCCAGTTTTCTTGCTTTGCTTTCTCTTTCGTCAGCCACAGCAGGTGCTTATTTTGTCTTGTCAGTTGGTTATTTATATATACATTGATATCTAGCAATGATGATGCAGCAGAAGCTGAGCCAGAGCTTAGATCATGGTTGATGTTTTGCATTACTGCATTCAGTTTGATGGGACGTGTTGCGCGCGCTTTTTTAACAAATTGTGTCTTGCATAATGTTGGATGTAAATGAAGCAATTATTATTGAATTTTCGGGATTCTTAGGTTTTGTTCTATAAATGTCATTGATATCGTTGTCTTTTATTTCGTAATTAAAAGTTTTACCAACTCCTTTTATAATTTCAACTAGATTTTCGTTTGCAGTAGGAGTAATATTTTTGATTTCAACATTATTTCTAAGCATTTGTTGTTCCATATAATTTAATTGTGATTGCATGTTTTCTATAATTTCATCTTTTTTTTTGTTGTTTTCCTTCAGTTCATTTATTTCTTTTGTGAAATCTTCGATGAGGTTGTTGTTTTTTTTTTCATGTTAGCATTTATTTCATCAAACTTGGCGCCTAGAAAATCGTAGCTTGCAGTTATTTCCTTCATTTGATCGCTTAGTAGACGAATCTCCGCAAGAACTACTGTATTGTTGTTGTCAGCGTCTTGTTGTACTTTTTCAGGGCTATTTGGTGGTCGTGTTCTCTTTGACGCTTGTGTATCGGGTGTGTTTTGATGTGACAGAGGCAGGGTATTGCCTTTAGCAGCTAAACCTTGACCCTCAACAGTGGCATTTCTACATATTTGACATCTCCACACGTCTTTCTTTGGTTTCCCCATAGTTCTCCACGATCTTTCGGAGATAGTGGTGCAATCAAAGTGCAGCTTGCGGTCGCACGTCGAGCAAACCGCAAAATCACCTTCGTATGGAAGTTTATCACTACAGTGGCCACACACATTCATATTGAAGGGGGTGATGGAAAGAAGACAAAAGTTAAAACTGCAAAATTAAAAAAAAAAAAAAAAAATTAAGAGGAAGAAAAGAAGATGATATAATATAATAATAATATATATATATATATATATAATATATAATATAATAATATAATAATAATATAATAGAATAGAATAGAATAGAATAGAATAGAATAGAATAGAATAGAATAGAATAGAATAGAATAGAATAGAATAGAATAGAATAGAATAGAATAGAATAGAATAGAATAGAATAGAATAGAATAGAATAGAATAGAATAGAATAGAATAGAATAGAATAGAATAGAATAGAATAGAATAGAATAGAATAGAATAGAATAGAATAGAATAGAATAGAATAGAATAGAATAGAATAGAATAGAATAGAATAGAATAGAATAGAATAGAATAGAATAGAATAGAATAGAATAGAATAGAATAGAATAGAATAGAATAGAATAGAATAGAATAGAATAGAATAGAATAGAATAGAATAGAATAGAATAGAATAGAATAGAATAGAATAGAATAGAATAGAATAGAATAGAATAGAATAGAATAGAATAGAATAGAATAGAATAGAATAGAATAGAATAGAATAGAATAGAATAGAATAGAATAGAATAGAATAGAATAGAATAGAATAGAATAGAATAGAATAGAATAGAATAGAATAGAATAGAATAGAATAGAATAGAATAGAATAGAATAGAATAGAATAGAATAGAATAGAATAGAATAGAATAGAATAGAATAGAATAGAATAGAATAGAATAGAATAGAATAGAATAGAATAGAATAGAATAGAATAGAATAGAATAGAATAGAATAGAATAGAATAGAATAGAATAGAATAGAATAGAATAGAATAGAATAGAATAGAATAGAATAGAATAGAATAGAATAGAATAGAATAGAATAGAATAGAATAGAATAGAATAGAATAGAATAGAATAGAATAGAATAGAATAGAATAGAATAGAATAGAATAGAATAGAATAGAATAGAATAGAATAGAATAGAATAGAATAGAATAGAATAGAAAAAGATTTTTTATTTAGTTTAGTTTAGTTTAGTTTAGTTTATTAATTCATTCAATGCCTATACACAGTAAGAATATAATTATTATAAATTAGTGATAAGCTTAATTATAATTAATCAAAAATGGAGAAAAAAGCTATTACTGAGTGTTTTTGGTTTACAATAATTGTTAAACATTAATATTTGTATTTGTATAAATTCCTTGAAGTAAATGTAATGGTTATGATATAAATAAAAAAAAGAAAATATATTGTCAAAAATATAATAATTTATGTATGTATTTGCAAAACTTATATACAATAAATACTACATTACAATACATCTCACCTAAAAAAAAAAATAAACAAAAGGTGTCCTTTAAACAAATTTAAAATTTAAAAACAGGGTTAAGGATCAGAGAAAAATTAAAAAAATTAGAGGTTTTGATTTTGAAAGTAGGATCTTATTTCTTGACGAAACCGTGTGTCATTACTGACTCTTCTAATGATCCTTGGAAGCAGATTCCAAAGACGAATGGCGCTGATGAAAAATCGTCGCTCAGAGGTCAAACAAGAATATCGAGGGTGTATCAGTATGCGGGATCTGTTGAAGGAGGTAAATCTAATCCTATTGAACAAACTACAAGGTTGCTGCGTATAAATTATGTTAATTAATAAGATGAGGGTTCTATAACAAAGGAGGTGGTCAAAAGACATATTAAAAATTTGTACTGAGAAGCTAGATATGCGATCAAAACGACGCAGGCCAAATATGTACCGAGCTGTATTGTTAAATGCAACGTTCAGCTTTCTCCTACTGACGGCATCACAGTTGTTATACACTTCGCATCCATATGTTAGTATTGGAACAACAAGTGTTTTGGCCAACATTAAGCGGGTTTTTAAAGGAGTGTAATACCGTGAGGATCATAACGCACGAAGCATACCATAAACTTTACCCACGGTGACATTGATGTGTGTGTCCCAGGTCAGTGTTCTGTTGAAGACCATTACAAGATTTTTTGCTGATTGAGTGAAAGCGATCGGTAAGCCATTTAGATATAGGCCAGGGAAATAGTTTAGGTTCAGAAGCTTTTTACTTATAATGATGCATTTCGACTTAAGAGGATTAAGGAACAGTCCGTTACAATCTGACCAATAGGAAATATCCTCAAGGTCCCTGTTTATATCATATGCACAATCTTTAATTAGCCCAAGAGGACAAATTTTGAAAAGCTGCACATCATCAGCATACATTTGGATGAAAGATCTCGTGACCTTTGTAGGAAGTTCATTAATATAAAAGGAGAAGAGAAGAGGTCCCAGAATTGATCGGTGTGGGACCCCTCGAGTGGTTGGTAGAAAATTCGATATCATATTTTTGACTGACGCAGCTTGTTCTCTGTTCCGCAGATAAGATGACATTAATCGTACCGCAGAAGATGAAAAACCATACATTGTAGAAAGTTTATGGCAAAAGTTGTTGTGAACCACAGTATCGAATGCTTTGGAAAAATCCAAAAGTACTAAGAAAGTAACACAATCACTGTCCAAAGCTAGTCGTATATCCTCAACAACGTTAATGATAGCGGTGGTACAACTGTGCTGTTCTCGAAAGCCATATTGCTTAGGTGAAAGAATATTATGGGTCTGTAATCATTAGCCATGCGACTTTTTGGGATGGATAAAATGTTTGCTAACTTCCATTTAGTAGGAAGTATTCCTGTCATTAATATTGTATTAAATGTGTGCGTAATGTATGGCATTTAAATTATGCTAAAAATCGTATCAAAAATCTTATTAATATTATAATACATTATAATGACATAACATTTTATGTTGTCTGTCAGATTGGCATTACAAATCTAATTTTTTTTTCAGTTTTTTTTTTTTTATAATCTACCCGCGCTCAAGGGATTATGATTACCCTTTAAATGTTTCAACACAGCGCGGGCGTGAAGTTAATGAAGAGAAAGAAGGATAGGAAAGATGTGTGGCACGATGTTCTGAGACTGTTGGTGGTTGTCTCAGATATTTTTATCTCCAGGGATGGCGGCTGAGCTAAAGCGGAGAAATGCCGTGTCTTATTTCTATGTCGCTTATAATTCACATTAACATCGATAACTAATTATTTACAATTATTTACCTCAGTATTCATACTATAGATCATTTTTAAAATATTATTTTAATTATTGTAAATTCATTTAAAATTACAATTGAAAATATGGCAAATAAAGAATAATATTATACAACTATTATATAACATATTTATGTTACCTACTTTGCTAAGTTAAGTTAAATATCACAAAAATACATAAGTTTTTTTTACACACTTACATATTAGTTTAAGCAAATTCATTTATTAACATATTTCTGTACTTAAGGCAAATTACTAAAAAGTTGTAAAGGGAAGAGAAGTTGTTGTTTTAAAAAAAAATAATCATATCATATACATATATACACATATAAAAATTAACAGTATTATGGAAAAGATAGAAAATAAATTATTTGTGTGCATTTAAAAAAACAAATATGTTTCTAAATACATACATACATCTCAACTTCAGAATTCCTTTAGGTGTGCGTTTTAAAAAAGAATTTAGAAACCTTTTATGTGATAGTCTAAGGACCAGTTTCAAAGGTTCCGGTTAAAGTTTCGGATAGTTATCCGACACATAACGCTATTCAGCAGATAAGGGTTTCTGTTATTTTGTGTTTCATCATCAAAGTATCGGATAAGCTAACTAGTAGATAAAATTACTAGCCACTTATTCTTTAAACGAACGGTAATGCGTGTTCTTTCTTTCAATATACAATAAACAGAAAGAAAGTATACTCATTAAATACACCCCATACGCCATCTTGGTGTTTTTGTGACGTCACACTCATCTTTTATTATTATTTTCATTTTTAATTGAAACTATACTAAGAAATTAAATAATAATCAGACAAGTTGTTTTTGAGGAATAAAAACTTTCAAAAAAGAAAAAAACTAGTCAAAACATGAAATGAATTACATGATTTATTTTTACCGTTCACCGAACAAAAGCAGACGATGTGAAGTCACACAACTAATAGCTTTTTGTTTTTCGTGATTTCGACACACACATGTCAGGTGTTTCGTTTTTGATGTTTATTAAGGCTGAAAACACACCGGATAAAGCAAAACGTGTTTTTTTGTTTCGTGAAACAAGAGAACATTATTTCTTATGAGAGTGAACACACCAAAGAAAACGAAACAAAACACATGTTTTTTGTTTGAAGTGTTTCGATGGTGGTTGTCGAAAATACATGCTATTGTATACGAGCAACACACACCGAATGCAACAAAACTGTTTCGAACAAGGGTCGTTGACGATAATTGCATACTTTCTTATGGCGCAACGCACACCAAATGAAACAAAACATAAAAACAAAAGCAAAACAGAAAAACATGTTTCGTTGCCGATAGCTGACCTATTGTTTTTTGCAAAACGAAATTTGGATTCCGTTCTTTTTATTTTCTTCTTTCGTTGCACTTTACAGATTTATTTGCTTCTACGTTTACTCTGTGGGCAAATTTTAAATAAATATGAAAAATGTAGATGGAGAGAAGTTCTTTTTTTTTTAATTAAGGCAAGAAGCCCTATAATTATAAAGATAAGGAACATGCCAATAAACTTACTATTGATAAGCTGTGGATTGCTACTTCCTACTATGACATTTGAAGATTAGCAAGATTAAAAGCTTTTCTCTTTTCTTATAAATAAACACATAATGTCTGTTTTGTAAACACAAAATTGTTATTTGTGTTTACTTGCCGTAGAGTTATAATCTTTCAGCCGGAGTTAAGCTTTTACGATAGTTCGTATTTTGTTTCATTTCAACGCACACCAAACGAAACAAAAAAACAAAACGTTTTGTTTTGTTTTATTCTGTTTCGCTTGGTGTGTGTTCAAATAAAAAATGTTTTTTTGACTATCGAATAAAAAACGTTTTGCTTTATTCGGTGTGTTTTCAGCCTAAGGGGTCTGAACTTAGTTGGACTAAAACCGCAGTAAAGCCAAGCTTATCTTCTGGATAAAGGCTTAAGCAGCCACTTGAACTGGTAGAAAGACATTATGTCGGATATCGGTATCCGATACCTTTGAAACCAAAATTTTAAGTTCCGGATAAAATATCCGAGACTTTATCCGGTGGCCTTGTAACTGAGAAAAATGTTCAAAATTAATAAAAAAGATATCAACATTCTAGGAGCCGTTTTCGAGAAACTCGATTTTTCAAAACTATTTTCGAACATTTGTATAGTGGGTACAGTTGTTTTTAAACAAAATAAAATAATATAATATAATTAAAATTCCTAAACCTTGTAGATAATATTAAAAAACTCTTAATTGTAAAGTTAAAAAAAAATCCAGTATGGGGCTTATGAAATATTAAATTTTCAAAAAAGAATGGTTCTAGGGGTACCCCCCACCCCCCAATTAATAACCATTTTTCAGAATTTTGTTCAAGCATTACCTAGCTTTAACTAATGAATATGATTTTTTTTTTAATCTGTGGAACATTTTTTTGAAAAAAAAAAATATTTTATAAAATTTCGAAAAAAAAATCGTAAGGCAAATGCCGTTAATTTTCTCTTAAATATCGTATGGGGACCATTTTAAAATGCTATCTACCAGTTTAAAAAAAATCGGCCGGGCCGTTTAGGCTGTAGTCGAACAGTCATATAGAATTGCGAGAACTACTTTTTTCGTCTTCCCTATCAACGCAATGTTAAGTCGGATCAATATAATAGTACATAATAAACATGTCGGTTTTAGTTTTGAAAGTAAATTCTTAGCTCTTAAAGAAACTGTGCTTCTTCTCCCATTCCCCCAACTGCAACCAAATTTAGGTCCCTGATTAAGTCTCTTAAAACTTGTCGTGCTTTCATTGCTTTAGTGAGCGTAAAATTTCTTCAACGCGTAGCTGGAATAATAACTTGATCTCGGGTTCCTCTTCTTGACAAGCTTGCGAGCTCTTCGAACTTGAATACGTATGCAAGAGATAATTACATTCGGTCAATAACAATACATTTTTGTATTTTGGTTAAATTTTGAATGAAAATAGTTAAAATCGGTCTTAATCTGACGAACTTGCTCTTATTTAAGAGTACTTTGGAATTTAAATTGTTTATAAATAAAAAAGCATGAATATACAGGGTATCCGGTCATTTGTGTGTCATCTTTAGGATGTGATTTTTGGTCATATTCTAAGAAAAAAATTGTTCTACGCTAAAGTCTGATTTTCGACTTTGACATCACTTTTTGACGATTTAAAAAAAGGCTAACTTTGATGTACCCTGACCCATGTTAAGGTCGATTTCTCTGTCAGTATTAATAGTAGGGACCTCATTTTGAACTTTTTTTTTTGTAAAAATACTAGCCTTTAAAACTACGTTTAAATTGAGCTTATATGTTTTTAGGGTTGGCAGATATTCAATTTTAAATGGCATTCAATTTTTCTTTCCCGAGCAAAATTTTGACTTTGAGGTAATTTTTTTTTTTTTTAAATGCGTAATTAACATAAAGTTTTCTTATTTTACCTGATGAACAAAACGATAATTAAAAAAAAAACATATTTATAAGTGCACCCAAAAACCCATACATTTTATGATACTTGGGAAAATCTAAAGCAGGTAAAAAATCGAATTTTGGATTTTTTACCTACTTTTATTGTAGCACTTGGCAATTGGAGTGGTTTTCCAAGAATTAATAGTTATTAGGTAATTTTTAAGACACTCATGAAAAGGGTTAAAAGTGTACTTGACTTGCTGTCAAAATCCTTATTACCTTACCTCTTTTCAGGGATAGTTAAATTTTGGGTATGAATGTTTAATGGGTAAATTAAATAAAAAGGTGGTATAAAAGAATAGAAAAAGAAATTCATTCATCAGATTATCAAGTTAAGTCACGATAACAGTTGGATAAGACCGATTTTAGAAATGCATTCATTTACGAGAAAATAATATGCAGACAATTTATTCGTTTATGGGTTGTGCAACGGAAATTCAAGAAGAGCACAACGAATATAACAGGAACTTTATCCTAACAGACGATTTCCTTCTCGAAATGTTTTTGGGCGAAACGCACTATGGAGTTGAGGTCGCAAAAAACTTTCAATAAAATGTTTTGGAAATGCCTTTCGAAGGCATCGAGAAACTGGATCAGTTTCAACTGCAAGAGCTAACGCGGGAGCTGCTAGCACAAAAAGAGTTTCGGTCGATGAAAGAATACTGGCAGCTGTTGAAATCGACTCTTCCATCAGAATAAGACGCTTGGTTCTACAGTTTAATATTTCCAAACACAGAATTTTCAGTATACTGCATGGAGAAAATATGTATCCCAATCACCATACACCTGTGCAAGAACTGCTTCCCGATGATTTTGAAAAGAGACTCTATTTTGTAACTGGTTGCTATAGAGAAGCCTGGATGACAAACAGCTTATAAACAGAATTCTTTGGACAGACGAACCTCCATTCACAAGAGATTGTATTACGAATTTCCATAATCTCCACATTCAAGATGGCAAAGATTATTTCTTAACAGATTTATTGTCAATCTGTGGGCAGGCATAATTGGAAATAAATTAATCGGGCCTTTCAAATTACCACCCCGACTTAATTCTACTAACTATCTAGAGTTTTTACAAATTATTCTACCAGACTTATTGGAGGATGTTCCACTGCTTCAACTAGCTTCATCATGTTTCCAATAAGATGGTGCTCCGGCCCACTAGGGTCGAGAAGTTAAGGATTGGCTGGATAAAGAATACGGTGACCGATGGATAGGCAAAAATGGACAAATCCACTGGGCTGCAAGATCTCCCGATCTCACTGTACTGGATTTTTTTGTATGGGGACTCATCTAAAAAAACAACTTTAACTGAATTAGAACAACGTATTTCCGAAGGATCACTAAAAGTAAGGCAAGAGTTATCGAGAATAGACATTCAAAATGAAATCCAAAAACGGGCTCTAACGTGCATTCAAAACGAGGGAGGGCACTTTGATCACTTATTATGACTGTATTTATGTGTAAATAAAATACAAAATTACTAAAAACTACACAAATTATTGTTTTATTCAAACCCTTTACACCTCAGGGCAAAAATCGTTTTTTTTTTATTTTACCTGTCTTAGATTTTCTCGAGTATCATAAAATGTATGGGTTTTTGGGTGCACTTATTAATGAGTTTTTTTTTTATTAATGCTTTGTTCATCAGATAAAAATAAGAAAACTTTATTTTTATCACGCATTTTTTGAAAAAATTGACCTCAAAGTCAAAATTTTGCTCGGGCAAGAAAAATTGAACACCATTCAAAATTGAATATCTGGCAACCCTGCTGGTATTTTTACTAAAAAAAAGTTCAAAATGAGGTCCCTACCATTAGTACTGACAGAGAAATTGACCTTAACATGGGTCAGGGTACACCAAAGTTAGCCTTTTTTTAAATTGTCAAAAAGTGATGTCAAAGTTGAAAATCAGACTTTACTGTAGAACAATTTTTTTCTTATAATATGATCAAATATCACATCCCAAAGTATGGCACACGAATTACCGGACACCCTGTATAAAAAAAGCGTGTTCCGTTTTTCTTGCCAAGCTAATTTTTTGACTTTGGACTCAATTTTCTCTAATAAATTAAGGGACACCCTGGTTTAAGGAGCACAGTAAAACATGATGGTGTGGGGATGTTAAAAACAAGACCATCTTAACATCCTAAGCAATAACCTTCTACCGAGCTAGAGCAAATTAGGTATGCTTAGCAATTATTGGATCTCTTAGCAAAACAATGATCCTGAGCATGCCTCGCGGTTCCTTAAAGAATGAATGCTTTATATGACTTCAAAGCACCTCCACCACCCTCCCTAATCTGACGCGTAAAATATGGAGTATTTTTAGTTTTTATTAGGAAAAAAGCATTATTTCGTTTTTTGAATTTTTATTTTGGTTTTGATGTATTGCTATTAAATAAAGCTATTATTTTGTATTATTGGAATCCAATATTTTAGGTGTTTACTCACTTTTGACGCTCACAATATGAATTCACAATCCTATGCCTCATAAAAAGAGTGGTAATCAAATGAACAACAGTTTTGTGTTTTCAATCAATTCAACTTAAAAATTATTCTTCATACTGACAAGATTTCATAAAAAATGGCACTCAATCGTCGCCCCCGTTAATCAAATAGTTAAATTACTTTGAAGTACATTTATAGTTGTATTTGCAGGCCGCACAATTCCCAGACAGAGATGCACTTTTAAACTTCGTTCAAGCCGCAATAGAAGACTGCTATGAAGATGATGCCAAATCAATTAAAGTAGAAGCAAGCGATGGTAATGTTTTAAATAATTTATTAGTCGCGATAACTTTAACGACTTACATATATCATAATGATTTAAATTCCGGAATTCAGCTGCTTTTGAATCTTTAATCACGAGTGATCCTAATCCACCACGTGCAACGAAGTGCATGCGATTTTGTGTGATGAAGTCTCACAACTTGGTAAATTAAATTGCAAAAAAATAACCAACATTTATGTATTCAAGTTAATTCTTCCATCTAGTATAATGACGACAATACCCTCAACATTAACCAAGTTCAAGAACTTTTTAAACACGTCTATCGAGACACTTTGGACGAAAACAAACTAAAGATCGTTAGAGAATCAGCAGAGGAGTGTATGTCAAAGGCTTTCACAGAAGACAGGTAAAAACTAAGTACCAGTACTCGTTTAGAATAGTTATAAGCATTCATTTATTTTAGATGTGAAAAATCTCACGACATAGCGATGTGCATGATTTCTAAGCTCGCTGAACAAGGCATTGATATTAAACAAATCTGATCAGAATATACATACATACATAAATACATATCTATGTATCTTTGACCCAACAACAACATTTAAATTTTAAGTTTGAATTTCCATGAACTAAATAAAATTTAATTATAATTCACATTATAAGCTTATACGATTTTGCAAAGTTTATTCGAAATAGAACCATACTTCCTCTACCCTTTTATTAAAGTTTAAATCATCGAATACCTATTTTATTTGTTAGATGCGTTTCTTTTTTGATATTTGGAAACGTATACTAAAGATACTTAAATAATAAAATATTGCTTCGATGATTTTAATTTTAATGGCGCAAAACTTAAAACAGTTTATTGTTAAGATAATAGTGCTTAATTATTTGCTAACTTTAAAGTAGTTTACTAACTCATTCTTAATTTTAAACATTTTCTAACTAGTATCGTACTAATGCAATTTTCTTAATAAATTGCTTCTGAACACACCTAAAACTATGACAGTTCATGTTAAAAAGTAAACAGGCCTTTTTTGATATTTGTAAATGTCAAAGAGTTATATAAAGTTAGCACGATACTAAAAGAAATAAAATAGAGGTATTCGATGATTTTAACTTTAATAAAAGGTTAGATAAAGTATGATGCTAAATTCGATTAAAATTAGCAAAATCGTCGTTTTAACCAAGTTTCATATTAAAACAGCTTTAACATAGTAGTAATTCAACTAAAATTTTACGAAAAAGGAAAAGAAGTAAAATAATAAAAACATAGATAGACACAGTATTTCCATTTTATTTTATTACTCCCAATAGGTTCACTTCTACTAATAAAAACACAACTGGAACCAGGTCTCATCAGTTGGCTAGCGAGTGCCTACTTTATAAGTAAGTAGTGTAGACTTAAGGAACATTTAAGGAAATGCCAATGAAAAAAAAAAAAACAAGAATAAAATTATTATTATTATTATTATTATTTATTAATCAGAACATAAATGTTACATAATTAATCTTAAAGCTACAGCTCTAGCATCAAAAGCTTATGGCTGAAAACAAAAATAAAAGTCCGTTTGCATTATTGGGAATACCTTGCCATTTGTGCTGTGTATCGTAGCTCAAAGGTTTTGGCATTTAATGGATAAAGAAATTTATACTCGATCCGGTGATAACTTTATCCTGTATTTAGACGACTTGTTGATCATCGCGCTTGATTTTGAAATCACCATCGTGCGACCCAAGAGAATTTTCCTATTATCTAAAAATATAGAATAATTTTGTCTAGAAGCGTTCATTCGCAGTGACGACGATGATCAGTGGATTATTTTTGGATTTCTTTGGCCCGTATCCGCAAATGCCTATGTATTTGTTAAAGCATCTGTTGAAATACGTATTTTTTAGACTTTGCGTTCAGATAATAAAAACACAATTATAGAATATCTCCGAAATGACATTTTTCAATGCTTTCGGTGCTGGACAAATTATTAACTTGACAATGGCCAACAAATTTTGGATAGAGATTTTCAATATTTCTTAAAAAATGTTTAAATGAGATTTTAAAAATAATTTTTTTATCAATACAATTTAAAAAAAAATATTTTAAGTAATTTGAAAAAAAATCAGGACGACTATTTTATTTAAATTGAAATTCGAAAAAAACAAGAGCCCCCGTTTTCGAAATATGTATACAAACAAAAAAATATAAAGCATATAAGAACATAAAGGCAAATTAATAAACATGGAATAGTGAAGTTATACTACGTTTTCAACAAGAGTAAATCCGCTTGAGATTTAAAATAAATCTTGAAGTGTTTTCACCAAAGAAACTGAGATTTAGTTATTTGACGTTTTCACTCTGTCTTGTCATTCAATTGTCAATTTGGACAAGAGAAAAGAAATTGCAAATTACTTTTAAACGAAGCTATTACCTTGCGATTTTTAAGCCCGTAGGAGAGAGACGTGTGTGGTGGCGGTGTTACACAAAGCGGAAGATGACTCCAAAAGAGAAACTAAGATTAAAAATCGTTTTCCGTCATTCAACCAAAGAGTTCATCTATTTTCTATAAGCAACCAAACAGTTGTGCATCTAAAAATTGAATGTGCGCGCCTAGCCTTAAAGCTACGAGTAGCAAAATGTTTAGTAAATAAAAAAATAATACTGTAATATTTTTCCTAGGTTCTTTAAATAAAACTTATTTATCTTCTTAGTATTTCTTCTTTATTTACACTTTTACAAATCAAAACAATAAATCTCAATTTATAATCAACTCTAATACTTTTATTCCAACTTAAATCCACTTTTTAATTACACTTTCCACAATCCAATAGTTCAGCTTTGCACACTTTCATAATCGAAAATAAACTGTCTTGTGCTCACCGCGAACACTCCCTTTTATACTCAAACCAGTTGTTCTCGAAGGTTCTTGTCTAGAATATTCTATTTGCTTGGAACGAGGGGAACTTTATATGGAGATAGAATGTTCTAGTAGTTTGGAATAAGGAGAAATTTAGATGCGAACTGCTGGAAAAGAGCTTTTTGGTTTTGTTCCTTCATAAAGCAGATATGTAATTGCCAACAGATGGTGCTGTAGGAGTATAAAGCTCTGTTCGCAACATTGCCCCCTTCTTAAGATTGTTCGTCCCGAACAACTCTATCACCAGCTTCGGCACCACTTTTCAATGTCGTCTCTTGCATGCAACCAGTAGAATCGTTGTCTCACTTTTTCTAACGTCTTGTTGACTCCCAAATGGCCTCCTGAAGGTCCATCATGCATTTCTCGAAGAACCTCTTTAATTTTTGATTGAGGTAACACAAGCTGCATCACATAGGATTTACCATCAGCGGACTCCCATTTTCGCCTAAGAACACCTTCTTGCACATGAAGTGAGTCCCATTGTGCCCAATAGGCTTTTAAAATTGGACTCCTATCGGAAATGTCATTCCATGCGGGTTTTTCTTCATGTTCTTTCCATGCGAGAAGAGGTTCAATGTCGGGGTCTTCTTGTTGAGCAGATCTTATTTCTTCATTGCTCCATCCACAAATGGGGTCAGCCCTTATTCGCTGAATGTTGATGGATTCCTTTTCTTCTTGTCGCATGCAATGCTTGCAATCTAATTTACAAGGCCTACGGGATAGTGCGTCGGCATTTGAATGCAGCTTTCCCCTTCGGTGTTGAATTTCGTAATCGTAAGTCTGCAGTCTTTCTATCCACCTTGCGACTTGTCCTTCTGGGTTCTTGAAGTTCAACAACCAGTTAAGAGCACCATGATCAGTTCGTAGAAGAAACTTCTGTCCATAGATGTATTTGTGGAAGTGTTTCGTTGCCAAGATGAGTGCCAAGAGTTCTCTTCTGGTCACACAGTAGTTCCTTTCGGTCTTCGACAGTACTTTGCTGAAATAGGCGACAACCTTTTCTTCGCCATTGTGCACTTGTGACAGAACAGCGCCGACTCCTACGTTGCTTGCATCAGCATCAATGATAAAAGGCTTGCCTGGAGTCGGATAGATCAGCACCGGAGCATTGCATAGACGGTATTTCAGTTCTTGGAAGGCTTTTTCACACTCACCTGACCATTTAAACTGCTTGTTCTTTTCCGTAAGCTGATGCAAACTCTTCGCAATTCCGGCAAAGTTCTTAACAAAACGTCTGTAATAAGTAGCAAGACCAAGAAAACTTCGTAGTTGATGTTTATCCTGTGGTGTCGGCCAATTTTTGACGGTGTCAACTTTTTCAGGATCAGTCTTGACTCCTTGGGACGAGATGATATGTCCCAAATACTTTACTTCAGTCTGGAACAGTGCACATTTTTCTGGGTTCAGTTTAAGGTTAGCCTCTCGAAGTCTCTGGAACACACCCTTTAGGTTCTTACAGTGTTGGTCGTATGTCTTTCCATAAACGATAACATCATCCAAGTAGACAAGACAAGTTTTCCACGTCAGACCTTGAAGGACACACTCCATCAAACGCTCAAATGTTGCCGGAGCGTTGCAAAGACCAAATGGCATCACGTTGAACTGCCATAGCCCATTACCTGTGGAGAACGCTGTCTTTTCTCGATCCTCAGGGTGAATTTCAACTTGCCAATATCCACTTTTCAAGTCCAGTGTTGAAAACCATTGTGCTCCTTCCATCGCATCTAAGGTGTCGCTAATTCTTGGCAGGGGATAGCTATCTTTCTTGGTCACGTCATTTAACCTTCGGTAGTCAACACAAAACCGTGTACTTCCGTCCTTCTTTTTGACTAGGACCACTGGTGACGCCCAAGGACTCTTGGAGTTCTCAATCAAACCATCCTTCTTCATGGTGGTAATCATTTCCTCAGCTTCACCTTGTTTGGCCAGTGGCAGACGTCTTGCGGGCTGACGAATGGGTCTTGCATCTCCTGTATTTATTCGATGCTGCACCATTTGTGTCCTTCCATATTTCCCGTTTGGTGAAGCGAAAATGTCGGCATACTCATTCAGAAGGCTTTCTGCCATTTTAACCTGATGTTGGTCTAGGTTAGATGAATTGAATATCTTTGCCTTGATGCTATTGAGCTCCTCAGTATTTAATGTCACTCTCGGTGTTTCAGCGTCAATTCGTGTTATGGCTGCGACATTTTCGCACTTACCGATAACTTCTCCTTTTGTTAACTTTACATCGTACGGTTTGGTGTTGAGTATCCGTACGGGGACCATATTGTTCTTTGGAGCCACAAGTGTCTTCCCAATGATGACGTTTTGGGAAGAACAATCTGGGCCTGGTTCCACCATTAGGTATCGATGGCGTCCACACTCACCTTCTAATTTCGTCCAAACGAATACCTCAGAAGAAGTTGGAATAATCACGTCTTCTTTGATGACAGTCCTTAGAGTTGTTGTTCCTTCGTGCCCATAGTTCATTGGAATCTCTGTATTCTGGTATTTGAGTACTTGTTTGCCAATATCCAAAATTACTCGATGTTCTTTCATGAAGTCCATGCCTATGATGCATTCGTCACATATATCTGCCACCAAAAATTTGTGTGAGAATTCTAGATCTGCAATTCGAATTCTAAGTCGGACTTCACCATAAACCCTAGCTGCTTCTCCTGTGGCAGTTCTTAGACGGTAACTATTGGTGTTGTGTAGCCAATTCAGGTGAACTAGGTCTTGACGCACAATGGAGGCTGTGGCACCGGTGTCGATGGTGACCACACGTTTGTTGCCATTTAATGTTGCCTCGACAGTCAGACTTCTATTGTCTCGCTTAGTTTGGGAGACCTGGATGGTGTTTCTGGGGCCATCGATACCAGAAACCAGCTTCTGCCCCTCGAAGTTGGTTCTTACTCGTTTCCCTGTTGGGAAACTGTTCGGGAAGTAACACTGGTGTTATGGTTACCTTGTTCTGAGTTCGAAACTCCGTGTCCACAATGTTGACAAGCTCTTCTTGGTGGTAACCGACATTGACGCTGTAAATGTCCAGTCTTATTACAATTCCAGCACTTTGCAAGTCCGTTTCGTTGGTTCCTTTGGACATCAGTTCTTTGACATGAGCATTCTTCGACGACGGCTTCTCTAAGTCGATGTACTCCGTGAGAAGCTTGCTCAGCTGCTTCCATTGTCAAGGCAAATGCTAATGTTTCCGAAAGCGTTCGTTTTCCAGCAGTTCGTACGGCCCTTTGAAGATGTATGTCGGAAATGGCGCGAACAAATGCCTCAACTGAAAACTGGTTACAGATTTCCTCTCCAACATCTGGATATGCAAGATGAACAAGCCTTTCAATGTCCGCTTGCAGTTGTTGTAGAGTTTCGCCCCTCTTCTGAACTCTGGAATTGAGTTGCACTTTGAAGACTTCTTTCATGTGGCTGTTACCAAAGCGTTTGTCTATAGCCAAAACCAAGGAATTGAAGTCGCCGCTCTTATCTGCTGGTATGGTTTGCAACAACTCAGCAGCTGCTCCTCTAAGAGCAAGAGTTAAGGCTATATACTTGTCAGCCTCATCCCAGCCATTTGTTGTGGAAGCTGCCTCGAATTGCTTCTTGTATATAGACCAAGAAGTTTGTCCATCAAAGGTTGGAGGTTGCATCTCCTTTTTCCTCAAGGTTTCTCCAGAACTTTCCCGAATCTTTATATTTCGAATGCGTTCTAGCTCTTTTGAAAGCGTCTCCATTTTGTTGTCGACTTGATTCTCTAATAATGAAACACGTTCGGCTTGATTCTCCAACAATGAAACACGTTCATCAAGTGCAGATACATTCTTTTCGATGTTAACAAGCTTGCCTTCTAGCATGTTTCTCTGTTCTTCGAGAAGGTCTTTTTGTTCGCTATGCTGTTTCTCCAGGCATTCGAGAACATTCTTTTGTGCATTCTCCTGTTCTTTCTTTTGTTCATTTCGCTGCTCTTCGAGACGTTCGAGAACATTCTTTTGTTGTTGAAGCAGAAGACTAATCATATTTGAAACATCTACATTTTTACTTACGTCTGCTTCCTCAGCGTCAGCTTCAAAGACGAAAATGTCCGGGTCTTCATTTTGTTGTTTCAAATATTCGGCCAAACGCAGAACAAGCTCATTTTTCGATCCTGCTCTAGAAAGTTCTCGCTTGCCTAATTCACTTTTCAGCTCATTACAGTTGAGCTCTTTCAGTAACTTGCTCATTTTTTTTTATTTATTTATTTTTTTTTTCCGCACACTTCACTGCACAATAAGTTTTATTCCACTTTTCTGACACCAATGTAATATTTTTCCTAGGTTCTTTAAATAAAACTTATTTATCTTCTTAGTATTTCTTCTTTATTTACACTTTTACAAATCAAAACAATAAATCTCAATTTATAATCAACTCTAATACTTTTATTCCAACTTAAATCCACTTTTTAATTACACTTTCCACAATCCAATAGTTCAGCTTTGCACACTTTCATAATCGAAAATAAACTGTCTTGTGCTCACCGCGAACACTCCCTTTTATACTCAAACCAGTTGTTCTCGAAGGTTCTTGTCTAGAATATTCTATTTGCTTGGAACGAGGGGAACTTTATATGGAGATAGAATGTTCTAGTAGTTTGGAATAAGGAGAAATTTAGATGCGAACTGCTGGAAAAGAGCTTTTTGGTTTTGTTCCTTCATAAAGCAGATATGTAATTGCCAACAGATGGTGCTGTAGGAGTATAAAGCTCTGTTCGCAACAATACCTTAATAATTGGCTTTATAAAATTTTTCGTCTTAACACCTTAAGGACTCAAGATATAAGCTATTTACTCGAACTTATCGCTTAAAAAGCTTATATCTTAAGTTCTATTAATCGGATCGTGAAGATTAAGGTGGTTAGGTAAGAGAAAATGACAGAGTATCATTTCCTATTTCTAAGAAAGGAATTGAAGTTATTATTACCCTGACACACAAAATTGGAAGCATAACTTTTTGTAACCCCTCACTCACACCAAACAAATGGTCTGTATTCGATATCAGGATGCATGCACCTACAGACGCTCTAATAATAGCCGTGTTTTTTTGGAAAAGTTAGTACAATAGAATTTTATATGAATAACAAATGCAACATCCGCAGTAGGATCACTGCCGATAAAAGGAGAAGTGAAATCCTGCTGCGGAAAGAGATTTGACGTTTATTCGAGTGTCGGCAGTGATCCTACTGCGGATGTTGTATTTGTTATTCATAAAAAATCCTACTGTACTACGGATAACTTTTCCAAAAAAAAACATGGCTAATATATAATAATATTTTGATTACACCTTCAAACCGAAAATTGGTTGTTGGCTATTATACGGCGATTGAAAATATGCGATATCATGCGTCTACACGTATGAATGTACCTCAACCTACGGCTTAAAAGCCGCTGGAGCTATTTTCTTCAAACTTGGTTGAAAGGGTCATATATAATTCCTAGAGATGAGTCGTGCATTTAATTCCTTTATTGTGTATGTTTTATAAATAAATATGATGGTGCATCAGTTCGAAGAGAACCAGGACCTAGTGACTTGCAACTCTCAACCATTCCTGTGCGCGTGTTGCTAGGAATATGCATGTTTTACCAAAATAATTTTAAAAAAATGTTAAATTTTTAATATACAGGGTGTTCCACAGTCACCGCCCAAAATGAAAACCATGGATTCCTGAGGTCGTTTTAAGTCGAAAAACTTAAGAGGTAATTTTCTCGTTTCTCTAAATTAGTAAAACTTCCATTCCTGCATCATTGCAGCTGGCCGCGGTCTTACGTTTTCTTGTCGAAGCAAATTTTGAATCATCAATACAAAAACATTTTGATATACATATGTCGAAGTACTGTGTCAAAGGTTCAGATTCGGAGAATAAAATTTGTCCAAGTTGAATTCAACTTGACATGCCCAATGAAGAAGCATGGAAATCTAGAATTATTTTTTTGGAAACAAAATTAATATTTCTGGAGTCATAGAATTCATCGATGTGACGCGAGTCAAGTTCCAACACTATTCTTAAATAGAAAAGGATATTTTTCATTTTTTTTCTGAAAATTTCACAATAAATAATAAATTGACACAACTAGATTTGATGGAATTTAAATCACCTGAAAAAATCGAAATCTTTAATATGGAAATTCGCATCAATTTCACTTCGAAAAAAATGAAATCGATATCGTCAAAAGCGAATTGTAGAACACTAAGGCTCGTATTCACCGAGCGCTCCTAAACGGCTCTTAACTTTACGAGGCTCTTAAATTGAAATTTCTGTGGGGTATTCACCAACCACTCGCAAGTGTTTTTCGAAGTTCGAAAACGAGAGCCACTCTCTCTTGTTCAGGCATACCCAAACTGTGAAATGTTGTGGAATGTTGGTCTTGACAGTAAATGGATACTCTTCTACTTGGCATTGCTCACATGGATTCGAGTCAAATGCGTGCGTGGCACACGCACAAGCAAACAAACTTTCGAAAAGAGCGCTCGTAAGTTAGGAGTGGTCGGGACCACTCCTAACTTTTAAGAGCGCTCGTAGATCTTCACTAATATTGGTTGGTGAATAGGTTTATGAGCTTCTTAAGTTATGAGCGCTCGGTGAATACCGGCCTAAGGGTCGTATTCACCGAGCGCTCCTAAACGGCTCTTAACTTTACGAGGCTCTTAACTTGAAATTTCTGTGGGGTATTCACCAACCACTCGCAAGTGTTTTTCGAAGTTCGAAAATGAGAGCCACTCTCTCTTGTTCAGGCATACCCAAACTGTGAAATCAAACTGTTTTCGAACTTGAATGACAGTTGACGTGTCAAACAAGAAAGGAAAAAAATATTGACAACAATAACCCTTTGACGTTGTTTATAAAGTGTATAATTTTTTTGTTTTTGTTTGAATACCTAATTTATTATAAATAAATAAAGACTATCTACTCAATCAAAAGTGGCAGCATTTAGTTTTTTTTTAATCCAAAAGCTGGATTTGTTCGTGCAGCTCAGGCATTGGCCATTAACATTTCGGCTGCAAAAAGATTGGATGTGATGAGAACTAACCTTGGACCAGAAAGAACCATGAAAATGTTGGTTTATGGTGCTGGTGACATTAAAATCACCAATGATCTCCACGAAAGGCAGAATCAACATCCAACGGCGCCGATGATTGCACACGTTCCAGTACAGCTCAAGATGACTGAACTGGAGGTGACACAACTTGTACTGTGCTCCTTTAACAGGGTAAACAAGCTAAACTACGACATCGATAAGACGTGCGTATGGGCGACAACATGGAATTCAGACATTCTGTGTTGGAAACCGCATCATAACAAAAGTAAACTTTTCCATAAGCTGTTGTGTGATATCTAAGTTTCTTTTTGTTTTAGATAAATTTTGGGACACTTCTTTTGGAAGCATTATTGGAATATTGGAGACCACTACATAGCTTACCTGCAGATGAAGAAGATTCGGATATCAAGGATTATGGTTATTTTTAAGTTCCAAATTACACACCTGTTATATCTATTCAGGTAAGTCGTATGCCGAAATGCTTGTATTGTGTGCATTTTTCCTATTTGTAACACATTTTCTATCGTAAACTTCACCTTATCTTTGAATGTAACAGTTGAATTGCTGGATGAACAACATGTCGCCTGCAAGGGATGCAGGTTGAGAAAATAAAAGCACTGGCCTACACGAGACTGTCCTGCAATGGGTTACAAATGTCATATTTGCTCTAGTTAGACCAAAACTAGACAAGATGTGAAAACTCACGTTTCTAACTCAACCGGAACTGTTAGCCGGCTGAAATGGGTTAACAATAGCCGTGTTTTTTTGGAAAAGTTATCCGTAGTACAGTGGGATTTTATATGAATAACAAATACAACATTCGCAGTAGGATCACTGCCGATGAAAGGAGAAGTGAAATCCTACTGCGGATAGAGATTTGACGTTTATTCGAGTGGTGTTTAATTTTTCTTTTTATTACTATTGTAACAAATTGTATTTATGTTGAACATTATGTAGGTACATTGAGAAAACGTATTCTTTCAAAGGTTTAATAAGAATTTGCTGTTCTTTCTAATGTACAATTTTAGGGTGCTTTTTAATAATTAAACAAAGACATACCCACAGAACAGAAAATCATTAAGCTTAACTGGTATCGAGATTCCCGAATGAAATTAAATTAATGTTTTTAAAAATTAAATTGCACTTGTGTATTAATTAACCAATAAAGACTACTGAGTAAGCTAAACAGCTCGCAGATCTCGGTATGCGCATGAACACCACCTTGTGTGGAATGACCCCCATATACCTATTCGACATCGCCAAAAACGCTGCTAAGTTTCCTTCGGTGTTGTAAGAAATTTGTATGTATGTTGAAGTTTGTGGCTGCCGATTGTGATCCAGATGAAACAGATACACTTCGTGGAGTTGTAGAAACAGCACGCCCACGCTTTTGCTTGTGACTTTGGTATCTTAACTGGATCAGTTGTGCTTGTTCCAATTGATGTTGCTGCACATGGTCCATTTCCACGAGGAACCTGACCACCTCTTGGAATTTTGGCACGAATTATTCTGCTTAGTTGCGATGAGATAACCTGTTGGTAAAATAGTGGTTTATTTTATACATATAACTATTTATTTACTTTAAATTATCTCGAATTTCCTTCATCATAACCCCTCACGCCTCAACCATTCTTAATTTATTTTAAAAATTTAACTCACCCATTGCGGTTGTTGAATAGTTACATTCTGTCCTGTTGGAACTTGATCGAAGGTAACATTCTGCGATGGCTGTTGAGTGGCCGAAACGATAGGCCTTGGATGAGGAACTAGTCGTGGCTGTTGCATTTGAACGTGCTGTTGTTGAATAGCCACAGTATTTGTGTGCTGCTGAGTTGGTTATGCAGGGGCTTTCGCACGTAAATTTATACAATCGAGTTTTGTCGATACAATCGAGAACAGGTAGTGCCCTATTATGATCAGTTGATTATTTTCGAATCGATTGAACTAAATAACAAACTGCCTGTTCTCGATTGTAGCGACTGCACTCGATTGTATGAAGATACGTGCTGGCACCCCAGGTGAACGTGTCTGCTGTGGTTGAATATGTTGATGCTGATGCGATTGTTGTGGTTGCTGTTGTGGAGGAGTAGCATGCTGGACAACGGTAGAATTCTGATGCATTTCTGATGTATAGTACAATGATTGTTGTTGAGTCTGAATCGGTTGATAGTGCTGCTGTAATTGATGACGCTGTTCCTGTTTTAAATTCAAAACATAATTTCAAAAATTTTCTATCTAAAGTAATTTTCTCATTTTCAACAAAAAAAATTGCTTGTATGAAGATTTTTTTTATAATTTTTTAGTATCTGGATCGTTTTATTATCAAAATGATATCCATATGGATTAATCATTCTTTTATTCGCACAAGGAGAATTGTGGAGCAAGCGATCGGTGTATGGAAAAGAAGATTTCCGGCAATTGGAACAAGTAAAATATATAAAACATAATAGACAACTAAGATTATATTTATTATATTTTTATTTATTTAGAACTAAGAACACATGTCGATACGAGCGTAATAATAATAGTAGCAACAGCAGTGTTACACAACTTACTAAAGGACAGAGTTGTTCCACCTCCAGAAGTTGAAGTTGTTCTGGGAGCCGATCCCGTGGAAATCGTTTTTGGGGAAGAGTCAGACTTCTCAGCAAGACAATTTATTATTGACAATTTCTTTTAAAATTTAATGATATGCAACAAATTACAATGATCTTTTAATTTAATAAAATTTTACATAGTTTATTAATATACTTGAACATTAGTATTATTTTAGTACAAAAAGTCTTTCGAAAAAAGAAAAAAATCGTACCATCATGAAACTTGATGAAAACGTACCATGAGAATTAAGAATCAAGAGTTTATGAAAATATTTCACATGTTAGGGTGTTCTTTTTAGGAGTTAGAGGGGGAAGTTATGGTGTATCAAACAGAAAAATTAATCTTATTATTCAGACAGTCATGAATTTTATTTTTTAATAGTTGACTATATTTTTCTAAACAAGAGAAATAACAAATAATTTTTACTAGGGGAGCCCACGATGCTAAATGTGGATTTACTCGGGAGTGGTGGAAACCTATTGGATTTTGCAGATTTGATGATAGGGAGAAAAAAATGTTAGAAGAGTATACCTTTTCATCGGTGGGGAAGCGCCTAGAGGTGTTCAAAAATTAAAAAAAAAAACACTTACATGTACATACTCGAGCGCGTCAGATATTGATAGGGTATATGACCCACATCTCTCTGATAACGGAGGTATGTTAATCTGCCGATTTGCGTGGTGGGGTTGGCCGTATGGGAGTGTTGAAATTGGAAGGAAGCACACGTCCCCACTCTTTGGAAAATGGGGCAAGGAATGTTGGTCTTGACGAATCTTCTTGACAGCAAATGAATACTCTTCTACTTGGCATGGATTCGAGTCAAATGCGTGCGTGGCACGTCTAAGCGACTTCATTTGGGTAGTGGATTGCTTCGTGGTGGCCACTCTAATTAAATTGGAACCGCTCCTGTCCAAAAGGTATTTGGTTCCCCGAACGAAAATAGCTCGTTCCCCTGTGGGTTTCTTTGGAATCGAAGTATTGACAGGCCGAACTTCTTTGGAGAGATCTTTTCGTTCGAGTTTGTTCCTGGTAGATATTGTTGCGAACAGAGCTTTATACTCCTACAGCGCCATCTGTTGGGAATTACATATCTGCTTTGTGAGGGAACAAAACAAAAAGCTCTTTTCCATCGCATCTAAATTTCCCCTAATTCCAAAGTACTAGAACATTCTACCCCCATAAGAATTTCCCCTTCTGGACAAGAACCTTCTAGAACAACTGGTTTGAGTATAAAAGGGAGTGTTCACGGTGAGCGGAACACAGTTTATTTTCGATTATGAAAGTGTGCAAAGCTGAACTATTGGATTGTGGAAAGTGTAATTAAAAAAAGTGGATTTAAGTTGGAATAAAAGTATTAGAGTTGATTATAAATTGAGATTTATTGTTTTGATTCGAAAAGTGTAAATAAAGAAGAAATATTAGAAACAGTAATAAGTTTTATTTAACGAACCTAGCAAAAATATTACATTGGTGTCAGAAGTGGGATAAAACTTATTGTGCAGTGAAGTGTACGGAAAAAAAAAATGAGCAAGTTACTGAAAGAGCTCAACTGTAATGAGCTGAAAAGTGAATTAGGCAAGCGAGAACTTTCTAGAGCAGGATCGAAAAATGAGCTTGTTCTGCGTTTGGCGGAATATTTGAAACAACAAAATGAAGACCCGGACATTTTCGTCTTTGAAGCTGACTCTGAGGAAGCAGACGTAAGTAAAAATGTAGATGTTTCAAATATGTTTAGTCTTCTGCTTGAGCGTCTCGAAGAGCAACGAAATGAACAAAAGAAAGAACAGGAGAATGTACAAAAGAATGTTCTCGAACGTTTCGAAGAGCAACAGAAGAATGTTCTCGAACGCCTGGAGAAACAGCATAGTGAACAAAAAGACCTTCTCGAAGAACAGAGAAACATGCTAGAAGGCAAGCTTGTTAACATCGAAAAGAATGTATCTGCACTTGATGAACGTGTTTCATTGTTGGAGAATCAAGCCGAACGTGTTTCATTATTAGAGAATCAAGTCGACAACAAAATGGAGACGCTTTCAAAAGAGCTAGATCGCATTCGAAATATAAAGATTCGGGAAAGTTCTGGGGAAACTTTGAGAAAAAAAGAGATGAAACCTCCAACCTTTGATGGACAGACTTCTTGGTCTATATACAAGAAGCAATTCGAGGCAGCTTCCACAACAAATGGCTGGGATGAGGCTGACAAGTATATAGCCTTAACTCTTGCTCTTAGAGGAGCAGCTGCTGAGTTGTTGCAAACCATACCAGCAGATAAGAGCGGCGACTTCAATTCCTTGGTTTTGGCTATAGACAAACGCTTTGGTAACAGCCACATGAAAGAAGTCTTCAAAGTGCAACTCAATTCCAGAGTTCAGAAGAGGGGCGAAACTCTACAACAACTGCAAGCGGACATTGAAAGGCTTGTTCATCTTGCATACCCAGATGTTGGAGAGGAAATTTGTAACCAGTTCGCAGTTGAGGCATTTGTTCGCGCCATTTCTGATATACATCTTCAAAGGGCCGTGCGAACTGCTGGAAAACGAACGCTTTCTGAAACATTAGCATTTGCCTTGACAATGGAAGCAGCTGAGCAAGCTTCTCACGGAGTACATCGACTTAGAGAAGCCATCGTCGAAGAATGCTCATGCCAAAGAACTGATGTCCAAAGGAACCAACGAAACGGACTTGCAAAGTGCTGGAATTGCAACAAAACCGGACATTTACAGCGTCAATGTCGATTACCACCAAGAAGAGCTTGTCAACATTGTGGACACGGAGTTTCAACCCCAGAACAAGGTAACAATAACATCAGTGTTACTTCCCGAACAGTTTCCCAACAGGGAAACGAGTTCGAGGGGCAGAAGCTGGTTTCTGGTATCGATGGCCCCAGAAACACTATCCAGGTCTCTCAAACTAAGCGAGACAATAGAAGTCTGACTGTCGAGGCAACTTTAAATGGCAACAAACGTGTGGTCACCATCGACACCGGTGCCACAGCCTCCATTGTGCGTCAAGACCTAGTTCACCTGAATTGGCTACACAACACCAATAGTTACCGTCTAAGAACTGCCACAGGAGAAGCAGCTAGGGTTTATGGGGAAATCCGACTTAGAATTCGAATTGCAGATCTAGAATTCTCACACAAATTTTTGGTGGCAGATATATGTGACGAATGCATCATAGGCATGGACTTCATGAAAGAACATCGAGTAATTTTGGATATTGGGAACCAGGTACTCAAATACCAGAATACAGAGATTCCAATGATTTATGGGCACGAAGAAACAACAACTCTAAGGACTGTCATCAAAGAAGATGTGATTATTCCTACTTCTTCTGAGGTATTCGTTTGGACAAGAGTAGAAGGTGAGTGTGGACGCCATCGATACCTAATGGTGGAACCAGGCCCAGATTGTTCTTCCCAAAACGTCATCATTGGGAAGACACTTGTGGCTCCGAAGAACAATATGGTCCCCGTACGGATACTCAACACCAAACCGTACGATGTGAAGTTAGTGAAAGGAGAAGTTATCGGTAAGTGCGAATCTGTCGCAGCCATAACACGAATTGACGCTGAAACACCGAGAACGACATTAAACCCTGAGGAGCTCAATAGCATGAAGGCAAAGATACTTAATTCATCTAACCTAGACCAACGTCAGGTTAAAACGGCAGAAAGCCTTCTGAACGAGTATGCTGACATTTTCGCTTCACCAAACGGAAAATATGGAAGGACACAAATGGTGCAGCATCGAATAAACACAGGAGATGCAAGGCCCATTCGTCAGCCCGCAAGACGTCTGCCACTGGCCAAACAAGGTGAAGCTGAGGAAATGATTACCACCATGAAGAAGGATGGTTTGATTGAGAACTCCAAAAGTCCTTGGGCGTCACCAGTGGTCATAGTCAAAAAGAAGGACGGAAGTACACGGTTTTGTGTTGACTACCGAAGGTTGAATGACGTAACCAAGAAAGACAGCTACCCCCTGCCAAGAATTAGTGACACCTTAGATGCGATGGAAGGAGCACACTGGTTTTCAACACTGGACTTGAAAAGTGGATATTGGCAAGTTGAAATTCACCCTGAAGACCGAGAAAAGACAGCGTTCTCCACAGGTAATGGGCTGTGGCAGTTCAACGTGATGCCGTTTGGTCTTTGCAACGCTCCGGCAACATTTGAGCGTTTGATGGAGTGTGTCCTTCAAGGTCTGACGTGGAAAACTTGTCTTGTCTACTTGGATGATGTTATCGTTTATGGAAAGACATACGACCAACACTGTAAGAACCTAAAGGGTGTGTTCCAGAGACTTCGAGAGGCTAACCTTAAACTGAACCCAGAAAAATGTGCACTGTTCCAGACTGAAGTAAAGTATTTGGGACATATCATCTCGTCCCAAGGAGTCAAGACTGATCCTGAAAAAGTTGACACCGTCAAAAATTGGCCAACACCACAGGACAAACATCAACTACGAAGTTTTCTTGGTCTTGCTACTTATTACAGACGTTTTGTTAAGAACTTTGCCGGAATTGCGAAGAGTTTGCATCAGCTTACGGAAAAGAACAAGCAGTTTAAATGGTCAGGTGAGTGTGAAAAAGCCTTCCAAGAACTGAAATACCGTCTATGCAATGCTCCGGTGCTGATCTATCCGACTCCAGGCAAGCCTTTTATCATTGATGCTGATGCAAGCAACGTAGGAGTCGGCGCTGTTCTGTCACAAGTGCACAATGGCGAAGAAAAGGTTGTCGCCTATTTCAGCAAAGTACTGTCAAAGACCGAAAGAAACTACTGTGTGACCAGAAGAGAACTCTTGGCACTCATCTTGGCAACGAAACACTTCCATAAATACATCTATGGACAGAAGTTTCTTCTACGAACCGATCATGGTGCTCTTAACTGGTTGCTGAACTTCAAGAACCCAGAAGGACAAGTCGCAAGGTGGATAGAAAGACTGCAGACTTACGATTATGAAATCCAACACCGAAAGGGAAAGCTGCACTCAAATGCCGACGCGCTATCCCGAAGGCCTTGTAAAATAGACTGCAAGCATTGTAGGCGACAAGAAGAAAAGGAATCCATCAACATTTTGCGAATAAGGGCTGACCCCATTTGTGGATGGAGCAATGAGGAAATAAGATCTGCTCAACAAGAAGACCCCGACATTGAACCTCTTCTCACATGGAAAGAACATGAAGAAAAACCCGCATGGAATGACATTTCCGATAGGAGTCCAGTTTTAAAGGCCTATTGGGCACAATGGGACTCACTTCATGTGCGAGAAGGTGTTCTTCGGCGTAAATGGGAGTCCGCTGATGGTAAATCCTATGTGATGCAGCTTGTGTTACCTCAATCAAAAATTAAAGAGGTTCTTCGAGAAATGCATGATGGACCTTCAGGAGGCCATTTGGGAGTCAACAAGACGTTAGAAAAAGTGAGACAACGATTCTACTGGTTGCATGCAAGAGACGACGTTGAAAAGTGGTGCCGAAATTGTGACGCTTGTGCTGCAACCAAAGGCCCTGGTAGAAAACTGCAAGGAAAAATGATGCAATATAATGTTGGCTCACCGTTTGAAAGGATTGCTGTTGATGTAGCTGGCCCATTTCCGGAAACGAATGATGGAAACAAATACATTCTGGTGCTAATGGATTACTTCAGCAAATGGCCTGAGGCATACGCTATCCCGAACCAAGAAGCCAAGACCGTGGCCGACCAGATTGTGTCTAACTGGGTAAGCAGGTTCGGTGTGCCTATGGAGCTCCATTCTGACCAAGGAAGGAACTTTGAGTCGAACATATTCCAAGAGGTGTGCGCGTTCCTTGGCATTAAGAAAACGAGAACCACACCACTTCACCCGCAATCTGATGGAATGGTCGAGAGATTCAACAGGACGTTAAAAGAGCACCTCACTAAGGTCGTAGGCGACAACCAAAGAAACTGGGATAGGCACATACCACTATTTTTGATGGCCTATCGAAGTGCAGTACATAGCTCAACAGGACAAACACCATCTGAAATCCTGTTCGGAAAAAGCATACGCCTGCCTAGTGAGATAAGGTTTGGACACCCACCACAAGAGTCTCAGGAAACAGGGGATTACGTGAGTGACCTAAAAGAGAGGCTAATCGGCATCCACGAAAGGACCAGGACTAGAATGAGCACTTACAGCGATCGAATGAAGACAAGGTACGACACAAGAGCAAACACGACAGGATTCCAAGTAGGAGATCGTGTATGGCTGTATAATCCACATCGTCAAAAGGGATTGTCGCCGAAGCTTCAACAAAACTGGGAAGGCCCTTATACTGTCGTCACGAAAATCAATGATGTCGTTTACCGAATTCAAAGAGGGTTAAGAGGAAAGCTAAAAGTTGTGCATAGCGATCGACTGCACCGATACAGTGCCGAAGCTGATGATAGAGTTGTTCGGGACGAACAATCTTAAGAAGGGGGCAATGTTGCGAACAGAGCTTTATACTCCTACAGCGCCATCTGTTGGGAATTACATATCTGCTTTGTGAGGGAACAAAACAAAAAGCTCTTTTCCATCGCATCTAAATTTCCCCTAATTCCAAAGTACTAGAACATTCTACCCCCATAAGAATTTCCCCTTCTGGACAAGAACCTTCTAGAACAACTGGTTTGAGTATAAAAGGGAGTGTTCACGGTGAGCGGAACACAGTTTATTTTCGATTATGAAAGTGTGCAAAGCTGAACTATTGGATTGTGGAAAGTGTAATTAAAAAAAGTGGATTTAAGTTGGAATAAAAGTATTAGAGTTGATTATAAATTGAGATTTATTGTTTTGATTCGAAAAGTGTAAATAAAGAAGAAATATTAGAAACAGTAATAAGTTTTATTTAACGAACCTAGCAAAAATATTACAATATATATAGAACTCCGTTGATGTTTAGAAGATGTCGATTCTAACATGCCGGCTTCACTAGACATGAACGATGCCCAACATCCAAACCACAATCCAATCCGCAGTCTGATTTGTATGGATATGTCACGGCCTGGTCAAACAGAGCGCGGTCCGGCGGAATCTGTAAAAATTTACAAATAAATTTCTTCCGTCGCGTTCTTAAGGCTACAGGAAAGTATTGACCGTCCCGTCGAACCGCGTTCTGTTTGACCAGGCCTTTAGTCTTGAATGGTGACTTTGAGAATCTATACATCAGAGTTACTGAAAAATGAATGCTAAGAAAAGGCTTTTAAACGTTAACTCGGCATCGCTTACCGTTTTATAAATCTAGAAATAACTTTTCTTGAGGGCGAATCCAAGCACCTCCTAAGAGCATAGCGTCCAGTAAAGGAAGTCTTTCTCTTTCGGATCGGTATGCTGGCAGTGAGAATCCTTCGGTCAATTTCGTGTTTTGCTTGGGGAGCATTGCTGGTGACGATAACTGGTTTTGGTTTTGCACTCACCGTCGCCGTCGGTCGAATTAATTTTCGTGACCGATTTTAAACAAACCAGGACCAGTCGATGTAGTTTCTTTTTTTACTATTAATTATTGTTTGTTCTTTTGTTTTAATAAGTTTCAATTATTTAAGTTAGATGAAAACACAACATTCACATTTTCACTATAAAACAAAATCTTTTAAAGAAAATATTTAATAAGGTTATAAGGAACCTGTGTACTCGCGACGGATACCTAAGACCGGAAATTTGAGTTTGTTAATTTCAATTGAATTTAATACATTTATTTTTTATTCTTAATTAATTTTTATAAAAGTTCCACCGAATGACAGACAATAGAAAAAAAAAACAATGATGAAAAAATTTTGACAGACAGTTTGTTTAGTTTTCGAACAAACTTTCGAAGAGAGCGCTCGTAAGTTTGGGAGTGGTCGGGACCACTCCTAACTTTTAAGAGCGCTCGTAGATCTTCACTAATATTGCTTGGTGAATAGGTTTATGAGCTTCTTAAGTTATGAGCGCTCGGTGAATACCGGCCTAAATTTTAATTTGTATCGATTTCAATTCTATTTCGAATGAAAGTGAAATATAGAATCTGGCAGTAAATCTGTTATCATAATCAGCTGTGATCAAGTAAAATATTTCACCTGAAATAATTAAAATGGATGACGAACAAAAAAGTAAACTCTTACACACTATTGGTATCTATAACACGATTTTAACATAATGTTTCAGGGAATACCATGGCAATACTCTACTTATATGTTTAATATAAATATATGTTATTATATAATAAGGGTATTCATGTAACGAGATAATTTTCCGCTTTGTAGAAAGATATAACTTTCCGCATCATGTTTTCATGAACACCCCTAAGAAATACTTGCGTAAATGTGGGAAATATTTTATGAAATGTCAAATTAAAAGTCAGAATCCATACTTCTTTAGTTTACGAGGTTTATTTCTGCCCTTTCCGCAGCAAATTTGTGAGACAATTTTATGAGATTTGCAGAAACTTTTTTCCATACAAATTTAGACAGCTCGTTTCTGCGGAGATACAATTATCTGGCTTACGAGGTTTACGAGGGTTTTCCGCGCTTACATGAATACCCTTATTATACTTATGTATATAATATGTCAATGGATTTTATCATGCCGAATACCAAAATTATAATTCATAAAAGATCTGTTGACAGCTTAAACTTGTGTATGGAAATTCATAGCAGAATAACAGAATAGAAGAAGCAATTTCATCTACACTCGTGTTGCATCGTTTACTACTTATCGTTTTTTTACTTTTTTCTTACATCTCCTACGAATTTTTTACTCCGAGCCCTAGCACTGACAGCTGATAATGTCATGAATTTGGATTTTCTGCTCTAGGCCTAGTGGCCGCGTTCACTTCGTAGACCGATAGGGTATCTAAGATACTTTAGTATCCGATACGTTGGCGAACGACCAAAACCGGATAGGTAACATTTACTGTCAAATCCAAAGAAAGACGTGAATCATCCAGGGTTGGCCGATTCAACTACATGTCTAATTTACTACAATTTGTTACGTCTGCTACATACGTAGTTAATTCATAAAAAAAATAGAATAATGGAAACCAAACAATTTTGCACATTTATGATCGGACCTTATTCGGAATTATTTATTTATTTTTGGAGACAAACAATTTTCTTTGACATAATCAAAGGATTTGGATTATGAACACATGATTTAAAGATATTTTTTAATGCTGAATTTATTGTACAAGGTATGTTGCGACGATTTAGTTGCAGCAAGAGAACATTTGCTAATCCGCAAAACAAACAATTATTATTATACATATGTATGTATACTGGATTACAAATCCTATGAATTTTTTTTTATTATAACAATTCATTAAATATTTAAGAATATAATATAGTATAGCCCTTATAAATAATATACAACTGGCAATGTCTATTAAGTTTTTAGTTCAAATTTGTGATAATTTAATCCTGCAATGAGGAAAAGTAAATTGAAAAGGGCAGATTTTTTAACCACAAATTAACTCACGCCAACGAGGTTTCTTTTTTTTTTTAATTAGCGGTGAGCTTTAAGCCGACAGAGTTAAGCTACGATTTCTTTTAGTACTTGTTCGCATTTGGTGAGCAGACGCTGTCGTTTCAAGGTACGTACATATAAATATTACCAAAAAAACTTTTTAAAAATAATAAAAACCAAGAACTGGTAATTATATTGAAACTGTTTATTTTTAAGGAGCGCAGCACACTTGTCGAAGAGAGCTCCAGTACGATCATTTTCCATTTTAATTGGAGTAAATCCACCTTCAGCCCAATAATTATGTAGCTTTTTGACCAGCCATTTTCACTTCGCTTAATGAAAATGAATAAGTCTAACTAACATACTCTCCAGAGCTAAACTCTTGAAATCTGACAAAAAAAAAAACTCCCATACAACTCTCTTATATCCCATTGTTATACCTTAGTATTAATATCTTGTTATGAAACTGAACTGGGTTTCATAACATTTTTTTTTAAGAGGTAAACACTTTTGCAGCTTAAAACTACTTAAATCTTATAGCTAAACTATTTTCTCTTCTTGCAATAAGATTATATAAGCTTATAGTCTTAAATGAATCCTTTTCTGAAAACTCAGCTCTAAATAATATGTCCATATAATCCCATAACAAGTCATGTTTAAGAGTTAAGATCATTTCATATTTCTATGAAAACTCTAAAAGAATTTGAGTTTAATACCTCCTATATCAAGAAACAATCTGCAGTTCAAAGAATAAAAGCTTTGCAGTAGGATCCGAAAGAGATCTTTAATGCAACAAACTTTACTTTTCTCAATTAGTAAATTAGTACTAGAAGTAACAAATGGTAAAAAGTTACAGTTCCGCCAACCCTGTACTCGACACAAAAGAAAATAGATCAGCTGTTCTTCAAAATTCCCCTTGGATAGTTAAGTATACCAAAAATTTTTGGATAGCTTTAGATTTCTGCTTGACATCAGCTGTTTCGTTGATCAGTTGTTTTTTCCTATGGGATTACAACAACACCAACAAATCCGGATACCTTTACCTTTGGATACGTACCCGAACGCGACCAGTGACATTTTTTGAAATCCCATGGCAATACAAAAACAAACAAATAGCTTCCTGAAAAATATTGTCGAAAAATTCAATAAAATGGAAGGCAAGGATAATAGACACAAGGAGTAAGTAAGCAAACCAACTAGATTCACATTAATACATTCAGGTATTCGTATTGACCTTCCAGCAAACGTTCTAGTATGAAACATCATAAACAATTTCATCGCAAAAACACTGGAAATGGATCCTCTAGCTCTCAAGTTGAAATCATCCGAGGTGTAATCGATGTGGCAGATTCAAGTGATGACCGGATAAGTGGCCGACCGATTTTATGGTCCTCAAAGGCTGTAGATAGTGAATTGGAAAACGACATAGAGAATGAGCAAATGCACGCCGCAGACTTTGAGTTGCTGACCCAGATGCCAAGCTCAGTCGGAGGTCATTTTCAGTTTAGCTCCGAAAAAAATTGGGACTCTGAAGACAAGCTTTTAGACAAAACCGAAGCAAGTGAATACTTCACTTTGAACTTGAATCTCTTGAATGCTGGGCTTCAAACGATTCCTTTCTATAAGCGATTGGATTTTCCTTCATCGTGGTTTGCAAAATCTCAACTGAAAGCAATGAACAGTGCTGCAGAAATTGCTGAAAAACACTACCAAAATGTTCTTAAGGATCATGAAAACAATCCTAAAGGAAAAAATAACAGTGCGAGCAGAAAAACTTCAGCACCAACGGTTCGTAATTCGACTGACGGAGCTAACTCTAGGACCAGTGCTGAAAAACAGGTTAATGAAAATGATCAAGAATTAGATGATCTATTAAATCTAACCACAAATGAAGTAACTAAGGTTAACATTAATGTTGCGGCAATAAATGAGGGCAAAAGTTCAACGCCCCTAAGTGGAAAGAGCAATAGCAAAATAGCAGAGGGGGAAGAAAACCGAGAAGGAATTCAACAATGGCTGGACGATGTCCTTGAAGAGTGAATTTCAAAGTATAAAACGTTTACGATTTCCTTATGCTTAAATCCTATACGATATTTAATTCAAATAATGTTATTTTTATTTAAAAATAAAAGAAACAGAAAGGAACGTCTGTAACATCTACATACCTTTTATTAAATGCACATCTTGTTCGCACGTACTTTTATGGTTTAAGTTTGAAGATAAATAAATAAATTTCGAATAAATATCAAAGAAACTGCCCATACATACATATGTATGCATGTGCATATACAAATATGTATGCATAATAAATAAAATTCCGTCTCTGTGATGTGTTGTGAATCGCTTTTACTCAAATGTAGTTCATGGTTGTGGAAAAATGTTTTTTTTTTCTAACAACTGGAAATCAGCATCGAAATCCCTCAAGTTCCATTTGCGCCATAACTGCACTAAATTTCGAAGAAACTATACTCTGTTCAATTTATATTTGCAGTACAGGGAAGATAGGATATTTGCCTTTCAGTCCGACCATTATGGATTTCAATAAGCTATCTTTAATTTAAAGCTACCAACTATGTATTAATATACGCACATTTTATAATCAAAGACAATGAAGACCTAAATACTTTGTATCTACCTAGTCCTGCCATAAGTTCTGTCCCTGACAAAAACACGTTTTATTTAAAAAATAAAAAAGCAATCAAAATTCTTTTTACGCCATTTATTAAGTATTAAATTTACAATATAAATATATAAGAAATTATTCAAAATGCCCCCCCTTAGCCTTCAAACAATTCCTTAAACGACCGCCTCGCGTCTATCGCCGCACGCACGACTTCCAGTGCAAACGAAACTACTGTCTTCAACAAATCACCTTTGAAAGCTCAATATTTCGGTGAGGCTTATGTCGTTTTTATTTGGCAATCCGGAATCTTTCTCCGACCCGGAATCCCAACTGAACACTTTTGTTTGCTTCTGATGATTCTGAAGTTTTGTTTGATTGTATATGTGAAACATCAAATGCGTACAATAATCAAAATCAAGAAGGTTGCATTGGAGTGTCCGAGAGTGCAGACGTGTTTCTGCGTCTGCACTCTCCAAAAAATAAAATTAACATAATTCTTGTAAAAACGTGTTACGGTTTAAATTAATTTTTTTCCGTTTTTAATGTCTTTTTTGACTAAATTTTATTCGCTTTTACTAAAAGCGAACTTCCTAAACATCCTAAATTAAACTCAACGCCGGATGGTGCTGTGATTACAACGAAAAAACTGGATCACTTTTTCAACACAAAGTGCCCATTAGTTCTCCCCAGCGAGATAAGAAAAAGTAGAACCTCAAAATGAGGCATTAACCTAACAAGTGGATTAAGCAACAGTGTAATACACTACACAAAAATCGACGATGCCGATATATGGCTCACTCCCAGCAGGAAGCGAACCTGCACATTAATAAAAATCCGCAACTGCAGTTCTGCGGGCAACAGTCCGCCGAACAACAATCGATGACGCCATGTGGCTAATTCCCAGCAGGAAGCGAACCTGCACATAAATAAAAATCCGCAACTTCAGTTCTGCGGGCAACAGTCCGCCGAACAACAATCGATGACGCCGACATATGGCTAATTCCTAGCAGGAAGCGAACCTGCACATTAAAAAAATCCGCAACTGCAATTCTGCGGGCAACAGTCCGCCGAACAACAACTAAATCTCACTTGGGTCTGGAACTGAGGATCTCACGGCGATAGCCAACAACTGGGGCTTACAAAATCACCACCAAACGCAACAAGTAATGGATCTGATTCCAGTGTTAAACAACTCGTAATAATCGTATATCTATATTATATATGTATAAGTATAGAGCCATCGCTCTCAACTTATTATCTCTGTCATGTGATATTAGTGTAACCGTATAATCTTCTCACTCATTCTAAATGTATAAATATAAGCAGTATAGAGCTATCGCTCATATCTGACTACCTTTTTTTACTCTATCACTCCTCTAGTGTACTAATTGCATATTCAAACATAAAGAGCGTTCTCGCTCTCATTTTCAAAAAAAAGACAAGAAATATCAACATTATATGTTAAAAAAAAGATATAGCGCATGGCGCTTTTTTAGTTTTTAGTTCTTTAGTTTTTAAGTTAGTATTAGTTTATAAAATTGTAAATATGTATGTATATAGTCAACGAAACTTCCGTTTCACGCAAATGTATAACGCTCTTGAGCACGAGCAGAACAAAACTATATTATTATATAAAAATTGACATGCCACGAGGCTTAACCTTAAATAAAGTAATTGTTAAAGAAGGCCATACGCTACAGCCACTTTTGTACCTATGTTAAAGTTAGAATAAGATGAAACGACTTTGTAATTGATACTTAAAGACTCAATAAAACATTCATTCATTCATTCAAAATCAAGAAAAATGTTTGTTGAAAGCAGGGTTGGCCCAATTGTCACTTTTTAGAAATAACTACATTTGTTACGTCTGCTACGTATTTTATGTAATTAATGTAGTTAATTGTAGTTAATGTAAGAAATTGTAGCATTGCTGTCAGTTATGCATTTGAAATTTGAATTTTTAAATTAAACGTTCAGTTATTCCTACAATTCTTCATCCTTATGGTAAATGAAACTTTTTTTTTACAAACCTTCATTAGATCATAAAAGTGCAAAATTGTTTTTTTTTTTCCTTTATTATATTGAATTTTTATGAATTAATTTTTATGAATTTATTACTACTAATATGTAGCAGACGTAACAAATTGTAGTAAATTTGGCATGCAGTTTCTTCAATAAACTACGCGTAGTTAAATACTACGTTTATATGCAGTATCGAAAGATTGAGTTGGATTAGGGTCGGATTTTCGACTCACGACACCGCTGAGCGATTGGAATCGAGTCGAACGAAGCTCATTTCAACTCAATACAGGTATATAAAGGTTCGAAGCGAGCTTCAAGCTCGCTTCAACACCTCATATAAACGTAGTAAATCATGTAGAAAATGTAGTGTAGTTAATTCGGCCAAACCTGGTTTGCACAATTTGAATACCAAAAATCACAGCTGTTGAGGTTGACGTTTAAGTATATGAATGTGTGAGTGCTTCTGGTTTTGCTTCTGATTTCAAATCCAGAAGCAAATTTCTCTTCTTTTCAGAATCAGAACTGTCATTTTTTCCCAATTGAACACTTTCAGAAGAGTCCGGAAGGCTTCCGGATTGCCAAATAAAAACGACATTAATAATGAGAAAATTGTCAAATGTCAAAATTTGAAAAAATGGTATCGAAAAACAAATTTTTATCTTTAAACGCGATTTGCGGCTAAACGGAGCTTCGTAGACCCCTCAAATTTGACATCTTCTAGCGTGATTTCTGGCTAAACTAGGCATCTTAGCGAGTTAAAAATTGCATATTCGTGATCTAGGGAGTGCCACTTTTCAATCCACGTATCGAATGTAACGAAAAACAAATGTTTATCTTTATATGCGATTTGCAGCTAAACGGAGCTCCGTAGACCCCCCAAAGTTGACATTTTCAAACGTGATTTATGGCTAAACTAGGCATCTTAGCGAGTTAAAAATTGCATACTCGTGATGTAGGGAGTGATGTATCACATGATTTTTTTTTGTTATTTTGTATTTCAAAATTCTACATTTTGAAATTCTACTTCTCAAAATTTTGAATTTCAAGATTCTAATTGATAAAATTTTAGTTTTCAATATACTACTTGTCAATTTTAAAGTTTTCAAAATTCTGCATTTCGAAATTCTACTTCTCCAAATTTTACTTACTAAGTTTTGTGCATTTTAAAATATTATTTCCCAAAATTTTGCATTTCAAAATTCTACTTCTCAAAATTCTGCTTTTCAAATTGTACCTATTAAGTTTTCTGCATTTCAGGATTCTACTTGTCAAAACACCTTTTTCAAAATTTTACTTTTTAAGTTTTCTGCATTTCAAAATTTTCTTTCCTAAAGTTCTGCATTTCAAAATTTTGCATTTCAAAATTTAGCTTTTCAAAATTTTACTTACTAAGTTTTCTGCATTTCAAAATTTGATTTCCTAAAATTCTGCATTTTAAAATTTAGCTTTTTAAAATTTTACTTACTAAGCTTTCTGCATTTTAAAATCCCTTTTTCAAACTTCTGCTTTTCAAAATTTTACTTATTAATTTTTATGCATTTCAAAATTTTATTTCCCAAAATTCTGCATTCCAAAATTCTACTCTTCAAAATTTTAGCTTTCTGTATTTCAGAATAATACTCAAGACTCCAATTCTCAAAATTCTGCATTTGAAAAATCTGCCTACAAAAATAGTTATCTATCTATACAATATAATTGTTCTGAGTGGTAACCGTTTAAAAATTCGTCTATTTGAATATAAATCCTACATTTGCTCCAATATAATTCAAACAGCGAACGAAAAAAATCAAACCAAACAATATACCGTTTTTTCTCTATGCGTGAAGCAAAAAATGCCACCTCATAGTCCGGTATTACACGGCGCGTGTTTAGCCTCGCGTGAATGAAGTGCAAAAGAGAAAGAAAGAACGAAAAGATGAAACAGAAATAAATGTATCTGAACACCTTTGAGTATATATAATATGGAGGGCTCGTTCCTATCCCTAATGCATTGTAGTACTTGAAGTTGTGATAGGGGTCGCTGTCTCACTTTCTGTAAGTTAAGGATACAGCCGTATCCTCCGATTTGTGCTTACCTTCTCCTCACATATAGTTCTCCATCACATGTGATATGAAGCAATCGTCAATAACTTTGTCTTACACAAATTTGAGTAGCGCCCCCTATGATAGTCACGCATTTGGAATAGAAACGAGCCCTCCATATTATATATACTCAAAGCTGAACACGCACGGGTAGAAATTTCCTTGCGTGTTTTTGACGTTTCTCTTTCTACTCTTTCTTATTTTTTGGGTTTGCTTTATTTCATTTTGGATGTTGATGAATGAGCACAATTTTTTGTTGAATCTAATACTGGGCAAAGAAGATAAAATGAAAAAACCTGTCAAATAAACGCGCAGTCCTGAAATGAGAAAAGGCTTCGTGTAATAACATGCGCGTCACGGAATGAATGTTCAAAAGAAAATAACCAAGAGTTGCGCGTTAAACTCACGCGCCGTGTAATACATGACATACTTATTTGTATAGAAAATTGATAAAAAGAAAACAGAAAATAGCTTTATTGTCGTCGTTTTGTTCTGCACCTTCGGTTTGCTTTTAAGCCTAGTACGCAGATCGGGAAAAATTTTGTCTCCCATACATTTTTTTTCCTGGGACAAATTTTGTCTCGGATATTTTTCCGAGCAGTACGCAGTTCACGCGCAAAATTCATACTATTGTGAATTGCTCTACAAAATGTCTCCACTAAATTTTGCTAGGAAAAAGAATGATACAAGCATTATTTTGCAGGACAAATTTTGACAGCCACCGTATTTCCGAAAGTGTTTTTTGTCAAAACGTGTTTTATGTAAAAAGTGCTGATGCTTCTCTTGAAAGCATCAAGAGGAGATTCCAAAAAGGTATGAACGACTTTTGTAAGACAACCCGTTCCAGAGATACACTACAAAACACATTTATTTATTTTTTAATTCTCCAACTTCAAACTTTTGCGCGAGATTAGGAAAAGTTTTGTAGAGATTAAAATTGTAGAGATAAAATTTGTCTTGTCTCGATCTGCGTACTAGGCTTTACCGAAAATATTATTACCCCTTCCTGATTATCGTCTGTTCTTACTCTCCACAACTCTACGTAAAAAGTTATGGAATACGCTCGTATGGGGCCGCATCGTTCGTTCCTCTTCATGAGAGTACTATAGTTTATATATACAATGGACCTATCAATGCGGCATTTATGATGAGAGAAAAATTTGTCTCATATTTCAATAATAATAATTAAATACGTATGTAAAAAAATGTTCTTATACGATTTATCACCCATATCCTATAGACATGGGTAATTTCTCACCAATTCAATTAATTTTTTCATCTTGAAAAAATTTAAAATTCCTTTGACTGCCGCAGCGTTAGAAATAATCTGTAATTTCACACAACGTCGCGTTTCACCGCCGCGTTGCAACGCCATGGTGAATTCAACGCGGCGTCAAAATCGCGTTCAGTGTGACATGGGACATGTATTGCAATGTAATAGGCGTTTTTCTTTTTTAGTTCAGTATAGAACTCCGAAAAGAGTCCGAGCATGTCGAGCATGTTCCGAACATCCTCTGAACCAAGCGTGCTCTGAGCGCTCTGAGTATTTTTTGAAACACACCTGAACACTTAGCTGTCGACATTTTTTTTTTTTTAATTTCCACCTGTCAAATGCCTGTGTTAAGCATTGTACTCTGTCTGCTCAGTTATTTTATTCTGAGCTTATAGAGCGTACTCTGAACACGCTCAGAACATGCTCAGAACGAAAAAAGAAACACATTTACGAAGCTCTGAACGCTCTGAACTAAAAAAGAAACACAATTTATTTTTTGACAACTAAGGCTCTGTTCTGAACTAAAAAAGAAAAACGCCTAATACAACGCTTCGTTTGAACGCGGCGGTGAAACGTTCTGTTTGACCGAGCCTTTAGCTGTACTATTTTACTTTGTAATTATATTAAGACGTATCCTTGTTTACCTCGCGACATTTAAGCTGAAAGTTTTTTTTTTTATTTTTTTAGTAATTATATTAAAATGACAGAAAAAAGAAAACAAACCGACATTTCTACAAAAACAAATTATAATCAACTTGCATTCCAAAGGAAAATCTTTGCGGGAAATTTGTTAAATCACACTTAACACACACTCCTCTCCATAATCGTCCGGTCTGAACGCACCCTTAATGCTTCACCTGAACACGATTGTCGCATTTGGCGAGTTGTCAAAAAACATGTTTTGTTTTGAACATAATTCAAGAATTTTTTGGTTACGTTTATTTCTCTAATAGTTCTTAAACTAAAATTGTTTAGTTTTTATTTATATAAAAATGATTTCACTAACTAGCGTGTTAAGGGCAACAAATAACTTAACTCGTATATTCACAAATTCTATCAGGTACTTACATAAATGCCCTTTTATGTTTTGAGTCTTAAATCATCTGCTAATCTTTCAGACCAGGTATTGTCCAATATCAACCTGCGGCGGGGTTAAAAAATCTCGAAGAAAAAGTTGGACTCCCACCAAAACCAAAAAAACCACTCACACCATTCTTTCGATATATCAAACAAGTACGATCGAATATTATAGCTGAGAATCCCAATTTAAAGGTCACCGATGTTATAAAAACGATTTCCAAGCAATGGGAAACTGTTGATCCTGCCCTTAAACAAAAGTTCCAAGAAGAATATCAAAAAGAAAAGACAGTCTATGTTGAGACTCGTGCCAAATATGATAGCCAAATAACGGACGAACAACGCTACGCAATGAAGCAATTAAAAGACGAAAATAATGCTATGAAAGAACGGCGTATGACAAAGAAACGCATTGCCCAATTGGAGCGCCCCAAGAAGCCAGCATCTGCCTTCTTACTGTATGTTTCCAAAGAGAGACAAGAAACACCTCAACCTCCGAATCAAACATATCGAGAATGGCATGCAAGCATGACTCAGAAGTGGTCAAAACTAAGTGATGCAGAAAAGGAGCCCTACCTTCAGATGTTCCGAAACAAACTGGCCAAATACAAGTGAGTACAAAATTGTTACGTAAGAATTTATTTTGAGCTTTAATGTTTTTTGTTTCAGAGAGGACATTGTTGTTTGGGAAGACAAGATGGTTCGTCTAGGCAACATGGATGTTGTTCGGCATGAAACTCTTGTTGATCCTCCTACTCCAAGTAGACCCAAGCTAAGAAAGTAAAGCTATCACATGAAAGTTAATTCGATTCATGAATTTTTCATTTTTACATTTGATTGTTTTGCTGTTCTCGATCAAAAGTAATTTTTCATATATTTTGTTGTTTCTTTATTAATTGATCCTTTATTTGTTTTCTTTTTTATATGAAACACCAATAAACAAGTTGACTGAATACATCAAAAATGTTGCGTTTGATTATATTATCTGTTTCTCAAAATTCTTTTCGTAATCAGGCTGCAGCTTCTTATTCACACATCCTTTTTTTGTATGTGATCATAATCGACCTTCATTAAGGAAAGAAAGCAAAAAACTAGAAAGTGGCCTGATTTTGAATTTGACGATTTGAATTATCGCTACTTTTCTTTAGCTTTTTATCTGCCCAGTTATGCAAATCTAAACAATCAGCGAGGTATCCGTTCGAAGCGGAAAATTCTCCGAGTCTTCCGAACAGCTGTTCGGAATTTTTATCCGACGTTATCTTAAAGCACCCGGAGAACTTCGTTGAAGTGCGATCAAATGCTTTATTTGTGAAATTTCTGACAGCTTAATGCAATTTTTTTCAGGGTTTCGTCCGACACAAATTCTTCGCGGAACAAATTGCGCCAACGCATTTGTCACCCCGATTACCGATGTCGTAAACGACAGCGAAATATACGACCTGATACGATCTGCATTCCATAAGTCGTTTCCAACTTTTATCACTCGTTTTGTTGTCGTTTGTAAACGTCAAACGTCATTGAACACTTTCGTTCTGCATTCTGTAAGACGAAAAAATACGACGACTAAGAAAAAAAAAACGACGATATCTCTCGCTCAAAAATTTACACACCACAGAGAAATGGAAGGTCGGAAAACTGCAAGTATTCTGGTTAAATAATTTATTTTATCGAATTTATTTACGATAAATAAAACTAGTACACATTTGCTGGTAGATCTGATGAAGAGGACGAGTAGTTAGGGTTTTTTTTTTGAAGGGGATACAAAAAACGTCCTCCAGTAAGAGATGGAGATGCTTGGCAAAAGTTTTGAATCGCTTATTCCATAATTATAGACAAATTCTTAATGTTTTTACTCTTATTATGTTTGGGGCGAAGAAGAAAATAATCCGCAATTTAAAGGAAATAAAAGCAGCTAGGGAAGTGGTTTAACCCAAGTGGAAATTTAATCAGTGTATCCCAGCCCAATTTGCTTGCAAACCCCTTGTCAACTTCATCTGAGCCTGCATTAACCCAAACTCAGGCAGATGCAGGCACGTCACTTAAGTATTTAGAAACAATCGCTTTAAATATGAAAGATAATTTCGCCGAATTTGCGGGTGAAGTTCCGGAGCCACAAGAACAGCAACATAAAACTGAAGAACCAGCAGGAATGAAACGATGGCAAGCTTTCGCTATTAAACAAAAAAGAGCTATGCTTTCGGAGAAGCAGTGTGTACTACAAGAAATAACCCTAAATGGTATCAATGAAAGTATAAAAAAAGGAAGAAAAGGGGAATATAAGTCATACAAATTAAAGAAGCACACTGCTAGGAGAGACACAAAACATCTTAATATCCAAGAGGAAACACTTATAATTTATAAACATGGGATGGAAAGAAAAGAAACTAATAAATGTAATACATTTAACACTTATCATTGTAATTACTTATTTATTTTCCAATATTTAAAAAAAAACTGCATTTGTTCATTAATTGAACATCGAGAATAATGTTGTATGTAGACTTTACTGAATTTGACGGATGTTTGTTACTTTTTCATCGTTTTAAAATCTGTTACAAAATCATCGCGTCGAAGAAGTTATGGAATGCCATTTAAAAAACGAGCCGACATAGAAAACGAGAGACGTCGAAAAAACGAGACGACATCGGTAATTGGTGTGATTATTATTCTTTCCGATAGGATATCTCGGAAGCAATTTGAACCTCCGACAAAGTATGCGCTGCGAACAATTTTCAGCTCCGAACGGATACCTCGCTGGGGCCGAATCTTTCGCTTTTGGGGCGTGGCTATTCGATAGCTTTTTTTGGCGGATTTTTGATTCGGCGGAAGATATTTTCTTTCGAGTCCTAACGGCAGTGAGAATAAGAAAGAAGTTCTTTTCATGAAAAGAGATACCTTTTGGAGGATTGTCACATCCTCATAAGAAGCAGTACCCCTGTTTATTTACGGGCCAGCGGCTGGGAAGTAGTCCAAGATCTTCACCCACTGAGTATACATTAATTCCATATCTGCGCGGACATCTTAAAACTATGATAATAAATGAACTCGATACCATCTCAAATTCTTTGGAAGTATAATTACTAATAAACCTTAAATTATGATGAATAAAGATTACTTTTAACGAAAGCACAACACATTAAAACAACATAATAACCACAACTGAATTGTCAAATAAAACATCTGTTTACAATAGGTGAATTTTTCACAGTAGGATGTAAAGTTTATCAATAAAGTTTATCAATAACGATGCAGAAGTTACTAATGTAAAATTATCTCATTTTTTATGTTAAGCAATTATTCAAGATCGATCTCAGCGTATTTAAAGCTCCTTAGGAGGAATATTAATATAGCTTCTTCTAGAACTGTTGAAGAAATGGTGATTTTGGATAAATCGATCGCTTTTATTTAAAAATAAGAAGCCCAAATAATGACAAATCATGGAATAATAATTGTATTTAGTTACGTACGCATTTAAATGAAATAAAATGAAAAAACATTTATATTCTAGAACAAGACCTGTTGGCGGAAATGTGATTGTAGTTTATTTGCCCTCACACCCAATTTCGTCTGCCACTTAGCTTGAACTCGTTTCATCAAATGAATATCGCGCGCTTTGCGGGCAGCAGCTTTTTGTTCAGTCGCTGTCCATCCCAATGATCTGTATTGCGAGAGAACTTTGTGTAACTTGCGATCGGACTTATGAATGGTAACAGCTCGATTAGGATTTAGTCTTTGCTTATAATAGCGTAACAAAGATCGGTGGCCAATTACAGCTCCAGATGGAAGCACCAACTGATATTCATCGCCCTCAAGTAGATCGGGAACGAATTCTTCATCAATATCCATGTCTTCTTTCTGAAAATAATACGTGATTGTATAAATTGAATGAATCTTAGTAATTTTTATGTTTGCAAATCCTACATTGTCTGGATAACTAGAACTGTAATCATAAAACTCTGTATACTCAGCCAATGCAATGCCCTCATGCCACATTTGGCAATGCCCTTTATCAATCATGTGCTTTCGTACTGCATCCAAGGTATAGAAGGTTTTACCACGGTCATTGCACCACAAGCAGATGAAATGATTGCACACTTTGTCGCCCAAGTAAAAGAGAAGACCTTCCAGGTCTGTGCAAAATTCAGTGTCAGGAATAAAAAAAGAATGTGCCACAGACATATGTTTTAAGTTTTCTACCAGATCTTCACTGTGTTCGTCACAAAATATGCAATTATTGTCAGCAATTGGATTCGGTGCAACATCTTCCCATTCATCAGAGTCAACCTGAAATAAAAAAAGAATATAAGGATTTTCAGTGATAGATAAAGTATGCACTCGTCGCAGAATTCGATTCAGGTGAAATTTTGTAGAATAAACACCAACATAATAAATATGTACATGTATTAAAATATTCAGATAATTTTTTGTTAATATAATTATGTATTTTATTTTTTGAAAAGCATGTAGGTAGGTAGATAGAAATTGCCACCACTGGCAGTCTAGCACTGTTGGTGGAATTGATATGGAAAATTGTGCACATTCCCACGGAATCACCCAGCTTTAATTGAGTCCAAAAAGAAGAAAGGATCTAGTAGGTTTTGATGTCTCTTAAAGTGTGTTAGTTCTTGCATAATGATCCGGAATTTAGATCACTCACTCAACTGGACCACCACAAACATCCGACACAAGTGAGTTATGAAGGCCTGATCCTTATCTGGCTAGTTCGACCGCCCGTTCATTCCTATTAAAACCACAATGACCCGGAACCCTGATAAGAGTGAAATTAAGGTTAGTATTGAGAATAGCAAGTTCATTCCGGCACTGCTGGACCAATTTAGAGGATAATGTACAAGAATAAATGGCTTTCATAGCCGCCTGACTATGTATGATAATAACCATATTCCGGTTCTGGATTGAATCTTGTTTAAGAGCCTTGCATGTTTCCCTGATAGTAATTCAGCTTTAAAAACACTAGCAAAGTCGAGTAGCCTAAGGCATGTACATGACATAAAAACGTTTGAGCATAGTGTGTTTATGAAAGTTGGAGAGGATTTAAAGGAAGATATAATATAAAATAAAATATTGGGGGGTGGGGTATAGAATTCCACATGCGTACCGATTTAACAACAAGAAACAGCATTGAATGGACAAGCTATCAAATTCTAAATTAAATGAGCTCATCATACACTCCCGTTGATGATCCAGATAAAATTTCAAAAAGTTTTGTATCGTTAAAATTAAACAAAAAAAATATCAAAATTCTATGTTCCTTTTTCGAGAAAAATACGAATTTCGAAAACATTTTTTTAACATTTGTATGGTGGATATACTCGGTTTTAGATAAAATAAAATCTTGTTCCAGTTGTTCAGTATTGAAAAACTTTTAGTTTTCAAGTTTCAAAAAAATCGAGCCTATGGATTTCATTTATGTGAATACAAGCTTTTTAGATAACCATTTTCGCGAAAATTAAAAAAGAATTTTTCCGTGGGAGGTACCATTAATGACCATTTTTTGAAGAAAGAAGAGCCGATTTTATTAATCAAAGGGACACCTTGAGACAGTCAAACCAATTGTCGCAAAGACGGTTATACGTAAGCATAAAAGTTACGACTCGGTTTCACGGACAATTCATGAACAGGAAAAGGGCAATATCTGGACTTGCTGGCACTATTAAAGGAATGGATTGATAACAAAAAATACCTTCGCTTAAACAATGATACATTTCTTTAAATATAAGACGATATATGAAATAAAATTACAAGACAATATATGTACTTTAAAATAAGAAGTTTTTGTAAATACAGAAACCCGTTTAGCAATAACTTTGCGTTTTTTAGGATTGGTTTACTGCTATAATAGTAGTTATCATTCTGAAAAAGTTGTAGGAACTGGGTGTATGAGCTGTATCTTTTCCTACACATCAAGTGCTTACATTACCTCCACCTTGGTAACCGCCGGATACTGGTCTTGGCTTTATGTCACGACTTGCTAAACTTGTAAGTGCGAGTGTTGACCAAGGAAATAATTGCAACGCCAAACCCATGGCCTTACAGATTGGAGGTTAGTGCGTCGGACTAACGATCCGGCCATAGTAAAAAATGTCTATTGTTCTGAGAGAGACGCGAGAAGCCTCGGATAACAACCCCCCACAAACGGCAACCAGACCAGAGCAGGAACAAAAATGGACCAGGAGATACGATGGATAGGATCAAGAATAACAAAAAGAAGAGATTGCGACATTTATTACAGCTGTCATCAAAGATTGCACATGTTAGGATGCTGATTCGTCATGGGAAATCGTCTCAGATCGAAAGCCATCGATTTTAAGACGATTAGCGATCGCCTGACTGTGATCCGCATCAAAGCTACCTTTCAAAGCATCAGCCTAATATGTACGCACGCTCCTACCGATGAAGCTGAGGAGTCTAACAAGGACGAGTTTTACGACTACCTGGACGGAGCCTGACCGGAGTACGATGTTATAGTCGTGCTCGGAGACTTCAATGCTAGAGTCGGAAAGGAAAACATCTTTGGCGGATTAGTTGGAAAGCACAGCCTCCAAGAAACGACTAATCGACCTTGTTGCAGCTCGAAATACGGTGATAAGTAGCACTAGGTTCCCCAGGCGAAGGATACACACAGCAACCTGGCGATCTCCAGATGGTCAAACCGCCAACCAAATCGACCACGTGCGTCGAACATCTTGGACGTGCGAACTTTCCGGGGTGCAAACGTGAATCAGACCACTTTCTTGTTGTGACTGAGTTCAGAGCCCGACTGTCCAACGAAAAGAAAGCGAAGACGGCCAAAGGAAGAAATTCAACATTGCATGCCTTAGCACACCTGAGAAAGCCAGAAACTACAGTGAGCAATTAGCCGGGAAACTCTCTGCCGTACCCCCAGACACAAGCATCAACAACCAGTGGAACCAGTATCGCGACATCATTAAGGAGGTAGCCGAGACCACCATAGCCTATTAACCACCTAGAAAAAAGAACCCGTGGTATGACAATGAATGAGAATGCACGAATGCAAATGCTGCAACGGAAAAAGAGAGCAGCAAAAGAGGAGTACCGTGAAAAGAGAAAAAAAACCTGCGCAGAAAGAAAAGAGCATCCGCAGCCTCTCAGTTCAGGTATCTCAAGGAGTTTAGCACCACCACTAACACCCGGTTCTACAAATCCTGGAAAAGACCAACGAATTTCATCGACATCAAAGCCGCATATGATAGCATAAGTCGCCAAGATCTTCTATTGGCGTCTATTGGCGATGTCGGAACTCGGGATCCCGAAAAAACTGATCCAGCTATGCCGCATGACGTTACAAAATATGCGGTGCAACGTGCAAATGGGTAACAGCTCATCTGTGTACAGGGTTCAGAAAGATGCGCTATCATGTGATTTCTTCAACGTAGTCCTGGAGCAGATAGAGTTCGCGCGCAAGAGTTCAACAGGTCTTCCCAACGACACCTTAGTGGAAATCCGACGAAGAATTACCCTAGCGATCCGCTGCTCCTTCGGTTTGGCCAAACAAATGGGTTCAAAACTCCTTTCTCGAAAGACAAAGTGCGCGCTATACAAAACATTAATTTTACGCGTTCTACTCTACGGCGCCGAGTGCTGGACGATAAGTAAAAAAGGGGAATTGATAAGGACACTTTCGAGAGAAAAATTCTTCGGTGGATATTTGGTCCTATATGCAAAGAGGGTCAATGGAGGTGAAGATTCAATCGTGAATTGTACGAACTGTACCCAGATGTGGATGCATCCAAAGAGCCAAAACACGTCAACTACACTGGCTGGGTCACATCGAGCGAATGGACAACAACGCTCCAGCCAAGAAAATCATCAAATCCCAGCCCCCAGGTTCGCGACGACGAGGAAGGCCTAATCTCCGCTACAGGGACCAGGCGGTTACAGACGCAAGAGTGATTGGTTTCGACGACTGGACGGAGCTCGCGAGGGATCGCAACCCTCCATGGATCGGGAGCCTGATAAGTATATATCATATTCTGGAAACAATAAGGCATAGTGTTTAACGATAATTTGTAGACTGAGTAGAGCGAATAATATTTCTATCATACAGACTGTCTCAAATACCGTTATTTGCTATAATACGAGAGTTAGAGCCCATTGTTAAGGTTTGTAGTGATTTTCAACGAACTTCCGATGTGCCTCATGTACAACAATCCATTTCACGAAAGAACCTATACATAAGCTGTCATTATATAAATTTCGACAGCTGGCCAATTGGAACCTTGGAAAAATAATGTCGACTTATATTCAATCACTTAGTTTTGGAGGTCCTATCTTAAATTTTTAGTGTTTAATTGTTTGTAATTATGTGTACTATTTTTTTATTGAAGAATTTCCCCAGCAAACATCACCATATTATTATCGAAAATAATACTACGAAGTTCCTACGGATACTCCTTTATAAATACAATGTAATATCTAATTCGAACAAACAGTTAAATGTCTTTGCTGTCTGTGCAATTGCGTGCAATTCTTGGGTAAGATCGAGATTTAAAGATTCGACCTCAGATCAAAAACAAATTCGAAAAAACCGATTTTATTGGTTAAATAGAAACTGAAATTTCTAAATCGATTTTTTGGTTGAATGGAAAACGGCATCGGATAGGAATTGAAAAGTGCAATGTATTGAACCCGACCCTTAACTCACCTCTTCAATAGATGCATCTTCCTCAACCATCATCTGCTGTTTCGGTTGCACGAGACTCTTGGTGGTTACTTCCTTAGATTCTCCATTGATATCGTTGAATTTAGTTAAGTTTTCCTTGTGCTTTTTGCTATTTAAGTGATTGTCGTGTGAGCATTTGCTAGAGAACTGTTTTCTACACGGATTGCAATACAAACTAGTTTGTTTTTGCTCCATTGCGGCCGTATCAGCATTACGCATTTGTAAAACTCGATTTTGGAATTCGTCAGCTGTAACTGGGGGTAATGCTGCTATTCTACGTTTCAGGTTATAACGATGCCAATCAGTTTTATAATGTTCACGGTGAAAATCTGCGTTAACAAATTTAATATTGCAATTAATGCAAGTAAAAGCAGTCGACGACATATTTCAAGAAGAATTAATATTAATTTCACAATTTAAAAAATAGAACTCAGCAGCAAATAGTAAACTTGGCACGTTTTCTTTTCTTCTGTGATCAAAATAGGGCTGTAGCGAATCGTATGTATTCGTTACTGAGTAACGGGTATTCAATGAAATACCAAATAACGAAACGTTACTCACAAATCAGAGTCGTTACTCGCACGATGTCGTTACTTTTTTTGGCACAAATTCAGTATCTTATTAGATACGCACTCAGGTACGAAATACCAGATACACACAAATCAGAGTCGTTACTCACACGATGTCGTTACTTTTTTTGGCACAAATTCAGTATATCTTATTAGATACGCACTCAGGTACGAAATACCAGATACACACAAATAAGAGTCGTTACTCGCACGATGTCGTTACTCGCACGATGTCGGTACTCACACGATGTCGTTACTTTTTCTTGGCACAAATTCAGTACCTAATAACGCACGCAGGTATGACATACGAGATACACACAAATCAGAGTCGTTACTCGCACAATTTCGTTACTCGCACAATTTCGTTACTCGCACGATTTCGTTACTCACACGATGTCGTTACTTTTTCTTAGCACAAATTCAGTATCTATACACACAAGATGAGCTCGCGTTGGACGTTCATACTTTCCTGTGTTCTGTGTTTGCCTCTGTATTCATTTTTTGTAGGTTGCTTGCGAATGATGTTATAGGCAAAATATGGTCATAGGCTTAGATGTGTGCATGGAATTATTGTCTAGTTCGGCTTCTGCAAGGGATATAAAGGATCTATACACATGATATATTTAATAAGCAACAAGTGGTTGTTTTTTGTAAGACAAGTGATTTGTGTCGTATAACTTGCGTTTAAAAATTAGCAAGTGGATGAGACCCTTTATGGTAAACAGAAAGGATATTTTTTTGTTGATGTTTAAGTTAAGTAACCATGATTCTTTTAGTTATCCTTTCGTTACTGTGTTCTTGTTGTTGTTAAGGTACTTTGTCGTGTTTGGTTTTCAATACGTTATTGTTTTGTTTAGTGAGGTAAACGTTATAAGTTGTGAACAAAATCGAGTGTTATTAATTGCCTTGACGTATTAAAATAAAAACAATAATTTCTTACATTACAAAATGGATAGGAAAAGAAGTAAATTGTGGACTTTTTTTAGTCAAATGCCAGGTAATGAAAACACGGCAAAGTGTGACTTGTGCCAATCATCATACTCGGTAAAAGGTGGTTCGGTAACTAATTTAAAAAAACATTTGATCAAAAGACATCGTCCATCGTATGATCTTGTATTCCAAAATGAATCAGCTGTGAATCCTTCTTTGCTGCCATCAACAAGCAAACAATCACATGAAGATACGCACCAGGAAGTTAGTGCAGTTAACGAAGACAACAATGATATGCACCCTTTACCCTTAGTTCCCATTTCAATTCCTCCCACGAAAAAACAAACGGACATTTCTACATTCATCAGAAAACGAATGAATTCATCCCGGGAAAAAAAATTAACGACCTTGTTTTAAAAATGGTTATTAAGGATCTTCAACCGTTCTCTATTGTCGAAGACCCTGGTTTTCAGGACTTAATAAATTATCTTGAACCAAATTATAAAATGCCTTCAAGATATTTATTAAGTACTTCTTTACTTGATGCAAATTATTCTTTAGTAAAAGAAAAATTAAAAGAAGAATTAAAATGTGTTAAATATATATCCCTTACCACTGACGGATGGACATCTCGTGCAACAACATCTTACCAGGCAGTTACGGCACATTATATTTTGGACTTAGGAGAAAACTGGAAATTGCGTTCAGCACTGCTCGGTTGTTTCGAATGTGAAGAACGACATACAGCAGAATATTTAAAACAAGAGCTTTTTAACATTACAGATGACTTCGATATAAGAAGTAAAATTTCTGTGTGCGTAACGGATAGTGCAGCAAATATGAAGGCAGCGATACGGTTGACAGGATGGGCCCATTTAAATTGTGTTGCTCATATACTCAATTTAATAGTCAGAGCTGGTCTTGTTGTTTATGAAATCCAGATTCTTTTAAAAAAAGTTAAATCAATTGTAGAGCATTTTCATAGAAGCCCCATAGCTACAAAAAAACTGATTTCAATGCAGGAACAGTTAAAACCTGGAGAGAAAACTTTGAAGCTTATTAATGATGTCATTACACGCTGGAACAGTACGCTAGATATGCTTGAGAGGGTTAGTATTCTTCAAGAACCTCTTGAGGCAGCCCTTGGCTTGTTACATAACCCTGTAGAAAATCTTACAGAAGATGAATGGCTTTTACTTCCAGAGATAATAAAAATTTTGAAACCGTTCAAGATACTAACGGAAGAACTGTCTTCTCAAAAAGAAGTAACAATATCGAAAGTTCTGGCGGGAACCAATAGTGTCATACGCATATTAAACAATTTACCTACGAGTGCAATATCTAAGAAGCTGCTCGACAAGCTAATACGAGAGTTTTGTGATCGCTTCAAGAATTCTGATCTCCACGCAGTGTTATCAAAAGCAGCCCTTTTAGACCCTAGATTTAAAAAGGAGTCGTTTACAAATATCTCATCATATGAATCTGCTAAACTGTCTTTACAAACAGAGTTAGAGAGAATGCCAAGGCCACAGGGTGCATCCAGAAATCAAGAAGAAGATTTACATACCACCCCTACAGTTGAAGAATACTCAATTTGGACGGAGTTTGATATAAGAACTGCTTCGAGCTCTACTGTTGCGACTGCTGCTGCTAGCATTATTTCGATTCGGCAATATATTGAAGAAAAGCAATTAATTAGAAAGGAAAATCCACTGATATGGTGGAATACGCGGAAACTTTTATATCCTGAGATTGCTGAATTAGCTAAGAAATACTTATCCGTGATGGCTACATCTGTACCATCCGAAAGAATTTTTTCAAAATCTGGCCAAATTCTTTCTGAAAAACGTGCCTCATTAAAACCCGAAAGAATGGAAAAAATATTGTTTTTGAACATTAATCAAGAAATATTAGATTAATAATATTCCTCCCAATTTCCACCTTTTTACACCAAAAGACTTGTTCCTTTTTTATTTATGAATTAATTTATATTTTTATTTTATAATTTTATATTTTTTTTATGTATCTACGTATATAACGAAACAGAATTATGAATTCTATACCTATATTTACCAGAGCTGTTAAACCATTAAATTATTTATGAATGTAAGTATTAATTACAAATCATGCAATCTATATATAAATGTTTAAAGTATCTAAACTGAAAAGATTTTAAATCTTATTAACTCTGTGAGTTGAAAGCTGACTTAAGAATGACTGAGAATTTAAAAGTTGTCGATTCCCACTCACATATAATTTTAGAAAATAAAAATTCGATAATCGGTTTGTTTTAAGTTAATTGAATTAAATTTAGTTTCTTATTGTTCGTGTTTTATGAGTATCTATTAAATTTGTTTTTATCGTAACATGAGAATTCATCTAGTTTCTATGTTAAAAACTGTATTGAATTTAGCTTGAAAATTATTTTTGTTTCTTTTACATTTTAATTCTTACAAAAAAAAAACTCGAGAACAAACAATATTTAATTTGCATTTAAGGAAATTAGTAAAAATATTTAATTTTGTATATCCTGAGTGTTCAATAGTTTATATCAAAAATATTAAGTGCAACATTTTGAAGAAAAAAAACAAAAAAACATAGAGTCAATAAACGCAGAATAAACAGTTACCAAAAAGAATACAATTTATTTGCATTAAATTCATAGGTTCCGAACAATTAAAAGTATCATAATTGACCAGCAACTTAAGAAGGCATAATAATGATGTATCCCACTGTGTTTTGGCAAGGGGATATGATTTAATTATAAGAACCTTCTCATTGGAAACTCAAATAAAACGGAAAATAAAATGCACGAATGCATAACTTTCCTTATTTATAGTACTTGCTATAAGTCGCAAATAAAAATTGGGTATAATTTACCTATTTCGTTACAGTACCGATACACACACTAGTAAGAATTGTATTGCAGTAACTAAAGTAACGAAAGTAACGAGTAACGACATTTTTGTAACGGGTATTCATACCTAAAGTAACGTAATCATACGGGTATTCATTTTGTCGTTACTTTTACAGCTCTAGATCAAAATGATAAATTTCATTTTGACTTTGACACTTAATTTGACGTAAGAAAGTGTTCTTATCGGAAATTTGTACAGCGGCTATTTTAAAGATCTGTTCGTCATTTCGATTTATGGAAAATATTTTGTTATTTTCTGATTAGCTAAATTTTTTTGCAAAGATAAAATAGGAATTAAATTTGCTTGCGGTTATTAAGTGTTAGGCCCCAGTAATAGCTTTCATTGAAAAACATAATTGGAACAAGTCAGTGGAATGCTGACTTTATTTTTTTGACAAACCAGTTATAGCAATCATTAGCCGTGTTTTTTTTTTTTGCAAGTCCATATAGAATTGTAGAAAAAACGACATCGGGACTTAGGAACTTCTTTCCAAATAGTTGGAAGTACTGTGTACGCTGTGGCATTCGTCAGCTGTATTGAGGACGACTAGCATCAACCAGCATCCAGGACGCTGTTCACATTGGACTTACTAAACCAATTTATTTTGACGTAACGCCACCCTGTCGTGTTCAGACACAAAAGCAGTGTGAACACTTTAGACTCACTTTGACGTCTTGTAGTTGTCATAATTGTTGGCCATTTGCTATGCCACTACAAATATACAGTGAATTACAAAAGTAAGTAAGCACCTCTTAGTTTAAAGATCATTTCTTTCAAACAATCGATAGTAATGTTAAAAAAAAACTTAATATTTTTGTCTTTAATTGATATGTATTTCGAACTAAAAAGTAACATTTCAAATAAAACAACTAGTGTTCTAAAATTCTGCTTGTTTAGATTCATGGGTTTTTCAAAGAAGAGCCGCTTTTGCCGATTTATTTTATGTAAGGTTTCTTTCTAATATTTCGACCATGATAACCGGATTGGTAGAGCACTCGTCGAATAGTTTGAGGGTTGCATGACTTACCTGTTTTATTTGGTTTTTTCTGCTTCCTCTTCACTTTTCTAACAATAATACGGCATTCCTGTTTGTCATTGTCATTGATCGAGGGTCATTTTGCAAACTTCCAATGTTATTTTATTTGGTTATTATTTTGTGTATAGTAGATGGACTTTTGTTAACAATTTTACCATTCTCGCACTTCGATTTATTTTCCACATAGTGTTTGATTATATTTTTTTTTAATGAGTGCTTACTTACTTTTGTGATACACTGTAACTTCATGTGTCATATTATGTCACCAAGACAAATGTCAAAAAAAATCCATTAATTTTCAATTTGTTTTAAAAATCCTGCCTCACTTTGCCGTCTCTTTCTTACCATGAAGTGCGAACGAGAAAAAACACAGAGACATCAAAAAAAGTCGGCGGAGTGAGTCCAATGTGAACACCGTCCAAAAACGTCACTTTTGACTTCTCTCAACAAATTGTCGATAACATTAGATAATATTATTTTGGCATCACGGTTTTTATCGGGTCTTAAGCTAAGTGTACACGATTGGTAGATATTACAATATTGTAAGATCTTACAATGTCTGACAATTATCTACCAATGAGCTGACAAATAATTTGTGTGTTTACACGGTTGGTACAAAATCTACCAATCTCTTACAATTAATTGTCAGAAGTTGGCTGACAATTCATTTTCAGATAGCCGGCTTAATACCTACCAATTAATTGTAAGAGATTGGTAGATTTTCTACCAACCGTGTACACACACAATTAATTGTCAGTTTTTGTTGGTTATGGAAACTGTGACAATTGAACGTTGGCTGCAAATTTTCTGACAATGAAAAAATTGTATGATGCTAAAAAACGAACATCTTACAATTTCTTCATTGTCAGAAACGTCAGACAACGATAAAAATTGGCAGGCCTGACAATAAATTGTGTGTGTACACGATTATCAAATACCTTACAATTTACCGTCTTACAATTAATTGGCAGATACATTTTCTGACAATTAATTGGAAGATTACACGATTGTAAGCTAGCGTACACATGATTGTCAGATTTCTTACAATTAATTGGCAGCCAATGATCTAACAATTAATTGTCAGACAAGTTTTCTGACAATTAATTGTAAGACTACACGGTTGTAAGAAATTGTAAGCATGTTTTTCACTGACAGATGTGACAATATTGTAAGATCTACCAATCGTGTACACTTAGCTTTACAGCCCGATTCTCCCCAATGTTAGTGATGCCTCACAAGTCACAACTCACAAGAAGAGGTGAAATTGATTTTGTGACTTTTTCGAATTCTGCCGCTCAGTCACAACTTCTGAGAGTCACAAAAACAATCGAAAGTGTGATCTCATTCAGAACAGGTCACAACTCATAAATTTTTAAAGTTTCTTGACATTGACATTCAGTATATATTTTGTAAGAAAATTTTCTAAATTTGTGAATAATTGTGAGTACACAAAAATGGAAGTGGACTTTGTTCTAGTGAATATTATTGCTGATCTTTCCCACGAAAATGAAAAGTAACATTTTTACATAAACAACATTTTTTTAAAGAAACTAATCGTATCAAGAAGTTTGCAGCGCCAACGGCTTTTTAAGACTTTGAGAGATACAAATGATCCATTCGCTCTCCAAAACAATACATTTATAAAGTAATTTCTTCGTTTTGAATAATCAGCTGTTCAAATAATGACACTTAAAAATCTCACCATGCTGTGGTGAATTTCGTTGTGAGTTTTCTTGTGAGGATTAGGGGGAGAATACCAAAATGTTATCGAATCACAACAAATAGTCACAAGGAAATAATCACAAGGAATAATCACAAGAGCTTCTGACTTGTGACTCCTCACAAGGCAGAGAATCGGGCTGTAAGTCTGTATAGACTTAAGTAGTTGTTGTATTTACGTGTAAAGCGCTTAGTCCCGATGTCGTTTATTTCTACAATTCCTTATGGACTTGCAAAAAAACACGCATATTGAAAAATTGGATCCTGTAAGTGACTGATAACAACCAATTATAGGTAAGTAAGTTAATAAATTTTTATTGAGATTTTTCTTTTTTTTTCTATTACATTCTTAAATTTAGCTTAAGTTAAAGCAGCTTACAATTGAATCGAGGAAATTGCCGACTTTGAAGTGGCCAGGCCAACACTTTAAACATTATTACTTGTTATAGTTATGACAAAGCTATAATAATTTAAGAAAATAAAGTTAACGAGATACTGATATGTTTGTGTCCACTCAACAAGGCCATATTTTTTTGTGTAGTAAAACTTAACCTAAAATAAAGATGGATAAACAATAAATTAGAGAAACAAAAGATAGAGAAAACAGAGTCAGCTCTATCTGAAACACAATATGTGTGCAAAGAGGCAGGGCATATACATATGTCCCAGTGTTAGTATCAAGAATACACAAATGTTTTTTCGTTATATGTACATACGAACGAATTCTATCTATGTTTGTTTGCAAGTTTCTTATTTATAGTTTTCTTCTTTTTTACTTTTTTTGAAATTTCAGTTTTTCTTTTGGAGTTACAGCCATATTTATAAACTCATTATAGTAAGTATATAAGGCTATACAGCCCTTATAATGCCTTAAGAGAATTTCTCAATTCCTTGCAAGAGCCAGTACACCCCTCAAAAACTTTTTACAGCGGCTGAGAATCGAACTCGAGACCTTCCGCATGACAGCCCAATGCACTAACCAAATTTCTTTTGATTTTTTATTCTTAATGTATTTCGATTTTTAGACCAATTTCTTTTGACAGATTAACCATTAACCATTTTATTTGCCAATCCGGAAACCTTCTGGACTTTTGAAAGTGTTCACTTGGAGAAAAAATGGCAGTTTTGTTTCTGAAAAGAAAATTTCTCACTTCTGGATTTGAAATCAGAATCGAAACCAGAAGCTCTCACACATTCATAAACTTAAACGTCAAACTCAACAGCTGTGATTCTTTGTATCCTAATTGTGCGAAGTGTATCTTTCAACAAACATTATTCTTGAATTTCATTATTGTCCACATTTGATGTTTCATATATACTTACTTACTTATCCGGCTCCCGATCCAATGCGGTCTTCCATCGGTTGCGATCCCTCACGAACTCCCTCCAGTCGTCGAGACCAAGCGCTCTTGCGTCTGTAACCACCTGGTCCCTGTAGCGGAGATTAAGCCTTCCTGGTCGTCTCGAACCTGGGGGCTGGGATTCGAAGATTCTCTTGGCTGGAGCGTTATTGTCCATTCGCTCGATGTGATCCAGCCAGTGTAGTCGACGTGTTTTAGCTTTTTGGACTACATCCACATCTTGGTACAGCTCGTATAATTCACGATTGAATCTCCTCCATTCGTCCTCTTCGCATATAGGACCAAATATCCGCCGAAGAATTCTACTCTCGAAAGTGCCCTGTATCAATTTCCCTTTTTTACGTATCGTCCAGCACTCTGCGCCGTAATGTAGAACTGGTAAAGTTAGGGTTTTATATAGCGTGCACTTAGTCTTTCGAGAAAGGAGTTTTGAACCCATTTGTTTGGCCAAATCGAAGTAGCAGCGGTTCGGTAGGGTAATTCTTCCTCGGATTTCCACTAAGGTGTCGTTCGTGGGATTGATGTTTGTTCCGAGGTAGGTGAACTCCTTGACTACCTCAAAATTATTGCTACCAACAGTGACGTTTTGTCGTAGGCGATGGACAGCTGGGGCTTTGCTTGTTGATAACATATACTTTGTTTTGTTCTCATTAACTTCAAGGTCAACGCGTTTCGCCTGTTCTTCAATAGCTGTGAATGCTTCTAGCACAGTTCGCTTGGAGCGGCCAATGATGCCGATGTCGTCCGCATAGCCAAGCAGTTGGGAAGACCGGTTGAAGATAGTGCGTTCCAGGTTAACACCACTCTTGCGCACTATCTGCTCTAGGACTAGGTTGAAGAAATCACATGATAGCGCATCTCCTTGTCTCGACTTAAAATTCGTTGGTCCTTTCCAGGATTTGCCTCAGTGTGAATATTTGGTCTATAGTTGACTGCCTGGCCTGAAGCCACACTGGTACGTGCCGATCATAGTGTTGCAGAAAGGTTTTAGACGCTCACATAGTACGATGGATAGGATCTTGTAGGCAACATTAAGCAGGGATATGTGTCTATAGTTTTTGCAGGACATTGGATCGCGTTTTTTGTAGATTGGGCATATGGAGCTATTTGAGCAGTCGTAGGGCATACTTTCCTCCTCCCAAACTTGTTCGATGAGCTGATGCATGCACCCTATCAGGACATCTCCTCCGTACTTGAAGAGTTCCGCAGGTAGACCATCCGAGCCTGCGGATTTGTTGTTCATAAGCTTGTGGACTTCTTTCTTAACCTCTTCAGTACTGGGTGGTGGGACTGGATATTTCATATACATATACATATATCACAAAAAACTTCAGAATCATCAGATTAAAAAAACAATGTTCAGTTTGAATTCCGAATCGGAGAGAGATTCCCGATTGCCAAATAAAAACGACATAAGTATCCAGTAGATAGTATCCTTTGCAAAATTACTTTAAAAAACTAAATAAATGGTGTACACTAATTAACTCTTTTTAAATATAAAATGTCATTTTTATATCTTTAATCGATCTATATTCTCTATCTCGCTAGTTAAAAAGGCGTTTGTTTCTTCAGGAGAAAGAACATACAGTCAATTATGTACGAAATGAGCCTGTGTCAGAGAGATAAATTTTAGTAACTATGTTGATATTAATTTTAAAATAAACAGATTAACTAAACTAACTTTGAAAAATAACTTGCTAATGTACTTCATAATTATTATAATTTAAATGATTTGTTTTAAGTATTTACAAAACTTGTATACAGGGTGCAAGAAAAGGCTTACTTTGGTTAGAAACTTCATTTAGGTTTTTATTTTTAGAATAAACACCAGCGCTGAAGCAAATTTGACATCCTTTCTCGGTCTTGACAATCATATCCAGTTTCAAGCATGTTCCATTTTTCTTGACCATGCTAATTTTTTGTCTTTGGGCTCAATTTTCTCCAGAAAATGCGTAGTAAACATATCTTTTTACTATGCCGTCGGGGCAGACGGCAAAGCCATGCTTAAACGATTTTTGTATAAACTATTATGTAAATTGTAAACTTAAATGGAATAATAAATCGAATCTATCTATCTATCTATTGTTTTGAATAAACGTAACAATAGGGGTATTCCCGATTTGGTGCAACGAGCCTAGTAAAAATGCGAAATTTTATTATTTTATAGTAGACATTTTTCTCATCTGCTTGCAACACTGAAGTCAATGTCAAAATGAGTTTGGCACTTGTTTTTTGTTTTGAAAATTTAATTTTTATAAAAATTGAAGTTTGTTCAAGTTTGTTAAAGATGCCAAAAAAAACAGAAAAAGAAAATATCACAGAATTTTTAATAGAAGATGCTGTAGATATAATTATGTGGATCAAAGGTATCAAATAAAATTCAGGCCGAAAATCATAAAAAAGCTACATACATAGATGCATGTGCGAGTATATTTTCAGAAAATGCAGAACGTGAAGTAGAAGATGCTGTGGATAAAATCCTTAACGAATTGAACGAGGACCTTCTATTCGTCCTAGCATCTCGTGATTGGATGAGCAAAGTACCTAAATCCATTGCTTGGCATCAAAATATTTTAGCTTCATTAGACAACGATCGCTTTCGACAAATTCTCAGAATGGAAAGAAGTCAATTTTCAAATTAGCTTTCCTTGATACATAAGTATATGAAGATGAAGAGTTTCAAAAACCTCATTTTTGCCATTCGTTGGCTTTTAAAAATGAAGTTTTTAAACTTCTCACTTTCCACCTTATTAGGTCCCAGGTGGCATCTAGGGGTTTCTGGTCAAGACATTTTCTATAATAAATCTGGGCTGTAGGCTTCTGTGATATTAATAAATGGTTGGTGTTATTAAAAGTGTAAATATGAAACAAATCTCACAATTACCTCAAAATTTCTTGTTTCATGAATGAAATCTAGAAGCATTATTATTTCCGATTCGCTCCACTTCTTAACAGGGCTTTCCCTCCGGCGGCGCTTTCTTTTTTTCTTTTGGGTCTATTTAATTTAATAAAATGAAAAGAACAATAAGATATTTCTTTCGACTTCCAAAGTTTCAAATACACGACCTAACGCGGGCAGGCGTCATTGGAAGAAAATTAATCGGCCCCTTCAAACTACCCTCCAGGCTGAATTCTACAAACTATCTGAAGTTTTTGCGCAATGATTTATCAGAACTATTGGAGGACATTCCACTTATGCAACTAGCTTCATCATATTTCCAATAGGATGGCGCTCCAGCCCACTATGGTCGAGAAGTTATAAGAATTGGTTAGAAGAGTACGGTAATCGTTGGATAGGAAGAAATGGACTGTTTCACCAGCCTGAAAAGAAAGAACTTGTTTATTCAACCAAAATAACAAATTAAGGTGAATTAGAAGACCGTATTCTCGAAGCATCATCAAATAATGTTACATACATACATTAAATAAAAAATATCATAATCCCACAAAAAATCATATCTTATTCAGAGAACCTTGGAGCTTATTACGCATTTTCTGGAGAAAATTGAGTCCAAAGTCAAAAAATTAGCATGGACAGGAAAAACGGAACATGCAAGAATCTGGATATCTCAAGAGCGAGATAGGTTAGGTTAGGTTGGAGTGGCTGTCTAGTTGTTGTTGACTCACTTAGACCTCAAGGATCCGTTGTGATACCACTAAAGAAGTTACTCATGGGAGAGTAATGAATTTAAACAAACCATTTCGTGCTTTTAATAAAGTTAGAGAGACATTTTGTGTCGATTGTTGCCAGTTCACTGGTATTATCGAAGAAGGGATTACCGAGATAATTATTCCTTCTATTGGAGAGTGCTGGACATGTACATAGAAGGTGTTGGACTGTTTCCTCTTCCTCCTCGTCCATGCAGCTTCTACAGAAGTCATTTGTGTAGACTCCTAGCCTCAAAGCATGTCTACCTATGAGGCAGTGTCCTGTTATAACTCCGATTGTAGAGCTTATATTTTGTCTGCTCAGGGAGATCAAGCCTTTTGACCGTTTTAGGTCTATGCTTGGCCATATTTGTTTAGTTGCCAGGCAGGTGGTACCCTGTGACCATCTAGCATTTGTTGATTCTAGAGCATATTGTTTGAGAAGATGTTTGCATGTAGCAAGTGGTGTTCCTATGTTATGTTTTTGTCTAACAGTAGGCAGAAGTGTTCCGTTTTTGGCGAGCTCATCGGCCTTGCAATTTCCCGGAATGTCTCTGTGGCCCGGCACCCAAATAAGGTGAATATTAAACTGTTCTGTCATCTCATTCAGAGATGATCGACAATCGTGGACTGATTGAGAGTTATTTATGGAATTTTTGACCAAGTTCAATTGTAGATTTATTTAAGAGTTGATTCTCATCGGCTTTGTTGGTCGTAATGTTGATTAAATGAAAGATTTTTTCATTTCCTTTTTCCCAACGTTTCGACGGTGGTTGCCGTCTTCTTCAGGGGATGTCTTTATTTATACAAAAAAAAAAAAAAAAAAAAAAAAAAAAAAAAAGTTATTTTACATAAGTGATACTGTGTATGGCGGACATGATACAAAACTGACATGAAAAATTGTTGTAGAATGTTTAATGTACAACTTTAAATAAATACAAAATTAAAAATAAATAAATGTTTGATTTAAACACTTCAGGGGAAGTTTAGTCCAAGGTGTGTCAAATTTTGGATGTGTTGTCCGAAACTAAGGAACAGTAAACCGCTGAAATGTTTTGTGTGTCTTGTTTGCGGTTCATATTGTTTTTGTTGTTAATTATGTGTAATGTCTCTAAAGTGTAACGCTTGGATGGGTGTTTCTCCGTTGCAAGGATTTCTACTCCTTCAAAGTCCAGTTGGTGGCCAGTCTCAACGCTGTGGCAAGCCAGTGCTGTCTTCCCAGCATTTCTTAAACGAATGTCTGATTTCTGATTCGCCATTCTTTGACGAAGGAGTTGTTTGGTCGTTCCGACGTAGCAAAGGTTGCATGCTTCGTTTAATTTCCCTTTGCAGTTAATTTTGTAAACTACGTCAGTACGGCGGTCCTTTTCTGTCTTGTTTTTTAAACATGTGAAGAGGGAAGCCATGGTCTGGTTTGACTTATACGCTAAGCTGACGTCGATGTTGTTTTTAGCGACTATCTCCTTAAAGTTTTCTGAAAGTTTAGGGACATAAACAACACTTTTGTATGTACCTCTCCTCTCCTCTAATATTCTTTCCGATGGGGCTTTATGTTTTTGACGGAGTATCAAGCTTCTTATTATTTGTATCGGAAAGCCATTGTCTAAAAGGATTTTGGTGACCTTTTCCTCATTGGCGGAGTGAAATTCCCGGTCACTCAACGCAAAGACTTTGTTTATTAGGTTGGATGCGGTATTTATACGAATGTGTTTAGCCTGGCTTGATCGAAAATTAACAAGTCTTCCTGATGCCATGTCTTTTTGATACCAGTTGAAGGAGAGCCGGTAATTTGTTCGATGGACTTCTACATCAAGAAATGATATCGAGTTGTTTCTTTCCCTCTCAACTGTAAACTGAATTTTCTCATGAAATTGGTTGAGACTTTTCAGCACATTATCAATCTCTTCTTTGTCAATTTGTAATTGAGAGTTAGTGGAGACAGACGCGAGAGATTTGTGGGCGGCTTGGCTGTCCGAGAAGATTCGTATATCCTTGCAAGATATAACGTTTTCTTTGAGCCAGGATAGTGCCTCTTTAATCGCCATTACTTCTGCCTGGAATACACTACATTGATTGGGAAGTCTATATGAAAGACTGAGATTCAGTTGTTTCGAATAGATGCCACTTCCAACGCCGTAATCGGCCTTTGAACCGTCTGTATAGAAGTGTACCGCATTGTCTTCCAGGGGTCTCTCTTCTTCCCAAGACGATCTTGAAGGGATGGAAAAGAGCGAGATAGGACATCTAATTTGTTTGAACGCACTTGTGTAAAAAGGCTGATATTTCTTCTAAAAATAAAGGCCTTAATAAAGTTTCTAGAATTAGTACTGACAGAGCAATTACCGTATGAGTCAGGGTACAGCAAAATAAACCTTTTCTAAATTCCCCGCTATCATCATCATCATCATCGGCTCGACAACCGGGTTCCGGTCCTGGCCTCTTTCAACAAGTCTCTCCACCTATCCCGGTCTCTAGCCAACGCCATCCAGTTGCGCACCCCAAGGCTTCGGGCGTCCTGGTCTACGCCATCTCTCCAGCGCAAGCATGGTCTACCACGCTGTCGTCTACCATAGAATGTACCACAAAGAACTTTCCGAGCAGGTTCCTCTTCGCTCATACGAGCTAGGTGCCCTGCCCACCGGAGTCTACCGAGCTTAATTTTTGTCACGATATCTGCTTCTAGGTAGATTGCGTACAATTCATGATTGTACCGTCTCCGGAATCGTCCTTCCTCACATATGGGGCCAACAATTCTCCTTAAGACTTTTCTCTCGAACGCAGCTAAGAGGTCGGAGTGCCTTTTGCTAAGCACCCAAGTCTCGGATCCATATGTGAGTACTGGCAGGACCATGGTCCTGTACAGCAGCAGTTTTGAAGTTATGGTGAGATTTCTGGATTTGAAAAGCTTTGACAGACTATAGTAGGCTCTGTTGGATTTGAGAAGCCGCCCGCGTATTTCTTCTTCTATATTGTTATCGGCTGCTACTATTGACCCAAGGTATTTAAAGGATTGCACCACTTCAAATTCGTGCTCCGCAACCTTGATTGTTTGACCAACTGTTCCTCTCGCATTCGACGCCACCATGTACTTTGTTTTACCTTCACTAATGTGCAGCCCCAGATTTTGTGCCGCCTGCTCGATCTGGATGAAGGAATCGTGTACAGCTTGTTCGGTTCTTCCGATGATGTCAATGTCGTCTGCGTAAGCTAGTAACTGGCTGGACCTGTTGACGATGGTCCCTCTTGTTGCCGTGCCAGAGTCACGGATTGCTTTCTCCAACGCCAGGTTGAAGAGGAGGCAGGCCAAACCGTCCCCTTGTCGGAGTCCATTAAAGATGTTGATTGGTCTGGATAGCAATCCGGCTATTTTTACTTGGCTTGTTACGTTGGTCATGGTCAACCTACATAGTCGTGTCAATTTATTTGGGATGCCGAATTCTCTCATGGCTTTGTAAAGTTCTACCCTGGCTATGCTATCATAGGCGGCCTTAAAGTCTATAAACAGATGGTATGTTGGGATGTTAAATTCTAGGCATTTTTCCATCGCCTGCCTAAGGGTAAAGATCTGATCAGTTGTTGATTTGCCTGGAATGAAACCACACTGATATTGTCCGATGACGGTTTTAGCGTATGGGGTTATCCGGTCTTGTAGGATAGAGGAGAGTATCTTATAGGCGGTACTCAACAATGTGATACCTCTATAATTGCTGCACGTTGTGACATCTCCCTTCTTATGTATGGGGCATATTATGCCTTTTCGCCAGTCTTCTGGCATTTCTTCCTGCTACACGTGCACTATAATATCATGAATTGCTTGACGTAAGGCTGGCCCGCCGTGATGAAATAATTCGGCTGGTATGCCATCGGCTCCCGGGGATTTGTTCTGTTTAAGCCGGCCTATAGCCTTCTCAACCTCTTCTATGCTTGGTGGCGGCAACATAGGGTATTCTTCTTGAAGTAGTGGAGCCTCCACTTCTGCAGTGAGCTGACCATTTAGCAATTCATTGAAGTACACTTCCCATCGCTCCAGTATGCTTTCAGGATCGGTGATCAGATTTCCCTCTCCGTCCTTGCAGTATGTGCAGCGTGGTGTGTACTGCGTCATGTTTCGGACGGATTGGTAGAACTTCCGCGCCTGGTGCGGACCTCGCTCTCGGCTGTTTTCTATTTCACAGATTAGGTTCTTCTCCCAGGTTCTTCTCTTCGGGGTTGGCCGTGGCACGATGGTTGTGTGCTCGCCTATCAACCTCAGCATCACAGGTTCGATCCCTGCCGTCGTCTATGTCGTTTTAATTCCATTAAAAAAAAAACTTTCTAAAATTGTCATCCATGGGTTGCTGGTTTACTCATTGCATGTTCTTCGGGCATAACACTAACAACATGTAATTGAGTTAAACTAGTATGCCCAACAAGGATGAACATGAATAAAAAATAATGTGAATTATAAAAAACGACATAGTAATAAGACACGGCATTTCTCCGCTTTAGCAAAGCCGCCATCCCTGGAGATAAAAATATCTGAGACAACCACCAACAGTCTCAGAACATCGTGCCACACATCTTTTCTATCCTTCTTTCTCTTCATTAACTTCACGCCCGCGCTGTGTTGAAACATTTAAAGGGTAATCATAATCCCTTGAGCGCGGGTAGATTATAAAAAAAAAAAAAAAAAAAAAAAAAAAAAAAAGGCTGATTTCTTTTGTCTGTGAAGCCGTTTTTCTGTTCTTCTGAGCTCTTCTGTTCTTCTTCTTTCCGCCCTCGGAAAACCATACCAACAAGATAGTGATCCGAGTCGATATTGGCACCTCGGTACGTTCGTACCGTCATCAAGTTCGAGTAGTGGCGACGGTCTATCAACACGTGGTCTATTTGGTTACGAGTGACTCCATCAGGTGATACCCAGGTGGCTTTGTAGATATCTTTACGCGGGAACCTGGTACGCGCAACGACCATGTTTTTCGATGAATTTGGTTAAGAGTGCAGCTTTTAGAAATTTTATGGAAACAATGAAATGAATGTTTTCAACATGAAAATCATTTATAAAATGGCCAGAATCTAGTTGCAACTAAAAGCCTGGTCTGCAACAGATGGGTTTATTAGTTTTACAAATAATACTTTAACTTACGTTTGCGAAGTCCTGTGTGTTTTGAATAATGAATCAGGCTGGGAAAATTTGTATAGATATGCAGTAACGGCGCTTAGATATATATCTCAAATAATTGAAGGCGACTTTTAAAATAAAATGGGAAAAATCAAAAGTAAAAAAAAAAAACAAAATTATTTTTTTAAAGAGCATTCAAAATATTAAGCTAATTTAAAAATAAATGTCAATCTGGTAGACGGCCTAAGGCCAAACCAAATAAATCCTAAGTTAAAACCTATAATTGTAATATTATTTTATCCAATCAATTAAAGATTTCATTAAACTAAAACTAACATAACTACACATATAAACCAATAATGATACCGATAGTAGATTTATATAAGTATGTATTGTTATTTAATAATAAAGACAATAGCTTGAAAATAAAACGATACGGACAGAGCCGTATTTAAAGATTTGGCGCCCCGGGCTGATAAATTTTGCCGATAATTTTTCTGAGGCTTTCTTTCTGTAAGCGCTGCCACTCAGTTTTTTTTTTAACTGGATCCATTATTTAAATAAATCAAAAGAGCATAAAGGGTAAATCTGTGTTGAAAAATAAAATTTGTTACACTTCTAAACGAAACAAAACATTTATGGCAATTTTACACACAGTTAAAGCCTAAGATAAGCTAGATTTATTTTAAACACACACCAATAATTCACAAGGAAAAAAAGTACAGAACCGCTTTAAAGAAGACAAACATTTTCAGCTAATGTTTCTTCTAAATAGTGCTTCGTGAAACAACTACAAGAAAAGAAGACCTTTTTAAAACGAGGAACAGGGTGTCCAACAAAAAAAAATAATTTGTAGGTAATATATAAAATTTCTACTGAAACGTAGGAGTCGAATTATTCTCCTTTTTTCACACTGCTTAAAACGATTTTTTTAAGTAAAACTTTTTTAAGAGCGATATGACAATAACTTGGATATTATTCGGATAAATTTTGGAACAGAAAAACTGGTCTAAGCCAAATGTGTGTACCGAACCAATTTCAGACAACCAATGGAACGTTTTTTGATCATTCATAACATCTAGAACAAAACATACGCTCCAAACGACTAGCATCAACCAGCATCCAAAAACGTCACTTTTGACTTCTCTGAACAAATTATCGGTAACATATTGATAATATTATTTTTGCATCATCGTTTTTAACGGGTCTTAGATTAACAGCCCGATTCTCCCCCTTGTGAGGAGTCACAAGTCACAAGCTCTTGTGATTATTCCTTGTGAGGATTGTTGCGATTCGATAACATTTTGGTATTCTCCCCCTAATCGTCACAAGAAAACTCACAACGAAACTCACCACAGCATGGTGAGATTTTTAAGTGTCATTATTTGAACAGCTGATTATTCAAAACGAAGAAATTACTTTATGCGCGAAACAGATTAAACCAGCAACAGCACCAGCATCGTCAACAGCAAACAGCACGCTGACCAGCAAAAATTTCTCAAACACATTGCCACCAGCAACGTCATTTCATCTGCTTGACATTTCATATGGAAAAAAAAGCTTTTCATTGTGGTGCCACTGAATATTGCAGTGGGAAAGTTGACACCACCGCACCAGCAATAGCAAATTTAGGACTTTGGCCTAACGACGCTGTTGGCGTTGCTGTTCTAATGTGTGTTGAACAATTGAAATACATTGGCTCTAAATTAATGGCGGCCGCTGTTGCTGTTGACGGTGCTGTTGCTGGTTCAATCTGTTCCGCGCTTTATAAATGTATTGTTTTGGAAAGCGAATGGATCATTTGTATCTCTCAAAGTTTTAAAAAGCTGTCGGCGCTGCAAACTTCTTGATAGGGGAGAGTGGGGCACATTTGAACAATGCTTATAAAAATTTACTTTATAACTCTTTTTTAAAAGTATTTTAAATTTTAACCTGTCAATACCATATCCATAAACGTCATTGACTTTCCTTGATTTTCTCAATTGTCTCTCGGACTTAGAGGTGAAAGGTCCTTTTGCTAGTAGAAGTGTTTTGTTTTCGTTTTTTAGGAAAACATTTTTTTGGAGGAAAAATAAATTTTAAACTTAATTACGGTAAGTTTTTTGGTGGATATATTTCAGTTAAATATTTATAATAAATTATATGGCACTGGAACAGTTGGGGCAGATTTGAACAAGCGTGTTGGGGCACTTTTGAACATGTTCAAAACTCCCACGATTAGGTTTTTTTTTAATCAGATTCAAGCAATTAATCAAGCAATATGTTATCTGTTCTATAGGGCAAGTATTGGTTTCAGATAAAAAAATGCTTTTGTCATATCGTCCATCAGTCTCTGCGCCTATACGTTCTCTGTCTCATTTTTGAGCTCTTGAATACTGAAAATAAGACCTAGTTAAAGCTTTCTAGACAGGTCGAACAAATCTTGAAATTCTTGTAGCTTCAACTAAAATATTCTAGTTTAAGCTATTCACACAAATTGAATTTAAGGCTTGAAAAAAGACAAGGTAAAACTAAATGAACTTAGCCTTGGCTATTTTAAAATAGCTATTACTAGAAAACATCTTTAACTAGCTAGCTTAAGCTTAAGCTTATTCTTATTCACAAAAAATCCAGCTTTTACTTGTTACGGCTGCCTCGTTGGCTAAAGGACTGAGCGCTGACGTGCGGCAGCAGAGCGCGTCGCAGGCGCAGAAGTTGTACCTGAAAGAGAAAAATAGAATTGATTAAAAATTATCAATGAAGCAAAGAAAAATACTTACGATGCTTGATGCTCGCTGCCGAGCTGAAGTCGATCATATCCCCTTGACGCATGTTGTGTCGGCAGCTGAGGCGTCGCTGGCGCTAAAATGAGAAGCTGAAAATAAAGATAATAAATGTTATTTTTGTAATCTGAAATCGGATGGCACAAATAATAAAGGATTAGGTAGATACTTACCGATATTTTTCTTGCTGCCATGCGAGAGATCACCGCCGCCATCACCACCGTCCTCATCTTCACTGCTGGTCATTATCAGCAGGGAGAGGTACATAATCTGAAAGGAAAACAAACAATATAGCAAAATAATAAATAAAATTGAATAAAATAAATCTGAAAATATGAAAATTGAAATATTACATGAAACTTACCAGAATTGTTTTTTTTGATGGCGATGACGTCGTCTCCGCTTGCTTGGTGGTGGGTCCTGGGTCCATCAATGGCCGGCGCTAAAATAGTAAAAGGAAATAGTATATTAAAAAGATGAATGAACGTAAAAAGAAGGAAGTGGAAAGAATTCCTGGAATGTGGATGTCAAGTGGCTGGAAGTGGTTATCTAAAGTGGAATTTAAATTATTAATTAGTAATGGTAGGCGTACACTAGATTTGATGTATGTTCTTACGTATTGAAGTTGCGCGATGGTTCATTTTTGTGACGATTGATGATCATCGTAAATAAATTGAAACAAATTAGTTTTATTGTGTAAATGAGATTTTTATTTTTATTATTTTTTTGAAACAAACAAAAACTTACATACTAACTAAAACTACAATAAAGGGTTCAAAGATTAGGGAAAATACAAAATACAGGTAAATAATGATGGACATAGAGAAAAAAAATGCTTACATTGTAATTCCTATATTAGATATCTGAAACGAACTCTAATTAAGGTAGTGAAATTGCCGACGGCAAATTGCATGACATTTGCTCGGCAATGAACAAACACAGCAAGAAAGAAAGCAATACTTGTAGTCAGGCTAAAAGCTAAGTTTGACAAGTGCATCGGCTAAAAATGGCTGAGTGCATGACGATGCATTTTTCGGACGAATGCTTCGAGAACAATCAAGCTGAGGTTAGAGTGAGGTTTTATGTAAATGAAGAGGACATTTGAAGTTCAACCGTGTCAGCATAAGCTGGTGTTAAAAACATTTTTATAGATAAATTTTTTTTTTTAAAAGTGTACAGTAGAGTGCGGTATAAATATAATTATATATATATATATACGAGGATTCATAGACTAGAAGTCAAAGCCGTGGATTTAATTTTTTTGTGCAAAATTTTGTGATTTTTTTATGAAAGGGTGAGTGTTTTTTTTTTTGCATTTGTTTTTTTTGTGAAAAATAATTTCTGTGCGCAAGTAAATACGAAGGTACTAATGCCCTACGTTTTTTGTTACTTTTACTACGCTCCAGGGTGATTTTGGCTGAAAAAAAAAATATACTGTGGAATCATCTGTGGCCATTGCCAGAACCGGCACAGCAAAAAAGGGTTGAGCATAAGCCCGTGATTCTCCGGGTGCCAAGTAAGAGAGTGCTAGTTGGAAGTAATAGGGATGTTAGGTATTCATAGACATTTTACGAATTTCAGCGGGAGCCGAAGAGGCGTCACCCCTTTCCTTCTTTTCTTTCCTTTTCCTTTTTTCTTGGGAGCCCGCAGACTTTTTTTTTGTAATCTTGCGGATCAACCTTTTCCGTAATCCTGCGGACATTTCCGCAACCGACTCATATCATTTTTTTGTTCCTTGCGGAATTTACGGTAAACCGCCCCGTAATCTCACGGAACTGTCCGTGACTGGCCCGAGTAAGCGGATACCGCTAAGACGAGAGCAGATAAGGAGCAAGAGTCCAGCCCGAAGTTACCGAGTTCCAGAACACCTTTTTTTTTTGTTAATTTTGTTGTCAATTGAGATATAAGTATATTGTGAACCTTTATTCAAGCGATGATAGACGAAATTTTATAATTTAGTGAATGTTAAGACCAAATTTTAAAATTCTTTTTTTGATAAAATCTAAGTGCCGCCGCCCAAAAGAGTTTGGAAAATCCTACACCGGCATTTTTGATAAGAATTCGCGGTGGGATTCTGTCCGGGTCTCAGTCGCGGGAAGCAAGATTTTGCCCCTTTTAGGTAGCTATAAATAGAGCTCTATATATAGGAAGGCAAAAGGGTTTAGCGTTTGGTTTTCTTTATAGCTAGCGTGAACTGCTACGCATAGCGCCTAGTTGCGAGACCGTGGGGAGGGTTTCCGCCGAAGAAAACCGGAGATTCTTCCAGGGTTTTTTTGTTTTTTTGCGCATGGTACGTGCACACTTTTGGTCATACAATTTTCGTTAATTTTTGATATTGAATGTTTTTTTGTTATAACTTTTGATCAATCTAAAGTTTTAAGAATCATTTTATATATCGTTTCTGCTTAAGAATAATCATCTATATGTCACATTTAAAATTATTATATATAACGGATATTTGTTTGAATTTTTTCGCTATCTTTTGGATAAAACTTTACGAGTAATGAATAAAGGTTGAGAAAATATCGATGTATGATTCATTGAAAACCAAAATCTTGTTGTATTCTTTCTGTGATCGGGCCGATAGCTCGATGGCGGAGTAGGAAGTATTCTAAGGGGGTGAGAAGGGTAAGCGAAGGAGAGTGACGATAAGTATGCAGCAAATGGATGTGATGGTGGGCTAAAGGAGTCCAATTAAGGGGAATCCGCTTCGTGAGCGGCCTACCGGATTCCACGGAGGGGTGGGAATTATAAGGCCAAGCTGAAGCGTCATCATCAGCATCGAGTGTGGTGAATCAAATTAAGTGGTGGTATCGCATTTTTTTTTGTATAATAGCTTTCAGGCATGATCTATGTTTTTGAAAAAGGAGTAGTTCGTCTGTGAGGGCAAGATCCCCCCCCACCAACCGGCGAGTCATAGCCGAGCCGAACAAGCATGCCGCGACCCTCACAGCGAACATCGTGCGTCTTTTCTCTTCTTCTCCCTATGTCGTGTTTCTTTCTTTTCAGGTTTCTTCACCTTATTCCTTCTTCTTTTTCTTTCTTCTTTCCGGTCACCGATCCTCCTCTCTATTTCACCTTCGCCCTACTTCTTTCCTGTCAACCTTTTCCCTTTCCTTCTTTTTAGTTCCGGCATAAGAAGAGGTGCTGTCATCACTACACCCGACTGACAGCGAGAAGAGGCAGCACGGCGGCCAGCCCATCGTCATCTGGCACTGAGCCGCGTTGAAGACACCGTCATCCGTCTAAATGTCATATGCATTCCAGATGACGCCGAACGTCTTCTACCGATCTTTAATACTACTTATACTTTTAATTATTAAAATATATATTCTTCTTCTTTTTCAAATGGCGCCCAACGTGGGGCCCGACGTGTTGTCCCATTCGTGTTGTCCCAACGTGTTGTCCCAACGTTGTTGTCCCAACGTGTTGTCCCAAGTGTTTTCCTTCAATGTTCCGACCTTGGCGTTAAATACATCAAATCGAGGCGTAAGTCTTAATAACGATTGCTCATTAGAAAGCGTTTTAATTGCGACGTGTTGATTTTGGCGTATGAGGCGAAAACGGTCGAAACATCTAGTTGTCTTGTCATTTGCGTTCCTTCGATTTTAGGTTTTCATGTCTTCAAAGGTAGAGTTTTTACATAACCTTTGAATCGCGGTTAACAGGTCGGAGTTTAAAGAAGCCGCAATTGGCGTTCTCAGTTCAAGTCGTCTTTGCTGGCGGGATCGAACCAAAGCGTAAGTCTTTGTTAAGATAGCTCTTTAGAAAGCTTTTCAAATCGCGACGCTGTGTTTCGACCTCGACAGCAAGAACAATTCGAAATTGTCTTCGTGTCGTTTCAATGTTTTTTTTTTGTTTGTTCACCACACTCAGAGTAAAACAATTTCTCCTGGAACACCATCATAATTCTGTATATGAGTCATACAATTTCGTCAATACAATTCAGAGCAAGTCACTTCCCTAGCTACCCCAAACACCCCCGAATTACCAATACAAAATACAACAACAGTAATTCAAGATTTCAAGCAACGTTTATATGTTTTATACATGGTTTTTTTTGAAAGAATTTTTTTTTAGAGTTTTTCGTTAGAATTTTTTTTTTGGAGTTTTTGCAATTTGCTAGCGAATAATACGATTTCGTCAGTTGTTTTTTTTTGTCAAGTTTCAGTTTTAGTTCAGTTCTAGTTTAGTTAATTATTTTCTTTATATTTTAGCTTTAGTCAATTAGGTGGTTGGTAGTAATAAGTTTTAGGTCATAAGTCAAAAGAAAAAACACAAAAAAATCAAAAAAAAAAAATATATAGCATTAGGTTTAGATATTAGTTTTTGTAATTTTTTTGGTTGGTTAGTCAGTTTTGATGGTCAACAGTTGTTATAGATAGATTTTTTTGTCTTTTTTAGATTTTAGGATTTTTAGTTCATAATTCATTTTCTTAATCAATTTAGTTTTTTTTTCTTGTTATTTATTATTTATTTTTATTTTGTCAATTTGTGAAACTTTACATAATTTCATCAAAGTTTCATACATATTTTTTTTTCTTTTTCGTCAAAGTTTTCATTTTTTTTATTTTTTTCAGTACATTAGTCTTAGTTTTTGTTCTTTTTTTCTTATCAATCTTATTTATTTTCATCCGTCAAAATTTCATTTTCTTTTATTTATTTATTTTTCAAATTTCGTTATCAGAATTATATATTTTGTCATCGAAATTTTATAATTCATCATCAAAATTTAATATTTCCTTATTTATTTATTCAAATTTCCTTATCAAATTTCATTTTTCGTCATCAAAATTTCATATTATTGATTTCGTCAAATTTCATATTTCAACATCAACGTTTTATTTTATTTTGTTTCGTCAAATTCCATATTTCAACGTCAACATTTTATTTTATTTATTTTGTCAAATTTCATATTCCGTCAACAAAATTCCATATTCATAGTCAAATTTCCAATTTCGTAAGCAAAATACATTTTTCTTAGTCAAAGTTAGTTCCATTAAAGTTTAATTTCAAATCTCGTTCAGTACGTTCATTAATCGGTCAATCAGTTACATACATAGTTTGTTATTTATTTTTGTTGGTCTATTCAAGAATCAACTAGTTTTTATCCCAATTAGTACAATTTTTGATAACCTAAACAGTCTAGTCATAGTGAAAATTTTTTTTGTGAGATAGGTTATGAGTAATAAGTCTCAAAGCAAAGAACCCAACACTCCACGCAAAGATAAAGTTTTCCACAGACCAGTCACCCGTAGTCAACTCAACTTAGTGGGAAATACCGAGAAAATGCCCACAGTACATTCACCCCCACGCGGATCTGATGATCCACCGACCATGCAAGCGCCACCACCAGCAAGTAAGCCGAGTAGCACAAAGAATCAGGTCGTGGGTGAGACTACGATGACAGAACCGCCTACGCAGCCTTCATCGCACGGCACAAGCGGGTCCGACGAAGCCGTAGAAACAGTTTCAACACCTCCTTACAGCACTATAACGTCTGCAGATGAGAGAAGTCATACTAGGGACCCTAGACTACTAGTTGACGCTCAAGGAGACCGCGCTGTCGGCGTTAGCCCAATGAAGGATTTTCCAGCGAACCCTCAGCGAGGTGAAGCAGCGGCGGAACAGGCGATTCCAAATCAGAATAACCAAGTACAAGAAGTTACCGCGAGCAGTGTATCAGCTGAGTTAAGGACACTCATTAACTTAGCCGTAGTGAACGCTTATGAGACATACACCGGTTCAATAAGTGGAAATGTTTCCGAATCCGTCAGAAGCGAAGTTGAGCGGGGATTCCTAGAATTCATGAAAGAAATCAACTACGCTACGCGACCAATTCCACCACTCGAGGAGAGGGTTCGTCCACCGAAGGTTACTCGGACATCAGCTCCCAGAGTTACACCAGAGATGCCATTAGCAGCAGCAAACCAATTTCCTACGAGAAACATACCACAATTGCCGTCGATCAACCAACAACGAGCGATTCCTGAACATCGTCAAGCACCAACAAACCTTTTTTCGAACGGACATGGACCGCTACCGAACCATTCTGGTCGAGGTTTTCAGGAGCCACCGCACTTTGAGAGAAACCAGCCTTACGGAAATGACAACAACAGCCACAGGATGCCATATCCACCGGATGGTTACTATCCCGTAGAAAACAGGTATCCAGAACCACCATTTACGACACCACCCTCTTATCATACTAGAGCAGCAAGACCGCCGATACGCATCGATAAGTGGGGAATACTGTTCGAAGGTAAACCAGATCGACTAACTGTTGAAGATTTCATCTTTCGAGTCGAAGTGCTTCAACGACAGCATGGATGTTCTTGGGCGGAGATCCTGAGAGACTTCCACTTATTACTGTCAGGAGCAGCCTACGAATGGTACTGGCAGTATCAACGAACTAGCTATCGTCCAGACTGGCCAGGACTTAGAGACGCCTTAATGCGTCAGTTCAGAAACATTAAATCAGATTTAGAGATAATGCGAGACATTATGGACCGACGTCAAGGAGCCTGGGAGCCTATCGATACCTATTTTGCGGCCATATACAAATTGAAAAGTCAGCTCGGGATTCAGATCTCCGAGGAAGAATTAGTCCGAATTTTAAAGCGAAATTTGAACGACCGCATCGGAAAATTGGTATACCCTCAAGCGCTCTTCAATCTCGACCAACTGAGAAGAGCATGTAAGGATGCTGAGTTCGCTTTTCCCCCGAGAGGAGGAGAACGGGAGCGTGAAGTCACTAGGCCGGTTAGGCAACCAAACCGTTTCGCAGCGAACGAACTGGCATTCGAAAGTCCAGAGTACGAAGAAGACCACGTCGACGCTTTTCAACAAGCTAACAGCAGACCTCGTACGTCCCGAAATAACAACGAGCCGAGACAGTTGAAATGTTGGAATTGTCACGAAGTAGGACACAGTTACGTAGATTGTCCGTCTCCAAGTCATAGAATCTATTGTTTTGGATGTGGTAAAGAAGACGTCATCAAACCCAATTGTCCGCAGTGCCGAACGGGAAACTCCAGATCGAACGCGAGAAGTCTGGGGGAGTCGCGTTCGACACAGACACCCCACGAACCACCTCGATCGTCATAGACGCTCAAACACAAAATATTCAAAACAATAAACCAATTACCATATTACAAAGAAATAATTCAAATAATAAGTTAAATGATAAGTCGAAAAATAGTAGTATAAGTAAACTTCAATTCATTCCTTTACATATCCGTCTCAAAGAATATAAAGAAACAAGAGAACGAATCTTCAATAATAAATTAAGCGCGATATCAAGTCGAATTTTGAAAACGCGTCAAAGATACCGTCTGAGAAAGAATACAAGAACTTGCATATCAGCGACAACGGTTTTTACCAGTTCAGATCCTCGCCCTTATGCAAAAATAAAAATAGGTCATAAAGAGTTATATGGTTTATTAGATAGCGGAGCGAGTATTAGTATACTGGGAAAAAACTGTTCGAAATTCGTGAAAGATATAGGATTAAAAGTTATGCCATATAAATCGGGAGTTAAAACTGCCGATGGTAAAAACCAACAAATAATAGGAAAAATAAAATGTAAATTACAGTATAATGGTGTAGAAGATGAAATTTTATTTTATTTAGTTCCAGGCCTTGACCAAGAATGTTATCTGGGAGTCGACTTTTGGAGAACTTTTCGTGTAGCTCCAAACATAATTAGTTCCATTACGGAGACTGAAAATACTCCGCATCCCAATGCACATGTTTTGTCTTCCGAACAACAGTCTCGATTAGAAGCCGTCAAGATGAGGTTCTTAGACTATGAACGTCATGGCCTTGGAAAGACTTCGTTAATGAGTCATGTTATTGACACCGGCGACGCGATCCCGGTAAAGCAACGTCACTACCCGGTTTCTCCAGCGGTACAAGCTTTACTATATGAAGAACTAGATAGAATGCTTAAAATAGGAGTAATCGAGGAAAGTGAGAGCCCGTGGTGCTCACCGGTAGTCTTAATTAAGAAAGCAGGAGAAAATGGTGTTATAAAATATAGATTTTGTTTAGATTCGCGCAGAGTTAATGCCGTTACGAAAAAAGATGCAAATCCACTGCCTCACATAGAGGGTCTACTTAGTCGCTTGCCCGACACATATTATATAAGCAGCATTGACTTAAAGGAAGCCTTCTGGCAAATACCGCTGGAGGAAGCCAGTAGGGAAAAGACAGCGTTTGCGGTGCCAGGGAGACCCTTGTACCAGTTCACCGTCATGCCCTTTGGGTTGTGTAACGCGGCTCAAAGGTTATGTCGGTTAATGGACAAGGTAATCCCTGCACGATTACGGGATCGCGTCTTCGTATACCTAGACGATCTGTTGATAATCGCTCCAGATTTTGATTCTCACCTAATGTTGTTAGATGAAGTAGCCACCTGTCTAAGGCAGGCGAATCTCACCATCAACGTTAAAAAGTCTAGGTTTTGTTTCAAGGAACTGAAATACCTAGGTTTTATCGTTGGTGGTGGGAAATTAAAAACAGATCCCGAAAAGGTAGAAGCAGTAGCAAATTTCCCTATACCGAAAAATCCCAGGCAAGTTCGGAGATTTTTAGGCCTAGCGGGATGGTATAGGCGATTTGTGAAAGATTTTTCCACCTTAACAGCGCCTTTGACGGATACTTTAAAGAAATCAAAAACGAAATTCGTAATGACTGAAGAAGCCTGTGCAGCATTCGAAGCACTTAAAAGAACGTTAACTTCAGCTCCTGTGCTAACACACCCCGATTTCAAGAAACCATTTTTCATCCAGTGCGATGCGTCCGATTCTGGAATAGGTGCAGTTCTGTTCCAGAAAAATGATGATGAAAGCGAACTGCCAATATCATTCTTCTCGCAAAAGCTGAACTCTTATCAAAAGAACTACAGTGTAACCGAGAAAGAGTGCATGGCAGCAGTGATGGCGGTAAAACGATTCAGACCCTATGTTGAAGGTATGAACTTCACGATCATAACCGATCACTCTAGCCTGAAGTGGCTTATGACCATGAAGGATCTAAGTGGTCGTCTCGCTAGGTGGAGCCTAGAACTCCAATCATATGCCTTCAACATAGAGCACCGCAAAGGATCGCTAAACGTTGTGCCAGACACGCTTTCTCGGGCACACTTAGATGTAGTTTCTTTGGAGCAAGTAAGTCCGTTGATAGACTTAGATTCCGAAGAGTTTAAGTCTTATGAGTATGTTGAACTCATTAAAACAATTCAACTTCGACAAGACGAACTTCCAGACTTAAAAATCGTAGATGGTTTTATTTACAAACGCAGCTTTCCAACAAATAGTGATGTCCTAAATGAACATGAATGGTGTCTGTGGATTCCTTCAAATCTAACACAAGAATTAATTGAAAAAGCTCATGATCCACCACGATCATCACACGGTGGCATAGCCAAAACGTTACACCGAATACGACAATTTTTCTATTGGCCAAACATGACCATTCAAGTTCGTCAGTATATATCTAATTGTAAAACATGTAAAGAGTCGAAAGCGTCCAATGTAGTGTCACGTCCACCAATTACCAGTAATTACTATACCGATAGACCATTCCAAAAACTATACATAGATTTTATAGGTCCGTATCCGCGTTCCAAAAATGGTAATGCTTATGTATTTGTTGTCCTCGACCACTTGACCAAATTTGTGTTCTTGAAACCTTTGCGTGCAGCAAAAGCTTCAAGTGTCGTCCGTTTCTTGCGAGATGAATTGTTTAACACTTTTGGCGTACCGCAGCTAATACACTCAGATAACGGTAAACAATTCCTTTCCAAAGAATTTCAAAATCTCTTGTCCACTTACGGCATAAGGCATTTCAAGACAGCCAATTATGCACCGCAATCCAACGCCTCAGAGCGAGTGAATAGAACCTTGCTGTCAGCCATTCGTTCCTATCTGCAAACTGATCAGCGCGATTGGGATAAACATCTAAGCGAGATAGCGGCGGCCCTAAGAAGTTCTGTTCACTCAGCTACTGGCACAACACCGTACTACGCCTTGTTCGGTATGAACATGATGATGCATGGCACCAGCTATGAACTCGCGAACAAGTTGAGTAACTTAGCCGATGGAGAAGTGTCGACACTACCCAGGCAAGCCAGATTGCAAATCATCCGCAATAGATTAAAAGAAAACATCTTGAAAGGAAATGAAAGAACCGCAAAAATTTATAACTTCCGTTCCAGAAACGTAAAGTATCTTCCTGGTCAAGAAGTCTTCAAACGAAATTTTATCCTCAGTGATTCGTCAAAACTATTGTCAGCCAAGTTATGTCCAAAATTTATTAAGTGTCGTGTAGTCAAAGCTGTAGGTAAAAACCTTTACGAACTAGAAAATCTAGCTGGTAAAAGCATCGGTATCTTTCATGCGAAAGATATGAAACAATAAATTTGTCCTTTTGTTGCATATCCATGTTTAATTCTCTTCAGCCCATAGCCAATTCTAGTCAGTAAAAAGATATTAAGCCTACTAAAAGAACTTTACACGATTCTAGTCAAACCAGTCAGTAATCATATTAAATATTATATAGCTTAAAGCAATGTGCAATAAACACCATGTGTTGCAAAATAATTATTTAATGTCTGTGATAACGACAATGCATACCCAGACTGATGTCCATAAGTACCTGTACTCATCGACAAACAATATCCACCACCGTACCTGATTAGCTTTAAGTTTAGCGTTAAGTTAGATTTAAGTGCTAACCTGTGATACGAGATAAGATATTTCATAAAGACTGACTAGGATATTAAGCATTAACTGTGATATGAAAACAAAAATATTTCATAAAGACTGACTAGGATAAGAAGCATTAACTGTGATATAAAAACAAAAAAAAATTTAAAAGACTGACTAGAATAATAAGCATCATCTGTGATAGGTTAACATAATATTCATAAGGCTGAATAGAATGGTAGAAATCCCAATCAATGAATTATATATAGGAAAACCCGTTAGGTATTTGAGTTACTATATGACCACAAAACCCCGTTTATAAACGAACAAATTCAAGAAAACGATTACAAAAACTCAAAATCACTTTATGTAGAGTATCAACTCAATCAAATCGTGCAATCACACGTTTAAAATTTATTAAAGCTGTGATATGGTCCAGGCATCCGTACCCTTTGACCAATGCTCGATCTGTGATATTTTTTTTGGTAGTTTTAATTAGTTATAAGTTCCCATCTGTGATATTTTAACTTTGAGTCTGTCCAACTTTTGTTTTTGTTAAAATTATTTATAATAGTTTTATAATTCCACTCGAAAGAGAAAAAAATAAAACAACTGCCTACAGTGTTCCAAACCATAGGTATACCGCTTCGGCATGCTATACAACCGGCAGCACTACCTATCAATGCAACTCTTAATCAACCCATTCGATTAAAACCAGCACACTTCAATAAAACCAGATTAAAACCAAAACCCTTCAACAAAAACAAAGACTATATCAACCCACAATAGCCGCCCACAAGTATAAAAACGCTCTTATATAAGTAAAATCGCTCATTTAATCGTAATACAAAACGAAGGATTTAAACCCCGTAGAATTCGTTTCAGATTTCGTTAACGGAAATTCCGTCATTAAAATTATAAACACAGGAAAATTTTTTTTTAGCAAAAAGAGTACATATGATTCATAATAATATATTCATACTAAATAATCTTAAAACTATTCGTACCTGGATCTACGATGACGATGATGATGACAATAAAACCGACGAAAACACACAAAATCTTCTAATTTTTCCCAGCTTCAGAGTCTTATTGGTTCTTGATTGAAAGTGGTTGTTCACATGTTCTTGCGATTCATGATTATTTTAATTATATTTTATCCAGAAAAAAAAAAAAAAACGATAAATTAAACAGTTCTCACAAAAATTCCCGACTAATTTATGGTGAAATCCTTCATTTTTTTGAGTAACAAGAAACACCATGGCGAAATATTTTTTTTTGTCGTATCTCGTTTTTCACTTTAGCATTTACACTTTTTCGATTGTTTCACTATAGTGTACGGCTCTTTAATCGTTCCCTTTTGGGACAAGAAAATTGGCAAAAGTTGTCCACGAGTGAGGGGAAAAGAAAAAAACACTGCACTGTCGTCAAAAGTTTACAATTCGATTTCATTTCTTCTAACGACTTAAATTTTGTAATTCTATTACATTATGTAATGATTTTCACTTTCTTGGAGTAATCAATCACTTCAAATAGGAGTATAGGAGTTAAGCACTTAAATGTATGTTTTTTAAATAAAATTTATATGACGGAAAAATAGGGATTTTGTTTCAGCATAATGATTCTGCAATGATGTTGCTGATAATGAGATCGATGACCACGACGGTAAGGGATGTAGTAAATGGATTCCTGTTGATCGCATTATGAATAAAATTTTGTTTGCTGCACATACTGATGAGGAGCTGCATTATTGGAGTTGACCAGAAGCAGAATTACAAACTGTAAAGAAAAGAAATTAAATAAATAATTAGTCCATTCAGAAGGGAATAAAATTTCAAAAAAAAAAAAAAAAAAAAAAAATAATACATACCTGCATTGGTAAGGTTATAAGTAATTATGAATGGCCCGGCTTTGGGATGTGGGTTCTTCCCCACAGGCACATAATAATTCATCGGCAGCAGTCATCGTCACTGTGCCTCAACATGCCCTCGTCTCAGCGCCGATGTTTTGTTACGGCTGCCTCGTTGGCTAAAGGACTGAGCGCTGACGTGCGGCAGCAGAGCGCGTCGCAGGCGCAGAAGTTGTACCTGAAAGAGAAAAATAGAATTGATTAAAAATTATCAATGAAGCAAAGAAAAATACTTACGATGCTTGATGCTCGCTGCCGAGCTGAAGTCGATCATATCCCCTTGACGCATGTTGTGTCGGCAGCTGAGGCGTCGCTGGCGCTAAAATGAGAAGCTGAAAATAAAGATAATAAATGTTATTTTTGTAATCTGAAATCGGATGGCACAAATAATAAAGGATTAGGTAGATACTTACCGATATTTTTCTTGCTGCCATGCGAGAGATCACCGCCGCCATCACCACCGTCCTCATCTTCACTGCTGGTCATTATCAGCAGGGAGAGGTACATAATCTGAAAGGAAAACAAACAATATAGCAAAATAATAAATAAAATTGAATAAAATAAATCTGAAAATATGAAAATTGAAATATTACATGAAACTTACCAGAATTGTTTTTTTTGATGGCGATGACGTCGTCTCCGCTTGCTTGGTGGTGGGTCCTGGGTCCATCAATGGCCGGCGCTAAAATAGTAAAAGGAAATAGTATATTAAAAAGATGAATGAACGTAAAAAGAAGGAAGTGGAAAGAATTCCTGGAATGTGGATGTCAAGTGGCTGGAAGTGGTTATCTAAAGTGGAATTTAAATTATTAATTAGTAATGGTAGGCGTACACTAGATTTGATGTATGTTCTTACGTATTGAAGTTGCGCGATGGTTCATTTTTGTGACGATTGATGATCATCGTAAATAAATTGAAACAAATTAGTTTTATTGTGTAAATGAGATTTTTATTTTTATTATTTTTTTGAAACAAACAAAAACTTACATACTAACTAAAACTACAATAAAGGGTTCAAAGATTAGGGAAAATACAAAATACAGGTAAATAATGATGGACATAGAGAAAAAAAATGCTTACATTGTAATTCCTATATTAGATATCTGAAACGAACTCTAATTAAGGTAGTGAAATTGCCGACGGCAAATTGCATGACATTTGCTCGGCAATGAACAAACACAGCAAGAAAGAAAGCAATACTTGTAGTCAGGCTAAAAGCTAAGTTTGACAAGTGCATCGGCTAAAAATGGCTGAGTGCATGACGATGCATTTTTCGGACGAATGCTTCGAGAACAATCAAGCTGAGGTTAGAGTGAGGTTTTATGTAAATGAAGAGGACATTTGAAGTTCAACCGTGTCAGCATAAGCTGGTGTTAAAAACATTTTTATAGATAAATTTTTTTTTTTAAAAGTGTACAGTAGAGTGCGGTATAAATATAATTATATATATATATATACGAGGATTCATAGACTAGAAGTCAAAGCCGTGGATTTAATTTTTTTGTGCAAAATTTTGTGATTTTTTTATGAAAGGGTGAGTGTTTTTTTTTTTGCATTTGTTTTTTTTGTGAAAAATAATTTCTGTGCGCAAGTAAATACGAAGGTACTAATGCCCTACGTTTTTTGTTACTTTTACTACGCTCCAGGGTGATTTTGGCTGAAAAAAAAAATATACTGTGGAATCATCTGTGGCCATTGCCAGAACCGGCACAGCAAAAAAGGGTTGAGCATAAGCCCGTGATTCTCCGGGTGCCAAGTAAGAGAGTGCTAGTTGGAAGTAATAGGGATGTTAGGTATTCATAGACATTTTACGAATTTCAGCGGGAGCCGAAGAGGCGTCACCCCTTTCCTTCTTTTCTTTCCTTTTCCTTTTTTCTTGGGAGCCCGCAGACTTTTTTTTTGTAATCTTGCGGATCAACCTTTTCCGTAATCCTGCGGACATTTCCGCAACCGACTCATATCATTTTTTTGTTCCTTGCGGAATTTACGGTAAACCGCCCCGTAATCTCACGGAACTGTCCGTGACTGGCCCGAGTAAGCGGATACCGCTAAGACGAGAGCAGATAAGGAGCAAGAGTCCAGCCCGAAGTTACCGAGTTCCAGAACACCTTTTTTTTTTGTTAATTTTGTTGTCAATTGAGATATAAGTATATTGTGAACCTTTATTCAAGCGATGATAGACGAAATTTTATAATTTAGTGAATGTTAAGACCAAATTTTAAAATTCTTTTTTTGATAAAATCTAAGTGCCGCCGCCCAAAAGAGTTTGGAAAATCCTACACCGGCATTTTTGATAAGAATTCGCGGTGGGATTCTGTCCGGGTCTCAGTCGCGGGAAGCAAGATTTTGCCCCTTTTAGGTAGCTATAAATAGAGCTCTATATATAGGAAGGCAAAAGGGTTTAGCGTTTGGTTTTCTTTATAGCTAGCGTGAACTGCTACGCATAGCGCCTAGTTGCGAGACCGTGGGGAGGGTTTCCGCCGAAGAAAACCGGAGATTCTTCCAGGGTTTTTTTGTTTTTTTGCGCATGGTACGTGCACACTTTTGGTCATACAATTTTCGTTAATTTTTGATATTGAATGTTTTTTTGTTATAACTTTTGATCAATCTAAAGTTTTAAGAATCATTTTATATATCGTTTCTGCTTAAGAATAATCATCTATATGTCACATTTAAAATTATTATATATAACGGATATTTGTTTGAATTTTTTCGCTATCTTTTGGATAAAACTTTACGAGTAATGAATAAAGGTTGAGAAAATATCGATGTATGATTCATTGAAAACCAAAATCTTGTTGTATTCTTTCTGTGATCGGGCCGATAGCTCGATGGCGGAGTAGGAAGTATTCTAAGGGGGTGAGAAGGGTAAGCGAAGGAGAGTGACGATAAGTATGCAGCAAATGGATGTGATGGTGGGCTAAAGGAGTCCAATTAAGGGGAATCCGCTTCGTGAGCGGCCTACCGGATTCCACGGAGGGGTGGGAATTATAAGGCCAAGCTGAAGCGTCATCATCAGCATCGAGTGTGGTGAATCAAATTAAGTGGTGGTATCGCATTTTTTTTTGTATAATAGCTTTCAGGCATGATCTATGTTTTTGAAAAAGGAGTAGTTCGTCTGTGAGGGCAAGATCCCCCCCCACCAACCGGCGAGTCATAGCCGAGCCGAACAAGCATGCCGCGACCCTCACAGCGAACATCGTGCGTCTTTTCTCTTCTTCTCCCTATGTCGTGTTTCTTTCTTTTCAGGTTTCTTCACCTTATTCCTTCTTCTTTTTCTTTCTTCTTTCCGGTCACCGATCCTCCTCTCTATTTCACCTTCGCCCTACTTCTTTCCTGTCAACCTTTTCCCTTTCCTTCTTTTTAGTTCCGGCATAAGAAGAGGTGCTGTCATCACTACACCCGACTGACAGCGAGAAGAGGCAGCACGGCGGCCAGCCCATCGTCATCTGGCACTGAGCCGCGTTGAAGACACCGTCATCCGTCTAAATGTCATATGCATTCCAGATGACGCCGAACGTCTTCTACCGATCTTTAATACTACTTATACTTTTAATTATTAAAATATATATTCTTCTTCTTTTTCATACTTAAAAATACAAGTTTTAGATGTAGCTTTTTTTTTTCTTCTTAATCTTTGTGGATTTTTGTTTTTTTTTGTTTTTTTTTTTCTACAAATACATGAATATGATATAATAAAAGTATTAATTTTGAGTTTCATTAATAAGTTCTTATTAAAAAATTAATATAAAACTTAAATTTAAAAGTTCTTTTATTCAGTAAAAAAAATGATATCACTGTTCAAAAGTGCCCCTTCTAAGAACCTATATTGGCTGGAGATAAAAATTCAATATAAATATTTCGTTAAATGGACCAAATATTTTTTCTAAATTGAACGTCAATACCACTGTTCCATGTGAGTAAAATATCAGGCCAATTGCTCGAATATTTTAGGTTTTATCAGTCTGGAAAGCAAAAAGTGTTCAAATGTGCCCCACTCTCCCTTACGATTAGTTTCTTAAAATAATTTGTTTATGTAAAAATGTTACTTTTCATTTTCGTGGGAAAGATCAGAAATAATATTCACTAGAACAAAGTCCACTTCCATTTTTGTGTACTCACAATTATTCACAAATCTTGAAAATTTTCTTACAAAATATACTGAACTTCAATCCAAGAAACTTTACAAATTTATGAGTTGTGACCTGCTCTGAAGAAGATCACAGTTTCGATTGTTTTTGTGACTCTCACAAGTTGTGACTGAGCGGCAGAATTCGAAAAAGTCACAAAATCAATTTCGCCTCTTCTTGTGAGTTGTGACTTGTGAGGTATCACTAACTTTGGGGAGAATCGGGCTGTAAGTCTCGAAAATTATCTGGTCTTAGCTAACTCTGTATAGACTTAAGTAGTTGTAAAGCGCTTAGTCCCGATGTGGTTTTTTTCTACAATTCCTTATGGAGTTGCAAAAAAAACACGCCTATTAATATCTTCATCCTGTGTTTTCAATTAATCGCTTTGTCAACCTATCACCCTTTGTTTTAAAAGCAACCACTTTTAAGCCGCCCATTAGCAACACATTGAAATGTTTGCTGTGTGCACCGATTTCTCGTGCGAGTCGGCCGGTTGATCGATGTGTGCACATTTAGGCCGGTATTCACCGAGCGCTCATAACTTAAGAAGCTCATAAACCTATTCACCAAGCAATATTAGTGAAGATCTACGAGCGCTCCTAAACGGCTCTTAACTTTACGAGGCTCTTAACTTGAAATTTCTGTGGGGTATTCGCCAACCACTCGCAAGTGTTTTTCGAAGTTCGAAAATGAGAGCCACTCTCTCTTGTTCAGGCATACCCTAACTGTGAAATGTTGTGGAATGTTGGTCTTGACAGCAAATGGATACTCTTCTACTTGGCATTGCTCACATGGATTCGAGTCAAATGCGTGCGTGGCACACGCAAAAGCGAACAAACTTCCGAAGAGAGCGCTCGTAAGTCGGTCGGGACCACTCCTAACTTTTAAGAGCGCTCGTAGATCTTCACTAATATTGCTTGGTGAATAGGTTTATGACCTTCTTAAGTTATGAGCGCTCGATGAATACCGTCCTTACAGTTGGTTTAAATTGCTTCTGAACACACCTAAAACAATGACAGTTCGTGCAAAAACCTAAGTAAACGGACCTTGTTTGACATAGGGAAGTATGCAAGAGGCATATGAAGTTAACGCGATGCTAAAAAGATAAAATAGATATTCGACGATTTTAGCTTTAGATTAGCAAAATCGTCTTTTTAATCTAGTACTATACTAAAATACATAGTTTTAACATCGTACTAATTCGGCTAAAATTATGCGCTAATAGTTTTTAAAATAATACCTATCCTTTTATATATTCATCATTATTAACTATTGTACAAAAAACAATCATCATATAGTTTCTTAAGTCGTTCAAAACTATTGACGAAGGGAAGGGTATTTGTGTATAGGGGACACGAGTCAGCCAAAAAAGCATAAAATTTTGTGTGTGGCCTTATATCTTCAATCCAGCTTGATGGATTTTTATAATTTTTTTTAATAAAAAGGGACTTTTTGTAGATTGTTCAGAAACAAAAAATTAAAATCCGTCCAGCCAAAGTTTTTATAGCCCTTTTTTTATAGCAACATGTGTTTTTTTTATAATGTTTTCGTTTCATTGGAATTTGTTCCAAAGAATAGGTAAATGTCTGTAAATATTTTTACTATGAATTTTCATTATAGAAAATCGTGTATAAAAAATAAGAATAGTAAATGGTGAAAAAAGTACATGTTCCAGTGAACTCCCTCACAGCCGGACACTCACGGCATTGGAAAAATTGTCATGCTTGAAAAACTCAAAAAAATCGCATTTTTTTAAATCTTTGTATTTTTTGTTTATCCTTCAAAAATATTGTAAATTAGACAACTGTTAGGGGCGGCTTGCCCTCTTTTGCTTGTATGTTTTGAAAGTTCAATCGCTTCAAAAAAAATATTATAAATTAGCCAATTGCTAGGGGCGGCTTACGTCCTTCTGCTTGAATGTTTTGAAAGTTCAATCGCTTCAAAAAAATATTATAAATTGGCCAATTGCTAGGGGCGGCGCGGCGCACAGTGGGCCCTCTCCATACACATCAGTGCTCAAAATACAGTTTTTAATTTTTGTCTTTAAAAAAAATAAAAATGCATAGGTAATTAATATACATATTATAACACATGTTATTTGTAAGTATTATCTTTCTTCTCCGTCTAATGGTCAAGTTACGGTACATTCAAGTTGACTCTTTGTCATTGATTTTCATTAGACATGCGCAAGTTTTAATTTTGTGCAGTTTTATTTTAATTTTAAAAGTTAACTTCGTTAAACAAAAAAAAATTAAAAATATGTTGTTTGTTCAAGAAGGCATGTAGATTGCAAATACATTTTTATTTTCGTTTGAAAGTTGTTACTTAGTGTATAAAATACATAAATAGATGAAGGTTTTACTCACGGGTAATGAAAATTTTTAAAATGATTTTTTTTTAACTGGCGCAGAGAACTTTTAAATCTAAGTATACAGCATGAAAGAAGAAATATTTGTTATTAAAAATCCGAAGACAGAAGTAAAAGTTAGGTGCGCTAGTTCGAAATATCACTGTTTGAGTTCGCGGTTCAATAAATAAATAATACAAATGCCGACAAAAAAATTTGGTAGTGGATGTTTAGCAAAAATATGAGTATGTGGGCTTAAAGGTATGTCTATCATGATATCAAATCCGAAAATTCCGGTAGGTTTTTTTCTCAGCCTTGGGTAGGGGGTAGGGGTGAAGTTAAAAACTATCTATTTGTCCTATCTTTGTTCCAGGAATATAACCACTTATATAAATATAAAATTTAAATATGCAAATAAATATGCAATTTGATGCTCTGTAATTAAACCTAAGCTTACATACCTGAAGTTTGACCATCCGACTGATAGAACTTAAAATATAAGCTTTTTAGTGAGTCATATCAAATTTTTTGTAAATTTTTTGCTTAATATATGATCGGTTTTCAGATACATGCGGAAAGATTTAGGTGTTTTTTCCTAGAAACAGCTCGACTTTACGTGAAGCTCTGTCCTTGGCATCCCATGACCACAAGTCTGCACCAAATCCTTATCAATGAAAGTGAAATAATGACTCATGCCCTACTTCCAATTAGCCAGTTAAGCGAAGAAGACCAGGAGGTGCGAAATAGAGATTTTCATATATCGGCAACATTTCAGCGGGAAGACATCACGAAAAAAAAGAGGGATTACATGTGGGATGTTATAAATAGGTTATTTATTTCTGCCAATCCCTTGATAACATCGCGCACAACGACAGTCATTCACCGAAAAATGTTTTATCCTGAAGTCATAAATATGTTACTCCAACAGCAATTGTTTTCTTAAAATAAATCTATCAATAACCTTGAAAATATTTACTATAGTCAGAACTATATTCATTATTAATAATATTTTCATTTTCAACAGCAGTTAGTATCTATTTATAACAGTTCTTAGCATTTTAAAGAAGATTTTGAATTTTGAGCACTGCTCAGTATGAAGGGGACCCACTGTGCGGCGCAAGCAGCAGTCTTCCCACCCCGGGGTGTAGCCCTTTTCTCATACAAATAATCATTACGAACGGATTTGGTGATAGCTTTTTAGGGATTCGTAAAAGTTTCCGATTACGATGGACTTTGGTTATAGGGCTGAATGACAATTCGATTTTTTTTCAATTTTGTTTTATTGAACATACTACTTACAATTTGGCTTACAACTAATAAGATACTACATAGGTATGTGTGAAAATTTACATTCGTTGGCTCATAGGGGGCCTAGCTATATACAGTGACTTAAGTTTAATTATTTTTATATAAAATTTACATGACGAAAAAATAAAATTTAAAAGGTCGGTTGACTGTATTGTCTTCAGGGTGCTCATTCCCGGTTGTCAGTGGTGATTGTTGTGGGTTGCGGGCAGGGATGGCGTTTTAGCCGCGGTGGGAGGCTGACCCAATGTCAGCGTAGAACGAGACTACGTCCTCGTTGTCCACGATTACGTTGTCATCCAGAGTTTCCATCACTCTGAGGTACCGGTTCGGGATGTCGTTGTTCTGTGGTCATCCTTCTCATAAGCTGATTCGGGTAGTCGATGATGTTTCCCATTAGTTTCTTCGTTGAAGGAACTAGATATTTGTCCAGTGGGATTAAATTCGCTTCTGTGTAGAGATGCTCGTTCCTGTAGTGCTTCTGTCGTTGACGGTCGAAGTAGAGTCCAGTGCAGATCCTCAGTATCTTCTTTTCGAATAGTTGAAGTTCCTATAGCTGTCTTTTAGATGGAGAACGATACTGGGAAGGAATAGCTGATCACTGGTCGCAGGAGCTGCTTGTAGATCAATATCTTTGTTGGTTGGCTAAAACCTGATCTTCTTTTCAGCAATGGGTGCAAGCGGCTGAAGGCCCAGCTGGCCTTTTTCATAACGTTTCTTGAGTGCAGGTTAAACCTTAGCAACTCGTTGAAGTGCACTCCCAGTTACTTGACATTTGGTGGATCCGTCAGCGAGTCTCAGGACCAGGGATCATAATGACAGCAGTTTTATATGTATGTAAATCTCTTTTTTCCTTATATTGGTCGATTTTAATTATTTTTTGTTCTTGCTTTGCTCTGCAACTTACTTACCCTAAAAAGCCATCTACCAATTAAAGTAAGAACTAATTTTTGGATCTTTATAAAAAGATCCAGATAGAGAACAGGATCCTAAATTGTTAGTGCACCAAATTCTCAAATCGTGTTATCAGTCGTCTTGACGATGTTCGGAGCTACCATTTGACCTTTTTTTGTAAGAAACCGGGAAGGATCGATGCTATGCCAACAATCCGGAAACGAAGCAAGCACTTAAGGCCAATATCATCGAAGCAATTCGTGAGCTACAGGCCAAAACCATCAACAAGGTCTTGGACATTGGAGGAACAAAATGCGCTACTGCGAAGCCAGCCGAGGCAGCCACTTGAACGACTTTGTCTTCCATAATTAATTGGAATGTTTGCTCTTCATAATAAAGACATAATACATGGAAAATATTTAATTTTGTTAATTTTATTGCATTTAAAAAGAAACTCGTATTTGGCCCACCCTTTATTGTGTTATTGAAGTTATTTTCCGGCTATGAAGCTGTGAATTAATTCATTTTTGGTAACTTCACATAATTTCCCTCCAGTCGTATAAAATAAAATGCACGACTGGATCGCACGAACTTGCTCTTATGTAAAAGTACTTTGGAATTTAAGATACATTTTATAAATATAAAACATGGATTTAATGAGATAATAATGTTCAAGTGCATAAAATTGATAAAAAAAAATTCAATTTTCCCTCTAGGGAATCACCGAAGATCCTTAACTACCGAGATTGAAAGAAATAGGTTCAGTGGTTTAGGCTGTAGTGAGAGGTACAGACATACAGACACACCGAAACATGTTTTTTGTGTACTAAATTTTTCTTAAAATTTTTTATAAAAAAAATTAATATGCAAATTGTTAGTATTTAATAACATAAATTTTAAAACGTAATTTAAAAATTTAATCCTGTATTGATTTTCAAGATATTGAATTTTCAAAAAAAAAAAAAATGTATAATTTTTTTAAAAATCCAAAAACTATTTTTTCGAAAAGAATTTTAGTTTATATTTTTTAAAATGCAAAGCAGCTCCCGCATAAAAATTTTGGTTAAAATCGTTAGGGTCGTTGGTGAGAAATTCGAAAATCAAAAAAACGGTTCTATGACAGGTACCCCTAATAACATTTCCCCCCAAATTTTTTTTCTGACCAAAATGTAGTCCCTGCCCATAATATCACACCTAATTTTTTTTATCAAAATCGTTAGAGCCGTTTTCGAGATAAATAAGATTATGCATTATGGGTGTATGGGGGGTACCGTTTGTTTTAGAGCTAACAAAAAATTTCAATTTCCCCTCTAGGGAATCACCGAAGACCCTTAAGTACCGAGTTTGAAGAAAATACCTCCAGTAGTTTAGGTTCTAGTTCGAGGTACAGACATACAGACAGACAGACATACAGACAGACAGACGGAATTGCCGGACCCACTTTTTTCGTCTTCGCTATCATCGTAATGTCAACTTTGATCAAAATCTCGAGTTCGATTTTTTTTCCAAATGCAGAACTTGCCCTATAGTACCTATATCGCAAGTAAAAAGTGCAACATGAGTTTTATTAAATATTTTAATTTCTTATTTGACGTCTGTGTCGAAATCAGTTGGATTATTTTTTGGTATACATATGTATGCATATAGTGAATTACATTTTCATTTCTTATTTTCAGTAATATTAAATGAAGCTTTTTGATTTGATTCCCTGCTTTACAATTAAATTAAATGTTGTTAAATAAAAAAAATATACAAATCATATACCATTTGAAGAGCGTATGGAACTACGTCCCTGACGAGCCAGTTTTTTTTTAAATAACCATTTACTGCTTCATATTGTCCTGAATTGAAATATTCACAAGGATTTGATGAGTTATTAATAAAAATTCAATAAGAAACAAACTATGTTAGTTGTATATTTCGTTAGTGGTGGCAGGAAAGGAAATAATTTTTATTAATGGTGCATACATAGATTTGTCTAGCGATGCTAAGCCGAGGCGCACTTCGAAGGCTGACAGTTCAGTGTTAGCAAAAATCGAGTACTACCAGAGAGATCAAGATTAACGTGAATAAATTGTTGAACATTATAATGTGGGGGACACAGTTAGAAAATGCTGTACAGTATGTGGTCGGAGTCATTGATTTAACTTTGTGATATCTTCTTCTATCAAATGCCGATATTTATTGTAATATTGAACGATATTTATTTATGTAAGAAATTTAATTAAAAAAAAACATTTTTTTTTAGGAAAACAGAAATGATTTGTGAGAGACCGCTTTCTTAAATAAGCTCGCCAGCACTCAATGTACCTCACCTGATTTACTTAAAAAAAAAAAACAGATTCCTTACTCGTTTGAGAAATGCTTACATTAAAAAAACAACAATGGAAAACTTACTTTTTAAAATGGAAATGTCATATCAAAAGACTCAGCTCATCACTAAAAAATTAAAAAAAAAAACGCTCAGAATTAGTTTCAAAATATTGATTCTTTTATTTATATTCAATCAAATTTCTTAAAAGAAGAAAAAGGTTAAATAAAAATACATCTTACATAAACTTATTAGCTAATAAATAAAACTTAACAAGATGTTTTGAAATCTCTCGGAAAAAAAGACTATTTCAAATTTTCATACATTTATTCTTAAAATAAAAAAATGTATTTAGAGAGGATGCACAACATTTAGGCATTGATAAAAACAATAGTTCTTACTCCCCCATAACTTAGAAGCAGTTCATTGAGCTGCCTTTATTTAAGAATATTAATTTGTTTTCCTGTTTAAATGTTATATTTCAAGATTTATTTATGAAACTATTTTAACTAAATAAAAAATAATTAAATAATACAAAAATAAAACAAAAATGAAATTTGTATAATTTTTTAGATGTGTATATTTTTTTTAAATTTTGTTTGAAGAATTAAATAAATCTTATTTAGATTGAAGTAGAGTACTTTAAAATGCTTCAATTAAAATGAATATATTTTAAATGTTAAATGAATAAAATATACGTTTAGAAAAGTTTTGTTGACTTATAATATAAAAAAAATGATAATTACTTCATGCAATTTAACTAAAACTTATAGCGGAAATGAAATTGCTGCACTCACGATTTTGGTTGTAGTTTTAAGATGTAGCTTTTATGTACTAATATTAAATAAAATGGTTAATCTTAGAATTGTACTATTAGTTTATGGTATTAAATTTGCGAGTATGCAGTTCTTGTTTATTGTTACCCATACTTCAATTTTTGTATTCGATTATGGATCTGGATGAGTGTGTCTGTTTATTTTTATTTTCGAGGAAGTTACCATTAAGCATAAGAATCGGCTAATTTTTGTGTGTGGAAATAATACATGACAAGAAAACTAATTATGAACTTTTAAGACAAAGAATGATTAGGCAGTCATCTTCAAGATATTTTTTTAAATTATTTCAAAAATTAAAGAAAATAAGCCAAGCTGATCGATTTTCTTGTTTCATATAATTTTTATTTTGTAACTGTTTTGTTATCATTACGGTGTTTTTAAAAAACAAAAGTTAATATCAGAATATGATGTTTTTAAAATTCAATTTTTTTTAAGCAAAGTTTCACTTGTTTAGGGACATACATACATACATACATATTTTTTTTAATAAAACGATACCTTGATCATTATTTAGGAAAACCCTTTTGCATCTGCATTTGCACAAAAAATAGCATTGACACTATTTTGGGACACTGCTTAGCAGGATTTGCAACATATGCGTTTGGAACTCTGCTCTTTGATACAATAAATATTTTATTTCAACTTTCTTATTTTTTCACTGGTCAATATCGTATTAAGCATAGGATATCTACAATCAATTAACACTGACAAATTTTGGATGAAAAAAGCGCAACTTAAGTGTACTAACATCATGTTTAAACAGTGTAGTTTTCTCATAAAAACCCTTTCAAATTCAAGCTAACTCTTAACCAGTGTTAAAACCTTTCTACAAATATCCCCCTCATATGCTTAATAAATTGGCTTATAAATTGATTACGAGGAAATAAGGAATGTACGGTTTACTTTTCGTTCCAATAAAACATTCAGTATAGACAGATCTGGTGTATGCAATTATTGTTTCCATTATTAATGGAAAGATGAAATAAAACTTTAAACAATCATAAATAGCGGATACTGGAAATCCATATTGGAGAATGCTTTCAATTTTGTAATTGCTTTGTTTGTTAATGAATTAATACAATGACTTGATCCACAACATGATGCACATCCAAAATGTGGATTTATTGATATGATCATCATTTACGCCTATTATTCAACGGGTACAATCAAAAAACTCTCTTTGATTGTTTATATAGGATGGGTCATCTGTAGGTTCCCCAATCCCCAATCGATCACCCGGAATCGGAATTCGTAACAAGTTTCCGATTACGATGGAATTCGTGATATATTGAAACGTTTATTTATAATTAAATGTATTATTTTTTCTCTTAATATTTAAATATTCAAATTTATATATAAAAGAATATGGATCATAAATAATTTACTAGTCGAAATTACTTCGAAAATCTCTTCATTAATTTTTATATTGTTAGCTATATGTCAATATATGAATTGTTTCGTAGGAAAAACGAGTCCTTCGAAAATTTCCCATGGCAAATTTTTTTTTCGAGTGGTATTTTATTACTAGGCAAGAGCCCGTATGACATTGGTGACTGGGCTGATCAATTTTTAAATGTACATATACGAGTACCAAGCTGATTTTCCATGTATGTACATAGTAAATATGTATATATTTCCTTCAACAAGCGCGATAAATTTAACAAACATTTTTAAACTGAGACCCAACCTTATTATAACAACTTACTTCCCAAATTATTATTTTCATTATTATGACATCCTTAAACAACAAGTTGTACAGAGTATAAATCTTATGGTTGGATTTTTTCAGAGCAAATAATCTATCCGTAAGTATCAAAACTTAATCCGGTCAGTTATTTCTTAATTTATTTTAACATTTATGTTAACTATTTGCTTCTCCTTGACTAATAGATATATAATAAAACCGATTCCAGACATATTTATATTTTATTTCTAATTTATAAATGACGATTTAGAATTTTTATAATTTTTATAATTTTTTTAATATTTTCATCAGTATGCCTGAAAAACTAGAATAATTGAAGAATATTTATCAGTTATTGTTCAACACAAAATTAATTAAGAAATTCTGAAAAATGCCTCAGAAATTCATGTTTATGTTTTCCGCTTTTGTCAAATAAGAATTTTAACTTCAATGAAAGCATATTTATCAACATTTTGTATGTGTACATTGTACATAGATATTTTTATTTAATTTTTTTTTTAATCCGTATAGCTCTCTTTACAAAAATTCTTTTAAACGTTTTTAAAACGTTTGGTTATATGCTAACACACTCGTTTATAAAATCTATTGTGTACAATTTAAAGTTATGTTTCATGTGGACGGATGGTTCTGAGTGCAGCTTAAGATAGTTCGATTTTGTATTTAGAAAATTTTATTCAAACTATAGCAAAATGTTTTTAAATAAACTAAGAACAATGCTAAATGATGTGTTTTAAAACACACAAGGATTCACAGGCATATTTTAACTTCTTTTCTAAATAATAAAAATGAACATTTGGTTTGCTGAAGAAGCAATGTGTTATGGTTTTTTGTTTAAATAAATTGATTTACAGGTTTTAAGACTTAGAAATGATCTTTTAATTAGAACGGTTTTAATGAATAACTACTGGACTCTGTTGAACACAAACACCGACCATTGGCGAGGATCCATCTCCGCCGTTGCCACTTACAGCTGAGCCAACATTACCTCCACCCCCACTATGAATTGGATTTCCACTATTTCGATCACTTATTATTGATGATGGTCCAGAACTGGTAGGTGGATTCATTCTAATCACTTTACCTTGATGATTGATAAGACTGCTAGGTGGGCTTGTGGTGTCAGTGAAACTTGATCCCATTCCAAATAAATGGTGACTGCTTCCGTATGAGAAACTTGTAGAACCAGATGATAAGTTACCAGTTGCTGAAGCTGAAATTACACTGGAATCGGTCATCATGAGATGGGATGTGGCCAAAGATTGCCCCAGATCATTTGGCAAGGATATTGGCGCGTAACTGTGGATTTGGGGCACTTGGGCTTTATTGTGTACCGAGGGTGTTGAAGATGAAGAAGATGAGGAAGAGGAGACCAAACTTGAACCTGGCATTGATCGATCAGTAGCTAAATGATCACATATCCGTTGATATTTAGATCTGTTGTTACTACTGGAGTTACTTCCTATAATCGTGGTGCTATTAACATGATGTAAATGTCCTTGGTTAGAGGAACTATATCGTGATGGCGGTAGCAGTGATGCTGGTGGTTGGTGTGGAGCAGGTGGATCACAATCCATTGCGTGTGGGTAACTGTTAACAGACGATGTTATTGGTTGGCAGGTAGTGCTATTTTGTGAGGTAGCTGATCCGGATGAACTTGAATTGCCTGATGATGGCGGCGATAACAGTGATTGCAAACCTTGTTGTGCTGCAAGCAGCGCCTGTTGTTGCTGTGACTGTGAATCGTATAATTTCATCATCGGAAACTGTACCATTGAACGTGGGGGCATTGAATTTGAAATTGAGTGTCCAGCGCTGCTGATATTGTTTGATTGATGAATACCAGATGATGCTGATGATGAAGATGAGGAGTGAGCACTTGGATGTAAAAGCAGACCTTTGAAATAAAACAAATAAAAACAAGATTTATAAAATCATATAATGTTGGTTTTAGCTATTTGGTTCATTCGTTATTATATTTTATTAAACTTACAACATAACTAAACTAGATGATATCCGCTTGGTCCATTAAAGAATGAATATAGTAAAGTAATCAATTATATATTAATTTTAAATAATGAAATGGAAATAGATAACATGTAAAAAAAAAATAATTTTGCAGTTTATAATGCCCCTGCACCTGTCTGTAAAATTTTGAGTTGGAAGGCATTTAAAAGAAGCATTCTCTTTATACCTTTTAACTAGTACTGGGGGCGTGTAAAATATATAAAAGAATTAATTTCTATAAAAATAGTATTAATGTGGTGTTTGTATGCATAGAGAAAAACAAAATCTTGAAGGTGACGTCTGTAGAATATGTCTGGAAATATACAAACTTTGAACGCTAGCCACTTAGAATAATTGTTTTTTATGAGTTGGTATAGTTGCAGTTAGTTATGCATTTAAAATTTAAGCAAATTTAATCGTATAAATATAAATTTAAAAACATAATATCGAAGTGCAATCAAATTCTGCTCTGTTAAATATTACGGGCCCAGAATTTTTAAAAGGATAATTAAAAAAAAACAGAATTTTTATAAAGGAACGTTTGCCACAAGCCATGGATTTTTTGGGAAATCAGGTTCGACGCAAATAAATCAGTTTTACATACTAAAAATTATAAACTTTTTAATTTATAACTTTTAAGGTTTTCGCGGTTTTATTGGAAATTTAAATATATAATATTTACAATAAAATAAAAACATAAAATAACTTTTTAATTTAATTTGTTTCATTCAAGTTATATCAGTAATTTAATTTAATAATCATATCATATTAATAAATTACTAAAGAATTTTCAAAAGAAAACTTTAGATTCTATGAAATTAAAAAATAAAATAAATTGTTTGCAGAAATGGAGGGGAGTTCCAATTTTTTTCCGATTGTGAACGGCTAATGAGTAGTACTTTTCATGACACGAAATACTCTTCGAGAAATTGTCAAGTCTTCGCAAGAGGTAGTACACCTCTGAAAAACTTGTTTGCAGCGGGTGAGAATCGAATACCCAAGACCCTCAACATGTCAGTACAACGCACTAACCATTATGCAAAGGGGTACTACTAGATTTTATAGATATTACCTACGTTAGCCTTATAGACTTTTTTTGAAGTAAAAAAACTCTTTACAGTCTTTTTCTGTTCTAATTAATAATATTTTTATTTAATAATTTGATATATTTTCGGTTTCTTTATTCGAACTGATATAAAAAAATAATATTCAGATTTTTTTCCGATATTTTATGCATTGATCTTTATAAATATTGATCTGAAGATGCTGTAAGATCAAAACGCGTTATCAATAAAACAAAAATTGATATCAACAGAACAAGATTTAAGGGTTTTAGCTTTCAAATTAGCTAAGGCACATATTTTTTTAGACTGCAAATATTAATGTAATTGGTATGTTGGTTTCTAATATTATGGCGGCGTAAAAGTTGGGGCCTAGAGTGCCACTTGACCTTAATTCGCCCCTGCAAAGGCCTTTACAAAACTCATCAACTTAGCAATACAACTTGGGCGAGCTTCGATTCATTGATCGTTTGTATGCTCATCAATGTTCGTGTGAGGTAATATTGAAACATTGAAGATAATCATAATAATTTTGGTTTTCTTCAATGATCACTAACAAGTATACGATTTGCGGTACGATGAATTCTCTCATTATTACTCGTATTAATATTCATTAATTCGCTTTTTTCATCAACGTTAGCTGACAACAAAAAAATATTGTTATAATGTAAAAAAAATAAACAAATTTTTTGTTCGTATAGGCCTTTATTGCGAGCGCTTTTCTTTTTGCTGATAGTCGATCATTGAAAATCAATTTTGGCATTAGTTCATTTTCAAAGTTTTCTTTATTTTGACAACATAACGAAAATGTTACAAAAACACAGCGCTAAAATATTCATAGTTTTGTAAATTCACAGAAATCCGTGCTGTAATGAAAGTAATATTGAAAACAAAAACTTAAAAACATAAATCGGATTTTTCGAAACAAAATTAAAAGTCAGGGCAATTTATTGTGTGCCAGAGAAAAGGGGACTGATTTCTCCAAATAGCGGGCTGAAGTTGCCGATTTCACTCGACGTCGAGGAGACAGAATGAAAAACGAAATTTTTCGCGTCATTTTTGTATGGGATTTTTGGTTTCGCATCGAAGCGTACTAGACGTTACTTAACGTTTTTGTAGAAAAAAAAGCAAGCATTACAAGAAAATATTCTATCAACTATTCCAGCCTTTGAAAAGGTTAGTTTATCATTTCAAAGTTTAGACCAGCTGCCAATTTTACTCTAACGTCGCACTTTTTTTTATGTATGTACATCTGTATCTGCTTTGTACATATATGTATGTGCAAACATCTATGTATTTCACTGAAATCTATTTAAATTTATTGTTTATATATATATATTGTTAGATAAAACTTCATTATGACTCGTGTTTTTAGAAGTTTCAAAGTTAAAAAAACTACTTTATGTTATGTTCTTCGTTATGCCAAATTTAAAATATTCATTCAAGAAAAACGCTTGACTATGTCAGGGCCTTCGAGAGAACCCTCTGGTCGGGGAAATTACGGTCCAACTCCAACTTAGTGCACTTAAAAATTGTTGCAAGGGACTTAGAACACATATTTCTTTAACAACTTAATTTCAACTAATGTCCAATTTTTGATGAAACAAATTTATTTAAAATTTCACAATTCCTTCGTCACTATTATTGTACATACTCTTCATCTCCATAAACTCGCTCAATTTTTTTAAAATTATATTAAAGTACTTAATACGGCAAACGATCAACTGCACGCAAATAAAGTTTTTACTTTGCATATTATTGAGAAGCTTTGCAGAATTTTAATTGCATTGTAAAACGTTTCACTTTTCAAAAAAAGTACTTGTCACTTTGCAGATTCTTGTAATTTCTTTTTTGCAAATTGACAAATGTTAAACTTAAAATATTGGATTCCTTATTTATCACTAGAAGAGTAGGGGAGATTATTGATTGACACAGATGAGTGGAAGTGATTAATAAAATCTTTCCTTCGGCTTTTTTTGGTCACTGTATTTTTGGCAATGAAACAACGAAGTTACATTTGCTTTCCCGACGTTTCGACAGGGGTTGCTGTCTTCTTCAGGGGAACTTTATTGAGACAAAAAATACAAATGTTACAATTTAATGTGTAATAACAATTAAAACAATAAAAAATACACTCACTATTTGTAAATTGTTAAGTTTTAAAATTATTATGATTATTAAATCATTAAAAGAAAATATGGCACTTCAAATGAAGTTAAGTCTAAAAAAGAAAAAACGAAAAAAACAACAAAGAAACTTTTGGAATGACATTTAGGAAGATGAGACGAAAGAATAATAGATAGAAGAGATGTTTTGTGTGTCTTGTTTTCTGTTCATGTTATTGTTATTGTTAATTATATGTAATGTTTCAAGAGTGTAACGTTTTGATACATGTTTCTCTGTCTGTAAAATTTTGACACCTTCAAAATCTGGAGAATGGCCGCTTTCGATGCTGTGGCTAGCCAGGGCTGTCTTTGCAAAAAGAAATAGGAAGTAATTAGCAAAAGCACCAAGATCAATCAAAATAAATTTCTCGAGATCCTTAACTTTTGTCTCATAGACAATAATTATCTTCAATTCAAAGATGATATTTACAAACAAATCTTTGGAATGCCCATGGGAAATCCTCTTTCACCCACCATTGCAGATCTAGTGTTAAATCACGTACTAGAGGAGTGTTTCAACAGAATGGATGAAAAACCAACGTTTGTCGCAAAATATGTTGACGACATATTTGCAGTTATGAATAAACGGAATATTGACAAAGTGCTGCTGATCCTCAACGGATTCCATCCGAAAATACAGTTCACTGTTGAAACGGAACAAAACAGCTCTATAGCGTTTCTCGACGTTAAAATCCATCACGAAAATGGACATCTGGTATTCGACTGGTACCAAAAAAATACAGCTTCGGGCAGATTAGTCAATTATCGTTCTAACCAAGCTAGACACATTATTATGAATACTGCTTCGAACCTCATAAGTAAAGTTTTTGCACTAAGTGATAAACGATTCCACCATGCAAACGAGAAAAAAGTTAAGAAAATTCTAAGTGACAATGGATATCCATCAGCAATAATCCGCGGTTTGGTTTCAAAGCATAAGCACAAAATTCCCCGTGAGACGAATGATGAGCCGAACATTTGTTACTTTAAAAGTATGGTTTACGTTCCAAGGTTGACTGAGAATTTCAAAGAAGTCATCGGTAAAAAATTAACGGACGTTCGCTTAGCTTTCAAATCTAACAAAACCCTCGGTCACCTTTTTACAAAACTTAAAACAAAACCGGACAAAGACAAACAAACAGATGTTATCTACAGAATTAATTGCAATGGCAAGCCAAATGAGCCATGCAACCTGTGCTACATTGGCACCACAAAGCAATTTCTTCGCCAACGGATCTCCAATCATAGATCGGATATCAAATCAAATAATCCTGCAAAGACAGCCCTGGCTAGCCACAGCATCGAAAGCGGCCATTCTCCAGATTTTGAAGGTGTCAAAATTTTACAGACAGAGAAACATGTATCAAAACGTTACACTCTTGAAACATTACATATAATTAACAATAACAATAACATGAACATGAACAGAAAACAAGACACACAAAACATCTCTTCTATCTATTGTTCTCTCGTCTCATCTTCCTAAATGTCATTCCAAAAGTTTCTTTGTTGTTTTTTTCGTTTTTTCTTTTTTAGACTTAACTTCATTTGAAGTGCCATATTTTCTTTTAATGATTTAATAATCATAATAATTTTAAAACTTAACAATTTACAAATAGTGAGTGTATTTTTTATTGTTTTAATTGTTATTACACATTAAATTGTAACATTTGTATTTTTTGTCTCAATAAAGTTCCCCTGAAGAAGACAGCAACCCCTGTCGAAACGTCGGGAAAGCAAATGTAACTTCGTTGTTTCATTGCCAAAAATACAGTGACCAAAAAAAGCCGAAGGAAAGATTTTATTAATCAGTTCCACTCATCTGTGATATTCCAAATTGGTCAATAAATCATCTTAAAGATTATTGATTGACCAATAGTGAGTTTTTTTTTTATAATTTTGTTTATATATTTTCAACGCACTAAAGGGATTATGACTTCGCTTAGAATGTTTGAGCACAGTGCGAGCGATTTAAGAAAGTTGGAGAGGAGTTAAAAAGAGATACCGATTCACATTGATTTTGAATGTCTGAATAATATAACGTGAAGGAAGTAGAGTCGGGTAAAGCATTTCACATTCGTGTAGTGCGGTTAAAGAAAGAATCCCTGAATTTAACCGTACGTCCGAAGTTGGGATCAAGGGTTAACTTGATGGACATTCCCTGAAGCGCGAGTATTACGGTTAAATAGTTTAAGGGGAGGAATGCAACTGGATATTTCACAAAAGCACTGTTTATAAATATAATGGTAAAACAGTTAAGTTAATAGAGTTAATAAAATAATCCTGCAAAGTCTTTTTTGAAGTCAAAAATACAAATGATCAGCATTGGCATCGGCAACAGCTATGTACGCATCAAAATCACAAAAAGCACTGATACCGCAACGATGCACAAACATTTGACGTTTATGAAATAACTTTTATTAAAAAAAAGTGAATTTAAGCTAAATAATTTAAATGAAAACAGATTAAATTGAAATTAATAGCTAAGTTTAAAACAAAATAAAAACAAATTGGCATTTAGCCTTATATTCAGGACAAAAACTCCATTTGTTTGAAAATGAATTTGGTGAATTTTCTTTGAACTTTTTCTAGACGGTCAGAGTGGACGTTAACCGCGGGACTCCAAATAACATCTGCGTACTCAACAACCGATCTAACAAGGGGTGTATATAAAGAAAGAAGTACATAAGGATCTCTGACATCCTTTGTATTTCGCTTAACGAATCCCACCAAAGAGTTAGCTTTAGTGATTAAGTCATTAAATTGTGGTTTAAAAGAAAGGGCAGAATCAAGTACAATGCCTAAAGGCGTATTTTATTGGTAATCTATACATAGTTCAGCAATGTAAGTCCGAATAAATGCTTTTTTGACTGCATACACACTTTTACTTTAAATTTTAAAGTTGGTATGCTTGGCATTTATACCCATGTCAAAATCAGCTGATTTGGAAAAAAAATTAAAATAAATATGTAATTTCTTACAAAAATAATACAAATTGAAATGAATAAAGAATCAAAACAGATAAGAGCTATACATAATTTCTGAGTAGACATTTCAGGCTTATTAAGTTAACAAAGTAAAAGGAAAGGAAAACGAAATATATACCTACAAATAAACAATCTACTTTTGAATAAGCTAAAGGATGCTTTGGAAAAGTATACGTTTTTGTATGTATGAAATCATTCAAGATAATGCTCTATAAAAACAAATGTTAAAATCATTAAAGATGTGGTTTGTGCTGAATTAACACCACTGACAAATTTTTTGTCAAACAAGTGGCAAAATTATTGATGAAATCAAATCTTACTGGCATGTACGTAGCTACACAAAATCTAATAAAGGCTCGGTGTCAGAAAAAATTAGCAAGATCATGCTTCCTTACATGATTTGCAATATGGTGGGCATACATTACGTGTGTTTGGTTTCCTGAAATTTCTCACAAATTTTCAAAATTTGCTGTTGAACCCCGTACGCTAAGACCAGCTTTACTAACCTTGGTGAAAATTTAAGTTACTTTATTAAAAGGAAGCCAGTTTCTTTTGTCGAAAATAAAAGCAGATCCAAAAGTTATTTAAACGATGTAGTCAAGTCGTCCAAATCCGGCATTAGTGGTTTCGCAGGAATAGGAATGACATTTCGGTTATTTCAATGGAAATTGTTTTATCTTCTCAGTTATTAGAAATAAGACATCGAAATCGTGGATTTTATGGATTTAGCACAGCACAGCAAAGCCCTCCAATTGTTTTTTCAAGGACGACAAATATAATGTCATTTCCTAACTGTTCATATGCTTTTTAATCTTTTGGCATTGCAGCTATCCTTCGATGAATTTCATATTTCTCACGTGACAGATAGGAAACATGCAAACGCATTAAGAGACAACATTTTGATGATTGACTATTAACATTTACCGTCTAATCGTAAATTAATATTTCAAACCATATAGTTTTGGCTCTTGTGAAAACAAACCATAAAATGAAAAAAAATATCACCGAACACATTCTCGAATAGTCAAAACTTGCCAACCTCACGCAAGATAAAATTTCTGCAACCAATTTGAGTGTCACTGTAAGCCAGACGCTCCAAAACTTTATCAGCACTATTATGTGCACTCTTATTACTGGCTAATTTATATGCACTATTTCTATGTTGTTGTTTACTGTGTAAAATTTAACTACGCTACCTATACATTTACCAATAAAAACGACTTAAAGCACTAATTTATCAGACCCGATTTTTTAGATTCAATGGCAAAATATAGACTTAATGTTTTTCGCGAAAAAGAAATTGAATTTGATATTAAGTCTAAAGCTAAGTGTACACGATTGGTAGATCTTACAATATTGTCAGATCTGTCAGTGAAAAACATGCTTACAATGTCTTACAACCGTGTAGTCTTACAATTAATTGTCAGAAAATTTGTCTGACAATTAATTGTTAGATCATTGTCTGACAATTAATTGTAAGAAACCTGACAATCATGTGTACGCTAGCTGACAATCGTGTAATCTTCCAATTAATTGTCAGAAAATGTATCTGACAATTAATTGTAAGACGGTAAATTGTAAGGTATTTGATAATCGTGTACACACACAATTTATTGTCAGGCCTGCCAATTTGTATCGTTGTCTGACGTTTCTGACAATGAAGAAATTGTAAGATGTTCGTTTTTTAGCATCATACAATTTTTTCATTGTCAGAAAATTCGCAGCCAAGGTTTAATTGTCAGTTTCCATAACCAACAAAAACTGACAATTAATTGTGTGTGTACACGGTTGGTAGAAAATCTACCAATCTCTTACAATTAATTGGTAGGTATTAAGCGGACTATCTGAAAATGAATTGCCAGCCAACTTCTGACAATTAATTGTAAGAGATTGGTAGATTTTGTACCAACCGTGTACACACACAACTTATTTGTCAGCTCATTGGTAGATAATTGTCAGACATTGTAAGATCTTACAATATTGTAAGATCTACCAATCGTGTACACTTAGCTTAAGACCATTTATATGGCACCAATTCGATAAACGACTGAGGTCAGATTGAATCAGCTGGCAATCTTCAAAAGTTTTAACTCTTAAAAATAGTTTTAGTATATCAGGCAAATTAATCGCAGAAATAATATCATTAATAAAGATAGTAAAAAGGAGTGGGCCAATATGGCTTCCCTGGGGAACACCTGATGGGCAAACAATTTTCCTAGAGCATGTATTATTAATTTGCACCTGTTGACTTCTATCAGTGGTGAGGTAAGACGAATTCCAGTTAAGCAATTTTGAGTGAAATCTAAATACTTCAAGCTTTTTTGAAAGTTATTGATAGTTGACAGAGTCAAAAGCTTTTCTAAAATCGGTGTACATATTTTTTTCTTCCATGTTATTAGTAACATAAGATACAAAATGCGCTAAATTTGTTACTGTACTCGAGATTCAAAACCATGCTGTTCTGCTGATAAAAGTTCAGATGTAAGAAATTTCAGTCTATTTCACTTAACTTTCAAAATATTAAGGAATAGCAAAGTTTATAGATTTATGAATAGGCAAGAGATACGAAAGTTTCCACTCCTCTAAGAAGTAAGCTACTTGAAGAGATTTATTGAAAATAGAGAGCAACGAAATATAAATTGAAATGCAGCAATTGTTGAGGACTATACCAGATATGCCATCAGGGCCAGGGTTAGAGTCTGACTTGAGTGAATTAATCGCAGATTTAATTTCATCATTGTTTAATTGGATAGCTCTAAGATCAATTTTATTCACCAGGTTGTTCAATGAGTTGCTATTAACCGATTGAAAAAAGTGAGATTCAACATTTCATAGCATTCACAATTCCTATAGGTTTTCTTTTCCAGTTTGTATGTGACCAAAAAATGTATTGTTAATTTTTATGTTACCCTCGATATTCAAGATGTATGCACTTTTTTTTTTTTTTTTTTATAATCTACACGCGCTCAAGGGATTATGATTACCCTTTAAATGTTTGAACACAGCGCGGGCGTGAAGTTAAGAAAGAGAAAGAAGGATAGGAAAGATGTGTGGCACGATGTTCTGAGACTGTTGGTGGTTGTCTCAGATATTTTATCTCCAGGGATGGCGGCTGAACTAAAGCGGAGAATGCCGTGTCTTATTTCTATGTCGCTTATAATTCACATTATTTTATTCGTGTTCATCTTTAATGGGCATACTAGTTTAACTCAATTACATGTTGTTAGTGTTATGCCTGAACAACATGTACTGAGTAAACCAGCAACCCATTGATGACAATTTTAGAAGGTTTTTTTTTTTAATGGAATTAAAACGACAAAGACGACGGCAGGGCGAGCGCACAGCCATCGCGCCACGGCCACCCACTTTATAGAAATTTATTGAAAATGACTTAATATTTACGAAGTTACTAAAGTTTATGTAATTAGTTTGATTTTTATAATTCTTTTTATGCTTTATTTGATAGGTAGTTCCGGTTTGTGAGATATGAAGCTCAAAGAAAGTATGTATTTCTTCTCTGACTTGTAGAATTGAACAGATCATTCAATTTTGCTATAGTATTCTCTATATTACGATAATACGACCTGGTTGATATATATGTATGCTGTCGATATTTCTCGTTCAATTTATAACTTATTTTTATTTGCTTATATTTATTTATTAACATTACGCCAAATGATGACTGTTACAAGTTGATATTTAGTTGGTGAAAAATTCAGATGAGAAAAGAAAGAATGTTACAAAGGCTTGAACTAAACAATACAAGATCAATTTTTTGCCTGATTTTTTTTATAAAAAAAGTTTTTTTTTCTTTAAATTGAAATGTTATTTGTTTAAGTCTTACCTTTGTGTAAGACTAAAAAAAAATAAAATTCATATTCCACTTATTTTTATTTTTAGCTAGTACTAGAAAATTGCAGGTACGAAGTTTGGTCAAAATCAAACAAGTGTTGTATGACTGTTGATGTGCTAGAAAAAAAATTCGAAATTTTCTTTTGATGACCAATTAAAATGATTTGTGTCAAAATTGAGGCAAATCTGTCCAACCTCTAGGCTCTAGAAAAATCCCAAATTTTAAAAACGGTTTTATAATTTGCTTTTTTTTTTACTAAACTAAAATTAATCATACTAGCAAGTTGGTACTTAGAATTTCAGAAAGCCACTGTTTGGTGTGGATTTTAAATAACGATGGTGGTCAGACCATCACCGTTAACGGTGAACACCATCGGTCAATTATAACCAATTTCTCTTGACCCGAATAGGATGGACTTTTTGACCATGTGGTTTCAACAGGGCGGCGCTACGTGCCACAAAGCCGTTGCCATAATGGACATTTTTCACGAAGAATTTTGAACATGGTTACATTATATGGAGGCGCTGTCTGTGAATTAGCCACCGAGATCGTCCAATTTGACCCCGTTTTCTTAAGTCTATGCCATTAAAACCACCACTGAAAGATAAAATAATCAATGCCATTGTTCAAATTCAACCTGAAAATTAAACGTTTCGGATGCGTGCCATCCAGAAAAGCAGCGGTGGACATTTGAATAGTGTTATAGTTCATGTAATAATGGCACACTTCAAGAATTAAATGACACAATGTTTAATTCAAATTTATAGAAAGAACAGACTTAATTTCAGCATTTCTGCCTATTAAGCAGGGTGTACCACAAGGATCAATTCTTGGCCCAATTCTGTTTTGTATGTTCGTTAATGATATGCCATCTGTTTGTCGTCACTCGACAATACACCTTTATGCTGACGATGTGCAGCTGTACTCGTCCGGTCAAGAGAAAATGGCTAGCTCCTTAACCCATCCAAGTCACAAGTTATCCCAAAGTACCACGACTTAGCACTTTTCCTGACATTTTTCTTTCAAGTAGTAAGCTAAGAATTGTAAAAACTGCAACAAACCTAGGTTTTGTTATAAATCATAACTTATCAGGTTATGACCATACTAATTATGTTATAGGTCGAGTGTATGGATGCCTACGAAAACTGTGGATAACTTTTTACTCCCATAGATACAAGACGAAAACTTGTGACAAGCCTCATTCTGCCCCTAAAAACATATGCTGAATGTGTTTATAGCAGTTTAGATTCCTTATCACAGCGAAAATTACAAGTAGCTTTTAATGATGCAGTGCGTTATATCTACTACTGTTTGCGAAGTTATGACCACATATCACCTTATGCAAATTGCTTGCTAGGATCTTCTCTAAAGCACTATATCAACGCTAGAAATTTTATGTTATTACATAACATTATTGTCAACAAGACTCCGTTTTATTTATATGACAAACTTATTTTTTCACGTTCCCCTAGGACATTTTGCCTCATTGCACCTCGATATCGTTACCTAAACTCATCCCGTCTGTTTTTTATACACGCAATTAAACTGTGGAACTCCTTGCCAATAAATATAAGGGCAATATCAAGTGCCACTCATTTTAAAAGAGCAGTATTACTCTATTTCTCAATCACGATGTAAAACTAACTTTTCATAATATTATCATTCTTCTAATTTTCCTATACTTATTTTTCTTTTCTTCTTACCATATTCTACTAAAATAAATTTTGTAAATTAGTTTCTAAGTTCTTCTATATCTCAATATATAAAATATAAAATTTCGTGGCTTAATTTTTGAAGCAAAACTTTTTTTTTTAATTCTAAGTACTATAATAAGATAATAATTTTAATGCACCATGTTATTTATAGTAATAATAAATTGAAATTGAATTGAATTGATAAATGGACAGTTTGAAATCTTACATAAGCATTTTATTTTCGTTTGCATGTTGATCAAAATTCCCGTATCAGATATGTACCTAGGGTATTTAAAACAATAAGATGTAAAGGGTTTTTCAACAGGGACGCTACAAAAGTAGAGCGACAGGGACAGCAAACGACGCCATATTTCTTGCCGCTCTTTTGACATTTGTCTTCAGTAAGGTTTGCCATTTTATGATGGAAAGATATACGAGATTTACTACCGAAATTCGGAGTCAGTGGCCTCAACGTTAAGAGCGTTACGTCCAATTTATGGTCGTCATAATCGTCCTAGCAGATCAACAATTGAGCGTCTAGTGGAAAAATTTGAATTCATAGGCACAGTACAAAATGTTCCCGTACCAGTGAGACAAAGAAGTGCCCGTAGTGTCGAGAATATTGCTGCCGCTGAGGCTTCAGTTGTAGAAAGCCCAAATGTGCCTCTCACACATCCTTCTCAAGCGCTGGGTATCTCTGTGACGTCGTTGTGGCGAGTTTTGCGAAAAGATCTTTGCCTACATCCTCACAAGATTAAATTGACTCAAGAACTGAAGCCACTGACTGACCACTAGAAGCGTCGTATGTTCGTGAATTGGGCTGAGCAACAACTTGAAAATGATTCGGATTTTCATCGAAAAATCATCTTCAGCGATGAGGCTCATTTCTGGCTGAATGGCTTCGTCAATAAACAAAATATGCGGTATTGGTCAGGCAGCAATCCACACGTACTCCATGAGTCATCATTGCATCCCGAAAAAAATTACGGTTTGGTGTGGTTTATGGGCCGTGATGATCAAGACCGGCACGTTACTGTGAATGGGGATCGCTACCGTTCAATGATAACCGAATATTTTTGGCCCCAATTGGATGATATGGACTTGGAGGACATGTGGTTCCAACAGGACGGCGCCACAAGCCAAACAGCGAATGTCACAATCAATTTATTGGAAACCAAGTTTGGAGAACGTGTTATCTCACGAAATGGTCCAGTCGCTTGATATTGTCTGAATTACTGGCAGTCTATGATATACTCCATCGATGCATTATATTAGTTCTCTTACAAAAATCAAACCTTCAACGGTCAAGTATCAGTTAGATAAATGTATGAAAGTACCGACGCACGCTGTTCTCCCTATTAAAATGTTCAATAAATCGAATTCTCATTTAAAACAGTGTATCATCACCACACTAAAAACAACTGAACAATGCACTTTTGCAAAAAGAAAAGTAATGTTTTTTTTTTTTATTATTGCAATGATATTTCAGCCCAATACTTTAGAATAACTAGATCTTTATATATATAATTATAATTAGTTTCTTAAATATTTATTTTAATTAAAATAAATTCTAAGTCTTTTCTTCTTATATTTCAAATAAAAATTATTTATCTTCATAGTACATACATTTAAAAACAAAAAAATCAAACAATGTTTTAAAAATTCTATAATGCATACGTTATTCTAGTTTATGTATTAATTATTTTACAAATTGTAGGTATTTTAAAATATCATTCATTATTGTATTCTAATTTCTAAGTAATCTCATTAATTCCTATTTTTTGTTGTTGTTATAAATCCTTAGTGAACATTCGACATTATATATATACAAATATTGTATTATACATATACATATGTACTTAAAGGCTATGCTTTTAGTTCAAATACCACTTCCTTGTGAATCTTAATTTATATCTTTGTTTTGGTTTTGTGTTATATGATTGTGTTTTTTATGAACAGTCAACAGAGTAATTAAGGTACTTTTTCCAAAAAAAAAGAAGAGAATTTGTGTAAGTCTAATTTCAAGGAAACCTTTTTGATTTTTAAATAATAATTCAATTTGTTGATGCTTGTTACGCAAAAACTTTAATATATGTATATATTACAGACGTTTAGATACAGGGTAGTTCCCCCTAACGTAATGATTAGTACGTTCGACCCCAGAGTTCGCCGATTGACTCTCAGCGGAACTAGTACGTTGTTGAGAAAATTTAAGTATGAAACTAGTTAAAGGCAACGATTTTGCAAATATAATTAAAATTTAACATTAATAGAGTTAAAATTATCAAATACCTATTTTATCTTTCTTATTGCTAATGCCGCTTAAATGTTCAAAAATGTTAAATAACGCGTTTGCATTATGAACTAACATTATTTTAGTTATGGTCAGAGGCAGTTTATGAATGGCCTTAAAATGATAATAGTTAAAAAAAATGTTTAAAATCAAGAAGATTTTGTAAACTGCTTTAAAATTGTCAAAATGTTAACAATTTGACATGTTTTTACTTGCGATAGTACCTTTGTTTTGGGAAAGTTTTGGATTCGTAAAGGAAAACGAACTCGAGATTTTAGTAAAACTTATAATTGCAATGATAGAGAACACGAAAAAAGTGATTCCTTCAATTTTATTTACATAACTTCATATTTATTCCAGAATTCAGACGTCATTCTATTTTTTAAAGCTCAAACTATTGTATGTAGAGTTTTTTTATAGCAATTTAAAGAATGAATTAGATAGATTTAAAAAATTATGTATCTATATGTACAAAACAGCAAATTTGCGAGATCCAGTCGTGTATTTTAATTTAGGGGTACTGCCTTTGCGATAAAGTGATAAATTCTCTACCAATATCTTTTGTCATGAAACAATATCTCCCATCTCCGTTTGAGACTTTTTTCGACGTCTTTATAAAATTTGATGATTACGGTATAAGTATATGCCGTATTTTCAATGAGAAAAGCTTATTTTTCTCGAAAACCTCTAAGCTCTAAAAATGTGGATAAAATGATTGGTAAAGCAATTTTTCTAAGAAATATTTAGATTCTTTTTTATGTTTGATCTTCTCGATGGCGGCTTTACCGATTAACAGGTATTTTTTAAGTAGTTATCTTCTTAGCCGTTGGGACATGAAAGAAAATTGCTTCAGCAAACCATTCCTGCCATCAACACGCGCACAGGAATGGGGGAGAACAATAAGTCAATATCTACGACCTGATAACACGATCTCAACAACTTAAAAAAAAAAGCCGAGTTCGAAAATGTGAGGTTATTCGATAATTACAGCATATCAGCTTATAAATTGAAATAAAGAAACAACTTGCATTCATTGGTGAAATCAAACATCAATAATTTTTAAAGATAGGGGAACGTTTTTAAGACAATTTTTACCTGGGGTAAAACTGGATGTTTGTAGAGTTTAAATATAAAGACTCTAACCCCCAGTTTCACAGTGAGAGTTTAAACTTAAGTTCTGCTGAACCTGAACTGGAGTTTAAATTTGAACTTCAGTTCATTAAACGTAGTTTAAGTAAATTGTTTTCTCTTTCTATCTGAATCAAAGAAAAAACAAGCAAGGAAAGTTTGCTTTGTTTCAGTTGTGACCTGACAGGAAACAAAAATTTAAAATGAAAATAAATTATATTTTCAAATGTTTGAAGGGGTTTTCGAACTGAGAATCAAACGGCAGAATAGTGTCGTTTAACTTAAACTATAGAATGAACCCCGTTCAAGGACTGTGAAACCAAATTTATTGTTGAACTGAAGTTTAAACCAAAAGTGGGGTTTAAACTTCTACTGTGAAACTGGGGGTAAGAGTGCTTAACATTATAAATGAGAATTTTCAATATGTACTCGTAGTAACATTATATAAAATAAAATAATTGATAACATTTTTTAAATGCAACATGAAAACATTAAAAAGTTTTCTAAATGATTTCAGAAAATGTACCTTCATTGCTTCTGTAGACTGTATTTAATTTAAATAAATGCATAATGTTGTATGTATGTATATACGAGTAGTATATGTTTGTATATATTATGGGAAATTGTTAACAATACAAAAAATATTTTTGGATTCATTTTCATTTCCATACATAACAGCAGTCATTTTTTTTTTAATTTTATTTGTATATGGTTATGTTCTGCAGGTGCACCGACATAGATCCAAGCTCGGGTCATTCGATAAAACGGGTGGTTTAATTTATTTGTTCCGTTTAGCAGTTTTTGTTTTTTTCTTGTCATGATAACGATTTTCGAAAAAAATGTTGATTGAAGAGAAGACGATACGATTTAATGTATTGATTGATGAAATGTTGAGAGTAGTAGTAGTAATAATATTAAATGTTGATTGATGACCAATACTATATTCTAAGTAGATATTCCATGTAATAGTCACATCCCAAAGTAATAAAAACCTTAGTTTGTTTTTTATTCATTGCATCGTGAAATGGGTTAATAACTTCGATTTGTTTTATTATTATTCGTAAAATTTATATTCCCAACAAAGAAACCATTTAATAAATTCTTTTATAAGTTGTATTCCGTGAGAGACTGTTACCGTGAAAAAAGGATGTGTTGTATTTTCTATACTATTTACAAGCGAGATGAAAGAAAAAATCCAAAAACTAATTAAAAACAAAATTTATTTAATGAATAATTAAGAAAAAACATTATCGATTTGTTTGGTTGATTATATCATAATTTTTATTTAGATTTTGCTATTTTTTTATACATTTTTTGTTCCTTTTCTTTTTAAAATTGTTATCGATTTTTTGTTTGCTAAATATTCCCCTTTTAATTCATTTTTCAATATAAATTTTAGTTTTTTTTTTTGTTTAAAATGTTATAATATTTTTTAGTACAAAAAAATCTGTAAATATATTATTTTTGTTCTCATTTATTTGTTTTATTTAATTTTTATTTTTGTTCGGTTATTATAACTGATCGAATCTGCTTTGCTTCGAGTGTCTGTTGTCTTCGTTTTCTTTTCTTTTATTATTTCTTTTTGTAAATATATAAATTTTTATTTGTGATATTTTGAATACGATTTATGATGATAATCAAATTTTATCCTTTATTATTTTTTTTCCTGCGTAATTATGATGTTTATTTGTTTTTAATATATATAATGTTAAAACATGTATACATAATAACCTATTTATAATTTTGCTTCATGTAGCTTTTCTTTTGAGAAATATAGTATTTTTATATATATAATTATATTTTATAAATATTTCCGTGTTTTGGTAATAAATTTAGTATTTTAAGTATAACACATGAAAATTGCGAAAAACACTGCTTCTTTTTTAAGTTATAGCCTGGACTTATTTTTTAAAAAAATATGTAAATATTTATTTTACATATAAGATATTGATAGACAAACTTACTGCATTTATTATGAATATATATATTTTTTAATAGTTACCGTTATTTAAAGAGAACATGGTTAGACAAAAGGAAAACAGTTTCACAAAAAGTTTTTTTAACAAATAACTGATTGTATTCTGAAAATTTAAAACATTTTAAATCTAAAATGCTTCCACCAACACCATAAATTGATAACGAGATCAGTCTACAATTGACAAACTAAGAAATCGATATTTGCGTCTATTGAACTTGTCAATTATGCTTTCACATTATCTTAATGGTTATATTGACAAAGTTTTTAGTTTTAATTAGAAATGCAAATGTGGAATATTTCCACAAGTGAGTGATGGATGTGTGATGATGAAGTTTAATTTTATATCTCAAAATCTTTAATTTGTATATACGAAATTTCTCAAAGAAAAAAGAAAGTCGGTATTCAATTTTTGATTTTGTTTTTTTTTTTTTTGAAAGTTTACGGTTCTATGTCAGGTACCGTTTTTGTTCACAAAATGTGTAACTTAAATACTGACCATACCTTAAATAGGACACTGAATTTGTTTTTTATTAAAATCGTTAGAGCCGATCTCGAGATAAATAAGTTCTTCTCATAACGATTTTATAGCAGGTATCGTCCTTTTTGGACCTAAAAATTCAGTTTCAGTTTTCGGGAATCAGCTAAGACCCTTAAATATCAATTTGGAAGAAAATCGCTACGGCAGCTATTGAGATAGACAGACAGAGAAGGAATTGCGGAGCCCTGTTTTCTATATCTGTAAATTGAAAACTTTCACCATATAGTTTCATGTATGTATATATGTATGGACATACTTACATAGCAAGTAAAAATCTAAATTAGAGGCCAACTGCTCGTAAAGAACCTAAATTTAGTGACCTACAACTCTCAAATATTCCTGTGTGCGCGTTGTAGGTAGGAATGCAGAGGACCAACAATTTTCTGTCGCCTCCGAAAGGCTAAGATGCGTAGCACTTTTCAAGGGTTATCAACTGAGAAGCTCCGGCATGACAGTCCAACGCACTAACCATTTTATTCTACTGGGATATATTGAAGAATTTTTTGGAGACAATCGTTTATTGTTTAAAGTTTCAGTATTGTAGGCACCTGTAAGTGACGAGATCATAAAATGCCTATACTTTGAAATGAAATATTTAAACAATATATGTATCTATGAACTTGGTACAAAGTTCTTCTTTAAACTCAATCACTTCAAACTAAAAGCAATAAATATGCAGAAACACAGCGTTTTGACAAACTGAACATTTGATTCGAGCCTGAAGTTTCTAGCTACAAAATGTATGTGTACAAACATAGTTAAGTTTTTTAAGACTTGTGTGTTGAACTACACATTGCTTCAAAATATTTTTAATGTTAGTTAGATCAACAAATCTCAAAAATTCTACGTGTTTTTGTATAACCATAACATTTTCCGATTTCAACGGTCGTCTAAGGCCTCGGCCATGCAGTAAGCGGCTGAGCGGCTAAGCGGCTGAGCGGCTAGCGGCTGAGTGACAGCTCTAAGCGACGTATGGCCAGGCACTGAGCGACTGCTTTTGAGCGATTAGTAAATCTGGTCCAGATTGCACACACGAAATTAACATCTCAATGTTTACTTTGGCCATCTTTACTTCTTGCCGCTCAGAACATTACTTAAAATTAAAACAGGTTTGGTTGCTGAGCGGCGCCGCTTAGCCGCTCAGAATTTTGTTTCGCCGCTCGCTCATAGCGTGGCCGCTTCTATGTGATTTCATATGTTTTATATTTTTTTTTCCGCTCAGCCGCTCAGCCGCTTACTGCGTGGCCGCGGCCTAAGTGTTCATAGAAGTATTGATAAGGTGTTTGTTTAATTTTAAAAATTTAATCCAGTAAAAGTTATACAAACATTTTTAAAGTTATTATTTAACATTAACACTTCGAAAATGATAGGGACTGCAAAAATTTGACTCATGATAAATTGTGAACTGATAAATTATCAATAAATAAAATAACTTACTTTATCAATATTTGAATTATGTATGTCCGTTTGTTTTGCGCCAGTCGGATAAATTATTGAACGTACAGTTACTTGATAAATATATTTGATTTAATAAACAATAATCCAATTTGTAAACACCCAAAATCAAATTACTATGTGTTTACAGGAAGAAAGCATTAACAAGACAATGCCTTTTTTCAAATGGCATTCCATAACTTCTTCGACGCGATGTACGCGGGTACCGGCATTTTTAGGTAAAATAAATTTGTTTCTCATATATTGTAGATTATATTAAGAAACTTTTATTTATCAAGTTTGAAAAAATTCGAGGATGGGGTTTTCAAAAGATTGAGTTTACAGTTTTTTTTTAAATCAAAAAAATAAAAAATTTGAATATGTAATAATATTCAAACTTTAGAGGAGCTTTAGCATAAAATGATTTAAATCGGTTGTACCGTTTTTGAGAAAATCAAAAACAAAAAAAAAAATGATTCCAGGGGGCTACCAAAACGAGTTCGATTTTTTTTCCGAATGCATAACTTGCCTTATTATACCTATAAGTCGCAAGTAAAAATAAGACAGTGGACATCGAAGGCCAAAAATTTAAAGTAAGAAATGGCTTAAAATTAAATGTTTTCAAAACGAAAAAATAAACCGGTAATACTTTAATTTAATTTTAGCCGACCCAGCTCTCGAAATTCGAGTGCCAATTTATTTATTTAATTCATTATCATTCAATAAAAGACAGAGAATTCATGATTTTTTTTAAATTGTTGAATGCAATGAGAAGTACCTACTAAGCACTCAGTCCAAAGGAAAACAGTTAATGGTAAACAATGGTTGAACTGATGTTATTTGATGTATCAGAATCCGGTATGTTTAATGTGGATTTTTGGACGTTTCTTAATCCATCGACATCGTAGCCATCCTTTGATGGAATTTGACAGTTTATGGCTTGACGAATAGAGGACGAATTCAGTTACGACGTACAAAGTGTATTTCGTACCAAATGTTAGCCGAAAGCCCTAAAATTGCTCTTTTCCGGAGTAACAAATAAAATACCTTTTTTTGGATATTTATAGACGTTTTTTAATCCATCGAAATCTTAGCCATCCTTTGATGGAATTTGACAGTTTATGACTTGACAAATAGATAATTCAGCTTTGACGTACAAAGTGTATTTCGTACAAAATGTCAGCCGAAAACTTTTTGACACTTTTTAATTCATGTACAAAGTAGGCATCATTCGATGTTATTTGGCAATTCATGGCTTACAATAATAGAATATTTTGTGAGAACTATCACAGCCATAAGTCAATCTTATCATCGAAATCGAATAGGAACAGTATTGAATCATTTCAGACAGTGAAATGAAAATGATCGAATGATCGGTTGGTTGAAATGATCGGATCATTTTCGTAATCGATTGTTGAACGATTTAATCATTTGAAATGAACGATTTACTCAGCTCTAATTCGAATTTGATATTTTGTTTGTTTGTTAACGCATTCTTGTCAAACCAGGGGGATATTTTATTTTCAGGGAAGATTTGAAAACAGTAACGCATAGAATAAAGCTAGAACTACATGCTCTCTTTTTCCAACTCATTTCAAATTTCTATCTTCCATCTCGAAAAACACAAAAAGTAAAAGTTGAAATGGTTCTAAATTTCACTTTTTCACTTTTTGAAAACACTAAGGCTAAGCGCGCACATTCAATTTTTAGTTTCGCAACTGCTTGGTTCGAGCAACTAAGAAGTTTGTGTTTTGACACAAACTAAAGAACAAAAAGGGTTCGATATTTTGTGTAACATATAATTATATGCACCTGCGCGGACATTCAACCAAATAGTTCATCTGTTTTCTATAAGCAACGAAACAGTTGTGCAACTAAAATTGAATGTGCGCGCCTAGCCTAACACGGAAATCGCCCGATAGATGTTATGTTAATACTCTAAGGCTGGTATTCACCGAGAGCTCTTAAACGGCTCTTAACTTTACGAGACTCTTAACTTGAAATTTCTTTGGGGTATTCACCAACTCCTCATAAGTGTTTTTCGAAGTTCGAAAATGAGAGCCGCTCTCTCTTGTTCAGGCATACCCAAACTGTGAAATGTTGTGGAATGTTGGTCTTGACAGCAAATGGATACTCTTCTACTTGGCATTTCTCACATGATTTCGAGTCAAATGCGTGCGTGGCACACGTCTAAGCGAACAAATTTTCGAAGAGAGCGCTCGTAAGTTAGGAGTGGTCGGAACCACTCCTAACTTTTGAGAGCGCTCGTAGATCTTCACTAATATTGCTTGGTGAATAGGTTTATGAGCTTCTTAAGTTATGAGTGCTCGGTGAATACCAGCCTAAGACTTAACTACATTCAACTTCAAAAAGTGAAAAGTGAACAAAATGTGCTGTATTTTTCCAAACAACAACAAAAGCAAAAGTTAAAATGGTTCTAACTTTTACTAAACTTAAACCACAGATAATTATATATATAATGTATGACAGTAACTATATGACAGTATAGTGTAAATGTATGCTCTATTCAGCAACACATGTTGCTAGTCTATAATTATCTGATATTGATATTCGGCCCTATTGAGGTAACCGTCGGAGCGGAATTCTCTCCGATTTCCTACGAATCGGAGACATTTTGCTTCATGGTATTTCTCCGATCAGCTGATCGGAAATTCTGTCCGACGAAATTCAACGCATGCCATTTGTGTGCGATGAAGCACTTCTAATGGTCTTATTTCTAACACATCCAAACAAAATTTTCTCCGAAATCGTCCGACAAGTTCTTGTTGCGGAAAGTGTTTTCTTTTTAGAGAAATAGTTAACTAAAATGTAAGTAATAAAGAAATTAACTTTATTTGCGTTAACTTGTGTTACCTATTTATAATAGACTTTTTTTCTTAGGCAGAACGAAAAAACAAATTCACAACAATATGAGCGGATAACACCAAAAGCACACCAGAATTGTAGCTGTGTATGTGAAGATCTGGCCCAATCAGTTAAATTAATTGGGACCAAGACAAATGGATGTTTGAATAGAAAAAAAAGTTTCGTGATCTTTCGTTTTGTGCATTGATATATTTCCATTGTGATTAAAGTACCTATTAGTCAAATAAATATAAAATATTGTTTTTCAATTATTTATTCTTTTTTTGACACTTCAAATGGAAACAAAAAACATACGTTTGGAAATAGGGAGGGGACTTTATTCGATAGTTTTGATTTAAAAATCGGTGCATCTAATTACATTTCTTAAAAAAGCTAGCGCATTATAATTTAAAAAAATACTTTTTATAAACAATAAACTACACTCTATCACCGGTTTTTAATGGTTTAAAACGCTTATGGTGTTTATTTTATAAAAAAACTATCGAAAATATATCGCATTTTCAATTTATCGGTTAATTAGCACATCACTGTCTGAAATTTATATCCATCGCAATGCGTCGCTGGATTTCTGTAAAATTTCTTCCGATGAAAGCTACTTCGAACTGAAATTGAATCTCCGACGAAGGATGCGTTGCGGAGAAAGTTCCGCTCCGACGGTTACCTCAATAGAGCCGATTGAATAATATCTGTTTTTGATATGCAATTATTCTTAAACACTTCTTTTATTACTATGTTTTATTCTTTAACGTTTGTTATTTTGCTTACATACCTAAAATAAAGCTTTTCTGTTTACTTTTGGGCTATAATCGTGTTGTTTCCATTTATTTTAGTTTCAAAAAAGTGTTCAATACGAACAAATACTTGCAAATCATTCCAGGCAAAATACACTAAGTCAGGTCATTTTTTGTTTTTGCTCAAATGATTATAAAATAATAAATAATATGGTTTGTCCAATTCGAAAAAAATGGAAATAAATGTCATAATGTTAACTTTTATTTAATTTTATTGACAAATAGAAGTTATTGTTAAATTCTCACAAGAAAACGAATCTTAAATACTGATTTACTCAAAACATGTTTTTTTGACTTCACTTGCACCATGTTCAAGTATCCACATACAGTGGATCAAAAAAGAAATCGGACATACAAGTTTTGTCTCTTTAAATCACAAAATAAAATTGATGAAGGTTTGAAAAAAGCGGATTTCTGCATTTATACATAGTTTTTACTATAAACTCTGGATATTTAGCAAAAATTATAGTTTTATTAACAAATTATCATCGAAATTCAATATAAAAGAAAATAATCGCAAATTTAATATCAAAAAAGAAATCGGACACTCTGTGTTGAACTCATTTTTTTGTTTTTAACGGGACAAATATAACACTTTTAGGTTCTTAATATACCGTTACATTTGTCAGATGTTTATTTGATTTGAATTTAATGCGTTATTATTAATAAGGTCAAAATGGAAGAACAATGTTGATATACAACGATAGAAGTACGAAAAATAGTGATAAAAAATTTTTAAAAACGTAACTCTGTACGTGCTATTGCAGAAATTGTAAAAAGAAGCAATTCTACGATAGGAGACATCATAAAAAGATTCAAAACAACAAAATCTGTTGAAAATTTACAAAAATCTTGAAGAACAAAAAAGTTTACTGCAGACGATGAACGTTGGATATTGTAATAAGTTAAAAAATAAACCCCAAATAGGTGCACCAAAGTTGACGGGCGTAGGTAATGAAATACCTGCACTAAGGTATTAACCCTGAAACCGTAAAAACAGTGCTGCGAAAAAGTAATTTTCATGGAAGAGTGGCAAGAAAAAAACCTTTTATCAACAAGAAAAACCGAATCAAGAGAAATAGTTTATAAGGAGCTACCAAAAGACGGATTTGTCATTCTGGAATCGTGTTTTGTCTCTGACGAGAGTAAATTTAATATAACAGAGAACAAAACACGATTCTAGAATGAGAAATCCGTCTTTTGGTAGCTCCTTATAAACTATTTTTCTTGATTCGGTTTTTCTTGTTGATAAAAGGTTTTTTTCTTGCCACTCTTCCATGAAAATTACTTTTTCGCAGCACTGTTTTTACGGTTTCAGGGTTAATACCTTAGTGCAGGTATTTCATTACCTACGCCCGTCAACTTTGGTGCACCTATTTGGGGTTTATTTTTTAACTTATTACAATATCCAACGTTCATCGTCTGCAGTAAACTTTTTTGTTCTTCAAGATTTTTGTAAATTTTCAACAGATTTTGTTGTTTTGAATCTTTTTATGATGTCTCCTATCGTAGAATTGCTTCTTTTTACAATTTCTGCAATAGCACGTACAGAGTTACGTTTTTAAAAATTTTTTATCACTATTTTTCGTACTTCTATCGTTGTATATCAACATTGTTCTTCCATTTTGACCTTATTAATAATAACGCATTAAATTCAAATCAAATAAACATCTGACAAATGTAACGGTATATTAAGAACCTAAAAGTGTTATATTTGTCCCGTTAAAAACAAAAAAATGAGTTCAACACAGAGTGTCCGATTTCTTTTTTGATATTAAATTTGCGATTATTTTCTTTTATATTAAATTTCGATGATAATTTGTTAATAAAACTGTAATTTTTGCTAAATATCCAGAGTTTATAGTAAAAACTATGTATAAATGCAGAAATCCGCTTTTTTCAAACCTTCATCAATTTTATTTTGTGATTTAAAGAGACAAAACTTGTATGTCCGATTTCTTTTTTGATCCACTGTATGTATGTACATATGAACATATACATACGTAGGAATTTATAATTTAAATTTAACCCCTAATTTGCTAATAATTCACAAAAAACCGAAAAAGAAATCAATTTTTTAGTACCTATGACGTTTTGAACATTTTTTAAGTATTTTTTTTTTTAAGAAATATCGGTATGCAATATTACTTGAATTCTTAAAATGTTCATATACATATGTTTACATAATGTACCTACTCGTGGACAAAATAATTAAAATAAATATAAAATGAAAACTTTTTCATTAAGAGAAAGACTTTTATCAGAGAATAAGACACTAAATGACATGAGAGGCTAATAATGGCTATCAATTGATTTCATAACTATTTATTTTCTACTATAATGATTATAGTTTGAATGCCCAATTTTTTGTTAAAATATTTTGATTACTTACGAGCTGTTATAAAATGCAAAATCCTTCAATTTTTTAATATTCTTTACTTATCATACATTTTTAAATTTTCTTTTTCGTATTTTGTAAAGAAGGTACAAAAATCTTATAGAAATCAGTACAATCAGCTCACATTATAAAAGAGAAATTTTTCGACTGACCGCTGGATAATAGAAACTTGCTTTGTTTTTATGACTTCAAACTTTTACACCCATTTTTACAATTAATTTTCAGAATGGAACAATACTTTTAAAGAAAAATACCGTAATTTCCAATTAACCAATAAAATAATTAATCGATTGTTTTAAATATTTATACCTAGAAAAGTATGAAGCCGAATATGGTTACTATTTCGTCGCATTATGAGAAAACTGCCTTAAAATTCAATTTTACGTTTTCAAACAAATCATCAACGTCGCGTCGTATATCAGCGGAAGTGCCAATTGACCTAAATATATTTACATACATACATATATGAACTGAAGGTACAATCAATTTGACGACACTTTCTACCTTCGAAACAGATTATTACGATGAGCCATTGTTTCTATTATAAGACAATATTGCAAGACTTTTTATTTGAACAAAATGTATTAAAAATGCTAATTGGTCTCAGATCATTTCAAATGAACAACGACGATAGGATTAATAGGAGCTCAAATAAATACATTTCAACCAATCGGGTCTTACATACTCCTATTCGGTTTCTAACTACATATTTATCTGAAGTGTCATTAATTCCGAATCATATTTTTATATTTCCATAAAACTCAAATGGAAATAGGAACAATTTACTTTAACTTTAATGTGTGCGAATCAGTTGAATAATAAGTTTCCATTTAAAAAGGTATTTTAGAAAAAAGGAATCATTAAAAGAAGCTGATATTTTGCGAAATCTCAGAACCTCATAATAAGTTTTGTTCCTCATAAATATTCAAACAAAAACAAAATATTAATTGATATCAACATTGTGAGATAAAAAGCCGACACCAAGTTGTGTTAAAATAAAATGCATTCTATTTTTGAATAATAGATAATTTTAATATCATAGAATGTAAAATAGTTATTCAAGAGCAATCGAAAGACGAGATATGTAAATAGGGAAGCTTTGAGCAAAGCGATAGAAATGAACGGCAATAGTGCAAAATAATCTTGCAAACATTTGGAAGAGATACAATTTTTATACAATCTACAACATTCGATTTTTTAAACGATTTACAAAACCATTAAGTACATACAATTTGAACTTGGCAGTAATGATCAATGCATCAAAAGTTTATTTTGATTTTTACAAAATCAAGAACCGTGAACTTGCATCCAATGCTACGCACAACTGTCGCCTGCGAAACGAAAATAGAAAGAAAAAATATCGGAATATGTATTAAGTTTTATAATGAAGTATACTTCAGAGGTTATATTTTTTTATTTATTATTTCAAATTCGAAAATATTTGTGTTTTATGTTTGCCGGAATTAAGAAGCAGCAGGCAGTGTTAATTAAAAGCTTCCAAAAAATTTCTCACGAAGACATCCATTCAAAACTTTGCTTCAAATAGGACTGCTTTTTACAATCTATTATTGACGCAATGAAATACTTTACCTTCTTTTAAACTTTGATAAGTATTTGTAACAAGACAAAATTGTCAATTCTATTTCCTATCATTAAAACCAAAGATTATTATGTAGCAGCTAATGATCTGAATCGATTTAAGTCTCGGACAAAAAGAAGCGATGACGATAGCATTTACCGCGCCATAATAGGACGTCCGAATTAAGGCGTACATACATACATACAGATACATGCATGCGTAACTTTTCTTTAGCGTGCAGAATATATCAATAAAGAAACAAAAGAACCAGTAAATTAGTGATATGAGTTAGTCTACTAAAAAATTAATTTTGATAGAGAGCTTTATTTTTATATACCCTAAATTTGGATTGGGCCAAGAGTTTTTTATGCAGGTGAGTATTTTTTTTTCAAATTTGTCTATCAGTTTTTTATGTTAAGGTTAAAATTATAGCTTATGTCATTCTACACAGAAAAGATTGTAGTACTTCTTTCGTACGGATAAAAAAGCAATAAGAATCATTTATTCGTGTTTAGGCATTTCTATTTTTCGTCGTATTTTTTGTCATCGATTTCACATGGCGGACCTGTTTGTCTTTCATTGGCGAAACTAAATTAAGTTCCTACAATAATTTAATTTTGCAGATTCCGATTTTTCGGTAGAATTATCTTTCTTTTTAACATCACAATTTCGTTTTCGGGACAATTATGAACAATGTAAATATCTTCAAATTTCTTAATGAAAAAACACCAATACAAATATGAACATAACTAAATACTTATATAGCTAAAATGATTTATTTTCAATTGATAAACAGAAATAACATAATGCCATTTCCTTTTATCACTTGAGTTTTTGATCTGGGATTGCGGTTTTTTTTTGAAAAAATAGAAAAAAAAAAAAATGTGTTTACATATTATGTAAATGTCACTTGGGTAATTCCTAGGAAATGCGAAAATACAAAATCATTAATCATTTTCCCTATTTGTTCTTGCTTTTTAACATTAAAATTGCAAAATATCGTACAACTGTTAAATTAATTGCTGAAAACAATATAAAATTTAAGAAACGTAGCCCTAAATTAAAAGTTGATATGACGTTAGTTACTAACTATTTGTAACGTGAGTATATACAAAGTTTATTTTTTATATATGTATGTACAATATTTTCAGTAATCCAGGGCCCGTATTGCGTAAGATTAAAGCGATTGCTCAATTAATTGATTGCCGTTTTGACAATCGCTCCCTATCTATTTTTATTGATATTATAAAGACAGCTATAGTCAAAACGACAATCAATTCATTGAGCGATGACCGTTGTCTTACGCGATACGGGCCCAGATCAAAAAAGCGGCGTAGGGTCAGTCAGTAATAAAAATTGAAAGAAAAAGAACAATATTAATAGAACTTTGTGTCAAAACGAGAAAATAAAACCCAGATTCTGCAGTTTCAAACTTTATGGTAAAAATATCACATATATTATTCCAGTCTTTTTTTTACAGCTGATACAGAACCGATTTTGATCAATGAGGTTCTAAAAGAAGCTAAATTTACCAAGGATTTCATGAATTATGTTAATGTTAACATAATAAAAAATTTGATACAAATCATGATTAGTTTGTTAAATACTATTTTCATGAAAACAAAAATATAAACAGCAACAGATTCAAGACATTTTGCGCACTAATAATATTGGCGCAAAATACCAATTATTATTAAGGTATTATTATAATACTGCTTAGCAATTTGCGAACTTTAAAGTAGTTTACTAAATCATTCTTAATTTTAAACATTTTCTAAGTACGAGTAGTATCGTACTAAAGCAATTTTCTTAATAAATTGCCTCTGAATACTCCTAAAACAATGACAGTTGGTGTAAAAAACTAAGTAAACAGACCTTATGTGGCGTTTCTAAATAGCACGATACTAAAAAAAAATAAAACAGGTATACTAGGTTTTAACTTTAATAAAAGGGTAGAAAGTATAATGCTATATTCGATTAAAATTTGCAAAATCGTGGTTTTAACCAAGTTGAATACTAAAAAACAGCTTTAACATCGTACTAATTCAACTGAAATTTTGCGCTATTGCTTAATTGACTTAATAATCGTTTTAGTATTTCTTGTATTCAAACAAACTTTTCGTTTCCGATTTTTGGAACACTACTCTTCTTGCACTCTTTTTCCAATCGCCCGAAAACACGATTTGGTGGCATTTGGCCCTCTTATCGAAAAAAATAGTTTATTTTTGTAAAAAAAAATATATATTATTTTCTAAAAAAAAAAACAGGGCAACCATCATGGTGTTCTTGTTCTGCGAAATACAGGAATCCGGCAAAATACCAAGTTTGTTGAAATCGTTATTTACGACGTTTCGTACTCGGATGAAAGATTTTGTTCAACATTTTTCAAATATAGTCCACGATAATAGAGGCAACTTCGTTTGCTACTCTAGCACCGTCCTATTTTGGATTTTGGTTCAATCGAGTGTCCTCGATTTGGCAGCACACAAACTTGAAAATAACGTTTGAAACAAAAGTTTTCACTCGATAGAAAAAAGTTATCGTCGTCATGGAAAAATAAAAAAATTGGAATAAATAAAAAACAGACGGAGATTTCGAACACTTTTATGAGTTCTCACCAAGGAAAAACAGCAATTTGATGTGAGTAAAACTTGCTGCCTTCTTAAAATACAGTGGGTCCTCCACAAAAACATCTCAAAGATTGAAAATGGTAGGTAATTCATAAAATACAAGTACATATGTACATACACGCATATATTTTTCAGATGATTTTTTACCTAATATACAAAGGCAAAAATATACTAAAAAGTAAAAAACTTCACTTTAAAGGCACGGGCCGAGGTCCATGCATAATTTTAGCATCAAGTACTTCCTCATCTTTACTTTCCAAATCAAAAAATATCAGAAGAATAACAATTTGATAATTCACTTTATAGTTTATAATGATATTTTTAAGTGGAAGTCACAATGAAACTCGTCTCAAATTACGTGCTGCCAAAAATAATTTCTTTCGAGTTGACCTACGATCGACAATGCTCGATTGTATCAAGTTACGCGCTGGCACCCCAGTGTGTCCTAACATATGACTCTTTGCAGCTTCCAGATTTCAAAAATGGTCTGTTATTGTTTTAGGTGTTTAGGAGCAATTTATTAAAAAAAAAAAATAGCCTAAAACATGATCCTAGTTAGAAAATTTTTTAAAATTAAGAAAAACTTAGTAAATTGCTTATAAGTTATCAAATTGTTTAAAGTTCAATTTCTTTAAACATAGTTCTAAAGATTTTCACCTTTCTTTATTTATACAAATTATACAGAAATATTTTTTCCAAATCGATCACTCGGAACTTAGTTAAATTATTCTTCTACGGAAAATATAAATTCAAGATTAAACAAAAACGATCTTAGCCCAAAATAACAACAAACCATCAGAGAAAAGAGTAATGTGTTTTTCATAGATAACTCGCAGGAAAAGTTAATAATAACAATGGGACCTGTGAAGAAAAAAGTGTTTAAAAATAACATACCACAATCAATTTCTTTGTCGGGTTATCAGCCCTGATTTTTAACAGATCCCAGACTTTATAAGTATCGATTTTATCTACAGGACCAATGGTCATACCGCTGATCAAAATACGTATTAACCATAATCCAATGAACCAAGTCAATTAATTTCGAAGAGAAACTCCACGAAAGACATACAAAACAAATTCTACGAAAAAATCACTCACCACATTTCTCACTTGTACGCGAATTGTCAAAACTCATGCCCAGGTTTAATATCGTGTTGGAATAGTGATCATCTACGATATGATGGGAATATGTGGAATTGTATCAATATATATATGTTCATAATTCGAACAGCGTTCATGCTAACTTGCTACGCCATGTAAAGGAGTAAGGAGTTAATGTAAAAGAAGGATCATCAAATATGAGAAAAAAGTAAGAGTATCCAAGCATCTGCATATACAGAGAAGCATTGATTTTCGCAAATTTATGATTATATGCATTGCCAAAAGTATAATTATTTTAAATGATGTATGTATATTTTTTTTTTCAATTTGTATTTATTATTATAATTTTTCGTTTCTTAACACCCCCTAACATTTTTTTCTGTTTTTTTCGCTTGAATTTTCTTATTATTAATTTATTATAGAATTATAATTATGCCTTCTTATAGTGAAATTATGCCACAAAATAAAATATTTTTCTTTTCGATTCGACCATGAATGACAAAGTCACAAGCACAGTACAATTATTATTTTTCAATAAATAATTTTGTTTTGTTTTTATCGTTTTATTATCTTTTTTATTACTTGCCATTTATATGCCACAATTTCTTTGTTTGAGACTAAAATTACTTTTTAAATGCTAAATTCTAAAATTATGTTTAAAATATGAATCTTTGCTTGGAATCTTATTACTTCTCTTTGCATTTATTACTTTTATTTATAACGCATAAATAAATTGTATTACTCGTACATATTTGGTATTTTGTTATTTTTTATTGTTTTTTTTTTATAAATATTTTTTTTACAAACTTAAAAATTTAATTTATTTAGGTAGTTTTTTTTTAATATTTATATAAATCATATTAAATTACATATTAATAGCTCAGTATTGTATGTATTTGCTTTTGCTTTTTTTGTATAACTATTTTATTGGAGCCATTTTTGTATTTTCTTCAATAAATTTATCGATAATGATGAACGATGTTGCTAAGGCGATGAAAATGTTCGTCTTTAAATGCATAATTTGTTGTTTTTTATTAAATATAGCAATTTATTGGATAAAATTATCAATATTTTTGGTTGACTTGACGTCATCTTATTATTTTGGATAAAATAAACCGAATCGTGTGTTTGTATTGTTATGTAAAAGAATATATTATATTTACTGTGTATATGTGTGTATACATTCACATTTAAATTATATGTATAAACCATAAAACATATTGTAATATTTATTATTTTTGCCTGACGTTCGATTAGTTTAACATTTTTATTTTTTCTTTGTGGCTTTGAATAGATTCATAAAAAAAATATTCTATGACTTCTTGTTTTTGTTGTTATGTATTGAATGTATAAGACAAAAATGTAATGTTTTGACAGATATTTTATATATAAATTTTATATATATGTATGCATAAGTTGTGTATTTATATAAATTTAATAACTTAGAGAATTTAGACCAAATGATGAGATTTTGAATCTGGTCCAGTTCCTGATGTCGCTGAAGTTGATGATGAACCTGAGGAAGCTGTTGATGATGATAACGATGATGTAATGCTACTATGTTCCCGAGGCACTACCGGTCATCGACGATCGTCTTAAGATTTCACAACGAATATTAATTGAATGTATTTTATATGAAATATATAATTTAAGTTTTAATTTATAATTAAGTAGAATTAAAAAAAATTATGAGTGTTTGTTGTGTTTTTTTTTAATTAACATAAAACAACTATATCTACTACAAAACTATTTTAAAAACTAAAACAAATAATTTTCTACAATTGAACGAAAATACAATACAAATTGAAAAAAAAAAGAACTAACAAAAAACTAAAACAATTATTTTTGTAGCTATATTTTTTATAATTTAATTTCTTATAGCAATAAGAAATTCTTAATACAAATTTTGTATTTGAAACTTGTTTCTATTGATACTCGTACTTATGACGAAGAATGGTCATCATAAAACCACATCTTACGAGGGCAAGAATGTTGATTTTTTTATTCAGATTCACATGACACTAATTTTGTATTTTTGAAGAATTTTCGAGAGTATTCTTTGTTGGGCCTTTTTCATTTTGTTTATAAAACGAAACACATTTATTTACATTCCGAGTACGAACTCCTGATACAACTTAATGAGAAGTAAGATAAATTTCAAAAACATGACACATCACAGTAAAGAAAAAATAAGTTTTTACTTAGGAAAATGATTACAGTTTTGCAGAGGGTAATTGGAATTGCATAAAATAATTATAAATTGAAATATTTTGTATTTCAAATTTACATTTGACAGTTCACAGAAGATACGTTGTTGGTCGCGTAAAAAAAATATTAAAATACAAAATATTTCAATTTATAATTATTAAGCTGTGAAAATAGCTTAAAAAGATTTATTCGCATTCGCAGTTCGCAGCTCATGTGTTTAGCACTTAAATCAGATCGATAATTATTTTTCAAGTGAGAAATTAAGGTAAGTACTTTAGAGTTTAAATTGAGATAAGCTCCGGTTGATATTTATATTTTTTCTTTGCACATAAGAGTATTAAAGTGTATCAAAGACATTTATCCGGCTCATCGTAAATACAAATTGTGACCTCTTTTTAACAAAAATTTTAATAATCCTCCGTCTTGTACATAAGTTAAATCCCTGCTAGTTAAAAAAAAAGAAATTAAAAAACTAAAACTTTTTAACTTAACTTCATGATTTTGGTATAATAATTCATCGCCTCTACGCCCTATTTTTGTACACATACACACCCTTCAAAGTATGTTAATTTGGAAACCATGAGTTTGACAGATCTGGCCACTGTTTAAAAAATGTAGAATTTCTTTATTAATGAATATATACATTATAATGTAAAGGATTTTATTTGAAGTGCATATCTCGTTTTCTCGATAGCGAATTGTTAAAATTAACTTTAGAGTAACTTGCTTCTCAAGAATGTGCCACCTATGGCATACGACACATTAAATACAAAAATGGATTTGATCTGGAGTTGCCGTGAATAAAATTTTAGTCAGTGATCTTGATAGTTTTTGCGGATATCAAATAAAGCATTTTTAGACAATTTGTACTACATATTTGACAAAAGTTAAGCTTAAGTTGCACTTGAGATATTGATTGACTAATCTTCATGGTAGTTCAGTTTCCCCAAAAGCTATTTAAAAATTTATTTATTTTTACTACAAATTATTTTGTTTAAGAATCATATAGTCTTATTGAAGAAATAAATGAATGAACAACACTAGAGGTATATCATATCAACAATATAGAAACTAGCAACGCCAATCGTAAATTATTGCAGTTGTTTCTTCTAAATTTTACTCAACCATAAAAACCACACTTGTTCTATTATTAGTCTGTGGAACGTTTATGAATACCCGGCTCACAAAATAAATCATTTAGAAGACTAAGTTATCATTAAAAATGTCGACATTAAGACAATTGGGACAACGGTAATACAGTATAACAAACAAATTTAACAGGATGAATTTAATTTGGTTCTCAATATCGACAAATAAGATATTGCGCTCACGAAGGTGATTATGATTAGCCTTAAAATATTTTGAGCACAGTGCGAGCGTTTAGGAAAGTTGGAGAGGATTCAAAAGAAGATACCGACGCACATTGTACATCGCAATGTGAGGGTAATATTGGGCCTGATAAATCATTTCACATTCGTAGTGCGTCTAAAAAAAACTCTTTGTAGTTTGTGCCCAAAAAAAAAATTTAATAAAAATTAGTCTTTCGTGCTTTGACCTCAACTGAAAATTGGCAATAACAAGTTATTCTCGCAACAGGGTCACAGACATGGTTAAAAAATTCGTGTCATGACCCCTCAAAGAGAACCAGAGCCCTATAACTTAAAACTCCCAACAATTAATGAATGCGTTTTGTTAGCAGCGCTCGGACCGCTCAACTGAGGCACTTTTTCATGAAAAGAGATACTCTTTGACCCTGCATCTTTCTGAAAAACTATACTTTTTTTATGTTTTGCAGGTGACATAGCGAACCTCCCTCGAACTTCGGTACGCGCAGTGCAACAACCTTTACATCAGGGCCACTACATGTACTACACCAATAAAAAGTGAAAACATCAATCTGAAATAATAATTTATTTCACCAAGAAAAAAAAAATTCAAATTTGATCGAAATCTGAATCTACCAATGGAAATGGAAAATCTAAAAAAGATAAATTGAAAAGAAGCGCGAGAATACACTTAAGTTTGTTTGTACGTTTTAGGCTTTGAGAAACAGTAAAATGCATAGTCACTAAAGAAAGAAAATTATTTCAATACGTTTTCTATTTTAGTAATCTTTTCTTAACACTAAAATTTTTTGAGATTTTTTTCGGTTCTCTTAATAAAAATAGTTTTGTACAGGAACAATAACAAATTGGATAAATATTCCAAAATATAATAACGATTCACAAATACATAGGACAATAACTTTGAACATACCTAAGCTTCACTTTCGGTTTTAACACCCATTAAAACTACTGAGAAGGAATCTCGTATATTGGGGATGGACAAAAAAAATCCGAAATATCTTCAGATGGCGGACAGTATATGTAAAAGACACCTATAACATACATTTAAATATGAAATTAAGGCATTTATGATGGATTTTATTTTTAAATTTATGATGATAAAAATATCGTTATTTCTATTTTTTTTTTTTTTTTAAACTTGTCAGCTTTATCTTACAAAATCCATCTTCATATGTGTTTTACACAACTTCAATAAAAATACATATGTATATTTGTTTTTCATCAAAAATTAATATTGTGATTGGTTTTAGGAAATTCATAGCGTAACTCCGATGGATTTTGGTATAAACCTGAGTATGTACATATGGCCTGAGACCAAATATTTTCAAGCGAAATACTTCAAGATTCTAAGCTTTTGCAAAGATTTATTGTTACGAAAGAAAATTAAATTAAAAAAAATTAATCAATACTTTTAATTCAAACAAATTAATGTTAAAGTATATATGAAAAAATAATAATAACTTTAAAAAAAACTCTTAAAACAAAAAACAATATAAGAATTATTTACTAAAGAACTTACCATGACTCTGTTGTTCTTGATGTTGCTGTTGCGCCGCTGCTAACGCTGTCGCCGCTGCTCCTGGAGATGATACTGCAATGCTGCCGGCGGTATTTGTGCCTTCGTCCGTTGTTCGCTTAAAGAAGTTATGTTGCAAGGCATAGTAAGGTGTGACTCGTGATTTTGGATCGAAGTCCAACATTCGCAGGATCAAGTCTTTGAATTTTAAATAATCTGCCACCGAGTGGCCAGGTTCATCCAGTCGCCTGCCACCCGGACCGCCAGTTTCAACACCAAGAATATCATGTAGTTTCCTTGAGCCCGGCGGTTTGTACTTACGATGCACACTCTTTTTCAGCACGTACGTACCATCGGAGGTTGTTCTGTCAAAGAACTTTCGTGTCTTGTGCGCTTGATCAAGGAGATATTTAGGTGGCATTCCTAAAACTTCAACTATTTTGTTCATTTGATCGACTTCATTGCAGCCAGAGAATAATGGTTCGCCAGTATGCATTTCAACTAATATACAGCCCAGTGACCACATGTCAATGGCTAGATCATATGGTATTCCAAGCAAAACTTCCGGCGATCGATAGAAACGGGATTGAATGTATTGGTATATCTTAAATAAATGATATAAATAAATGAAATATTACGATTTCAAAACAAAGCTTACCCGTTGTCCCAACTGACAAGAACTACCAAAATCGACAATTTTGATTGCTGACCGTTTTGGATTGCAGAGTAAAATATTTTCGGGCTTAAGATCACAGTGTATTATATTCAGTCCTGGTGTACTCAAAAAGAGTAGAGCAGTGCACAGCTGTTGAGCGAATTTTCGCGTTAGATTTAATGATACACCACGGAAATTGGTATTCCGTAATAGATCGTATAAATTATAGGATAGCAGTTCAAAAACCAGACATAAGTGATTGCGCCACATAAAATGTCGTTTTAGTTTAACTGAAATAAAAAGAATATTGAAATAATTGGGTTATGATGGAAGCATGAATGACAAACGATAATCGCACCAATTATCAATTGAAGGGCAAAATTTCAGTCAGATAATTGAATCTGACTTCACATCAATATTAAATATAAAAAGAAGTCCAAAATCGAAAAATTGTCACATTATAATTAAATTGTTTATTTTTTCAGGGGTACTGTCTCTATCGGGAAAGGTTTCAAGCATTCACCAAGAAATTTGCCTCTCATTTTGACCACATAGTAGTAGTTGGGATCCGGCAGAAAATTGTAGGTACTCCCTATACCTGTTGACAAGATCCTCACAAAAAATATTGAGAAATGTTAGTCACTAGGACCTGCTTCTATATATATGAGGTGTACCGCCACCAAATTTACATTAAAACTAACTTTTTTATGACGTTTTTGTTTATTCTCAAAAACAGGAAATGGTACTAACAGCTCTCATCAATTTGTTGACAAAAGTCCAAAACGTTGGTGAGACAAACACTATTTCTGAATACATCGCCGCCTTCATATTTGCTAACAACGATTTGCTTTGTTCTAGTGGTCTACGAGTCTACGTTTACGTGATTGGATGGTAATTGTACACCTTTTTTCTAAATATTTAATGTCCGTGTTTGTATGAGGATATAAAATTATTGTATGAATTTCTATTTATTTGCTATACAAATTAATTAATATTTATTTCTATTTATCAAATTCTTACTAGATAATCAAGAAACGGACAAAAGAAGTTTGTCGATTGAGTTACATGAACCATCTTTGTATCGTTGAAAAGTGATCTTCAAGATAAAAGTGATTTTTAATGTCACGGGATGCGTTCAAACGTTTACAACGTCTGGGAGAATGAATGACCTGGAAATGCAGCAAAGGACTTGTTTAGAAACATTTTTTCCTTTTGATGCTAAGAAAAAATATATGTCATACATATTTTGACTTAAAATCGCATTTATAAAAATCATGGATGGTAAGGTTTCCGGGATATAACATATACTTATTTGATGTTTGTTATTTTCCTGAGTTCAGAATGATTAATTTTAAATCGGTCTCGGGAAGTAGAACAAGACGAATAAATCAAAAAATAAATTTAAAAGTGGGCCGATACTTTTGCTTCGATTAAGATAAACAGTAAACTTTCACATCAATATTTATTATCTACAAAACGCTGCCGGCCAATACAATTGGCAAGAAAGACTCTTATGACATATTTTGATGTCATGTGACCAAGGGACAATTCTTGACAAAATGTTTGACAAGTACTGAAAGAAAATGTAAAGCCGTTTTTAATAAAAATCAATAATGTTTTAATGTAGATTAAGAATTAAAAAAAAAAATAAATAAGAAATAAGATCCACTTACCTATATAATATTTGTTTTCTGCATCGGCTCGATTCATCATCTCAAGCAATTTAACTTCAATTTGTGCCTGATTTAGGAACGGTTTTTTATTCTTAATAATCTTAATCGCCACATGGCACTGCTCTTCGTGGTCATAAGCCTTAACCACTTGTCCAAAACTGCCCTTGCCTAAAAATAGAAAATACAGTTTTTTTTTTTATTTTCAAAATCAATGGTTTCCTCAGAATGACAAACAAAATTTAAACTACAATTTTACAAAGATCCATTTGCAACTTCATTCAATGTTAGGCATCCACACTTTAACAAGTGGGTTGTTGGAGAACTAAAAAGGAGGAGGAGTTGAGGAAAGGTTATAGAAACATCGGGCACTTGCTGTTTAACTATTATATCATAAATGCTGAGCATGTCGTTATTAAAACGAAAGAAGTTGATGAAACGAGGGGGCATCAACGGCATATTGCAAATTGCTGTGGACAATTATCTCTAAATATTCACCGAACATGAACGAAAGGGAAGAAAATGGCACGTACCAGGACCTTCATATTTAATGCAATCAGAGGAGTTTCACTTTACGACAGATGGTGACTCTTAGCTCTTAGAAGTTCTTATAAAGTAGGCGGAGACGACACGGTATAACAGAGAAGTGACGACAGTAGGCAGGCACAGCAACGTCGAGACACAGACAAATTGTTATGACCTCATTAGGAGAAAATGATTTTTGCTGATCATTTTCAGGCATTAGTGTTCTATGGTGTTGGGGGATAACATTATGTTTTTCTTTTTTTTATATAAATTTAAGAAACAATTGATTTGAATATTTGTTCCGAGTGAGTAGGATACTTAAAACAAAAACTGCACCATTAATGGGTCAGTACTAGGGGCATGTATCATACAAATTGAAAAATTCTAATGATGATGATGTAATTGTAATTCTCAAATTCTTGTCCCATACAATAAAATAAGAGACAGATGTCAAGTTTTGGGATCATACAAAAATTGTAATTATAGAATTTTCCAACTTATCAATACTTATGTATGTACAATCTTAATTTTGTGTAGGACACTTTACTATTTTAATTTGTTTCTGACATTTTTTGACTGTTATTAAAATTCCTGTAATTGTATGTAAGTTTTGAAAAAATTAGTTCTATAAAATATTGTTCCGAGTGTTTTATTGCTTGCAGCAGCATAACAACGTACCATACGCGAATATGAAGAAGAAAAAAAAGAAGAACAATGTTGAGAGATCATTCAAACCCATTAGGAATTGCTAACATTTCGTATGTCAGTTAAAAGATTCGTATCGTACTATCGAGTTGATAAACGCTCCTTTCCCTTCCTGCATCGTTTTAGCTTGCCGTTTCTTATGTTTTCTTCCGGAAGGAAAAGATCAGTTTTGATCAGATTTTGATATCGGTCTTTGTCGAAGTACTGTGTCAAATATTTGACACAAATTCTTAATGTCTTTGAGAATAAAATTCGTCCAATTTGGATTCAACTTGAAATGACCAATGAAGTGACAAGAAAATCTAAATTTAATTTTTTGGAAAAATTAAATATTCTTGATTTCAGAGCCAAATCAAGTTCCAACGTTATGTATATAATAAAAAAAGAGTGTGTATACTGAGGTACGCGCGCTAGAAGTAAAACTTCTTTTCCCTCAAGCAAAGCCACTGTAAGATTCTAACCTATAAACGTACAAACATTTTGTACAAACCAACATAAGAACTAATTGTTGATTAAGATTATAATGAATTTACACATTGGTTATATAGCCGATTAATTTTCGAATCGTTAAAAAATTAAACTATTCATTCCTCACTTATCGTCTCTAGAAAAAAATTAGTTTTGTGACATAGATGTAAAGTATATTTAGGTGTGTACGGAAATCTACTTTTCGTTGGTTTTTGACATATTTCTTCGAATTGAAAATGATTTGAAAAATAAGTTTGAATTGAAACTCAAAACTGTTTCAATTATACAAATGATGCAATTAGTTTTGGAATGACAGGTCTATCTGGCACTTTCTTGAATTTATTAAGAAAATCAAGGTTATGTATAACTTGGTTGTTACCAAGGTTGAACAAAATGGATGTCGCTCTTTTTGACACACTTTTTTTAACACATATGATTACTAAGCTGGGTGCACATCATAAATTGTGAAAGGACACTGACGTCAGAGATATTAAAATTTCAATACTAGCCGATTTTTATTTCCGCAACTGTTTACTCACGCTCACACTCTTTTCTCTCTTGCGCTTATAGAAAACAGCTCAACTGTTGCGAATTAATTTTAGGCAATCGTTTAGTTTGTGTCAAAACACAAAAATTGAGTGAAAAATTGTCGTAAGCGAATTTGTCAGATGTCGACATTAAAATCCAAATGAAAACGACAGACAAAATTTTGTATTATTATGCCCAATTCATAATGCGATAAGAACACGAGACGAGAGCGAGACATGATTCACTGTCACCTTTTCGTTGTTACAAAATCCTTCCGCAATTCCTAAGGTCTGGATCGTAAATTAAATTTAAATTTTCGCAACTGTTTGGTTAGTAAAATGAAATATTATGGTAAATATATAGTCTAATGAAACATAAGCCCATATGTTTCATTTCAGCAACCAAACAGATGTGAGACTAAAAATTGAATGAGCGCGACTGCTCATACTTCATTTATTACGTTCATTCATATTCATATTTTGAAATTAATTTTACAACAACGACGATGTTTCATCACGCTCACATCTCTTTTTTTCTTATCGTATTCATTGTGTTAGAGCCAAAGAATTCTTCTTATTGTAGGCAATGCTAATTCAATTTTGACACCGAATTTAAAATTCTTCGCATATGGCAATGCTAGTTTATATTTGACAACAGAAAGCAGAAAGTTTATTTACAACTATTTTTTTTATATTTCGCATTCATTATTTTGTAAATTTTAGTGCTTAGTTTTCACGTTAAATAGTATTGTGTAGGATAAAGTGTTTAATGTTTTAAATAAATGAAACCATAAAAAGATGTATTTGCTTGTGTTTTTGTTACAAAGGGAAGTGGTTTTCGATTGAGAAAAAATTTTCGGCCACATAATTCATTAAAAAAAAAGCTTTTATTGTTTTTTTTTTTTTTTTAATGAAATTATGTTTTTAATTGTTTTGTTGGGAGAGAGTACGATAACTTAAGGGCAGAAAACTGATAACGGATTTTTGTAGAAGGATGAAATTAAAGCATTTTTTTTACTATGGAAGGGGCGGTCTATCTCACCCCGTTTAGGAGATAGGGGAGATTTTCGATACAAATGACTTAAATGGAAAAACAAATATTAAAAAACAACGACAATACTTAAAATACAAAATAATAACGGTTTTAAAAGCCAGAAGTCTGTTCTTTCATCCTACATTTAAATTATTTTATTGGTGTGAATAGTTTTCAAAAAATTTGCATTCAAACTCAAAATCTTGATACAAAAAACGCAAACAAAAATGTTTGGATCAATTTTTCTCAAAATTGTGAAATGGGAAACTAAATTTTCTTTTTGTGGTCAATGCTCATATTAATTCTGAATCGAACACAAAAAACAGAAACCTTTAATGGCTTTTTTCATTATCTTACAACTCTTTCAGAGTATATTTTTTAATTTTTAAGCGCCTATTTCCAATTTTCCGAGCGTATTTTGTGTTTTTTTTACATTTTTTAATTCATTATTGAATTTTATCTTTTAAATTTTGATTTAAATTATTTATTTCTAAACAAAAATCAAAAGAACAGCGGCTTAGGTTTGAGATAAAAAAATAAAACGAGAAAAGACCTTAAACCCTAAGCACATGTATAAAAGGAAGGTATGGTTTTTTGAAAAATAACAAACAACACCACAAGCCATCGATTGAATTAATAAATCCACCCTATATTGAACTTGATGGTAGCTCGCTCAACTTGTTGTTTGATCCAAACTTTCAATAATTAAATGATATGTTTTTTGTTTACATTAAAAAAAATCTCGTAAATTGTTTGTTTCAAAATAGAAGAATTATATTTTAAAAATTCTTTTCCATGTATAATCCACTGACTTGTTCCTTTAACCAACCAAACATGATTACTTTTTTTGGAATGAATAATTTATAGCAAAAAGTGTCCTAACATCGATTTTGCAAATGTCTTCTCGTGTCAATTTTAAATTTTTTTCATTATGTACAATGAATTAATAAGTATGTATGCACATATGTATATCAAAAGTTGAGAAGCAACCGAGGGTTCTGTTTGATTATTTTATTTCTACAGTGATCCACAAAGTTTGCGTACAGCGATAAAATATCAGAAAAAAAGAGGTATTTCTCTTTGTAAGTACATATGTTTCAATAAAACAATGTTCAATGGATCAATTTAGTTAAAAATAAGTTCAACGGTTTTATCTATATCTACAAATAACAAAGAAATAAAAAAAAAATTGGTAAGTTTGTTTCACAAAAGTTTGCGTTCAGTTGTAAGAGAAATGAAAAAAAAAGTTAAAAATATGAACAAAAATCAACCGTACTTTATTACTTTCGATATTAATATTTAGTTGGATATCCTTCCATTCTTATTAGTTCCCTTAAACGGGATTCAACGTTCTATATGAGGTTGATGTCTGGTGGAGTTCGTAGTAGGTGTGGGGTACTATTTAAAATCCACATACGCGCGTTATGTGCGGTATGTTTGGGTTCATTTTCTTGTTGGAAGTAACATCTCGGCACTTGTTCTCTAGTTTCTTTCGAGGATATTAATGTAAACCAATTAATTCATAATTCCTTCGACTATTTTCAGCTTACCTACCCTTGAAGACGCCAACCATGCTTAACAGTTTTCAGTGTGCATTTGGATTATGGGCATCATTTGGGTTTCTCCAATCCCTTAGTCGGCCACCAGACACACAAATATTATATTTTGACTAGACCGAGAATATTACATTGCGCCAATAATCGGGAGGCTTTTTAACATATTCCTTGGGGAACGCAAGATACTTTTGCCAGTTACCTTTTTTTGTTCACTAATGGATTTCTAGGTGTGCACGACTTAAATACATTTCGAACTATGGTTCTTCGAACTGTTTCTGCATTTTATGATGCGTTTCGATTTCAGAGTTGATCATCCTAGCTGTTGTGAAATGATTTTGGTTCACTATACGCCCAATAGCTCGCTCTTACGGAGAGTTTCGATGGTCGGCATGACCTTGCTTTAGATTCGACCTACCCTGAGTTTCTAAAGCGATCTATGGTTCTATGGATCGTTGACGGACTTGAAGTTTCTTTTAAAATTTCAACGTAGGACAATCATCGTTTCACGTACAAATTAATTATTAACTCCCTTTCACTCACACTTAATTAAGTTGATTTATTTTCGCGAAACTCAAACAAATATAATTTAATTCAATTGTTCAACTCGAACAAACAACACAAAAATGTACCGTTAATGAAAAAAATGTTATAAGCTGTAGGAAAACTTTTGTGTTACTTTTTGTTGTTATTTGTTTAAATAAAACTAGCCGACCCAGCTCTCGAAATTCGAGTGCCAATTTATTTATTATTTATATTATTGGCAGTGTTTTCAAACAAATTTATTAAATTAAATTTTATTTTATGTAATATACAAAGTGTTCGATAGTGCAAAAACAAAAATGACCCACAGTGTGTAAATGCGTGTCTCAAGTATATTCTGCACATCTCCGTAACTGTGGCTTTTCAACCATATACAATTTATCGAAATCGGTTAAATACTTTTGGAGAAAAGTGTACCACAAAAAACATGTTTGCCGTTTTATTATATGATGATTTAAATAAAATTAAAAACATTGAACTTATTTTTGACTAAATTGATCCTTTGAGCATTGTTTTATTGAAATATACTCACAAAGACAATTTATCACTTACCGCTCGTAAGCAATGTCTCTCTTTTTCTGATATTTTATCGCTGTACGCAAACTTTTCTAGATCACTGTATGTACTTACATCAATTTATTTTACTTCAATAGATACAATAAAATAACACCAATCATTACAAAATATTAAAAAATATTAATTATGATAAAAAAATTAATAATTCGAAGTAGCATGCTTCATATATATTTATATTCAAAACAAATCTTACCGATTAACGAATCAATTTCATATCGATCTAAGAACTTTTCTCCGTTTTTTATTATGTAATCATGATTATCATCGTCATAGCCGTCATTATATAGTTTACGTTCTTTTTTATTAGAAGAATCATCCTCGCCTTGGGTTTGCTGGGCTCGTCTTTTCTTTTTCGCATAATACACCTAAAATTAAAAAAAAAAAAAAACATCAATTCAAAATTGCTATCCATGAAACAAAATGTTTATTAAATAAAATATTTCAAATATCTTAATACGATTTTTTAATCTAAAGGCAAATCGCGATATTGGTAAAATTATCTGAATCCTTATCAATAATAACAAAATCGAATTTTACATCCATGAATATACTAAGGAAACATGTAATTTTTGATTCTAATTTAAGGCCATACTCTGTTTGAATAAAAATTTTAATGAGAATAGTTTGTATCCTAGTTTTAATTATTTTAAAAATCTTAATCGGACATAAAATACCCAATTGCCTTATTACTTTTCCGCGGCGTTTAAGAGATTGGTATATTTTGGGGTATTGGTAACAACAAAATCAAAAACCCAGTGCGTTTTTGGATCCAAGGTTATGAATGTTATGTTTTAAAAGCAATTTTAATTTCCAACTTTTTTTAAAAACTAAAACCAATTTTCGATTGGATTCATATCGAAACAAAAAATGTTATGTTGTTACGGTCAATGAGCTATGTATGTATATTTTTACTTCAAAGTTTTGGATTCGTTTAAAATCAAACTTCTGATTTTAATCAAACATGACATTACACAGAAAGTTATTCTTATTTTTTTATGATTAGGTAGGAAGGTAGGTAGGTAGAATTGGCGCGCGAACACTGGAAGTCTAGTACTATTGCCCAATCACCACTGAAGTGCTCCATCTAGATACCAAAACTCGTGTGGACCTGTGGATGGAATTGCTATTGGGAATTGTGGACATTCTCACGGAGTCATCCAGTTTGGATTGAGCTCAAAAAGAAGAAAGCATCCGATTGATCATCCGGCCCCTTTTACCGTAGACTTCCGTCAAAGACCTCAGTCCACTAGATCGGGATTTTAAGAATCAAACGGAGTGCACGGCACATAAGTAACAGAAGTGCTAGAGCCATTTCGTCGCGTTGATAAAAGATATCAATTTTTGATCTTCTTTTCCGAAAGATTGTCACAAAATGCCTTTCCTAATGATTGTGCTCTAAATTTGGCCAGAGCAGGGCATTTTCAGAGGAAATGGAGGACTGTTTCCTTTTCCCGCTGGTCTCTACAGCAATGACAGTTAGTGTTGTGAGGAATGCCTAGCTTCGCTGCATGGTCTCCTATTCGTCGTCGAAGTCTTTCGTCATTAGTCTTAACGTCCTGCAAAATACTAGATACTTAACTAACTTTTCTTAAAGCCATTTCTATGATTTCACTTAATCCAGGGTTGAATTTTCCTGAAACCAGTAGTACCCAGTCATCTATATACGCAACCGCCTTTACGCCAAGAATCATATTCATGACTAAAAGTCTTAGAAGAGGGGACAGAACTCTGCTCTGGGGTGTTACTCTACTAACGTGCTTGGTCAAGTTTATATTATCTTACGAACAAAGAAAAGCACCTCTGATCGAAAGATTTTTCTCGATCGTAGGAAAGAGTTTGAAATTTTAAGTAAATTCTTATATAAAAATTATATCTTAGACATCGAAAATAAATTAAAAAAAAATGATTCAAAAAGTTTTTGGTCGTATATTTCAACTAAAAAGTCATCATTAGGTTTACCTAAAACTATGAAATGTAAAAACTTAGAATCCAACGGTGTTAACCAAACTCTTGAACTATTTGCTAACTTTTTTCAGTCTGCTTATTCAGATTCTAGTTCCAACTCTAGGTTTGTATCTCGCGTTATACCTCGGGTTGATATTGGTTCACTACAGTTGGAATTATCTGAACTTGAAGCACTTTTTAATTTAAAGCCAAATTTAAAACTAGGAGTAGATGGTATTCCTGCAAGAATTTTGAAACAATGCTTTGTGTCGATGACCCAAGCTCTGTACCTCATTTTCAATAATTCGCTGCTTAGTGAAATTTTTATTGAGGAATGGAAAACATCTTTTCTAATTCCAATTTTCAAATCCGGTTCGAAAAATTGTTTTGAAAATTACAGAAGAATTTGCAAACTCTCATCAACACCAAAACTTTTTGAAAGCATAGTTAAATCCAAACTTGAGTTTCACGTCAAAGAATACATTTCTGAATTTCAGCATGGATTCGTAGCTGGGCGCTCAACGGCTTCCAATCTGGCTTACTTCACTTCATATATATTAAACGAAGTTGAAGAAGGTTACCTGGTTGATGCTGTTTATACTGATTTTAGCAAAGCCTTTGACTCCGTTAACCATCTTTTACTTATTGAGAAACTAAATATGTTTGGATTTCACTCTGCAATGTTGAACTGGATATCTTCTTTTTCATTGGTAGAAGCTAAAGAGTAATAATCGATGATAAATATTCAATGCCTATTTGCTGTTCTTCTGGAGTGCCTCAAGGCAGCCATCTTGGACCATTGCTTTTTATTATCTTTGTTAATGACATAGTATCGGTGTTTAAGTTTTGTTTTTGTCTGATATTTGCAAACGATCTCAAGCTCTTTTTGAAAATTGAATCCATAGACGATTGCCTACTTATTCAACACGACATAAATCAACTGTTAAATGTGTGAATTTAAATATAGCCAAATGTAATGTAATTACTTTTTGTAATTGTTATAATATTATTCCCTTGGGGATAGCACTCTGGAAAGGGTAGATAAAATAAAAGATTAATGATGACATTGATTCCAAGCTATCTTTCAATTTACATATTGACCATATTGTATCAAAGGCTAATTCAATTGTAGGTTTCATTAAAAGGAGTTCTAAAGATTTCACTGACCCTCACACACTTCTAACATTATATACATATATCGTTAGTAAGATCCATTCTCGAATACGCTGATATAATTTGGAATCCAGTTTATCAAATTCTTTCCAATCGCATTGAAAATGTTCAAAGAAGGTTTACAAAGTATATTTTTTGGAAAATGAGAAGGAATTTTTTACCATCGTATGATGCAAGATGCAAAAAAGAAGAACCTTTAATGAACATTTAATGAACTTTGTCAAAATATGGACTTATATCTGTCAAGAAACTACTTCAAAAACCTTTTATTTTGTTGTCGTAATTATGTAATAGTAGATTAAGTAATTTTATTCTTTAATTATATTGTAATCTCTTTTGCTCTCGCTTTGCTGGTAGAAGAAATAAATAAATAAATAAAATAAATAAATAAATAGAATCTTTCTGTCGCTGACCATTGATGTAATCTACTCGCTGATCTAGTCTTCTACTAAACCAAAATCGATGAGTGATTCCAGAATGGATTTGGTAAGGACGTTGTTGAAAGACCCTTCTACATCTATGAAGATAGCGAGGGCATATTCTTTGAAATTAATAGTTTTCTCAATTGTACACACCAGATCATGAAAAGCAGTTTCTGTGGACTTGCCCTGAAGTATGCATGTTGATAGTTTTCAAGAGGACATCCGGTAAGAATATCTCTAAATATCTCGAGAATGTGCTTCAAAGTTTTAAACACAAAAGAAGTCAGACTAATTGATTGCAAGTCCTTCGCGAATTCATGGCCTCGCTTGTCGGCTTTAAAAAAAAAAATCTTGCTTGTGCCAGCACGTAACTTGATACAATCGAGTCTAAGGTAGGGGGGCCAAATAAGGCCCACCTAACGGATTTTTCGAAATATCTGCTAGCTTTTTGAGAGTATCCGAGTAAACTAAAAAGGTTATGATTCTTTGTCATTTTATCTACATGAAAACATAGATTTTATTGTTTTCGTAAGATTGAAAAGTATATTTTTTTGAAATTTATAAAAAGCTTACGTTGTTCTTAATAAGGCCCATGGGGTCTTAATAAGGCCCACTTAGTTTTCTTAAGAATATCGCAATTAAAAACACAAAAATTAAATTTATTTCATAAAGAAATAGTCTCTTTAGTTTAACAAAAAGACACAAATTAAATAAAAAACTTAATTTTGTTAAAAAACTTAAACAAAAAAATATAAACTTCACTTCTTCGTAAAAAAATAAAACTAAAATATTCTTTAACCTGCAATGCGTCTTTTTATGTTGGTTACTGTGCTATTAGAAGCTCTTTTTTTGGGAAAAGTTGGCATTTGGTCTGAAACACATTAAAAATATAAAATAAAAAATATATGTATAATATAAAACCCAATAATTAAAAGCAAATTTGCGTGTGCCCAATAAGGCCCATCCCTTATTTTTGTGGGCCTTATTAGGAACATGCAAGACTTAAAAAAAAAATTATTTAAAACTAACGATCAAACATTTTTTACAAACAAATAATGTTGTAATTTACTCAAAATATTATATATTATACGGGAAAAATCAAAAAATAGGTACTTACTTGGTTTAAATTTGTTAAAAAAGAACACAAAACACACTACTTTTTTATAATTTGCTAGTTTTTCCCCCCAGACGAACTTCATTGAGCTGTAGGTCAAGACATGAATCGCGCAGCTGGCTTTTTTTCCTTTGTATGTGTTCTTGTAGACATGGTTTAAATATGCAAAGCAAAAAAAGTCCCGTTATTTGTTCGTTTCTGTGTTTTCTGACAAGTGGGCCTTATTAGGAACAGGGCCTTATTTGGCCCCCCTACCTTAGTCGATGTAATCGAGTATAGGGAGTTCCTTATTCGATTCAATCGAATCGAAAACAATCGGCTCATCAAAAGAAAGAACTGCCTGTTCTCGATTATATCGACCTTACTCGATCGTATCAAGTTACGTGCTAGGGCCCCAGGACTCGGGTATATTGTTGTTGCATCTTTTGCCATACATTGCAGTTTTGTAGCATCGAAACCTGACCAAAGCGTTTCGGGAATGCTGTTCTCACGGCCAGGAAAGTGGGTGACCATTAGACTCAGCCGGGGAAATTCTCCGGAGTCCATCAGGATTTTTCTAAAATGACGGAAATTTTCTCCAACCTTGTTGATTGGCTGATAAATTCTGAGACAATCTTTATAAGGTTGATAAAAATTATTTTAATGGCAGATATTGAAGATTGTTCTGGTAAATTTTCCTCGGAACAGACAATTTTTATTCTACCAAGTGGGAGCGATTTCCGGCTATATTTGATTGTTCTTTTATCATACAGTTCTAGTATTTCAAATCAATTTTCGACACAATATTTTCCGTTGTTGGTACAAAACAAGCTACTTTTATGTGGTTGTTATAGGATATTGTTAAAAATTGAATTTGGGATCACTCAACATGCGTTTTGGAAATCACATAAAATACAAAATAAGCATATCCTAATTAAAGAGAATTATCGCTATTGAAAGAACGCTGATATATATTCTTTTGGTATCTCAAAGGATGTTATGATACAAGAATATAAATGAATATTATGGCAGCAATGAGTGGTCAATAAGCAGACGAGTACAAACTTTAATGCAAAATCATCACGTCCTTGTTGCATAACATTTGACAATTAAATACTCGAATAGCAAAATTAAGACAAAATAAAAATTTAAAAAAAAGTACGCATACGCCATAGTGCACTATTGTTTTACAGTCACCTTTTTCCTAATTGATCATTATTTTGATGAGGAGTCTTTTAAAAATTCTACGAAATTGTACATAATTTAAATAACTGTTTTATATTGAAATTGAACTGTTTCGGTCTTGGGCAGTTCTCTGACTTGTAGGTTCCGCATTCGGAATTTTCCACTTTACAGAGAGAATACCGAAGAATTCATCTTATCAAATGACGGTATGCTTTCGGATCAAATCCTGCAAATTGCAAACTAAGAAAAATTAAAATCGATATCTTTGTAAAAATTTACATATACATATATCTCAGCGGACGTCATTTTTGCATACCGCAAAAGGTAAATACCGATTCCTTATTCCTTGTTCTTACCGTGACTTTTAATAATCTCTAATGTAATTTTATTATTAAGAAAATGTATGTGTCATGCATACGAGCGTATTTTTTATGAAGACTAGCAACTAAGCCAGGATTTCTCGTAGAGTAAAAGAGAAATTGCTCAAGAAAAAAAAATAATTTTAAAATACGAATACCTCGAAAGTAGGACATGATTGAGAATAATAAGATCGGATTCGAGGCCATTATATGAAAACTTTAAAGAATATTAAGTCTACATTCTGTTACAAGAACCTTGTTAAGAAAGAAAAAAAATATTTTTGGATACCTATCTCGATTTCGAAAACATTCATGGGTCCCAAATTGATTCGAGAATGCCTGACAGATGCATTTAAAGTGTGAAAAATATTTTTAATTTTTAGTAAATGCTAATATCAAATTTGTGTGATAATAACGTGCCATTTCATATTTCAAATTTTAGCTAAAAAGTTACTGCCGACTAGCGACAACTTATATGCTTTCCCAGCTTTTGTTTCATAAATAAAATCCGTTTCGGTAAAACTTTCTATTCCTAACTTATACGAACCAAATAGTTTTCATTTGATTCATTGAGAAAAACTAACAATCTAAGAAAAAACCAAATAGGATTCTTGAGGACATTAGAATACGTATATGAAAACCAACCACCAACATAATACATTATTACAAATTCTCGCATAAGTGTTGCTCCTCGTATATAAAAAAAAGCAGTGCACACAAGCAAGGGCAACGTTCTGAGCTGAATCTAATACGAAATTACAGTTAAGGAATGGGAAAAATCGATAAATATGCACAAACACACGCGAATGAAATTGTTGGACTGGTAAAATATTTGCAACGATGGTAGTATGTTGGTGCTTATGTGAGATGCTACAGAGTCTACTTAGGTAAGAGTAGTAACCCACCGAAGAAGAATCAACAGAAAAAAAGGACGAAAGGATACACCATCATCGCGCGACTTTATAAGCATCCAACTGACAGCAGTCGTCCCAAAGGTTTTAGTAGGACTAGCAAAGGTTCTGGAGGTTTCAGGGTGGATACAATACAAAAACAACTTTGCAGGTTGCAAGGGAGTAAGATTTAAATTCGCTAAAAATGAGCAAAAGCGAAAGTACAGGGATGTTCAAGATAGATTTATGAATGAAAAGCAGAACTAGAGACTCGATATGGGTGTGTGTGCTATGAGAAAAAATAGGCTGAAAGCTTAGAAGAAAATACAAATACGAGAGTAAATTTACAGCTGAAAAAATGTTGCTTACATGCTTTAAGGTTCATGGTGTATTGTTGGAAATTGATTTAGCTAACCTATTCACCTGCCTACCTTTTGACTGAAGACTATTTAAAATTTTATTATTTCATTAGTTAATCCGCGTCATCGCCACTTTTTAGTACAGTGATAAATACATATGTATGAAAATATGCGAGAAAATGAAACAGTCCTCTGTTTTTTGACAAAATTGACGAACTTTCGGAAATGAAGATCAAAGACTTGATCTCTTTTCTCCACGCGACGAAATGGCTCTAGGACGAACTTAGATTACTTCTGTGCCGTGCCCTCCATTTGGCTCCTTATATCTCGAGCTAGCGAACTGAGGGCTTTGACGGAAGTTTACGGTACAAGGGGCCACATGATCACTCAGTTGGATTGGCTACTGTGTCAGCACCAGTCAACAAGCTGTCTTGTTTGGCACAATCTAGATGGTGTCGGATGAGTGTGGTGGTCCGGCTTAGTGATTGACTCAATTTCCAGATGATTGTGCAAGATCAAACACAATAAGATACATCAAAACCTTCTAAGTCCTTTCGTATTTTTGACCTTAATCCGAACTGGATGACTCCAAGAGAATGTCCACAATTTTCCATACCAATTCCATTCACAGGTTCACACGAGTTATGGTATCAAAATGGCGTACTTCAGCGCTAATAGGGAAACAGAGCTAGACTACCAGTGGTCGCCATTTCTATTTACCTACCATGACTACTTATGACATTGTTACTGATGTTAATGTGGCTGTTACTGCAACTGATGGTAATGATCAATCTGATTATGCTAATATTAGTAAATTACGTAAAGACTTTGTCGTTCTTAGCAGGTTTTTATATAGAGCTTAGGTCTCGAATCATCCAAATTAGACCCCACAGTTGAATTATTTGCCAATTTTGTTGAGATTATTCCTATTCAGGTTTTAACAAAAATTCTTCCCACGAAGAATGGAACTTCTTAGAAGAATGAAAAATTTCTTACTTGGTTCCTTTTCATAAATCAGGTTCTAAAAATAATGTACAAAACTATAGGGGCATTTGTAAAATCTCAGCAACTCCCAAATTGTTTGAAAGTATCGTTAGAATTAGGTTTGATTTTCTAACAAGTGAATATTTATCGGATGAACAACATGGTTTATGTACGGACGATCTACCATTCACTTCGTATGTCACCAAAGCTTTTGAACAAAAATTCAAGTGGGTGCTGTATACACGGACTTTAATAAAGCTTTTGATTCGATGAACTACCAAACACTTATGAAAATACTTGAAGCTTCTGATTTTCACTTCCAGGTTCTTCAATGGTTATCTTCTATTTATCTTGCAGAATACTAGTTAAGATTACAGAGACTTTCTTAAATGAAATTAAGTGTACATCAGGTGACCCCCAAGGCAGCCACCTTGGACCTTTGCTTTTCATTATGTTCATTGATGATGTAATTTCAATCTTCAAATATTATAAATGCCTGCTGTATGCTGTCAATTTGAAACTATTTTTGAATGTTTCGAGTCTTGATGATTGTCAACTTATTCAATCTCACATTGATTCTTTGTTAATGTGGTGTCACATAAATAAATGGTCCTAAGTTAAATATAAAAAAGTATAATGTGATTTCTTTAAATAGAAAATCCCATAGTTTTCAATATGATTATGTAATTGAAAATATGATTTAATCGAGCCTTTTGGGTTAAACCGTTTGATCAAAGGTAGACGAAAAGACCTTTTGAGAATGAAAATTTTCGAAAAAAAAACTCCTTTATTGAACATCGACCACTCTCAGAGAAAAAATTGCATTGATTGCAAGAGTGGCAGTCGTTGGTAGACAAAATAAATTAAAATGCCGCTCTTTCGCCTACGAAAAAAAGAAAATCGGGACGAAAAAAATAATAACTACCCTCCGAGATGAACAAATTTGATCCAAGTCTGTAAATTTTAAATTTTGGCACAAGAACTATATTAAAGATATTGAGATATTGCTTAAATGGAAATGCGCCTCGTCGCTTATGATGATTTTCGACACAAAATCGTTTTCTTCGTTGTTGAAACTAAAAACTTGACAGTAATTTACACGCGACGAACGGTCAGGAGGCAGTAACTCTGGTTATGTCCAATTGGGTGGCTCGTCGTCTGGTTGATGTTTCCTTGTTATCAGCGACATCGGAAGCCGCGATATTCTCGGCCGAGCGACCAGTCCGGTGGCGGCCACTCGGCATGTTCTCCTGTGGTTTCAGTCTGTTCGAGTCGAGTAGCTAAGAATGTTTGTCCAGTTAGTGCGACAAGATTAGGAAATCGACGTCGAAATTCCCGCTGCGCTAACACCACCGACCGATTATTGGTCAAAAGAATCGACACAATTATTCCAACCTCTTGCGGAGTATAGTGCTCCATTGCTTGTCTGTTTGTATACTGCAGCCGTCTAGTTCACAAATGTCAAAAATGATTGACGCACGACGCCATTTGCAAAAATTATAACATCTTTCGATAGGTTGATTAATTTTGTAGTATATTGTACATTTGTATTTAATATAGAACATTTACCGTCATTTCACTCCCTCCACTTACAAACTTCATCACCAATTCAAATTAAGAGTTAAATTTAGGAAATGCTTGAAATAAAAAAAATTAAAAACACTACCAAAATTCAGCTTTGTCAAAACTGTTTGAAGTTGTTTTTTGTCTAATTTTTCTGGAATTTATTGAAAAAAAAAAAACATTAAGGCCCTTATTGCGAGTGTCGTTTCCTTATCGATAAACGACTTTTATCGATAGTCGAAAGTAGAAAATCTTTTTTGGTATTGTGGATCTCTATTGTGAACGAAATTTTTCGTCTGGACAATCGATCTTTATCGTTTGCATTTAACTGTTCGACTGGCCAACGAATATAATTTTCTGGACAAAAATGTATTTTTTTATTTTATTAACTTATTATTTCCATTATAATAATTATTTTAACCACAGGGCAAAAGTATGGTATGATCCATGGGCAAAGAATCTTAATGCTGCCACTTTTTTATTATGTTTGGTTTTGCCGTATTTCTTTTAGTTGGTTTGAGATGATTTTCAATGTCCGCCAATAATTGAACAAATGCTGGCTTTGACAAGCGGAAGTATTTCAAAAATCTGCAATGTAGTATGTTATTAAAAGAAAATTTATTTTTACTCATTAACGGACATATTTTCTTCAAGCTGCAGAGGATTGGAAACATCTCTAAGTTATCTCCTATTCCTGGCAATCATTATGTGGTCGTCGTTGGTTGTTTCATCATCTGTATTATCGAGAAAGAACTCGGAGGAAATCATTTCTTGTTTATTTAACTGAAATTTATTGCATTTATTATTGTTTTTATTTTAATTTTACACAATTTCATCACTTACATTTCATTTATTTCATAATTTTCTCGTCCTAATACAAAAATTCCAATTAAAACCGTATGGCAGTGCTAGTATATCAAAACAATAAAAGTACCTACATACATGTATAAGAATATACCTATTTTTTCCCTACACCGACGCAATTCACAAAAAACACATTATAGTCGCGTATTAATCACATACAAATTAAATTCTCTACCACAAAGAATATTGACACTTGCGGAATGAGTATCGTCATATCGTGTTGATATTTGATTGCTGTCACTTTTGAGCTTGACGGATTCGTAAAGTTCTTAATATAGTGAGTTTTATTGGAAAATATTTTATCTAGCATAATAAAACTTTCCCCGAAATACAACAAATCTCGTGTCGATAAAAGTGGCTTTGTTGTTGGTTACCTAGGGAAATTTAACTATGTAATGCATAAATTTGGCTCTCCATTTCCCAATAAAACACACTTTATTTGACTAGAACGACTTTGTGTTCTACCTCTGCTTCATGCTGCTTGAACACAACAAACTTATCGCGTCAATCCGTCAACTTTGTCAATTTGCTGTATTGGTGTTTTAATTAAAAATGTTTTCTTGTGATACATCTATTGATCAAACTATTTGATCCCTAAGTAAAGGAATTTTTTTCCACATATACCATCACTGAAACATGCCCAAATGTCAAAATATAGGATTCATTAATAATAAGCACATTCGTTATTCACAGTAACTATTGTATCTGTCGATTGAGATACACAATACCAAAAAGAAAATTTGTCGTTGCTTTCGACTTTTGTCGGGTCGAAAGTTGAACGACACTCGCAATAAGGGCCTAAGTCATAGAATTTCTGATTATTCGCAGCAGAAGCTCAATGACTGTTCTTAATATTTTTTATCGTTGCTTTTATAGTTGTTTTTATTTGGTACTTTTTAACTTGTCTAATTTGTTTAATATTTAGTCGTGTTTTAGACTGAATTTAACTAAATGATGACGCTGACAAGTTGATATTTCCTAGTACTATCTTAATGTTAAAAAAAACCGACGAGAAAAGAAATATTTGTACCTGCAGTACTGATAGGAAGTGTTAATATTTTTTAACAATGGATTTGCTTAAAACGACATTCATTTATTAACTATTTTGTTTTAAATTTGGCAACAAAAAATATTTTAAGGAAGTGAGAAAAGTCGCGACAAATGATTTATCTCAAAGCAAATAAATACTAGGATGCCTTAGTTGTTTTTTTTTTTTAAGAAAACAATAATCATAAAAAAGGCAAAACGCACAAAAAAGTAAAAAATCTTATCACCATCCTTGTCTCATAAAGAATTCATGGCACGTCTTTCTCCGACATTTATTACATTCCAGACACTTTGAGATCCTTTTGCTTCAGGAAAATACTTTAACCTCCGCATCAATATAACAAATATACTCCTATATTTCACATTATTATTCCATTCTTCAACAAAAAAATAAAGTTAAAAGAATAGAAATAGAACCGAGCGCGCGAAACAGACGACATTCCTCGTCCTTCGAAACAAAGAAAAGTTAAAACAAAAAAAAAAGTCGAGTCGAGTCGAAAAAATTCGCACAAACAATAATTGTTGCCTAAGAATTGAATTAATAAAAATAAAAGAATTTAAACAAAAAAAAAATACATGTTAGCCAAGGCCAAGTCGTTGACGCCGTATTTTTTTCGTTTTAAATTTCAAGAAGAAATAAAAATAAAAACTGAAATAGTTTTCATTAAAGTTTCATCATTGCCATAGAATACAAGGACACACAATTGAGATGCTCTTCTCCAGTTGTTGGTTGCTATGCGCCAAACGAGTTTGTTGGCCCGAACATTTTTTGGGAATGCCTAGAGGAATTCCTCTCTTAATACATTTCCCATTTACTTTTTTTTTTCTGATGCGCCTACTTACTTATAAGATGCTTTTTCTTTTTTCATTTGGTTTTTAGGGTGGGACGTCATCGTCAGTGTGGTAAGAGGGAAAATGTACAGTGGTAGATGAATGCCTTACGTTTTGGAGCTATTTTTTTTTTTGCAACCATCTTCATATTTAACATGGTAAATATTTATATATTTTTTTGCAATTACTGGTAATTTACTATTGTTATCGGCTTATGATTGTTAATATTTTTTATACACCTTTATTTAAATTTCAAAAACAGTTGTTACCAAAAAGAATGTTCAATATATTTTAGTATATTTATTTAGTTAATTATTTCTAAACTTTTAACAATTCAAATTTATTAGAGGTTTCGAATTTTTTCAATTTCAATTTATTTATGAATTAAGATACGAGTATGTGCATATAGGTAAAATAAGATTCATTGGTCGATCAGATTCCGCGAAGCATATTTTTTCATATAAGAATGATCTTCTTTGTATTATTTTATGCAAGAAAATACAACACCTGGATTCTAAGAATTGTTCAAAAGTGCATCCTAGGACAAGTTGATGGTATTGGCCAATTCTTTGCAAACCAAAAATTTACCTAATTATATCATTAAAAGCAACAAGAATTTAACGTAGAGATTGAGAAACCAGTTAAGGGTAAACTACTAAAGCATAATCAATGGGGGCTATCGTGAACAAAATTTCCCTCGGAATTTTCCCCATCTTCGAAAATTGGAAAGGTCAATACTTCTGCACTGTTCATTGTAAGCTGGCGACTGGTCTTTTTAAATGAGAGCCAAAGTCAGTATGAGACTTAATTCCCAATATCTATAAATTCCAAGGGAAACTTTCGACATTATTCGAGATGACAATTTTGAAAGTTTGGAACAATTCCGGGAAATTTTATTCACGATAGGCCCCAATAAGTGGTGTAAACAACAATTTGCTAATTCACATTTTAGGTTCAATCGGTGTTAGATTAGAGAACATATTCGATTTCCGAAGACATCTATAGATAAGATAATATGGTCGACGAAGACTGAAAGGGAACAATTTATTTTGAAGCCCAGACTTTAAACAGTACTCGAAAACTCAGTTTGAAATTGTGCTTGAAAAATAGGTGGTAGATTACTCGTATCAAATTTTTGTCTAGAGATGGTAACCATTTGGGATTTCGATGGATTTAGCATAAGGCCATACCGACCAATTGTGAATCTCATCCAGATCTTCATTTATACTGCAAGTTAGTTCCGAAAGATAAGTTTGAGCATCATCAGCGTAGAGACGTAACACGAGGTAAGTCATTTATATATGAACATGAAGAGCTAAATAGGACCTAATATGATACCCTGTCGGACTCCAGCAAGCAAGCTGATCGAACCAGAAGAATTATTGCCAACTTTTACCTTTTGAGTTCGATGACTTAAATAGTCTTTTATAAGACGAACCGACCTGTCACTGAAGCCAAGGAATAGTTTTAGTTTCTTGCACAGAATACTTTGACTAACACGGTCAAATTTTGTAAAATCCAGCAAATAGAGAAGCACTAACATGCCTTGGTCATACCGAGTTCGAATATGTTCAAGCAGCCGTAGAGCAGCTGTGGACTGCTCGAAATCTTGACTGTACCGTAGAAAATAAGTTACGAGCACACATGTGCTTTGAAATCTGGTTAGACAAATCTTTTTCCAAGATTTTAGACTTGCGAAGCAGTATACTTTTAGACCGAAAATTACATGCAATTGAAGGATTTTTTTTTCTTAGGCACAGGAATTACATTTGCACGCTTCTAACATTTTAGAAAAGAAGAAGTCGTGATGCAAAAATGTACTTCATGATAAGTAAAGGTGGGTATTATTTATGGTAATATCATTTTAATAGATTGCATTGGAACTCTATCTTCACCCACTGACTTGGATTAACCACCAAATAGTGAACAAAGTAATCGAGAACGAAAACAAATGAAATATTAAATATTGTTTTGGGTGTGTTCAGAAGCAATTTATTAATAAAATTGCCTTATTGCGATATTAGTTAAAAAATATTTAAAATTAAGAAAGAGGAAGTAATCTACTTAAAAGTTAGTAAATTGTTAAGTAGTATCATAGTAAAAACTTAATGCTGGGCCAATCTTTTATTTCCAGAAAAAAAAATAAAATTTAATATTAAAAGTGTTCTCCAAAAGCAGCAGTAAAAAAAATACCAGTGCAATAAATATCCACATATAAATTTCAGAAAAACGCAAAGTTATTAAAAAACATATATCATGATTCATGAATAATAGTTGCGTGTTTGAACCTTAAACTAATATTTAGTTGCATGCCTTTTTTTTTGGAAATACCAGCGTGAGCACAACGACGTTGCATGGAATTGATCAAATTTTCACACCTTTCTACCTGTATCGAACTCCACGATTCCTCTATAGACTATTCAAATCTACTTTACTCTGATTTTATTTCAAACACTGAATGTGAGCTTAAAGATGATCCACAGAAATTTTGGAAGTATGTCAATAATAAAAGGAAATCTGATGGTTACCTAGTTAGTATCAACTATCAAAATTCTTCAAGTCATGATCCAGAAACGATATCTAATATGTTTGCTGATTATTTTAAGAGTGCCTTTGAAGACTTTTCTTCGAATACTTCTTCTTCCATTCCTTCTTATACTCAACAATACACTCATCTTAATTTTATAAATTTTTCGATTACAGAAGCTTCTATACACGACAATATTTTGAAACTTGATGAATGTTTTAGTCCTGGCCCGGATGGTGTTCCATCATTTATATTAAAAAAATGTGTGTCTTACCTATCTTATCCGTTATATGTTCTTTTTAACGAGTCGATTAGAAGTTCGAAATTTCCTGCTCTTTGGAAAAATTCATATTTAACGCCAATACATAAAAAGGCCTAAAGAATTTAACCCTTAAACCACTGACATCAAAATATAAGATATTTTCTTAAAAGAATTTTGGTTCTTACATGATTTTAGGCTGAAAATTACGAATATGAAGTCCGTTTGTCCAAAAAATGTCACCTGGAAGCGCCAGGTGAAAATAACGGAAGACCGTCTGTAGACGGTCTTAGTGGTTAGCGGAAAAAAAAATATTTCAAATAATATATGATTCAAATCCAAAATAAATTTTTTATTCATTACAAAATTACAAATTATTGTTCTGTGTGATAAGTTTTAAAGCAGTTTTTAACTTTTGAAAAACATAAATGAATATTGCATTTGGTACAAAATGTGTGTGTATCGGACTTTTTACACAATTTGCAAGATTTTTTTGTTCCCCATTCTGGAATATGATTGGTTTCATCAAATCTCTCACTTGCCACCGGATGTACAGCTTTTTTCCCAACCTGTTTGCTGGAAGTTGCCTGTGCAGCAGATGACGGACGACCAACACATCTTTTTGATGTGTAAACATCTTTCCCGGCGGTAGAGTGAATTGAAAACGTGTGTAAAACTTATACGTCCCGTGTAACCCGTTACGGTTACACGTTACGGTTACACGTTCCGGTTACACGTTCCGGTTACACGTTCCGGTTACACGTTACGGTTACACGTTCCGTGTAGCAATCTACCTTACCGACGATTGCATTTAACACCATGTTTACATTGTTAATATTGCGTACTTACGACATCGTGTTTACATTGGAGACTTTGAGTACTGAAATCTCGATTTTATTACTTTCCATTGCTGGCTAGAACTTACTTCAATCTCTCAACATTTCTTCACCTCTCGACCAATTAGGCCTATTCTGCCACATTTGTTATTCTGGTATAGATTTTCTGTTATGAATCATAAAAGATTTCCACCTTAAAAGATCTTTTATGATTGGTATTCAGAGGTTCGAACTTTTATAAAAGTCTGTTAGGCTAGTCGCGCACTGGCAACTGTGACCGAAATCAAATAGTTTAATCACCAGTTGAAAGAGAACCGCGCACTGGTAACTCTTTACTCACGCTCACACTCTTTTCTCCCTTGCGCTTATGGAAAACAGCTCAACTGTTACGAATTAATTTTAGGCAATCGTTTAGTTTGTGTCAAAACACAAACTTTTTAGTTGCTCGAATCGAGTTGCTTTAAGTGCGCGGTGTCCCATATAAGCACATATGTTTCATTTTAGCAACTAAACAGTTATGAAACTAAAAATTGAATGTGCGCGCCTGGCCTTATGCTATTTCGAAAACGAGATCTGTTATGAAACTGAACTAAATCTGTTATCATAATCAGCTGTGATTATGTAAAATATTTCATCTGACATAATTTAAATGGATGACGAACAAAAAAGTAAACTCTTAGGCTAGGCGCGCACATTCAATTTTGGGTTTCGAAACTGCTTGGTTCGAGCAACTAAAAAGTTTGTGTTTTGACTGAATGTGTTTTGTGTTTTGATTGAATGTGCGCGCCTAGCCTAAGGCTATTTTGTGTAACATATAATTATATGCACCTGCGCGGACATTCAACTAAGTAGTTCATCTGTTTTCTATAAGCTACCAAACAGTTGTGCAACTAAAAATTGAATGTGCGCGCCTAGCCTTACACACTATGGGTATCCATATAATGGAACACGATTTTACCTCATATGTTTCTGGGAATACCATGGCCATACTCTACTTATATATTTATATGATATGTGTATTGATATATTTTCTTTCATTTGTCTCCTTTAAAGAACATTTCATTGACGAAATAAAAGATAAATATTCATTATTACTTGATGCACCTGTGTACTTATTGAAATCTTTTATGATAAAAGTCACAGAAGTTTGTCTTTTATTCTTTTATGATTTTTAACAAAAATGCTATTCGTAAAAGATTTTTTCTATGTTCGAACGTTTGACAGTTCATAAAAGTTTTCTTAGCAGATTTTATAACAGATTTTAGCGTGCTGAATACCAAAATTAAAATTCATAAAAGATTTGTTGACAGCTCAAACATTTGTATGGAAATTCATAGCAGAATAACAGAATAGAAGAATAAAAGATCTCGCCGAATAGTCCTAAATACGTGAAAAAGACGAAACACAAATCAACTGGTGTAAAATTTCATAGCGAGTTCATTTAATGTCTTAAAAAATACACTTCACGTTATTGACGGACGATAACATTTTATTTTATGCTCGCAAAAAATGCATTTTCAGAGTTGAACTTTAAAAATCCAAAAAATGTTCTTCAGGGCAATCAGTTGACATCTGCAATGAAATATTCTCGATACGTCAAAATTTAATTTGTCCCTTATCTGTCATACCATATAATTATTTAAATTATCGAATTAGATATTCTTTATTATATCAAAATATACTATTAGCATTCACTATATCAAAATATAGATCGTTCTCCATCAGTCAAGCCATGAACTGGATGATGACTACGACTTCAATGTATTAAAAAAATTAGTTTTTGCCACTTATAATTCCATTACAAGGTGGGAATGATGTCAATCGGTCTGTAAGTCTCTGACAGAGGGAGTAAGATAAAGTACAAAAACCTAAAAAAAAAGTTAAGGGATTGGTTTGATTTTGGTAAGGTGAACGCTCCATCTAGTGGTTTGTCAAAAAAAAAGTTTTCACTTTTTCGCTGCATGACAAGTATATTTGTTGGCGGCGTTAAGCCAGATATACATTGTTCAAATGCATGAAAAGCACGTACAAGTCTATTATTTCAGTGGCGAGAGAACGTTGCCCTTTGTGGTTTTTTTTTCAGCAAAATTGTGTTTTTACGAATTTCTTTGAGATTTTTGTAATTTTATCCGAGTAATTTGTTTTATTTTGTCTGTCCATTTTATCATACAATTTTCGTTTGCTGTTTTAATATTTTAATCAGTGCTTATGCTGTGCTGTATTCTCATCTCTTCAACGTACTATACGCAAATGAACCAATAAATACATGATCAATCATCAACCTTGCATATACATTATACAATATTTCTATACAGTACGCTAGATTGAAAAGATTTTGATTTTTCTTCAAGCCTACATCCAATCTATATACGTGTGACTTTTTTACTAATCACTTACAATTGCTGAGAAAAGTGCGGAGTTATCGTTCATTCTTCTTTATGGTTTTCTTTTTTATATTTGGCGTTCGCTCAGTGCAAGTCGCTTAACTGAGTAGAGTAAGGAGTGCGAAGAGATGACTCCTTTTCGCATGAACAAAGTTAACTTATATTAAAAATCGCTGTGTTTAAAAGCACAGATGCACTCGAAAGGAAGCCAAAAGAGAAACAGATCAAAATCATATTCGTGTAAAAACATTTTATTTTTTATCAGATAACATCTCTGTTTGAATATAAGGGTAAAAATAGAATACTGTCACAAGCAACATCCCTGGTTAAACATAAGTCAAACAAACTTTACATTACGTAGCGGAGTCTACTTACTCCTAACACATGCCACGAACTACTTCATCGAAGCATATTGTCGATAAGGTTTTTGGGTCGTGTGAAATGAATATGTCGACATAGCAGTGCGAACTCTGGGAATCGAAGTAGTATGCCGACATGGCGTGTAAAAAGAACCGAACTAGTTCGTCGAAACAATTTTTTATGATGTTATTCGGTTTTAGTTGTTAAAATTTACAAATCGCCTGAAAAAGCAAGAATAAAATTCAATCTCCTTTAGCAAGAATTCAATAAAGCTCTGATCAACGCAAAAACGTGGTTCTGGAGCATTAAAATTCAAATATTTTTCGGTCATTTTCACTTTTCATTTAAAATTTTACAACTCTACCATTTCACAGCTGATTTTGGCATGTACTTCTACGTCGGCGTATTGTTGTGTAAATGCCCATACAAAAGCGAAGTACTTTGTCAATTGTTCGTCTTGATCGATGTGGCGTGTGTGAGGGGTATATTCTAAAGTCACAAACTAGTACGATTGCATTGTATGTTTATTGGGTACGTTCGATAACAAAAATTCGGCACTCGGACGAACGTTGATGTTTACACATCTTAACCGTGAGTCCTGGCACTCACACTTTTTTTCAGCAGCAGCACAGAGTTCTTTGGCAATGCTCAACCGAAATTCACACATCGTTATATCTTTCATTTGTTGTTCTTCAATACGATTTTTTTCAGCGTTCCGTCGTCTATATAAAATAAACGCATTAGTTGTAGCCATATCCAAAAGATGATAGAAAATTCTTGTCGCCATGTCCTGTGTTTTTATTTGAAGTCCATTTCGACCCATGTAGGCATCCATCAAATCGACACCACCCATGTGGGCGTTATAATCACGTATAATTTGTGGACAGTCGATTTCATGATAGGTTTTCTCTTTCCTATTGTAGCGAGCAATTTTTGATGGCTGGCTTACCAAATTAGTTTTCAAAAACGGCTTTGTTCCAACATACGTTGAGCATAGTCTGACATTTTTCGTGTCCTTCCAAAGAACTGTGGTAATATCGACACCGTAAGCGGATCCGACGTATTCTGTCGAAAAACCTCTGGCTGCTTTTTTCAGCTCTTCACTTTTATCAGTCGGAGGTTTGCATTTCGGTACTCGATTTGCTCTAACTGTACCTAAGCTATACATATATGCCACGAGCTCTTAGATACACTAACAGTGGCAAAGACGTATAAAAATTGTCGAAATAAATAATATGATTAACAAAATTTGTGATACTTTGTGACAATCTGATGACAACATTCCCTGTTGTCCCAATGTCTGGAGTGCCAGGCAAAATTATGTCGTCATTTTTTGCTCCGGTATAAATCTCGAATCTGTACGAGTAGCCGTTGCTGTCGCATAAGACAAAGAATTTAACACCCCATGGATGCGGTTTGTCTGGCAAATACTGCCTCAAATGATGAGCCATTTTAGTCGAGCACATTTGTTCGTCAACACACAAACGAGCATTCTTTGGAATTGAATCAAACCGCTCAATCAAATAAGTCGCAACTTTTCTTATACGAAAAATGGGATCGTACCCAACATCACCTTTCTTTACTCGTTTAGTCTCGTCGTTGAACGATAAATATTTTTTAATTTGCTCAAACTTGTTTTTTGACATACAATCAGGTATGTGTCGAAATCCGTATTCGCTCCAGTGAGCTTCGATATTTGGGTAACGAAAAATCGACATAAAAATCAGAACTCCAATATACCTTCGAAGTCCATGTTTGTCAATCTTGAATTGGGTGTTGACATTTTCTATGATAGCAGCCCGATTTGTTTCGAGGGATATCATATCGATAAGATGGTCGGTGAAGAAATATGAGAAAAACTCAAAAGGTGTTTGAAGTTTTTTTATTTCAGGTGGCAAATCAGTTTTCCCTCTAAACGCAACTTCATTCACATGCAGCTGCATGCATATTTTTCGCCACAAAATGTCTTTGAATTCCGATGAATCCTTTCTGATATTTACTAAATCTAAACGATATAATTATGATGCCAAAATGAGTTATTTATTTTGGAATAATGTTTGTTTTTAAAACTACTAACCACATCCATTAAAGCCACCAGCTGATGGCATAATTGAAGGGCCTGAAGCTTCTTCGGTAGGTAACGGTGACCGAGCCCTTTTCTTTGGCTTAAACGGCGTTGACACTTCTTGTTGTTGCATTCCTGCAGATAAGGGAAGCTCGATTAGAGCTTCAGCATGTTCTACTTCATTGTTTACAACTTCTCTTGACACTTGTGGTAATCCGTCAGTCAAATTCAAGCTCAGATTGCTCACATTCAAAGAAAGATTAACAGCATTGACAAACGATGAAGTATCCATGAGCTGCAAGCAGTCACGAATCATTGCGCTGTCTTCAGGTTGGATTTCATTACAACAATAGTCTGGGTCTCCAATCTCATCATCGAAGACTTCGTAATCGTCATCGGATTCATATGAATCCATCAATATTGCTATTTCCTCGTCATTCAAGGCAGATAGATTTATTTTTTTCGACTTATCACAAGCCTTGTTTCTATCACTTCGACGAGACATTATTATTTTACTAAAAAAAAGCATAATAACTTTTAATTCTAGTAAACAAAACAAAACGACACTGACAAAATAACACAGAACCAATAAGACATGGGTGGACAATTTTTTAAAGCTAAGCCACTAAGACCGTCTGGAGACGGTCTTCACAAAAACACGATTTTCACAAAACTTTTTATTTCACAAATCAAACAAAAAACAAAATATGGAAATATAACACCTCATTACTTACCAAAAAAATTCCCGTGTTGATTTGTTTATTAGAAAGTATTTTTTTTTATAATTTAATTTGTACAAAATTCACAATTAATTTTTCAACCTGTTTGCACCAAATTCTTAATAGAAATGATTATATCTATAGAACTATTCTACTCATAGGCTCCAAACCGGTACCGTTGTAGAGGTAAATTCAACCTGCACAAAACTTCTATGGAGGTGAGGGCGGAAAAATGATTCAATAAGAAGAGAATTGGATTTATATGAAGACCGTCTGTAGACGGTCTTAGGGGTTTAAGGGTTAATAACAAACTATCGTCCTATTGCGAAACTATCAGCTATCCCCAAACTTTTCGAATCTCTGGTCTGTGACATACTTGCTTTTAATTGTTCATCCGTTATATGTGAAAATCAACGTGGTTTTGTAAAGAAAAAATCCACGGTCACAAATTTATTACAATTCTCTACCTTTTGTCTAGATGCGTTTGAAAAACACTCTCAAGTAGATTGCATCTTTACTGACTTTAGTAAAGCCTTTGACAAATTAAGTCACTAAATACTATTAGATAAATTAAGGAATATTGGATTGTTTTGTTTTGTGGATATCTTCATACCTTAGAGATAGATTTTATAGTGTAATATTCAGAAATAACCGTTCGTGTCAATTTAAAGTTAATTCTGGTGTACCTCAAGGGAGTCATCTTGACCCTTTGCTATTTGTTTTATTTATAAACGATCTTCCCTTTATATTAAAACATTCTGACTACGTGAAAATTTTTCGAACAATTAACTCCATTGCGGATTGTGAACAACTACAAGACGATCTTCGGAGATTTTATGAATGGTGCAATAATAACTGTTTGTTTTTAAATATTGACAAGTGTAAGACTATGTGTTTTACACGCAAACGTAATTTATTTATTTTTGACTACCTGTTGAATTCGTCACATTTATGTAGAGTGTATCTGTATAGTTTCTCCGATCTCGGAATCTTATTAGACTCAAAATTATCATTCACTGATCGTTATAACTATATATACTTGGTTTTGTAAAAAGATTTTCCCGTGAGTTCCGTGATCCATATGTTATAAAAATTCTTTATGTTTCTTTTATTAGGCCAATTCTTGAGTATGGGTGTGTAGTATGGGTACCATACTACTCTGTACACATAAATAGAATAGAAAATGTTCAAAGAAGATTTTTAAGATTTGCCCTGCGTTTTTTCCAATTGGTCAGATAGAGTTATATTACCCCCATACGCTCATAGACTTCAGTTGATAAGCCTTCCATCTCTTTCTGTTCACAGAGAATATTTGCAGTTCTGTTTCATAACTGGAGTAATGAATGGATCTATTTCATCTTCATCGTTTCTTTGTCGATTAAATTTCAATATAAGTCGTTCTAGTTTAAGAAGAAATTTACCAATTTGTACTATTTTTAGCAGATCAAACTATGGCGCTTATAGTCCTCTTAACCAGTTAATAAATATTTTTAATAAATTCTCTTCTCTTATTGAATCTACAAATGTCAATCTCAAATCCGAACTCTTTAAAAATAATTTCTATGCTCAAAATCGATCAAACTTTGTTTATAGATAAATTTTAGATTTTAAGAAATATTGTAAGTTTTAACGTTAGCATTAACGTATTGAAATAAATAAACCTATAGATTCCCAAAGGACATGGTTGTTGGTTGGCTTACAACTAGCAACATATTTAATTTTTACATCGGGCCAAAGGTTCTCAATAGGGTTGTCCATCACACTAACTTTTTTGCCGGGACCAATGCTTGGCAAGTAAACTACATAGTATGTTTTGGGTTATTATCTACTTCTTTCAGTAAATACTCAGTAAATGTCAATATTCACCCTTATTCCGATAGTCGTTTTAATAAAACGCCTTTAAAACGAGAAGGCTCCAGAGACCACATTTTGGTGTTAAATAATACGAAACCATTATAACGATAATCGTTTCAATAAAATTCCAATTTTCGTTTCTAGAGCCTTGTCGTTTTACTGGCGTTTTAGCAAAACGACTATCGAAATAAGGGTGATTATCTCTACCATGGTCTTAACATAAACCTGCTGATCCCAGATATCTTCAGTTCTATGTTAGGGACCAGGACCATAAAATGGAAAACATGCCCAAAACATTATGCTGAATCCTCCATGTTTAACAACCTTGGCTGCGAAGCGTGGATTATATACTGTATTTGGTGGCCGTCTGACATATTGGCGACATACTTTGCCATCGAAAGCTGTTTGATCATGCTTTCGTAAGTCTCTACGAACTGTTTCAATACTAGAGTAAATGCCAAATATATCCTCCAGTTTTATCACCTCCTATAACATTATTGGTTTCCACTAGCGAGTTTCTACCTATGAGAATTATGTTATGGCGTTTCATTTAGTTGTTGGTGAACATTGAACCTCTCAATAAGTTTGCCTTCCGAAATCAGTCTTATTATGAGTTCACGCTGTTCAGGACGAAACGTTCATTGAAATCTTTAAAAATCTATTGGTTAAACAAAAGTAAAGCTTTGGCAAAATTTTCCATTCTAGAGTTAGGATAGAAAAATAATATTTTTTCACATCAACACATGCACTACTATTATTTTGACTGGAAAAATTCATATCTGTGATTAATAACGGTTGTTTATTTGTCATGGCGGTCAGCCATCAGACGAATAGGGGGAATAACATGTAGCATACGAAAACATGCACGTGCCGTAACTATTCGGGACTGGTGGAAGTCTGATCATAGCCTCTCCGTGGCGGCCGCTAGAAACAAGCCTTTAAAAAGGTTTGGCTAATATGATCAGGCTGGTTCCTCAGGTTGGCGACAGGTTAATTCCCTGTCCCGTAAAACTTAATGAATTACGAGACCGACAACAAGCCTCGGAAACGGACTGATCGCACGACGACAACCCACGCAACGAAAACTGAAAAAGGATTTACGAATTTTCTTATGGAACGTACGATCGGCTCTATAGAGCTCGAGCTGCTCAGCAGCTAGCCGATGCCCTGTCAAAATATAAAGCTGACATAACAGCTCTCCAAAAAATCAGATGGACAGGGAATGGTGTTTTACAGAAGAAAGAATATGACGTATATTACAGATGTCATACAAAACACCATGTGCTCGGGGTAGGCTTCCTAGTCAGCGAAAAATTGAAGTCTACTATCATCGGCTTTAACGCTATAAGCGAAAGGCTATGCACTAGGGTGGCTCGATTTTTTTTTTTTTTAAATTCAGTTTTCGGGCACTTCCCAAAAGTTGTATTTATATGTAATGATGTCAGGTAAATTAAAGTTTTGGAAAAATATTGCGATCTTCTACTGCCCCAAGGTCATAGAATCTTCTCATGAAACCAAAAACAACCTAGAAAAAAGAAAAATTTTCCGTACCAAAAAAAAACAAATTTTTTGAAGTTCAGTGGTATTAAAATATATTATTGATGATAGTAAAGAATATTTAAAGCAAAAACAAAAAATGAAATATAAAAAAAAAGTTAAAACAAACATTTAAAAAAAGTGAAAGTTTAAAGAAATAGTAACAGAATTTTGAAATCTTTTTTAGAATTAAAAAACGGCATTTTTTCGCGATTCCATTTTTGTTCTTATGAATCCATCACGTCTCATCGGACTACAGACAGCAGCTGAAGCTTCAGTTACAATTTCAACGCAACACTCCGTCGCTTGAGTATGACAAGGGTAATCCTTTATGCACGGTAAAATAATAGTTTCAATAAATTTAGGATTTTGAATGCAATCACTTATGACATCCAAACTAATGTTTATTAATATTGTTGGATCACATAAAATACCAACAACATTCCAGTCGATTATGTGACTGTAGTCCTCAGCATTAAAGTTGAACTTCGGCAAAACGAAAGACCGCACCGAATTTGAGGATGTTCCAAGCTGCTCTCGTGCTTTCTTAACTGTTCTTAAAGCTAAAACTCGAATTGTTTCTCTCTCATCTGCAATCATTGCTATCATAATATTTTCCGGATGGCCGAAGAAGCTATTTCTCTGAATAACAGGATCAACTATTGATTTTAAATTTTGAGGCAGGTATCTGGTCAACATTATAGTTTTGTGAAGGTGTCGAGCGCCATCAATACAGTAAGGTCTAGTTTTTATTTGGAACCACATTGGCGCATAGACTTGCATTATAAAATTGAGCAACAAAAGCATATTTTCGGATGGAGTCACGGTAGAAACATATAACCTTAATATTCGATTTCCAGTTGTAAGCCATCTTGAATGAACGATTTTTCCCGGATTTCTTTTTTTAAACCGTCACTACAAATTCCTGAACTGATAGCTTGACAAATTTCAAACAAGTATCGTTGATCAGTGCTGAGATCACTAGTGTTTGATATTTCTGGAAGGTTACATTGAATAGCTTGAAATCGCACTAACAACAAATTTTCACTATCTTTCAATTTGTTTCCCAAAGGTCCTGTGAAGCTTCCTGGTCCGGTTGTAGTTCCATCAAGATGCTCAAACATGTGTCAAAGAATAAGTTAATTTGCATGTAACTGGCATATGAACCATTGAAATGGTGTTCTTAGGTCTAGTTCCAAACGACGGATAGCACCTCCCTTCGATCCTGTGTTTATAACTGTGCCATCACTTCCAATAACCACAACTTTTGATTTATCAATCCCCTTTTCATCAAAGAACTCCTTCAATTTTTTACTCCCGGTTTCAGCTTTTCCATTTGGAAAGGAGAGATGCCCTAAGTATTCGGATCCAGGCTCTTTCACTAAACTTGTATGCTCTTCAACAATTGATTTTCGTCTGTTATCTATCATACTGAGTGTTTTGTCTTTTCTTCCGTCAAAATACATAAATCCCAAACTGGAGCTCTTGAAATGACATTGATGGTGACAAAGATGATAACGATGCCCTCTCTTTCTCACGGGCACGTCTGATTTTGTGCCTATCTACAACATTGGTAAAATTGTCCTTTGAAATCATTCCAACATCTTGAAGAGTAGCTGAAATAATTGCAGCATCTGCCCTGTCCGAAATTCCAAATCCCACCCACTTCTTACTGAAATTGCTTAGTTTACTAGCTTAAACGATAAAAGCCCGCTGCCAACTGAAATTGGAAATTTGGGTTCCTTCGATTTGTATTTTAAAATATTCTATTCAGTAGGTATAACGGAATAATGGATTTTAAAATACATTTAGAGCAATATGTAATCCCATAGATTTTTCCAGGAGATTCGTTCCAAGGAGAGGGGCGGGGAGGGGGCAAACAATAGATTCTAACAGAAAAAAATAAAAACCAGTCGGATTTTTCAAAAAGACATTGTTAAAAGCAAAAAGTGTTGCAAATGTGGTATTTTCCTGAGCCAGAGGAGGGGGCAATTGACCCCCTTGCCCCTTTCATGTGGGCGCCTTTGGATAAGCGTGCTGATTTTTAAACAAGGTTTTATATTTAACTTATGAAACATAAGCCATTTTTTAAACGATTTTATATAAATCTTTTTTTTTAATTTATGGATCATATTTCGAAAATCTTTAAGGTCCTTGGGGCAGTATTTAAAATTGGAATTTTTTAAAAATATTTTGTATTCCTATTGAAGGACTCTTATTACAACTTTTCTATACCGCCCGAACACGATCAAACAAAAAAAAATTTTTTTCATACAATTTTTTTATCAATCGAGCCAGCCTACTATGCACCCTTCGCGTGCGAGGCAAATTTACAAACATCAGCCTCATTAACGTTCAGAAGAAGAGAAAGAGACTTACTACAAACAAGTCGAGAGGGCCCTCAATGCCTGTCCAAGGTATGATGTTAAAATCATCCTTGGGGATTTGAACGCAAAAATAGGTCCGGAGCCGGTATTCAGGCATTACGCAGGCACCCATAGTTGCAATAGCATGAGAACACTAATGACAATGGACTTCGAGTCTTACAATTGGCAGCATCGAAAAACATGGTCGTTGCGAGTACCAGGTTCCCGCGTAAAGATATCAAAGCCACCTGGGTATCACCTGATGGAGTCACCCGTAACCAAATAGACTACGTGTTGATAGACCGTCGCCACTACTCGAACTTGATGACGGTACCAATATCGACTCGGATCACTATCTTGTTGGTATGGTTTTCCGAGGGCGGATTGCCTTGCGAAGACGCATTGCATCCGCCGATCAGGTTCGAATCAACACGGCTGCCCTGCGCAATGAAAACACCAGTAACACCTTTGGTAATGCGTTAGGACTCGCCCTAGAATCACTTGATTTAGGGAGAGTAAGTCCTGGAGCCAGTATGCTGGGCGTAAATGAGAAGTGGACACGCCTTAAAAATATTGTCATTAGTACTGCCAACTCCATCTTAGGCAGCAGTCGTAAAAATCGGAACGACTGGTTTGATGATGAATGCAAGCTAGCGACTGAACGTAAGAATGTTGCGTACCGAGCAATGCAACAATCTCATAGAACGCGGGCACGCGAAGAGGAATATAAAGAGCTCAGAAGAATAGAAAAACGGCTACACAGACAAAAAAAAATCAGCCTGGGAGAAGAACCTAATCTGTGAAATAGAAAATAGCCGAGAGCGAGGTCCGCACCAGGCGCGGAAGTTCTACCAATCCGTCCGAAACATGACGCAGTACACACCACGCTGCACATACAAGGACGGAGAGGGAAATCTGATCACCGATCCTGAAAGCATTATGGAGCGATGGGAAGTGTACTTTAATGAATTGCTAAATGGTCAGCTCACTACAGAAGTGGAGGCTCCACTACTTCAAGAAGAATACCCTATGTTGCCGCCACCAAGCATAGAAGAGGTTGAGAAGGCTATAGGCCGGCTTAAACAGAACAAATCCCCGGGAGCCGATGGCATACCAGCCGAATTATTTCATCACGGCGGGCCAGCCTCACGTCAAGCAATTCATGATATTATAGTGCACGTATGGGAGCAGGAAGAAATGTCATAAGAATGGCGAAAAGGCATATGCCCCATACATAAGAAGGGAGATGTCACAACGTGCAGCAATTATAGAGGTATCACGTTATTGAGTACCGCCTATAAGATACTCTCCTCTATTCTACAAGACCGGATAACCCCATACGCTAAAACCGTCATCGGACAATATCAGTGTGGTTTCATTCCAGGCAAATCAACAACTAATCAGATATTTACCCTTAGGCAGGCGATGGAAAAATGTCTAGAATTTAACATCCTAACACACCATCTGTTTATAGACTTTAAGGCCGCCTATGATAGCATAGCCAGGGTAGAACTTTACAAAGCCATGAGAGAATTCGGCATCCCAAATAAATTGACACGACTATGTAGGTTGACATTGACCATGACCAACGTAACAAGCCAAGTAAAAATAGCCGGATTGCTATCCAGACCAATCAACATCTTTAATGGACTCCGACAAGGGGACGGTTTGGCCTGCCTCCTCTTCAACCTGGCGTTGGAGAAAGCAATCCGTGACTCTGGCACGGCAACAAGAGGGACCATCGTCAACAGGTCCAGCCAGTTACTGGCTTACGCAGACGACATCATCGGAAGAACCGAACAAGCTGTACACGATTCCTTCATCCAGATCGAGCAGGCGGCACAAAATCTGGGGCTGCACATTAGTGAAGGTAAAACAAAGTACATGGTGGCGTCGAATGCGAGAGGAACAGTTGGTCAAACAATCAAGGTAGCGGAGCACGAATTTGAAGTGGTGCAATCCTTTAAATACCTTGGGTCAATAGTAACAGCCGATAACAATATAGAAGAAGAAATACGCGGGCGGCTTCTCAAATCCAACAGAGCCTACTATAGTCTGTCAAAGCTCTTCAAATCCAGAAATCTCACCATAACTTCAAAACTGCTGCTGTACAGGACCATGGTCCTGCCAGTACTCACATATGGATCCGAGACTTGGGTGCTTAGCAAAAGGCACTCCGACCTCTTAGCTGCGTTCGAGAGAAAAGTCTTAAGGAGAATTGTTGGCCCCATATGTGAGGAAGGACGATTCCGGAGACGGTACAATCATGAACTGTACGCAATCTACCTAGAAGCAGATATCGTGACAAAAATTAAGCTCGGTAGACTCCGGTGGGCAGGGCACCTAGCTCGCATGAGTGAAGAGGAACCTGCTCGGAAAGTTCTCTGTGGTACATTCTATGGTAGACTACAGCGTGGTAGACCATGCTTGCGCTGGAGAGATGGCGTAGACCAGGACGCCCGAAGTCTTGGGGTGCGCAACTGGATGGCGACGGCAAGTACGGTATTTTATGAACTTAACCTTTTGCGTAATAGTTAGTACGTTGAACTTTTACTGCAGAAAATTGTAGGTCCCTTCCATTCTTGCCGACAACACGCACACAGAAATGATAAAGAGTTGTTCGGTTGTGTAAGGTTGTAAGGTGTAAGGAACTGGTTCTCTGCGAATGTCATCTCAATTGTTTTTTTTTAATTTAAATTCCTCGTTTAGAGAATGAATTAACTTGAGAAATCAAGTCCCAAGTTTGAAGAAAATGGCTTCAACCATTTTGTAAATCTAGGTACCTCAACAATTTTTTTTTGTTGCGTAATGTAAAATTTGATTAGAATAGAACAGAATAAAATAAGTCTTATTTTTTTTCAGAATTAAAAACGTACTATATTTTTTTTAGTAAAGATTAACAAGGCTTAACAAGCCGTCTGTGAGATAATTTTAAAACAGGAAATACAATATAGAGAGAAAATAATTGAATATTAATTTTACATAAATAATATATTTTAATTTTTTCTTTCTCAAATTTATAATAATAGAGAATTTCATAATAACGCGACTTTTCGTTTAGTCGAAACAAAAAATAAATACTTTATTAAGAATGGATAAAATACAATTAAAATCATATACATATGAGACAGTTTGTATCTTTGTTTTTCTGTTTATATAAGTTTGAATTAAATTTAGATTACAGTAATTTTTTAACTCTTACTTTAAGGACATACATTTTTTTTTAATTTATACTAATGTGAATTTTAGTTTCGCCCAATCAAAACTTTGAAGAGCTTTAAGTTTAGCTAAAACAAAAATGATTGAATTTCGTATACATACATTTAAATTGTTGAATAAAGAAATGCGGTATTTCGGTTATAACCTTGAAAATCAAACACATTTCAGTTACTTTAAATCTTCTCTAAAAAAAAATTGTTTTTACCTAGTTAATAATGTAGTTGAAAGGTCTGTATACACCCCTTGATACCGATTCCTTCGTTCCCAAAACATTTTAACATTCATATCTCTAAACAGAACACGTCCTGAGATGTGGTTAACGATATCCTTGATAAAGAGCGTAAATATTAACGGACCTAAAACATATCCTTGAGGGACTCCTCTTTCATATTTGAAATCACACAACTTTTTGTACCATTTTGCACAGCTGCCGTAACATTTTGAAGAAGTTTTTTTTATAGACTTTAATTAGTTTGTTCGACAGGCCAATTTTTGCGAGTTTAAAAATTAAGGAATTCCTATTAACTGTGTCAAAAGTCGCTTTCAAATGAACGAAAGAAGCGTTCATACTTGTTTTTGTCAAAGACACCAGTAGCAATAGTATTGCAAACACAAATATTTGATTAATAGGTAAAAGTCGAAAACCTTGGAAACAACTAATGATTTTTGTTCAACCCAGATCATAAGTCTTTTATAAAATATTTGTGTAAAAACTTTAATTTCAATTTAAAAATTGCGGAAAATCTAGACAAACGAAAGTTTTCACAGAATATTCTATTTAGAAGCTCTAAGATATACTCTAAAAACTCAGGTGGGGCTTGTTTATAAAATTCCATTGGAATCCCATCAGAATTATTTTTTATATTTTTAAATCTGTTGACAGTTCTATCATTGTGAAAGTGGAATACAGATCAGGAATGATAACATTTGGCATAGGAAAACGTATTTTGTTTAAGTTGGGGTCAGGTAAATTTGCTTAAAATCACGACTTCGATTTTTTTATTAGAACTAGCAACGTGCCAGAAAATACATCAATATCACCTTATTCCAGAACAACAAAAAAACAAAGTGTAATTTTTTTTATTTTTCAAAGTCTATTTATAGATAGGCATGGCAGCTTTCCTTTGTTGAAATTTGACACTCTTTCTTGATGGGTACGACACAAATTATAATATAATTGTAATAACTACGTGCCGGTAAAAAAAACTGCAGCACCAAAAATAGTTGAAAAGAGTGCTTCACTCTTTAAAAGTAGTTTCATTGATATTTAAATGCTAACAGTTCGTTTTTGGAAAAACAATTTTGAGATTTTGTAAAGCAAACAAAATAGCACTCTTCTTACTTTTCTCTCAGAATAAATTATGCTCTGTCGAATTCTTTAAAAGAAAGCGTAAAAGTGTCAGTTTTTTTTTTTTTTTTTTTTTTTTAAGTTATTTTTGAAAAAGAATTTTTTTTTAAATTGTTTATGGGTTTATGGAAAACGAGAAATTATTCAAAGAATGGTTGCAGAGGGCGAAACTTATGCAAAAGTTTGAAGTTTAGTTGGCTGTTCTCGTTCTTACGTTAGAAGACCTCTAAATGCAGAATATAACTCTAAATTCTAGATCAAACCGGCTAAGCTCACCATAATTGTATGGTGTTGTTTTTCCTACTATGGAATTGGGCCTATACGTTGGATTAAAACTATCAACGAGTCTATGTTGATATTACAAAAAGTGATGATGCCTTATGCAGAGAAACAAATGCCGTTGCTATGGGTTTTCAAGAAGGATAGCTTAAAAGTGGTTTGGGGATTATTGGAGTTGCCAGCGCAGTCACCCGATCTCAATTCAATTGAGTCAAAAAGCTGTTTCTATTAATTTTATTTAACCGACCAGCAATGAAACAGTGAAAGTCTCCTAGGACGAAATTCCAATCAAGAGGTTCCAAGATTTGATAGATTCTATGACAAGCCGTTGTGAAGCCCTAATTGCCAACAAAGAATGTGCGAAAAAATATTAATTTTACTGCAGTACAGTACTGTCTGATCGTTAGTTATTTTTATAAAAGAAATCTTTAATTATGCTTACTTTAATTCCAAAATGAAATTTTAGTGCTATTATTTTACTGCTTATAACTTATTGTTACAAAATATCAATTTTTTGCATATTAATAAATTAATATTGCAATTCTTTTTCTCAAGTAAATTGTGTTTATTGGTATATTGAAAATTGCTGGAACGGATTTTTTGAATTTTTGCTACTTAAAAAATATTGATTCTTATCATGGTGCTATTTTTTTACGCAGCGTATATACAGTGGCGACAAAATAAATAACACACTTCTGTTAAAAATTCTTTCTAGACGTAAGTGTATTTTTATAGGCCGGCACATTTTTGTTGTAGATTTTGACTGTAAAGTAACTAGATTTTGAATATAAAATAATGGGGGATACCACTTCTCTAGAAATTATTTAAAAAAAAAAATCAAATGTAAGCATAGTGGTAAACAACAGGTCAGGACAATTAGCACACATTGTTTCCGTTCCGTTGCAAATTTAATACATTTTCAAAACATATTTTTAACTTTTAAAAGCTAAGTCAAAAAGTTATAAGAATGTTATCAATTCTGTGATTAAAAATAAGGGTTGCCGACCAAATATCAGATATTTTCTTTAAATTGTGCTAAAATGTTGTTATTTAATGTTTCTTATTTGTTAATTATTAAATATGCTATTTATTTTGTCCTAGTATACTTAAATTGTAAAAATCAATTTGTAATATTTTTATGAGTTAATATACTTTATTTTATTTTTAAATCAGAAATAATATGTATAGTTGGTCTTACTTCCTAAGAGTAAATGTGCTATTTATTTTGCCGCCACTTTATACAGTATTAATTGCGAACAATCACCAGAAAGCACTGATGACAGTTCTGCTTCTAAAACAAATACATACTGCATTTGGATTTTAATTCAAAATCGAGGCCAGGAGCGATTGCTCGTCAATTTTTTTCTATGCGTTAACTTTTTTGTGTTCACCTTCCCCTTCTGGCTCTAAAGCAAAAAGTATATTTATAAAGAAGAACGAACATTATCCTAAGGTAATTAAAGCCTGCCAACGTTTACATATTCCTTATTTTTCTGCAATACTATTGAGCCTTGTTCTATTCCAAACATTCCAAAAATTTACTTGCACTATTATGTCGCCACCTGATTGTAAGAACTTGGTAACTTTTTTTTTTTTATTTTTCAAAAAGCAACGTTCTTAGGTATCTACTATGTATCTTATCTCTTATATTCAAAATCTCCTTTTCCACTAGTTTGATTTTTTCAATTGTGGAATACGAGGCGAGTTGAAATTTATACTAAACTTAAACGATCCGCTTTCGTATTACCCAATCAGACCACTAAATAAATAATAAATAATAATAAATAAATAATAAATAATAATAACTGCGATTAAACTTTTACCTCTTGCACAATTAAGAAACACACACTAGCAGTTGACAATTATTTAAGGTAGACATGAAGACATAAAGAAGAGAATTCTTTCATATTGTAGTAGATTTCTGATAAAGTAAATTAACTATTCCACGAACAATTTTTTTTATGTTAAAGTATAAGTTGGGAAGTAATTCCTATTCTAAGTTTTAGTAAAGTCGTGGACAAGAGGTGAAATAGTTAAGAAGCTTTTGCACAACGTAAGATTTACACAACTTCTCTTCATTTTAGCCTTATAACTTTCAAAATAAAAAAAGATATTGTTAATATTTATTTTTATTAATAATGAATACATATTCTCAAAACGGTACACAAAATAACAAAATCGAATTTCTAACCGTTCGTTTTAAAAACATAAAAACAAAAGTTGCAAAATTATTTGCACATCATATTAAAACGGTGAAATTAGTTATTTTTTTCGTTTATTGTGATATTGTCGTCGGGAAAGTTTTTAAAATGGCTAAAACGAATGAACTTTCAACAGAAAAACGCGCGGCTATTGTTTCCGAGTTCCGATCTGGTGTTCCGGCAGCATACATTTCAGCTAAATATCGCTGCGCCCGGAGGACAGTTTATTACCTCATAGAAAAACAAAAAACTCATGGAAGTGTAAAAAATCTTGCTGGTAGAGGAAGAAAAAGGGCCACAACCAAAAGGGAAGACACAAAAATTATCCGTTCCTTTAAAAGTAACCGCTGTGCAAAAGTTCGGAATATGCTTAGTAATTTGAACAAAGATCGTGAAACCGCTGTTAGTGAAAGGACGATACGAAGTTGAAAGAAAATAAATCATAAATCAAGAAAAAATAAAATCCTCAGACTATAATTCGCTAGGGAGCATATTAATAAACCGCCGGATTTTTGGAGAAGTGTACTTTGGACTGATGAGACTACTTGTTCGTTGTATGGTAACTATGGCCGAAAATTGTATTACTCCGATCGCAAATCAAAAAACAAACGACCAGTTACTCAACTCACAAGGCATTCCAAAGGAGGTAAAATATTGATATGGGGATGCATATCATATTGTGACGTAGGACCAATTGTTAGGTGCTCCAACCTTATGACAAAGTCGCATTATTTGGAAATACTACTCGTAAATGATGTTGCACTAGTGACAGCGTCAATATTCATCGGGAGTAATTTTATCTTGCAACCAGATAATGCTCCTATACATACGGCCCGGACAATAAAAACTTTTTTATCTGGGGTAGACCAAGAAGTTTTAAAATGACACCCACAGAGCCTTGATCTAAATGTCATTGAGAAAGTTTGGCATCTTGTTAAATCAAAAATTGCTCAAAACATTGGAAGATCTTCAAATGAAACCTGGGAAGAGTTCATAACAGCTTGGAGTACAGTTCCGTCAGAACAGATTCAAAATTTGATAGACTCAATGCCAAGGCGCCTCGCTGCTGGTTATTGCGACAAAAGGAGGAAGCACAACTTACTAGGTAAAGCTATTTTCATAACAACGTTTCGTTTTATTTAAAAAAAAATTACTTTTTGACTTCCAGTGGTGTTAAATACAGTAATTCAAACATGTGCAAATAATTTTGCCGGTTTAATATGATGTGTAAATAATTTTGCCACTTTTGTTTTTATGTTTTTAAAACGAACCGTTGGAAGTTCAATTGTTATTTTATGTACCATATTGAGAATATGTATTCATTATTAATTCAAATAAATATAAACAAAATCTTATTATTTTGAAAGTTATAAAGATTCAATGAAGAGACGTTGTGTAAATTTTAAGTTGTGCAAATAATTTTGCCAATGACTATATTTTGACATCAAACGATTCGTAGTGCATTCCCAGAGCAACTTTACCATTATCTTTGAAACATGCGTGGTAAGCTTAGTGCTCTCATTTTAATAATTTGCGAAATTCGTTTTTGGATATACTGTAATAAGTATATTATTATTGAGGGAGCACAAGCAATTTATTTTATTTGTTATAAATTATGTATATTGTTGCTAATTATAAAAATGTGTCTGTTGTGTATTGTTGATTTCAGAGAACTATTACATACACAAGTCAGGGTAGGAATGAAATACCAAATGAAGAGGAAAACGGATATTGTGATATCAAAATAGTTGAGTACGAGTGTTATTGCACTACTAACTACATTCTAACAAGTTAGCTAAAAACAAATTTCATGAATTATGTAAGAGTAATTTGTTTTTTTTTTTTTTTGGCACAACTGTCTTTAATAACATTATTTGCATATAAATATAAATTCCTCAGGATATATCCATCTTACATAACCACAAATATATACATCACACGATTGGAACAGCACAACAAAGGAATAGCAACAGCAGAAAAAGCACATAAGAAGATCACGTTGAAGATGAAGTAGAAAATATGTAAGAATAGAAGTTCACAGGGAACCAGAATGTCGGGATAAGAAGACCGACGAAAATGCTAGATTTTTTCTTTTATTTTCTTCCTCCTCCTATAACATATCTTTTAATGGAGAATAATTGCAATATTGGGGCCGCCAGACAGGCAGATATGCAAGCACTAGCAAAGTGGGTGAAAGAGGCGAAATTGTAGAGCTGGAACTGGCAGACACTAATGTGCACTCACTATCCATGAAAAAAAAAATGGGAACAGACTGTCGGTGTCGACGAAACTGTTGTCTGCCTATATGCATTTCATAGCATCGTTGCCGCCACTGTCGTCTTCGTCATCTACCTCCTCAATTATTACCCGTCAGAGTTTAGGGGAGGTCGACCAAATTCAATCGAGGACAAAATAATAAGATTCTTGTAGGAAAAAGCATGTCATTTACAGAAACTTGGATACAGAGAATGTTTACAGGGGAAAAAAAATTAGGCGAGTTCTTTTTTTTCGAACATGGATAAGGTGAGTGACATGTAATTGGGTTTTTGAATTTACTTTTCTATCCAAGGGGTGTTTTGATTCTTTTTTTTTTTGTGTTTAATACGGATTATTTTGGTGTCGTTTCTAATATCAAAGATGGAACACAGAGAGATTCTAATGAGAAAATGCGCGCAGAAAACGTTAAGGTTTATTAATTATTAAAACTGCGAGGTTTATTGCTTGGAGGCAGGCGTTATTTCTTTAAAAAGCTTTTTTTTAATATCAATGTGAACAAAAGCAAGCTATGTATTTTGAATCAGCAAGTCCAAATAAAACAGTGTTATACTCTGTCCAACAAAAATTGTCAGTACAGGCCTTATAGGAGAGCTTTTTCTAAAGCAGTGGCGCCTGATGCACCCTCACTACAATGCGTTAGGAAAAATGCCACTAAAAAAGAGCAAGCCACTGACTTTTCTTAAGGAATTGTTGTTGTAATTCTTGGCAAAAAGTTGTACACCCCAACACGACCGTCGTATCCCACTGCTGATGAGATACTGTCAAGAGTGTCAACGTGTCAAGTGTCACTCAATACGATCGTGCGCTCTTTATCTACATCAAAACAGAGTTACCATTATCATTCTCAATTGCAAACAAGCAGCTTTTTCATTGGTTTTTATTAAGGAGCTTTTGGGATTTGAAACTTTTGAGAACACATTTTAAGAAGATGAGTATGTTGAGTGTTGTCGTATTGCTTTTCAACTTAAAAAAATACGCGCCTATTATCTTACCGCTTGGTGTTGTGGGAAAATTTAAACTGAATATTGTTTTCAGTCGTTTTGAATCGGCACACGGTAGCCCTACGTGTTTTTTACTCTCATTTGCGGCGATTTATAATGTAAACTATGGAATCCCTGTGAGAGCTTTAAAAGGCGACACACTTATGCATGGCAATGCAACCAGAATGAGAGACAAACGTCCTATCTTCCCTGTACTGACAATTTTTGTTGGACAGAGTATAGTATTTTAATTGGAAGATTTGTTTCAGTAGTACATATTATAATATTTATTATAAAGGAACCTTATTGAATTAATTTAAATTTAGTCATTAAGTTAATCCAAAAAACTTGATAGGACGACAAAATTTTTGATTAAAAAAAAGCTCTATAGTCAAACAAATAAATCCTTTATTTAAGCGACTATTATTACACGACCAAGGGTAACCCTGTTCAAAAGTCGAACTTTTGATAAAATTTGTTATCATAAAATTTTATAATCGGGGAAAGTCCATAAAATTATGTAAACTTTAATACAAACAAATCCTGTTAAAATTCAATATCAATGTGCAAGAAGTTCGGCAGGAAGTGTTTACTATATTTTTTATAGTCGCCATTTTGATTAAACTTTTGACAGTTGTTAAAGTGGTAATGTGATAAATTGATTAACAAATTGCCAACCTGTTTTAATCGTTAGAAAGCTTTTTTCAAATATACCATGTAATTTGTTTCAGATAACTCAATTCGGCGCCATTTCATAATTTAAATTTAACTTATGTGTGGGATGTTAAAATATTGCATAAGGTTTTCATTTGCATTCATTTGAGATGTTACAACGTGCTTATGATGGCTATAATTTTCATAAAAAATACAAATGGATATGTTATTAGGCTAAAATTTTATACAAAAAATACACATTTGTGGACAACTTCTTTTTTGAAATTGAGATACATAAATAGTGTATTCAACCTCAGGCATTCCGCTGGGCAGCCATCTTGGCCCTGTCTTATTTGCCTTGCCATAAATAAAGTTGATTGCTAGTCCGTAGTGAATATGAATATATCCTAAAAATAATTTTTTTCGATCGGAAAAAGCATAAAAGAATATTTCTATTATTATTGAACATAAAGCAAAAATGTGATCTTAGTTAGAAACATCTCTTTACTTTTAAAAGTAATAATTTAATAACCAATACGTCGTAATGTTATTAGACATTTTTCGAAACATTACCCTAGTATTAACTTTAATATAAAGAGGAGTAGTACCTTTGTATATATAATTTATAGTATTATCATGAAGCGTGATTTTGTATTGCGAACGCTAGCCTGGTGGTGGCGCAGAAACTAGCGCACGCTTTTACAGTGGAGAGTAGGATAACATACAAAACAAGTAGTAAAAAAGAGAATATTTTATTATCAAATTTAGCAGAGAAAAATCTAGCAAGTGCAGTTCCTAGCCTTAAGATGTCGCCACAATCTATCGTCTTCTTGATAGTTCTATAAGTTTTATATACAAAGGTAGTACCTCTTTGGTATAATGGTTACGGCGCGCCGTTGGACTGTAATGTGTAATGATTTTTAGGGTTTTGCTATTTTAATTTGGTGGTGCAACAGCTCGAAAAGAACCAGGACCTAGTCACTTATAACCTTCAACAATTCCTATGTTCGTGTTATCAGGGACCTACAATTTAACGCCGATTCCGAACGGCTAATGAGCAGCACATTTTATGACAAGAGATACTCTTATGGGTTTTGTCAATTCCTCAGTAGGCAGTACACCCTGAACAACTTTTTTGCAGCTGTTTAAAAATAGCTTACCCTAGATTCATGAAGCTTTAGCTTATTTTTTGGTTTTAACTTAATTTTTTTCTATATACATATTATATCCTTATAATGTTAAACACAATTAAGACAGTAGAATAGGATGAGAAAGGATATACCGATGCACATTGATTTGTACTTTGCAATAAGTGGAGGGATGAGCATTCCTAGAAGTACGATTATTACTTTTAAATTGTTTACGACGAGGAATGCAACTGGCAATTTTATTAGAGCACTCTTTATGAAATTAGCGGTAAAATAATGATAAGACATGCAAAATTGCGGCGGTGCTGGAGAGATACAAATGTTTCGGTAAGACAACGGTCGCCTACCATTTTTATAGCTCTCTTTTGAATTATTATTATTTTTTTTTATAATCTACCTGCGCTCAAGGGATTATGATTACCCTTTAAATGTTTCAACACAGCGCGGGCGTGAAGTTAATGAAGAGAAAGAAGGATAGGAAAGATGTGTGGCACGATGTTCTGAGACTGAAGGTGGTTGTCTCAGATTTTTGTATCTCCAGGGATGGCGGCTGAACTAAAGCGGAGAAATGCCGTGTCTTTTTTCTATGTCACTTATAATTCACATTATTTTATTCGTATTCATCTTTGTTGGGCATACTAGTTTAACTCAATTACATGTTAGTGTTATGCCTGAACAACATGTAATGAGTAAACCAGCAACCCATTGATGACAACTTTTAGAAGGTTTTAATAGAATTGAAACGACATAGACGACACCAGGGATCGAACCTGTGATCATGAGGTTGACACACCAGCACACAACCATCGCGCCACGGCCAATCCTCAAGACACTCAAGTGGGTTTTTGGAGCACCTGCCCAAATATGAGAATTGTACTCGAGTTTCGGAAGAATAAAGGCTTTATATATAACAACCAGATCAGATGGGGTAAGAAACTTCTTGCATCGACGGAGAAAACCTAAACAGTTTGTAGCGTTTTTGGCGACGTCAAATATGTGATCACTCCACAAACGATGGTTCAGTCACCTCGATGCAAGTGCCATCCATGGATAGTGGCCTTGAAGCCTATGCTTTAGCGACATTAAATCAGCATTGAGTTTTCGAGGCATTAAATTCTACACGGTTTTTGATTCCCCATTGGACAATGCTGTCAAGATCAGAATTTAATGAGCTTATCATAAGCTGCCGTTGGAAGTCCATATCCGAAGGACAAGGATGTGATTCTAAAAACGAATATGAAACGCTGAGGGTACTGTCGTCAGCGAAAAAATTAAGTGGGTTAGAAGTTTCAGACAAAAGATCATTATTTATGAACGTAAGGAAGAGTGTCGGAGACAAAACAGAAGCCTGTGGCACACCAGCATTTATTTTGTGGATATCAGATTAGAAACCGCCCAAAACTACTTGTAGTGAACGGTCCGAAAGGTAATTTAGTATCTAAAGAAGAAGAGATTCATCGATTCCAAACGCAGGCATTTTCGATAAGAGAGTTTGATGTCAAACTCTATCAAATGCCTTTGAAATATCAAGTGCAATAATCTTAATTTCTCCAAAACGATCGATGTTAAGATTTGTTCCACTGTTCGATGAGATAAACCATCTGATCACAAGTGGACCCATACTGCCGTTCATTTAGAAGCTTTCGTTCCTTAAGTATTTCTTAAGCTGAAAATTGATAGCCTCTTTACAGCTCGAATCAAACCAGGAGTTTTTTTTTCAGTTTGATAATTTTATCCTGTTCGGAATAAAATTTCTCATACCATAAAAATCAGATATGAAACCATATCTGCACTGGAATCTACATCATTATCGAGAAAGTATAGCCACCAGTTAAATTTTCCGGAGAAACCGGAAAACGGAGACCGTCTCAGTTGGCTTTCTCGTACAGCCAAACGGTTCTCACAGGGTATTTAACTGGGGTTTGTTGACACGAGAAGTTCGCAGATATGACACAATGGTCTGATGTGTCTAGAGGCGATAAAACACTTATGGTGTATTTATCAGGGTCAGGGACAAGGAACAAGTCTAGAGTATTAGCGTATTGACCTGTAAGGTCAGAAATCGGAGTTTGCTCGTCAACAAGTTGAGTCAGGTGTTCAACTACAATAATGTAGTTAAAGCTATCGAGATTCTTCCTTTCAGTTTATACGCGTGAGACAACCAAAATTTAATTGGAAACGGACGACCCGTTTAGGCTCGAGTTCATTGAAACAGATGCAGACTTACGGACGATGAGAAATTGTTATTTATGTACAAGCAACCAATACTTTATAGGTCATAGAGCAGATTAAAAGTTTTGTCAAAACAATTGCAATTCGGTCTATTAAAAAACAGTTTAAGCTAAAGCTACCTTAGTCGAAACAAGTGAGCGTTATCCTTTTCACTTAAAACAAAGCTTTAGCTAGAATAGTCTAGCTCAAGCTACCAGTAAAAGCTTTGACTAGTTAGCTTCAGATTTTTCTAACAAAAGGCTTTTACTTTTTTTTACTCACAAGACCCATTGCCTGGAAATTTTGTTTCACTATGCTATGCCCCAAGTGTATGATCAAAAATTGGATACAGCATTCGAAATGGAAGAGCTGTTAGAGGTCCTGAGAAAGGCGAAACAAAACAAAGCCCCAGGTGAAGATAGGATTCCCTACGAATTTTTCCAGAATGCATCAACCAACTTTTTAGAAAATCTTTTAAACGCTTTTAATTGTATCTTCCGACATGCAAAGGTACCAAAAGAATTCCAAAAATCTATAATCTTCCCCATTTTCAAAAAAGGTGATCCGAATAACGCTGCAAACTATAGAGGAATATCCTTTATGAACACAACCACAAAAATCTTTACCGGGATGATGAATGCAAGACTAACAAAGTGGGTGAAAGAAAACAACAAGCTTAGTCAATTCCAGGCAGGATTCAGAGAAGGATATTCAACTGTGGAGCAAATTTTCAACCTAACAAGTATCGCAGAAGGCTATATAAGACAGGGGAAAAAACTTTACGCGTTCTTTATAGACTTCAGAGCAGCATTTGATAAAGTAAATAGAAACTGCCTCTTCTACAAATTATCGCAAATCGGAGTGTCGTCAAGGTTTCTAAATTCTCTTAAAAGCCTTTACGAAAACAATGAATCGATGGTTTGGAATGGAAACGACCTTTCAAAATCGTTTGAATTAACGGTTGGAGTAAGACAGGGATGTCTTCTCAGCCCACTATTATTCGCGTTGTATTTGGATGATATCACAGAGTTTTTACCAGCTGGAATCGTAGTTGAAGGATTACAGATAAAATGTTTACTTTTTGCAGATGATATTGTGATCTTAGCAGAATCACCAAATTCATTACAGCTAATGATAAACAAGCTGGAAAGATATTGCTTCTTGAATAGTCTTCAAATTAATACAGACAAATCAAAAGTCTTAGTTTTCAGGAATGGAAGAGGTCGTTTTGCAGGAAACGAGAAATGGAGTTATGGAGGTGAAGACTTAGAGGTCGTTAAATCATACAAATACCTTGGTATAACCTTAAGCCATGATCTCTCGATGAAAAAACACTTTGCAATAAAGCTAACTGAAGCAAAAAAGGCCATAAATTGTACCTGGAGAAATCTCATGTCAAATCCGAGGATAGCAATACCGGCAAAAATTAAAGTTTTTGAAGCTGTTATGAGATCAATTATGTGCTACGGAGCCCAAGTTTGGGGAGGAAAATACTACGAAGAAGTAGAAAAATTGTTGCGTTTCTTCATAAAAAAACTATTTCAACTTCCGTCAACCACACCAAACTATGTGCTAGAAATCGAAAGCGGCTTAGCACCACTATATATTTTCACGCTGAAGCTGTGCACGAACTTCGCTACAAAAGCTATCAACGAAGAAGATGATACACGACTTTCTAAGGTTCTTGCAAGAAGAGCGGTACGAACCAAAACACTCTTCTTTAAGGACTGGGAAAATATTGCTACGAGGTATGATATCCGGCTCGAATTAAATGAGAATAATACGCACAACTGGCAGCGACGAACTCAATCCTTCATTAGTGAAGTGGAACAGGCGATACGTATGCAAAGCATCATCCAAGCAGAGAACTCAAGTTCACGTCACCTGTACAAAATTCTCAATCATCACGAAGTTGACTACATTAATTCTAACCTAAGTATTGCACAAATTTCGATCATAATACGCGCCCGAGCCGAACTGCTCAAGCTCAACTGGATGCCTCATCGAGAGGACCTCCCCAACCGTTGCAGCTTATGCAATACAGGAAATAATGAAAACGTGGTACACTTCCTTGGATCCTGTCCCATGCTTAAAGAAATCAGGAGAAATCATTTTGGTGCTAATATACTGACATTCGAGGAGTTAAAAAACATACTAAATGAGAGTCGAAACCATAGTACACTTGCATCATATTGTAAAATTGCTATTAGATACAGAAAAAATATAATAGACGAAAACTTTTAATCCCATTTATTTGCCCAGCTATAAATATTTTCATTTTTTGACTTTTTATAAATAAAAATCCTAAATTTGTTGCTCATTCTCGGCAGACGGCTAAGCCATGCTTAAATGTACAATTTTAAAAGTATTTATGTACCAAATTATAATGCACATCAATAAAGTACCATTAACTAACATTGCCTGGATTTGCAAGCGAAGAATAATGGAAAAGTATTATTCGTTGTTAACAGGTAAAAAATACAGGACAGAAATGAGCAAGGCTTTCCTGATTGATTGATTGTGTTTCATGTTAAAACTAGTTTATAATGATACCAAGTTCAAAAGACGATTTTGCAAATTTTAATCGAATATATCATTAATATCTTTTCTACCCTTTTTTAAATTAAAATCATCGAGAACTTATTTTTGTTAGTATCGTACTAACTTCTAACGACTTTTTGACATTAACAAACGTCAAAACAGGTCTGTTTGCTTAGTTTTTTGCATGAACTGTCATTACTTTAGTTGTGTTTAGAAGCAGTTTATAAGAAAACACAGCCTTAACAAAAATGTTTAAAATTAAAAAAGGGTTAGTAATCTAGTTTAAAGTTAGCAAATTGTTTAGTAATATCATACTAGTACTTAAAGCTGTTTAAAATTTTGCGCCAATGTTTTTAAAGATTTTCGAAATATTTAATTTTCAGATATACAGTCGAAGGTACTTATAACGGCCCATGTGGCTTTTAACGATAACTTTTCCGTTTTCGTCGACTCAACATTATTTAAAACGGCATGTAAGTTATAACAAAGCTACAAGTAAAAAGACAACGACGAAATGAGGAAAAATGTAAACAAACTGAACGTGTGTCCGATTGGATACACATTCCTTCTTCTCATGTGAAACAACCTGAGTTGCTTTTTATTGAAAAAGAAAAAAGTGAAACAAATGCACTATCCAACATTATTCAAAAATTTACAAGTAGGTATTTACTTAAAGTTTTTTTTATTATTTTTTTTTGTGGTAAGTCGGATAAAAGGTACCCCGAAAATTGTGACCTGATTTGGTTGACTCGTTATAAGCGATGTTGCCTTAATAAGCTAGAATTACACTATGAATCGTCGTATCAACCTGTGTTGTAAGCACATCGGACCAATCGTTGTTTGTATCAAACATACTTCACAATTGACTTGTCCAAATTAACGACACACTCGGAACAGTGCGTTTGCCGTTTACACACCCATATAACTAACAGAAATTAAGGCAGTTGCCTTATATTTATATTTTTTTAAATAAAAATTATAGTTCCAATGGCTTATTTCTTTAGATATAACGACAATGTTATAAAAAAAAACATTGTTAAAACCAAAACAAAGCGTTGTTGTTGAATACATTTTCGTTTAATTAGAAATTGAAACATAGGAAACATGCATAAACACAAGAAGTTGCACTAATCGATGTAACATTTTTGAAAAGTAGCACTTATAGCGTCAAGACGTCTTACGACTTTAGTGTTGCGAAAATCGAGGAGCTGCGCGAATCAAAGGTTGCGTTAACCGAGTTCGTACTGTACATATGTATGTATGGAAAATTTACATTTATATATGAACATAAAATCGAAAAAATTAGTCTATTTGCTTTTACATAGAAAAGTGTTCTTTTTTGTCGGAAAGTTTTTAACACAATTTAACTTTCAATTGTTCACCTATCAAAAATGACAATATTACTGTACAAATTAATTCTTTTTTTTCGGAAGTACAATGGAAATTGTCTGCAGTCACGGCGCATAGCCTTGAATTTAGCAGTCAGATGTAAGAACTTTGTTTTTGTTTTTGTATAAATATCCTGGACCTAGTGAGCGTATAAAAAAGATACCAAGAGTAGTTTTACTGCACGACACCAACAGCTAAAGGACGACAGCCTTACCCCAAGTACTAACAAGCCCATGATTACATTCATTCACGAGCATAACAGACAGCAGTGTCCCTTTCTCCTAACTGCTCTCTGCAGTTTATGTCGAACCAAAAATTCATTTTTCTACTTTCCAACTTTATTTCTTTTTGCAAAACAGGAATGTGTTTGTTGTTGTGTTTCTCTTTAAATCATTCATTTGATTTTACTTTGATTCAAGAAGATACATCTTTCTCCTCTGAACTTTGCCAATTCAAACTACCCTTTTTGTGCAGGGGGATATTGCCAGAAAAAATTTCTATGAACAGATAATGAATTTTTATCCCTTCGCTGGCGTTACCGGTTGTCACACTAACTTATCAGTTTGGTTCCATAGACTAATTGACGTTAAGACAAAGTAACTATACGTGGCCCTCTTACGATTATGTATGGGAAATACCTTAAATCGTCGTATGTTTCAGCATCCAAAACATGTTTTTTTACATGGTTGTATGTACATATTTGTATTTTTCTTTTCGTGTCTATTAGTAGATGTTAATTACAAAAACAATGGTTGTGTTTTATTTTTACAGCTCGGCATTTTGTTATTTAAAAAAAAGAAACCATCTTTAAATACAAAATTTTAATTCACCACCTTTAATCATCAAAATGGCGTCTTTTAGGTGGGTAATCGAAATGTGTTGGTAAAAATTGAGATTTATGCAATAACTTATTTTTTTTTTTCACTTTTTAGTTTGGCTTACAAGATTTTGTGAAATGCATGCAATATAAAAAACAAGACTTTTTAAAAAGTAAAAAGGACTTAAGTAAAAAGACTTAAATGTCACCGCATTGTTGTTTCTATTTTTAACCCTTTTTTTGCCGTAAAACACTTTTATAAAAATAAATGGCTGGAATAGAAATGACATTTAAAGAAACTTATTCAAAAAGTAACTAGATACAAATATCAGTTGTTGTTTTTTTAACTTCTGCTATAAATAATGCACGAATAACAAAAACTAATAAAATTATAGCTGGGCCTAAAGTAGTTGACGTCCAGCCAATTAAAATTTTTAAGAAAATTAAGCTATCAAAATAAATTTGTAAAATAATAATGTCAATGTACATTGGTCTTGAAAGCTTGTACATAACATTTTTGTAGTGCAATCCGGTTTTAATTTCGAACTCTGGCCACAGCTAAATGGTGATTGATTACAGAAAAACAGTGAATTATTTTAAAATTGATGCATTTTGGTTTAAAAACTATTCTATGGGAAAATTAAAAGTGATAAATTAATAAGGAAAATGTTCTTTATATTATTTTCAATAGTAATTTTATTTAACTTTTATTATCCTTTTTAAAATGTTCAAAATGAATAAATAAAGATACAAGGTGAGCAGCACTTTATAATTCGTCCCTAACTTTATAATATTTTTTTGAACATTCCCTTTGAATCTCATGACATTTAAATATGTATACGAGGGCGGTCCGATAAATACTTAGCCTACAAAAGAAAAACAAAAATTTTGGAAAAGTGGCGATTTATTTCTCAACATAGTCTCCTTTTAGCTCGATGCACTTGATCCATCGATGCTCCAACTTCTTTAACTCATCCGAAAAATAGGTTTTCTCAAGGTCTGCAAAGTAGGCCTCCGATGGCCTCCTCATTCGACTCCAATTTCTGCCCGGCGAGTGAGTTTTTAAGTTTGTAAACCAAAAAAGTCGCACGGGGCTAAGTACTTATTGGATCACCCTCGTAAATATATTTTAATATCTGATGAATTTTATAAATGAACGATATAACTTGCGGAAATCTTAAAGTTGCACTAGTGTGCGTGTTTTGACGATATCCAGTGTAATTCCATTACAGCAAGCTGTTTTAAGCTTGATGGCAAACGCGATTGACAACCAAGGTTGTCCATAATCTTTGCTTTAGACTGAAATTATTAAAAACTTCAAAATAAAGTGAATTCATATGATAGTCGAACTTTTTCAATAGACATAATTTTTTCAGAAAATGAACACAACAACGCCTAAGAAATTTTGCAATAGTGCGTGTGTGCGTGTTGTTGACAGAAATGCAAGGGATCTTCAATTTTCAGCCGGAATGACTAAGCTGAGAAGCACTTTCCAAGATAAGAAGAGATACTTTTGCAGGATGTTTCACTTCCTCGCGAGGCAATACCTCTGAATTTTTTTTTTTTTTAATTTTAATTTAGGTTACAGTATGCGTCTTTTTTAAATTATACAAGAAAGTATTCAAGTTAATAATCGAGTAAAACACAAAACATTGAAATCAACAACGGTCGATCCACTACTTTGAAATCTACTTCAGCACTAGATCGAAGATTTAAAATGTAAGAATTTTTCAGAAAATAATACAAATAAAATAAAATGCACGACTGGGTCGCACGAACTTGCTCTTATGTAAAAGACTAAGAATTTCAAAATGAATGTTATTAGAGAAAAATGTTTCATAAGCATAAAATTCATTTTTAAAATGATACAACTCCTTTAGTAGTTGGAGCTAAAAATAGGATGTCATGTGTTTCCAGCAAATCTTAGTTTACGCAAGAACAAAAATTATAAGTCGTTGTAGTGGTTTCTTAAAAAAATAAGCTTTTATATTCAAAATTTTTAAAACATTTTTAAGAAAAAATTTTGCTACGCCAACTCAAAGTTTTTATTACTGAACGAATAAAAAATAAAATTCCAAAAAAAAATACTAAGCAGTTTTTGAGTTATTGAATTTTCGAAAAAAAAATAGATTTTTTTTTTAATTCAAAAAATATTTTTTTTTTAAGTTTTGAAATGCAATGTTTTTTAAACATTTTAGAAGCTTCTCTATAAGTAATTTCATTAAAATCCGTTATGTTGATAATGAGAAATTCAAAATTCGAAAAAATGGTTCTATGGTAGGCACGGTCAGTAATATATGTACCTATATTAATTTAAAATTTTGTTTTATTAAGTTATAGATCGTAAAAACTAAACGAAAGAAAAAAAATGTTATCAAAATTCTCGGAACCGTTTCCTAGAAAAATACCATTTTCGAAGACCATTTTTAATATGTATGGTCGGTACAGTTAGGTAAAAAATATGTTTTTCTTTTTTAAATCTTTTAGATTATATGTATTAAGATAAGAAACTTTCATTTATTACTGTATGTTTGAAAAAAAATCGAGCATGGGGTTTTCGAAATATTGAGTTTCCAAAAAAAAAAATGATTTTTTTTTATCCAAAAAATACAAAATTTAAAATCTGAATATGTAATAATATTCAAACTTTGGAGGAGCTTTAGCATAAAAAAAACTATTTAAATCGATTTTACCGTTTTCGAGAAAATCAATAACAAAACAAAAAATGGTTTCAAGGGGCCTACCAAAAATAACCATTTTTTGGAAAAAATTTTTCAACCATTACCTAGCTTTAACTAAATGAAATTTTATGAATTTAAAAAAAAAAAATGCTGGACAGTTTTTGAGAAAAAAAAAATATTTATAAAATTTCAAAAAAAATATAGTATGACAGGTACCGTTATTTTTGGTCTTAAAGAATAAAAGAAAAAAAACGTGTGGGGGGAAGACCCACTTTTTTGGTCTTCGCTATCATCGTAATGTCAACTTTGATCAAAATCTCGAGTTCGATTTTTTTTAATGCATAACTTGGCTTTTACATAGTACCTATAAGTCGTAAGTAAAAATTCGAGAAATATAAAAATATGATTTTATTGATTTTCAAAAAGTTTAAAGATCGAATTGACCGAACATGTGCTTGTGTTACACCCGTCTAGTTAAATAAGACCCTTTAGTAATATACAAAAAAAAAAACATTAGTAACAGTACCTAAAATTATTAAAATACAAACAAAAAAACAAGCTAACCAATAGATTGCAGGAACAAGAAGTTCTTCAGCGAAAGCTAAATGTTATAAAAGATGAGTAAAAGGAACTTGGTATTCAAAAATATTTTCAGCTTATTGCTTCATTGCTATTAATTATTTCAATTTAATTACAGCTTTTTGTGGAAGTTGATGTAACAGAAAAATAAAGGACTTGATATGTATTGAAAGGTACGTGTTTTAGTTTAAGCAATTTTATTGATTTAATGTTTAGTGATGGGGAACAGTGAATAAGATATCAAAATAATGAACTGGAAAACTGCCAATTGGAGGTTAAACTAAACTGTTATATTTTTGAATCCTTGATCCTAAATTATATTTAACTGTAACCATTTTACTTTTTTCAAAACGAACTACAGAATGGGTCCAAGAAATACAGGAAATGTAGTTTTCAGTCTTAAAATCGTAAATAGATGGTAAGAATAGCTGGATGCTAAAGGAAAACTCTACGAGCAGAAATTTCGGCAAGGACTGAAGAAACTAGGTTTAATCATTTTCTTACTAAACTGGTTATAAGGAAGTGGAAATGTCCTAGATAAGTCTGGCTTCTAAGAAACATTTGCTTAATTTTTTATTTATCTTATATTAAAATTTGAACTTTGAATATTAGTTATTTTCATTATATTACTTACCTCATTAATGTGTTTATATGTTTTTATCAGATCCACACTGAGCTTTCGTAATGGCGCTGTTGCTGGATCTCGAAAATGTGTTGGTATTCGAGCTTGCATCGCTCGAACTTCCGAGGATGATGTCGGACTCGATCGCTACAAAATTTTAAGTACAAATTACATAAATAAAGGATACTAAACTCTCTTACGTGATGCATAACATCTCGATGTGTGGCGGGTAAATCTTCTTCAACAACAAATCGTCCATAAAGAGGTGCGTGTCGCTGGCGCCCCGATTCAGCACCAGCCGCACCCGACACATATGCCGCCGACACTAAAATAAAATAAAAAAAAGATAGTTTAAATCCAAATTGAATATAAAATGTATATAAAATATTTACAGTTCATGTACAATATAAGAACTTATGCTAAAAGGATTTTATAATTCGAACCCTGAAAAGGCTTATTATGTGTCGAAGAGCACGTAATCTTTCTGCAAAGATTACACAAATTCAAAATTGTTAATAATAAAAGATTTATTTAATTCGACAAATGTCAAAGAAACAATACAAAAACTTCCAAGTGCCCTTAAGTTACACACTTTTAGAAAGAAAACTCTTATGCTAGCTACACACGAGGCAACCGTTGCGGCAACGTGTTGCAGCAACGTGTTTCGTTTGTTCACTACACACGTGGCAACTGTTGCCGCAACCACAGTACTGTTGGAGCAACCGACCGAAAATATCAAAACTTTGTGATATTTCTGGTAACGGTTGCAGCAAAACAAAATCAATTGGCAACATAGCTACACACGAAGCAACGGTTGCTTCAACGGTTGCCTCGTGTGTAACTAGCATTATATTTCGTTAATAACTCAACCAATTTCGTTCCGATTTAGAATTTCCAAATGAACTTTTAAACTGTTTAAATGAACTTCGAATGTGTTCCAACATTTTATAACAAAAAAAAAACTGTAATTTTGCCCTTTTCACACCTTCTGGTAACAATGCGATAGTAACTTTGGGGGTGGCCGTGGCGCGATGGATGTGTGCTCGCCTGTGAACCTCATGATCACAGGTTCGATCCCTGCCGTCGTCTATGTCGTTTTAATTCCATTAAAAACCTTCTAAAATTGTCATCAATGGGTTGCTGGTTTACTCATTACATGTTGTTCAGGCATAACACTAACAACATGTAATTGAGTTAAACTAGTATGCCCAACAAGGATGAACACGACTAAAATAATGTGAACTATAAGCGACACGACATTCTCCGCTTTAGTTCAGCCGCCATCCCTGGAGATAAAAATATCTGAGACAACCACCTTAAGTCTCAGAACATCGTGCCACACATCTTTCCTATCCTTCTTTCTCTTCCTTAACTTCACGCCCGCGCTGTGTTGAAACATTTAAAGGGTAATCATAATCCCTTTATAAAAAAAAAAAAAAAAAAAACTGGTAACCTAATAATTTATGCCTTCAATGTTTGACTTCGTTATAATCCTGAGCCGCAAAAGCAAGTTCATGCGATCCAGTCGTGAATACTAGCTTCTTAAAGTATTTAGTATGAAAAACTTATTAATTTTAACTTCCACTCGCCACAAACCCTTCTGGTTTTGTTTTTGATCGAATACCTTTTTTTAAATTAAATTGATTTCTATTGTTGAAAACTGAGGAAAATACACAATATGTATTCATTCTAGGGTTATTACGAGTATTTTGCATTCTCCTTAGCCGGTACTGCAATGCACTCAAAGAAGCTCTCGTACTGTAGTTAAAGTTTATTTCTTCTTTATATATATTTTTTGTTGTGTGCTCTTGATTTCAATTTTCCAAGATTAAGATGCCAAACGGAAGTGGATAGTAATGAAAACTGAAGACAGACAAAACTGAGATGAGAAAACAAGCATAATAGAATGCTGCGAGACACAAGTACAAATGCAATCATTATAGCAGGACTTGGAAAGGAGACAAGGCGAGTTCAATACAAAATAAATTTTCGTGTACCTTTAGACGGATAAGTTTCTTAAGAAAATAGGTACCTACTTCGCGATGTTTTGCACAACTATAAAGAAAGGTGATTCAACTTTTCAAGGAATGCAAAAATGAGAAGTATTTTCTTTTATTTAATACACTATCAGACATTGTTGTAAAGAATATACAAAACAATTATAGTAATATTAAAACAAAAAATTAATAAATATAATCTCGTGTACTAAAACAGCATTTTTTCACTTTTTATTTATATTAAATTCTTCTTAAATATTATCGCGCTTGAGCTTTTCTAACAATTTTAAATGCCAAGTGTCATATCGACATACAACACGATAAAATAGGTATTCTCGATATTTTTGAGTTTAACCCATTGCCTACCACTTAATTGCGTACATTATTTTCGAAAATTTCAGTTTTATTTTGACATTTAGAATAATTTTGTTGAGGTTGAAAGAAGCTATTTTCCAAATGTTTGGTCAACTTTTGTGTACATTTTTTGTTTCAAGCAGTTTTGTGTCCTTGCGAAAGTAAAAGATAAGTTAAAATTTAAACTTTCGGTTAATTTGTAAATAACCAACTGGGTTCAATAGACCTTTATCAAAGAACAACACTGTAAATAATTCTCATTTAAAAAAATATTTTTTGTTCATGATAAGTGGTCTACAAAAGTAGTGTACTCAATTGAGTACACTGGCCAAAAAACTGTCCTTTTTTTTTGTTCTCACTGGATTTGCAGGGGAATGGCTTTCGACAATTAACTGTGATAGTGTTTGTGGGAGGCGCTAAACAAACCTCTATATGGCTGTTAATGTTATTCTAGATGATGTAAATGAAGTAGATTAATGGTTATTATATGTATTTATATATTACAATACTGAGTTTCAGAAAGATAGAGAAACCAAACCCAAAATCATAAAAACGGTTTTAAGTCCAAAACGAAGCACATTTTGCCAAGCCTTTTAGAAGCCTCTATTGTTGACATTAGTATATTGATCCTTTTTAAGCATATGAAGCACTTTAAGAATTATATTTCATCAAAGTTGATAGTACTGACTTATAATGATGTTCCTTTTTCAAACTCTTGCTAAATTTCAACTTATAAAAACTTTCTTTTTATTTCCAACAATAATTGCAAATCTAATATTTTAGGGGTTTTTGAAAAACTATCATATCAAGTATATATTATATTGCTGACTTTCGATATACATAAATGTAAATGTTTTTTAACTTCCCATAGGGAGTTATTGTAATCGGTCCGATTTGTCAAATTGGAATTTTTGACATTTCTCGACGTTTCAAGGTCCCTAGAGGCTATATCAATCATTTTTAGAGAGATGTCTGTGTGTGTGTGTGTACGTACGTTCATACGTCCGTACGTTCTTGTACCATTTTTCGTCGTCGATATCTCAAGAACGAGTAAAGATATCGACTTCAAATAAATTTTGTTTAATAGGTAATAACTTCGAAAGAGGCTGAAAGGGCGTTTATTAAAATTCAGTGAGTAGTTTTTTCACTATAACGGTTTAAAAAAAAAGTAAAAATTTTGGTTAGTTTCAAATATCTCCCGAAAAAATAATGCTATTGATATAAAATAAAATTTAATGTACTCATTATAAGGTCATACAGATTTGGTATGAATTTGGAAAAAAATGAACATACCGTTATTTTTTTAAATAAAAAAAACTGAAAAAAAAAATTTCATAACCCAGATATTCTAAGAACGGAAAACAATTTGAAACTCAAAATAATTTTATTTTACGAAAAATAATGTGTTTGACAACTGGTGAAAATTTCAAAAAAAAACTAGTTTACAGTTTTTTTTACAAAAAATAAAAAAACTATATAAAATTCTATTGAAAATTGGTAAAAATTGTTTTTCGACTCAAAGTTCTCGAGAACTAAAAGCGATATTGACTTCTAATTTAGTTTATTTTATACGTAGTATAATTTTGTACAATTGGTAAAATGTTGACAAATATTGAATTAATAGTTTTTTTTTTTTAAATAAAGAAACTATTAAAAATTCTAGTGAAAACTACTTAAAATTGTATTTCAAGTCGAATTTCTTGGGAATGAACACCGATAGTGCCTTCTAAAGTATGTTGTTTTATACATCGATACCTTCCCGTAAGAATGTATACTAAGCGACATTTCTAAAATTGTTCAGGAAACGAAAGAAACGAAGAAAGTTCTAGTTGAATCATAGTGTGCTAAGAGACAATTTTGGTTAAACTAAGTGACATCTAACAACATTTTTTGTTGCTCACAATCAACATCAACAATCTCAATTTCAAATTTCTTTAAATAATTAAAATGCTTTTCAATCTTAAAATAATGTTTGCTTGAATTTTACAGCTAAAGTTTGTTTCGCTGAAAATTTGGTTATTTGAAAAAAACTAAATATAAAGTTTTCAAGACCACAAATGGGAAGTCATCAGTGTGGGTCGCACCCAGCCTCTTTTTTTTTTTAATATTCAACTTGCCAAAAATTTAAAGAAAATACTGAGCTGTTGTTCCCTTAATCAAATAATTGTAAAACAAAAAAAAATATTTTTAAAATCTGATGTGTGAAAATCGATATTTACTGAATGGCAGACTCGGAAAACGTATACTTGAGAGACAAAATGTGTCTTCCTTTTTAAGAGATCTGGTGTGTGATAACACATATATTCATATAAGTGTGTATGTGTAGATGCATGATTGTACGTTTGCATATCATCTTTAACGAAGGACAGTGGGAAATTAAGCTGAAAGTAATTTTGTTAGAACAAAAAACTTTCTGAGCATCACATCAACCGAAAAGCGAAATTAAGCTGTCTAAAAATGTTCCCATATTAACTTTCAACGTTTGGGACAGAGCTCGTGAAAGATTAAATTCAAATTATGTACAAAATGGAAATTTTCTTTTTAACTTGGGAGCCATGGGCTCGGTCAACTGAAAATTATATTAATTGGCAACTCATTGGTCAGCTTTTATGGTTGGACAAAAAAGAGGATCCATCATCAAAGCAAAATCATTATAGCTTCCTTCCGCTACAAGGTAAGTGTTGGAATGAGTATCGTTTGTTGATTTTTAAATTTAACTTTAAAATAATTTATCCAATTTTCAATTTGTTTTTTGCTATCGTGGTGTTGGGTATTTGGTTGAGTGTTAGGTCTTTAACTACTTCAACTACTAAAAGTAGTTGTATTATTATGTACTATATCGCATGTGTGTATGTATTTCGTAAAAGTGCTCAAATCATTTATATGAGGAGTATAATTGTACTTGATAAACCAAGTCTGGCAAGCATACCTTTAAGACTATTACTACAGTATTTTGTGTAAATAAAGTTAAAGATTAGGAACCAAAAGGCGGATAAAGAAGCAGCATTAATGATAATATTACATATACATACATCATACTATAAATTTATGTACATATTTATGCACATATAAAGAATATCTAAAATTAAAAACAAATTGTGAAATAATGTTTTTTTCTTTGTCGCATTAAAACTATTAGTTATGTGTCCTCTGCTAATTTCGGAATAGGATTCTTAGGTATTTTCTACTGTAAGGGTATATATTCAATAAAATAAAAATAAATAAATTTGGTGGTGCAACAGCTCGGAGTGAACCAGTACCTAGTGACTTACAACTCTCAACCATTCCTCTGTGCCTGTTACCAGGAACGGAGGGGACCTACAATTTTCTGCCGATTCCAAACGGCTAATGAGCAGCACTTTCCATGACAAGGGATAGTTTTGGAGAATTTGTCAATTCTTTGCAAGAGGCAGTAAGCCACTGAAAAAAACTTTCTTGCAGCGGCTGAGAATCGAACTCGAGCCCTTCCGCATGACAGTCCAACGCATTAAACATTATGCCAAGGGGTACTACAATATATCCAATGCTGACATCATTTATCGGGGATTTATGAAAAGGCTTGGCGAAAAGAGTGTACTGGTTAACTTTCATATGGAAATAAATGCGTTAGCCTTTTGCGGACCTAGATTCCTCAAAGGCCCAAGCGTCAAATAGCAAGATTTTGCAATACCCTAAAGATACCGACATAGAGCTCTTTATAGGTAGGAAAAGGAAAACAGCCACTTTTGAGCACTACAGAAAAGAAAGCTGAGTAAAGTCATATAATACTGTGATTTCGGAACCTTAGTCCTACTACAGGCGATCTTATTAAACGGACACGTTATTTTAGAGAAAAAGGAATTAACCACTTTAAGCCTAATTGGACGACTACGTTCGAAATTTTTTTTTACATGTTCTTTTAGGTTAAATTTCTGAAGTCAATAGATAATAGATAAGTCAATAAATTATTAGGTTAAGTAATGTGATCACCATTTTGTAAATCACAACAACGTTGATGAAATGTACCTCTTATTTTTGCGAGCTTCGAAGAAGCTTAATGACGAAGTAATCACCAAGATTCATTCCCCCTACATCCGTCGAACTGAGCACAGCATCAACAGCGTGCCATCGACTCCGAAGTGGACGCTCTACTTCATTTCCTCCACTCCAGCCTTATATAATTCTATCCCTACTCCTCTAATACTTTTCCGATATAGCATCCTTTCCCAATCTTACCTACTCCCTTTGCCATAGTTAGAAATGCCAATATTATAGGAAGTTTCTCTTTTAATATTGATGTTAAAAACTTTGTTTAGGACTTTATTAGAATTAATACCTTGTATATATGGGCTTATCCGTGCAAATTTTAACTTTTGCCATGCGTCGAAATATATAGACATTATTATTAAATATTCAGGTTTTGGAACTTATATATATATATTACATATATCATTGAGTTTTAACTATTCAATTTATAAAATGAACCATCGAGATAGTGCGAAAGTGTTTGAAATCGAAAAAATCATCGAATATTGAGACTTTTGGCTGCGTGCGTGGATAATTAACATAAGATTACTTAGCACAATTTTTGTTTTTTCAGATAAATGAAGGTCAAAATTAATTGAAATCATTCATTTTGAGTGCGTGCCTTCCTTATAAATAATCCTATATGATATACATTTTAGAAAAAACTGCCATGCGTGATTTTTCGTAAATCTTTAATTGTCACAAATTTTCGTGTCTATTTTTTTAACATTGATCATGGGGCATTTTTTTATGGTCGACATCATTATTTAAGCTATCTAGAGTAAAAAAAAACTTTGGCTTCAATGCGTGCTTCATTATGTACAAATTTTATGAAGTTTACAAAACGAACGTAAAAAACGTAACTGTTTCAAAAAAGGCACATTTTTCACTAGCACACCAAAGCATTGTTTGATTATACCCTTACAATGAGCGTAAACTGTAGAAACTATAAAAAAATGGTAAAAGTGTTAAACAAATAAGTTTGAAAAAAGAAGTAGTAAAGATTAAAAATAAAAACCAAATCAATTAACTCGGTTCTTAAAATAAATTATTTTTAATTCATTTTTCTATACTTTATACATTTATACTCTTCAACAAACAATACATATGAGTTATTTTGAAGTTTTTTATTTATTCGTGGTCTATAATTGAAGAAAAACTCAAATTTACATGCGTGCCTTAATTTTTTTGTTTTTGTTTTTTTTTTTAAACTCAAGAAGTTAAAATTTGCAGGGATAAGCCCATATAACTGCGTTAGGTTGATATATTATTGGAAATTTATAAGTCTGTTATTTTTTTTGCCAGCGCTGATTTTTAACTTTGAGGTACATTTTTTTCCGAACATTATACTATTTTCTTTTTATGAATGTAATAATATTAAAAAAAAATTAACGAAAAGTTTACGAAAAAACCCACAGATTTTATAATACTTGGAAAACCTGCAACAGATAAACAAAAAGGAATATAAGATTCTTTACCAACTTTTCTAAAAGTTGACAATAAGGGTGATTTCCTATATATTAATAACACTAGTTTACTGTACATCTGTTGCCGAAGAAATTTTAGCTGTTGCTGACTACACATGATATGCTATTTTCAGAAATATAATTAGAAGATTTTTATCAGCTCTAGTTTCTGAGTTTCAGCTATAAAACAGGTATAAAACAGAAAAAAACATGTATGTATTTACTAAGAAAAACTTAAAAAAAAAAAATAATTAATCATTGAGTTCTAAAAAAAATCGTTTTAAAGCTCTTCTCTGATGTGTAGACTTTGGAAAATGACGTATCAGAGACCAACAATAGTCAGACATCATATTCGTATCCCAGAAACCCTGGTAGCGCTCTTCCATGACGCGTACTCCTCATGCATACTCTCTCCCTGCACTTCGCTCATATCTCCTAAATTTTCCGAAACCTGTCCAGGTGACTATGGAGGAAGTACAGTTTTATGCTCATATTGCACACCATATTTTTTAATTGTAGCAGAAGGTCTTCTACAAATTCAATATAATTTTCAGATTTTTTTTATTTCCGAGAAAATTCTGCATCACAGAGACGAAAGCTGTCCAAGCCTTTAGTTCTAACTCTAAATTGAGTATCTTTCGTTAGTTGTACCGGCTTTAATCTTTTCCATAGCTGAGGAAATTTTTGGCAAATGTAAGAAAATAAGTTCCCGTCTTTATCTAGCGATTTAACAAACTATTTCATGATGAACAGTTTTATATGTAATGGTGGAAGGATAATTTTGTCACAAGCTACTAATGAATTCTGGACTATATTTTGCTTTCAAGGCTCCATATTTTCTCTCAAGGGCCAGTTTCTTCTTACCCATTGCTCCTGTTTAGGTCTACTGTCTTAAAGACATAGAAAACAGGGAAACTTAGTGTAACCACTTTGTTGACCGAGAAGAATGCTCACTATTTTTATTAAATCGACACAAATTTGCCAATTATGGTCATTGTATTTTATTTCGTTCAAGACTAGCGAGTCTTGATGCTAACAATTCTGAAGCTTGTGTAGAAAGATTTAAATCTCTTACAAGATCATCTAACACATTTTGGGAAAAGCATTTTGGCTCATTTGACATACCTTTTAAATCAGCATCATTTTGTTATGAGCCTGGTCCTTCAATGTCTTATTCTAAGGGTTCAGATATATGTTTAGGCATTTAAGAGCCAGGTGAACGTTTCACTGGACGTTGAACCCAGCTAGTACTTGGGTACTGCCATTTAGCTCGATTTTTAGTTCTTAAACCGTTTACGTTCACGCTCCAAAACAACAGGCACTTTTTATGCCACTTTTCCATAATCTTAAATATTCCACACGATTTACAAACACAATTGGGAGCCCAAGACTTCTCATTTTTATCCAAAAGCATCCCACAATACTCAAAATAGGTATTTTTCACCAACTCTGATATAAATTTTCTACAATAGTTAAACAGATATTCTCCGCATATATAGCAAAAATGATCTGGGTTGTTTAAACAACGTCTCCTTGAACTACTCATGACACAAGAACTTTAGATACTAATCTTGACATAGTAAAATACGCCTGTTATCGATTAATATATAATGTACGCTTAAATGATAAAAATCAAAAACAAAGTAACTTGAACAGCTCAAAAAATTTTGAGGGTAGATTTAAAAAAAAAAAAAAACAAGTCATAAGTGAACATTATCAACCACAAAATTCGCGGCAACAGAAAAAAAAATGTTAAATTTTGTAAACTAGTGTAATCTTTCAATATTTTTTTATCTTGCTTGCTTAGCTAGCACAAAATCTGAGCTGATTGAACACAGACGCCACACTAAATTTAAACTCTTTAGCATTAGTGGTTTCTGAAATGCCCCAAAAATAAATGAAATAAGGCCCTAAGCTTAACAAGCTTTTCTTTTAGAAAAATTAAAAAAAAAAAAATAATAAAGAAATAAGACCAAATTTGAAAGTTAAGAAAAAGGGAGCAATAGGTTTTTTTGTTTACATGAAAATCCTCTCTGATTGGCCAAATATAGGATTTCGGGTGCGGTGGAGTTTGAGTTTGGATTTTCGGGATTGTGTTCGTATCCCTTTTAAACCCTTCCCTTTTTACCTAACGCTCGAACTGTAATAATCATTTTAAAGGTAGTAATAACGCTTTGAATGCGCGCTAATTATAAAATAAAGTAATAGCCAAAAATTCAGGGCGAATTACTTTTTAATACCATTTATTAATTTATGTGAAGAACAATTGCAAAAACATATTTGTTGGCCTCCCCTCCACACGCAAATCATGGAGTGGAATTGTTTCACTCTCAAGTACCGCAGAATAACGTTTCTATTTCAAATTACATGATGATAAACTCTTGAGATCCGTAAATGATTTGATGAATAAGAGTACAAACCTCGCTAATTTTTAAAACAGTTTTTGAAAACCACATTACCCTTATTTCGTTTTCTAAAGCGAAATAAAAATTGGAAATTTGGAGTTTATTTATTTATTTAAAACGAAAAAAAGCCAATTTTTCCATTTTTGCGGGCCCTTTTTCACGGCGCCTTTTTATGTTTTTCCTGTAAATTATGAAAAATGAAATAAGGCCGCAAATTATTTTTTAAGATAAAATGAATTTAAGCCCCAAAACCAATATTGGGGTCTCCTTTAATTCGATGAAATTACGCCCCAAAAAATTTAATAAAGCTCCAAAAAATTAAATAAAGCCCCAAATAATTAAATAAGAGTTCAAAATTTAAGAATTTTCGTTGTTTTTGTTTTGTGGACTTTTTTAGAACCTTATTTAATTTTTTGTGGGGCCTTATTTCCTGGGGCCTAATTTCGCGGAGCCACTTAAGGTCAAAATTGAGATGACAACTTTAAAATTGTATTCTTTGCTATGTCCGATTTCCTAAACCAAGTTTATCAAATTACTAGAACCTGAGCGTAATCCTCGATATATTTGCACCCTAAACAAATACAAAGTTTAATTCAAATCATTAGAGAAGTTTTCCAGAAAATTTAAAGTTCTATCTAGATAAGATAAAGCGTTCTTAACCCTAGAAAGGTAATCATATTTTTTAGTACGTTAAAGGTAATCATTCGTCGAATCGACGAAGTAAAATTTAAATGCAATTTTTTCGAAAAGTTATTAACAAATTCTTGTAAATGTTAATAATTTATTTTTATCAAACCTTTCTTTTAATAAAAACACACTTTTCATTTTATTTTTTTAGATTTGTGACTTTTTATTCTCCTTAAAGATCTATGAAGAATCTATGAGAAATTTTAAAAAGAAAAAATGATGTTCGTCTAATCGACGAAGATTACCTTTCTAGGGTTAAAGACGTTCATTCGCAACACTACATTGTTTTTATTTTCAAAAGAAAATTTGCTTTATTTATTTTCCAACTTTGAAATTTGTTTCTCCGAAAATCTTTAAGGGGATTATTACTGACAAAAGAAAGGAACACGAATAATTTCTATCATTTACAACACGATTATGTCATGCCTATAAAATTTAACCACGCGGAAATGAAATGACAAGTAGCATATTCAAACAAAATAAAACATTCTGCCCTAGTTATTTTTTTTTAAATAAAAACAAAAAGCGAATGCGAACCGAACCGGCTTAGTGCCAAAAAATTCAGTTTCTTTTCAGCTTACTACTTTTAATTATTGTGCTTTATTTATTGTTTAAAATTAACTTTACAAAATATAAACACACAAGGGGTACAAAGAAAAACATTTCCTGGATGATTGTGTGCATGGCGTTTCATCATTGCGAAGAATCACCTGTTAGGCATGCTTTGTCCAACTAGTTTTATCACATCCTATTCTCAAAGATAAATCCTATAATAAATATATATATATAGATATATTAATATTACATTGAATTTAAGCTAAAAACTAAAAGAACACAGACCACTGTGTAACATTTGGGGGAAATATTAGTCTGTTGCCAACATATTCTAAAATTGTTTTGTATCGTGTATTGCATAATTCTTGATGGCAAAATCAGATAGTTTCACCGAAATAAATACTCATACATATCATTGGGTCGTATTTTTAGTTAAAAATATTTGCAATATGTACTGAAAGCTATCAACTGAATTTTTGTTGTCAGGATCAAAGTAGTTGATAGAGTAGAATGACTCTCACCGTCACTTATGTAATCCAAATGCTTTGATGTGTATTGTTTAAGTACTTCTGTTATGTAGCAGTCTAAATCAGATGTTATAGATGATTTTTAACATGAGTTTTAATATAAAATTGGAAACATGTAAAAACATATTTAAATTCAGAATGAACTTGTAAAAGAAGAAGATGATTGCATTATGAATTCCATATGGCTTCAGAGTTCATAAAATTCATTCTCATTCATTTTGAAGTTAGTTATTTGAAATTTTTTAATTCAGACTTCATTTTCAAATGATTTAGCTTCTGTCGGGTTCGTGGTTCAATTTTTTATTGTAAACAGAAAAATTCAAACAACAACAAAAAGTGAATACAATTTAAGTTCAACAATTAGAGTTGATTTAAATTATTGAAATGTTGAGAGCTTAGATGGCCCTGAACTGAATTGTAGAAAATGTTGAATGTGACATGATATAGGGGATTTTGACATCGAATGTCAGTTGAATTTGTCATAATCATTAATTTTCAAATTGAAAAACAGAGTGAATATAAAAGTGAGCATAAGCGTTTTATTAACTTTTATTTGCTGCGCTGGTTATAAGTTTTACCAAAACACCCAACAATTTTTTCCGAAAATTGGAAGTTATTTAATTAAGTGACTATGCCCAAAATGAGTGCGGTCTATCAACCTGTTGGGAACTTCTCAGTATTGAGTTTTCCTTTAGTTTTTGTGTTATGAACGGCATATTGCCTTGGTTAGAATCAGCGAAAAATACGAGTATCTTTTCAATATGTCACAATGAGAAGTCAAACATAAGCCATAATGCACTCAAGCGAAACCCTTCTTTTTTCGTATTGTTTCTCTTGACCATCAATTAAATCTACGTTTGTAGTACCCCGATTAGTGCAAAGAAGGGGAGACTTATCTGAACGACAATTTGGCTTCAGAAAACGTCGCTCCACAACAGGAGCGATAGAAGAAATAGTTAGAGCTGCTAAAACCATCCACCGGGGAAATCATTTCACCCGGAAAATAGTGGTACTGGCAAAACTAGACGTCCGTAACGCCTTCAACTCTGTTAGGTGGACAGATATACTATACTGGCCGCACTAGAAAGAAAGTTTCAAATCCCGGAAAATCTTTTGCAGATGGTGAGAGATTATCTCAGAGACTGCGAACTCATTTATCAAACGACAGAAGGACCGAGAAGAAAAGTTATAACGCAGAAGCAACGCAGGGATCTATCCTTGGACCAGAACTATGGAATATCTCTTACAATTATATCCTTTGCATGGAGATGCCTGAGAATTCCTTTTTAGTTGCCGCGGCGATAACAGTAAGAGACACCGAAAGTGCCGAGATAAAACTCAACCAAGTCATGCGAAGAATAATTATACCTGGATGGAGGAACACGGCTTGTCGCTAGCTACTGAGAAAACCGAACTAGTGCTATTAACAAAGAAGCGAATTCCCACGCTTCTCGACTTCCGCATTGACACCGAAATTATAAGAAGTAAGAATGCTGATAAATACCTGGAAATAAGACTCGACACAAAGCTAAGTTTGTGGAAACAAATAAGGTCGGCTGCAAAACGAGCATCCAAAGTGACAGCCTCTCTGACAAGACTGATGGCAAACATCGGTGCACAACCCGCATGTAGGTAAACGAAAACTGTTAATGGTGACAACACACGATATTCTACTGTATGGGAGCGAGATCTTGCCGCTAGAATGCGCAAGGCTCATCAGACAGGTGGGTGAATGCAGTAACTGGAAACACGGCGAAGTGAACTATTACGTCACCCAGATCCCTACCGGCCACGGATACTTCAACTCCTACCTGTACAAGTATGGAGATTCGAACTATGATGAAGTATACCAGACTATCTTCGAGTGCAGCAGATGGGAATCACTCCGCCTTGATTTGAATAAAACTATTGGCGAAACCAACCAAGATAATCACCCCTATTACAGAATTCGACGAATGAGCTAAAGTGACAGTTTCAATTCATTTCCAAACTTTTGCTATTACTGAATTCGACGAATGAAAGTTGAACGAATGTCGGTAACAATCCCTGCACCACTGACATTTTGTTCAACTTATATGGTACGAGTATTACAGAATTCGCAATCCATTCGCACTCCATACAATTTCTATCATTTTACCAATTTCGAGACGAATCTGAAGTGAATTTTTGATTAAACGAAAATAAACAATGGAGAGTACAAAAATGTAAGTCAAAAGCTGAAGTGTTTGTTTAACAAATTTGAATAGAAAACGCACAAATAGCAACGCAACAAGAGAGCAAGAAATCTAAAAAAAAAAAAAAAAAAAAAAAAAAAAAGGCGCACACGGTTGGATTTGAACCGTCCTCCATCTTCGTACTAACCACTCTCAACGATGCTTGATTTCGTTGATCGAAAGCGATACTATTAGCGCAGCCTAGGCCAGTTGAATAAATGTTTGTAGCTGACAGTGGCGGCTGGTGGGTTGTTGAACAGGTGGTGCACTTTACTTGCTCACTAAGTAGGTATTAACATTAGAAATCGCAAAAAAACAACAATTTACATGTATATGTCGATTTTTTATTATTTTGTATAATTGCTCGAAGAATTTCAACCATGTATAAAACTGACACACTTATAACATTTAGCAAGGAATCATGTTTTTTTATTTTGTCAGTTAAATGCGTCAAATCGTGGATTCAGGTAACTTTATTTTAAAAAGATTTAATACTGTCTTTAATATACCTAATCACTGTTAATTTTATCCCACACCACACACTGTACACAGAACAAAATCGAACCAAAACCAAAATAAAAAACAATTACTAACCTAACTCCTACAAACCTACACTATTTAACCAGTCACGGATAGAGCGAAACAACATTACATATTCGCAGGCGCAGCGCATTCTAGTCAAACATCGGTTGCTGTAGTTAATCTTCGGTTCTCGTGCGCTGCACGAGAGCAGGCTAATTTCTTGATATATTTCAATGAAATATCTTTTGTCTCACGCGTCAGGGATACTTGTTGTAACTCATACAAGTTATATTAGCAGTCCTCGTGCGCTCGCCGAAGCGCAAGAGAATTTTTACTTGCAGGGAAAGTAAGTCTTAATAGTAAAGCAAAGCGCTTACATTGTTTCGTCATAATTGGAAATTTTACTTGTTTGTGTTCTTGTATGTTTAAAAAAAAATATTAATATGGGAATCTAAAAATAAAGATGCAGTAATATTTTGTAATTTTTAAATCTTTTGAATTGGTGGTTCAGCGCACGAGCGCACTTAAGGTACAGCCGCCACTGGTAGCTGACAGTGTCGATACGGAAGTTCATAAATGATAAGGTAATTTTAGGAATCGACAATGTAGTTCATCCGACGAATTTCATAATTAAGTTTTACAGCGGATGCGAATCAAGTCAACTCACCGGGAGTAAAATTCTGCGAATTCTGTAATAGACATGAATATCATTCAGCAGATGCTTGAGAATGATGAACAATGGATGCGAATAAGTTCACATTTGACCCAAATCCTGAGCACTAAGAAACAAAAGGAGTCAGTTCAAGGAACGACTGAACCTGCCTAGACAAGGACCCCCCACCCCTCAAAGTAATGCGAAAGTCGTCACGAGGGGGAGATCATCGAGACACTTTTGGAGGTTTAGCTGGTATGCCTGTGAAATGAACATTAATGTCGATTCGTTAAATCACGACTTCGTTATGTTACCATTTCCAATACTTAATCGTAATTCCATATAATTGTATCTGGGCCTCCTGATGGGTATTCCTCTGAAGTTCAGTTTTATTTTACTTGTATGGAAAAAACACGCACGTAGGGGAAAGTATTTTGTTAAGTTTTGTCTTAAATAACGCACAACTTTAATACCACATTAATGATAGGCTTATTTCCATCTCATTAACTTCCAAAATCTTACCTATTCCGATAAACGCGAGTGGAAATGAATTCCTACCTGTTTATGTGCTGCTTTTCTTGTCCAAATTTTCGAGAGGGTAAGGCAGATACAACTTAATGTCCATCTTAGAGTACAACATATCCTCTCATCTAAGCAGTGTGAATTCCGCCAAAAGCATAGTTGTTCCACCGCAATCATTAAAGTTTTTAAGATATCAGACTTCGCCTTGGATTGAAAATCATGTCACGCACCTTGTACTGCTTGACTTTTCAAAAGCATTCGACACATTTGACCAAGATAATCTTTTTTACAAACTACATATCTTCATTGTATGGTTTGTTATCTTCTGCAGTTCTGCAGTCTGCAGTAGGAAACAGGTAGTTTCTGTTGGAAATATTACTTCAAGTTTCCTTCAGACTACTAGAGGAGTCCCTCGGGGTTCCATCTGAGGGCCTCTTTTTTTCTCCCTTTATATAAATGAACTTTCAATGAAGATAACTAACTCCTTTGATTTAAATGTATGCTGACGATGCGTAATTACACAATATTTGTCCCCTAGGACTGATTGACCTAGTAAAAACTTCTCACTGGTATAAATGCAATGGCCTGGTTTTGAATCCCTTTGAAATCCAAATGTATTGTCATTAGTAGGAATCAGGGTTATTTTCCCAGCTTACAGTTGAACAACTCACACATTTCCTATGTTTCAATTGTAAGAAATTTTGGTATGTTGTTTAATCGTACGTCTTTGGATTTGCACCTCAATTATGCCGCTGGTAAAATATATGGAGTACTTCGTAGAGTATAGACCTCCCAGTATTGTAACTCTATTAAAACACGAATGCTTTGGACTTAAACGCCGGTTTTACCAATAATCACAAACGGGTGCGAAATAATGGGTGATTTTTTTGCTATTTTCTTTTTGGCAACACTGGTTTTGACAGCTCACGCACGCACGTTTAGTGTTTTGTGTCACTGTCAAACATCTTCAGTTTGATCTATAAAATTTAACCATGAATCGTCTTACAAACGAACAACGCTTGCAAATTATTGAATTTTATTAGCAAAATGCGTGCTCTGTTAAGAAAGTTCATCGCGCGCTTCTTATATTTTATGGTCAGTTTAATCGACCTACTGAGACGGATATTCCGCCTATTGTGACTAAATTTCGCACCAAATTAACATTGTTGGACATTAAACCACCATCACGCTTACGTAGAGTGCGAACTGAGGAAAATATCGCAGCTGTATCGGCCATTGTTAGTGATGACCGTGAATTACCGATTCGGCGCCGTTCGCAGTGATTGGGCCTCTGTTACTCCACTACGTGGAAAATTTTGCGGAAGGATTTAGGTGTGAAGCCTTTCAAAATACAGCTGGTGCAAGAATTATAACCGAACGACCTGCCACAACGCCGAATTTTTGGTCAATAGGCTCTTGAATAGTATGGCGGAATCATTGGGCCATATTTTTTCAAAGATGATGCGAATCGCAACGTTACTGTGAATGGTGAGCGCTACCGTGCGATGATAACAAAATTTTTTTGCGCAAAATGAAAGAGCTTGACTTGCATGGTACGTGGTTTCAACAAGACGGTGCCACATGCCACACAGCACGAGTAACAATGGACCATTTTTTTTTTATATATTTCCGATAGCTCTTAAAAAATCACTGGTTATTTTGCATTCTATGAGTAAGTAAAGGCTTGATGCTTCCAATAATACCAAGCGTTATATATTTTGGCTTCGAAGATTTAATCATGTGCCAAATATCTCAGCGGAAGTAGTTTTTCCATTTCTGGAAGAAAACTCTGAGGATTGTTTGTTCACCCTAGATGAACTCATTTGAACGTAAATTCTGTGACGGCTTTCTCCGACTGTTTTAAGGGACCCTGCTTCGAATTTATACCGTCAAATTGCCACCAAGGGCTTTATTGTCTACTGATCTAGCGAGCGTTCTATCCTGCTATTTTGAATTGAGACAAAGAGCATAGTACCTGCTTTTCTATTTAAAACTCCAAGTTTTACAGAGAATTAACTTGATACTAGAATATCAGAAGTCAGGACTAACATTCAAAAACATGAATCATCCGAAACTGTATTTCCGGATACCAGAGCAAAAGTACTTGAATCCAAAAATCAGAACACCCGTAGACTAGTACGGGTGATACATTCGATTGGCAGAATTTATCAGAATTTAATTATATCTAACATATCTACATATCTCCCTCTGTATCTATACTCGTATAATCCTTGAAAATCAAACGAACCGCTTCACCATATGCTCGATTTATAGAGTCGTGCAGATAATTTCTCGATTAACGGGTATAAAATTGCAGTCTGCTAGTCACTCAAGTCAAGAGGTCAGTATTTTTATTAACAAAAGTGTACAATGGGTCCATTCTTCGACGCTGATGCGGAAACACTTTAAGATTTCGATTATTCTGCTACTTTCAGCTCAAAATAACAAACTATTTGATTTAAACTGAACATACCTTTACCAAATCCATTCGTAAACTTTCCATTGGCCATTTCCCAATCATTTTTTGAAGATGAAATTGATTGAAGGTAGCAAAGAGCTGCTGTGGACATTTTCATTTTTACCAGAAGATTTTTTTTTAACAAACCACTAACTTGAACACTACTTGTTGATCCACTATCACTGTCAGTTAAAACAGGTGAAATTTGCAACACATTTGATCTAATTTTCGTTTGTTAAGTTTTTGCTTCCTGTTTGACTGAATAAAAACATTTAAAGAAAACACAAATTCGAGTGCAATACCGTTCCAATGCAGAGACCCGCGAAGGACTGCAGAGTTCAGAATTTCAACAAAATCAACGAAATAAAAAGAAACTCAATCAAATGCACACGAAGCGAATGCAAAACGAAAAAAAATATCAGAGAAGTAATTTGACAAAAACAAAACGCGAACAACCAAAACAAAAGTTAAAAGTATAGTTGCGTTAAAAGATCAGAATGAGAAAGTACTTAATGCCCCATTGATGCAATGCGCATGTATTTAAGAATTTAGCAAAAGGATGTTTTAAGAATATTTTTAGAAGCGAACATTTCATTCGGTTTGGTATTTTGCTTTGCATTTTTGACGTAGTTTTGATTTTTTTTCTTCAAAGAGGCGCATAAAGGAGAATGGGTCGTTCTAATGTACATAAATCTCTTACATTGCATCTTCTCCCAAAGAAAGACATGTCTGGCAACTGAAATAAAACAGGAGACAAAAAAGTAATGATGCTTGTTGCTGTTTTAGTTTTGTTTTTAATCAAAGAAAACGTTATCGTACAATTTTAGTAGATCAGAATTTCTAGTTCTTCTCACACAAAATTACTTTAAATTTATCGGAAAACTTAATAGATCTACAGTGTTGGCCAAAACTCAAGCATGAAATTATTTCGCTTTAGCAAAAAGTAAAAGAAATTAGGAAAACCAATAATAATTTCATAATTTAACGGAAACAAAAATATTTTTTTCAAGTAACCCGGTTTTAAGATAATTCTTTTTAATCTATGGAAAAAAAACTAAATTTAAATTCGAGGGGGGTGAACAATAATTTATGAGTAACTACTACCAGGCCCAGAGTACCGCGGGCTATCAGATAGTGATTCATTTCTATTACGAGAACGGAGTGCTACAAGAAGTTGATCAAGACCCAAGTAGCTCAGTACATACAATTCAAATACTCGTAAGAACAGGAGTAGCCAAAAGTACAGCACACCGAAGCATACCATGTTCAACGAGTGCAAAGTCTACTACCCCGAGATTACTCTGAAAGAGTTGCATTTTGTCTAACAATACTACAACGCTACGGGGAAGATCCGCGATTCTTGGACAAAATTCTGTGGTCCGATGAATCAACATTTAAAAAAGATGGATACATAAAGCTCAACAATTTGCACGAGTGGCATGTAGAAAATCCACATTCGGTGGGGGAAAATAAATCGCAGTATCGCTTCAAAGTTAATATGTGGACGGGTCGTGGCCAGCCCGTTCACCTGACTTAAGCCCTCTGGATTTCTTTCTTTTTGGGTAGTAAAAGAAAAAGTCTACTCAAAACCGATCCAAAAGTTAGCCGAGCTAATGTAAAAATAAACTTTTGATGTACTAATTTTTGTTGAAAAATTGAATTTTATTTAAAACTTAAACCAAAATAATAGAAATGATAACTATCTGTTAGCCCGCGGTACTCTAGGCCTGATAGTAGTTACTCATAAATTACTGTTCACCCCCTCAAACTTAAACTTAGACACGAGGAAGCCTAGAGTGCATTCAAAGTTTTTTTTAATGAAGTAACCGGGTTACTTGAAGAAAACATTTTTGCTCCCGTTATTTATGGAAAAATATTATAACATTTTGAAATAGAACACGTCGACTTTAAAGGTAACTTGCCAAAATTTTGTAGTACATTTTTTTTACACTACAGTCCATTGAATTAGGTTTATGTAAAAATTTCGAGTACTTAGTTGGGCAAAAAAGTGTTATTTTCATTAAGACTCATGCAGGTGTGTTAAAATTTTGTAATGCAATTGTTAGCAGGGTTATTTAAGGTTCCATAACAACAAAAACAAATTGAGTCAAATTAGATTTGTAATCATGGCACTTGAAAGACCGTCATAGGGTGACCATTTTTTGATTGTTTTTTGAATGCGAGTTATAGACATTCAAATACATGGCTACGATTTTTTTTTATTATTTTTCTGATGACTATCACAACCTACCCTATCACCCGTTTCCGTTTCGACATTGACTTTTGAGACACAATGTATACCGACACAGTCCGCAGATATGATAGGGAATCTATGGAAAATATGGAACGTTTTAGATAGACGTATCAGAGAACACGTCATATCCAGCAAGGCTCAGTTAAAAACGGTGATTGCAGACTAATAGAAATAAACTGCAGGACTGGATCGCACGAACTTGCTCTTATGTAAAAGCACTTTGGAATTTAAAATTCATTTTATAAATATAAAACATGGATTTAATGAGATACAAATGTTCAAATGCATGAAATTGCCGTCTGACTTTCATAAAAGTATGAGTTTATGCAAACAAAGTTTTAAAATTGTTTTATTATTAAATTAATTTTTTATAAAAGAAATTTGTTTAAAATGTTTCCAATTTCTTTAAAATTATGCCAATTTTAAGTATTTAGTAATATAGATTTTAAGAAATAATTTCAAAAAATAATTGTTCACACGTTTTAAAGTGTTTTTTTTTTTTCAAAAAAAAAAAACTTGGAATTTTTTTGAAAATCCGAACAAATATTTTTTCGAATATTTTTATATACAATATTATTTTAAACATAAGGGGGTTACTGCTGAAAATTTTTGGTTAAAATCGTTAGAGCCGTTTATGAGAAAGTCGAAAATAAAAAAAAAAAAAAAAAAAAAAAACGGTTCTATGAAAGGTAACGTTAATAACATTTTGTCCCAAAAATTTTTTTGACCAAAATGTAGCCTATGTTCATAATATCACACGTAATTTTTTTTTATCAAAATCGTTAGAGCCGTTTTCGAGATAAATAAGATTTTGCATAACGGGTGTATGGGGGTACCGTTAGTTTTGGAGTTAAAAAAAAAAAATCTCAATTTCTCCTCTAGGGAATCACCGAAGACCCTTAACTACCGAGATTGAAAGAAATAGGTCCAGTGGTTTAGACGGTAGTAAGAGGTACAGACATACAGACACACTGAAACATGTTTTTTGTGTACTAAATTTTCCTTAAAATTTTTATAAAAAAAATTGATATGCAAATTGTTAGTATTTAATAAAATACATTTTAAAACGTAATTTAAAAATTTAATCTTGTATCGGTTTTCAAGATATTGAATTTTCAAAAAAAAAATTGTATTATTTTTTTTAAAAATCCAAAAACTATTTTTTCGAAAAAAATTTTGGTTTATATTTTTTTAAATGCAAAGCAGCTCCTGCATAAAAATTTTGGTCAAAATCGTTAGAGCCGTTGGTGAGAAATTCGAAAATCAAAAAAACCGTTCTATAACAGGTACCCCTAATAACATTTCCCCCCAAATTTTTTTTTGACCAAAATATAGTCCATGTCCATAATATCACACCTAATTTTTTTTTTTATCAAAATCGTTAGAGCCGTTTTCGAGATAAATAAGATTTTGCATTACGGGTGTATGGGGGTACCGTTAGTTTTGGAGCTAAAAAAAAATTTAATTTTTCCTCTAGGGAATCACCCAAGACCCTTAACTACCGAGTTTGAAGAAAATACCTCCGGTAGTTTAGGCTGTAGTTCGAGGTCCAGACATACGAGTACAGACAGATTGACGGACCCACTTTTTTCGTCTTTGCTATCATCGTAATGTCAACTTTGATCAAAATCTCGAGTTCGATTTTTTTCCCAAATGCAGAACTTGCCCTATCGCAAGTAAAAATTGACCAACAAACTACAAGTAAACTGGTAAGTAAACTCCATGCAAAATATTTTAAAAGAAGTCATAAGGAATAAGGGTATGCCAACTATTTTATACATAATTAATCAAATGTTCTTAGTTTGTGCCAATAGTTTTTCTCGAAAAAAAAAAAATTTTTTTTTTGAATTTTCGTTACTTAAACTAAAGATAAGTTATGTTTTTTGATATGTATATCCGTTTCGAAATGAATTGAAATAAATTGTTTTAAAAATTTTTTTAAAAATATTCCTTATTTTAAAATCCGAACTGCTAATTTTTTTTTCATGTGTGCACCTCAAAAAAAGTGGTAAAATGGCTCGCAATAAATATTTCTTAAAATTAACTCAAAGAAAAAATAGTGCCTAGAAATGTTCAAACGGTTGATAATGGCTGGAGACCCCAAAAAAATCACCCATCGCGAAGGCAAGAGAATTATCAGACTTTTAATAAATATATATATAAAAAAAAAAAAAACTTTATCTTCAACAAGTATACAAAATGAACTTTAATCTCAAACAGGAAGATCCGGCGAAGATAGATTGGCAGTGGCTTTCGATATTATCGAGCAATAAAAAAAAAAAAAAAAAAAAAAAAAACAATTTACTTCGCGGCAAAACCGACTTGTGAGACTGCTCTCAGATGAATTCAAGTTCAATTTAAAGGGATCTGACCGATTTCGTAAGGTAAAGAGACCAAAAGGCAAAAAGTAGCAGTTGAGCCTGGTGGAGGGAATATTATTGTCTTGGGATGTTTTTGCAGACAAGGGGTTGAAAGAATAAAGGATCGTTTCATGTGAAGGTAGATTCTTCAAAATATCATGCTTCCTCGTGCTGAGGAAAATACGCCATTACGATGGATTGGTTAAACGAAAACCGTATTGCTGCTATGAAGCGGTCCGCGCAATACCCTGACCTAAGCCCCATGGAGAATCTATGGGAAATTGTTGATTAGAGAATTCAAAAATGTGCTTAGTTTTGTCCGCTTAATTTTTAATGAGTTTTAAATTACTTAATTGATTAAAAAAAAATACGAATTATAATTAAATAAAAAATTAAATTATGCAATTATTAATGTTTTTCTTAATGTCTGTTACTTTTATCTAACACTGTATATATCTCGATCGAAGTGATTGAGATAAAGCTTCTTTAAACGATCTTGAGCACAAACAATTTTCACAATTTTTTACTGTGATTGAATTTATGAAGCTCAATTTCAGGAAAACCTAAATTTTATCTTATAGTTTATTCAACAAAAGTTTGACCATTTCAATGAAAGCATCATTAAATTACATTGATAGCGTTTAGACGTATGTATTTGAAACTCAAGTCCTTTATGATAATTGGGAAGCCAGAAATGGTTCCGAAATGTTGTCTGCATTTCGTATATTAAAAGCAAAAACAATAAATATTTCAATTATCCTGGGGTGTATATTAACTCTATTTTTTGTAAGTAATCCATTTAAACATTAATTTTGTTTTGAAAGTACACAATATGAACATATAATAACAAAAACTAACACGAAGTGAGACGGGCAAAATGAATTGATTTCCAGATATAGTTTAATGAACCAAAATAGACTTATGTACGAGTATGTACTTAATGAGTATGTATTTTAATCATAGACAACGTTTTTGCAGATTTATTTTTGGGAAAAGGCCTTTGATGAAAGTGCACAAGCATTAATATACACAACACAATTAGCATCTTTTTCTAAATTTGGTGAAATTTTGATTGTTAAAAATAACCCATGAACAATTTGTTTGTATTTTTTGCCATCGAGAAGAAGGCTATGAATGGGTTGCAATTGTTTGAGAACCAAATTAATTAAAATGCAGTCTAATATTGGAATATTGATAAAATGCATAAAAATAGATAAACAGTAAAAATGTACATTGTACATATAGTACATTTGTATATTTATACTTTTTCTTTTTTTTTTTTGTGTTTTCAGTTTCAACTACTAAGTCGTATTACACTACTTTTTGCGAAGCCATCAGGCATCAACAAATATCGTGAAAGTAAAGATTTTAAGGTTATGTTCCCATGACGAAAGACTTCGACACAACTATCTTTACTGATGGATCAAAGATGGAGTGTGGTGTTGATTCAGGAATCTTTTCTGAGACTTTGAATATAAAGGGTGATTAAATTTTAAGGGCCGATGTTGATTTTGAATAAAACACAAATTATTTAGGAAATTATTGTCATTTCTTTTTATTATGATAATATGGTAGGGTTAAATTATGTATGGAACAAAATATCGGCCAAATGGCCACCGCGACCTCGGCGGCACACCTCCATCCGATGGTCCAAATTTTCGCTGAGGCATAATTGAGGTTCTATGCCGTTAATGTTCCGAATTATCTCATCCATTAGCTCTTGAATTGTTGCTGGCTTATCGACGTACACCTTTTCTTTCAAATAACCCCAAAGAAAGAAGTCCAACGGTATCAAATCACATGATCTTGGCGGCCAATTGACATCGCCACCACGTGAGATAACACGGCCATTCAATTTGTCGCGCAAAAGAGCCATTGTTTCGTTAGCTGTGTGGCACCGTCCTGTTGAAACCACATATCGTCCACATCCATATCTTCCAATTCGGGCCATAAAAAGTTCGTTATCATCTCACGATAGCGAACACCATTCACAGTAACTGCCTGACCGGCCTCATTTTGGAAAAAATACGGCCCGATGATGCCGCCAGCCCATAAACCGCACCAAACAGTAACTCTTTGTGGGTGCATTTGTTTTTCGACAATCACTCTTGGATTATTATTCGCCCAAATGCGGCAATTCTGCTTATTGACGAATTCACTGAGGTGAAAATGAGCCTCATCACTGAAGATGATTTTATTCGAAAATTGATCATCCACTGCTGCCATTTCTTGCCCCCATTCTGACCATTGACGACGCTTGAAATGGTCAAGAGGCTTTAGTTCTTGAGTCAATTGCAGCTTGTAAGCATGTAAATGCAAGTCTTTATGCATAACGTTCATCAACGACGAGAGTGAGAGGTGCAATTGTTGGGCACGACGACGACTTGAGGTGGACGGCTCTTCAGCCACACTATCGCGAACAGCAGCAATATTTTCTGCAGAACGAGCTGTACGGGCATGCACTGGTGTTTTCACATCTCTACAGACCCGGTTTGCTCAAATTTTTGCACGATTTTTCCGATTGTACGCACATTTGACCGATTAAATTGACCGATTAAATTGACCGATTAAATTGACCGACAAAATCACGAAGTGCACGATATGCATTTTGATTTGAACGCCCATTTTCATAAAAAGCCTGAATAACTTTAACGCGTTGATCGATTGTGTATCTTTCCATGGTTCAAATTGAATTAGTCTGAAATTAAGAAATGTCAAATGAAATGCAGAAAAAAACTTGACGTTTAGGTGCGGTTCACATTCAACATCGGCCCTTAAAATTTAACCACTTTTTACTTATCATTTTAAAGTAAGTCAAGAATTGAACGTTCAATTTTTTTACTTTGAAATTTAAGCAAAGCAACGCAAACACGGGTCTACTTTCTACTAGTACTTTATAAAATACATATGTCGAGAATTTCTCATTTGACAACTTAAATACTATATTTTATATTTTTAAATCGAATTCTTAGAGCCCCAAGCAACCCACTTTTATGGGTTCAAAATTAAAGAGAATATTTATTTTATTTGTCTGAACCACCCTCATACATTTTATAGCAGTGATAAGACTGGGAATAACCCCGAATGTGAAGACAACTTATATAGGTGTTAATAGAATAATTCACACAATAAAAAAATACACACATTCCTCAGAATTGATCAAAACAATTCAAATGCGCAATCGAGGAAATCTTTTTAGAGAAATACATACTTATCGCAGCACTTTGCAAACAGACGACTTCAAATAACAAGTGTCACAGTCACAGTTATTTCAATGGAAATATGAGTTTCTATTCAATTTTGTATTAGTCATCCTAAAAAATCCTAGAAATAAATGAATGAACTGCGTATTCACAATGAGCAAGTTTATTGTTGGCAATGGCTATGTCGACAAAACAACAACCAACCTGACTGACAGTCATGAACTAAGCACATGTGAATAATTACACTGATAAGAATAATATTAAAAACTGTGATGCGCAAAATGAAGACTTAGGGTAAAAGCACACTGCTATTGGTGCCAATGCCTTTGAAATGCGATATGCCTCATTGAAAAACTCATTGATTACTCCAGTCGACAGTCAAGACTATGCGGATAAAGTTGTATAATTGAAATCGGTAAGTAGGCCGCCTCTGAGTATAAAACAAAATTGGCGGGGCTGTATAAATATTGTGCTAATGCAATCATATTAATAAAAATGTCTAGAACGACTAAGTCAACAAGAAATTTAATTATATTCTGTTTATTCATACATATTTTTTTTTATTTGGCAACTAACACTTCGACATTATGCTTAAACTAATGCGACATTAAATTGATAAGCATTGGAATAAGTGACAGCCTTACGTTGAATGTGGTCATAAGCTCATAAGGCTAGTCGCGCACTGGCAACTGTGATCGAAATCAAGTAGTTTAATCACCAGTTGTAAGAGAACCGCGCACTGGCAACTCTTTACTCACGCTCACACTCTTTTCTCTCTTGCTCTTATAGAAAACAGCTCAACTGTTGCGAAGGCAATCGTTTAGTTTGTGTCAAAACACAAACTTTTTAGTTGCTCGAATCGAGTTGCTCTAAGTGCGCGGTGTCCCATATAAGCCTATATGTTTCATTTTAGCAACTAAACAGTTGCGAAACTAAAAACTGAATGTGCGCGCCTGGCCTAAGGCTCTTTTTACTTGCGTTATACATAGGTACTATAGGGCAAGTTCTGCATTTGGAAAAAAAATCGAACTTGAGATTTTGATCAAAGTTGACATTACGATGATAGCGAAGACGAAAAAAGTGGGTCCGACAATTCCGTCTGTATGTCTGTATGTCTGTATGTCTGTACCTCTCACTACAGCCTAAACTACCGGAGGTATTTTCTTCAAACTCGGTAGTTAAGGGTCTTCGGTGATTCCCTAGAGGAGAAATTGAAATTTTTTTTTTAGCTCCAAAACTAAGGGTACCCCCCATACACCCGTAATGCAAAATCTTATTTATCTCGAAAACGGCTCTAACGATTTTGATAAAAAAAATTAAGTGTGATATTATGGACATGGACTGAATTTTGGTCAAAAAAATGTTGGGGCAAAATGTTATTAGGGGTACCTGCCATAGAACGTTTTTTTTTATTTTCGACTTTCTCATTAACGGCTCTAAGGATTTTAAACCAAAATTTTTAGCAGGAGTCCCCTTAAGTTTAAAATAATATTGTATATAAAAATATTCGAAAAAATATTTATTGGGTTCAAAAAAGAAAAAAATTTAAATCAATATCTTCAAAACCTATGAACGATTATTTTTTGAAATTATTTCCTAAAACCAATATTATTAAATACTTAAAATTCGCATCCCACATTTTTTTCTTGAAAAATTTTAGAGAAATTTCTTATATAAAAATTTTATTTAATAATAAAACGATTTTTTAAAGTTTCACAAGTAGCACAAAATGGTATAATTTCGGTATCACATTTCTTAATTCATACTTTATTCCTTCTTTATTAGGTATGTCAATTTATGCCTACTTAATTCCATCTTAATATGATCTTTATTAGGTATTTTTTTATTTATCTTCTTATTTCCTTCTATCGGACCGCCCACTTGCGCCTTTTCTCTACTTAATACGAACTTAAATCCGTCTTAAAGAAGATGTCAGATACCGATTTAGAATTCTTAAAGACTTCGTTAAGTAATTCTGTGCTACTTGTGTTATTTGCATAAATTCATACTTTTCCGGAAACCAGACGGCAATTTTATGCATTTGAACATTATTATCTCATTAAATCCATGTTTTATATTTATAAAATGTATCTTAAATTCCAAAGTACTTTTACATAAGAGCAAGTTCGTGCGATCCAGTCGTGCATTTTATTTAATAAGTCTTGATGTTCATTTAAACTGTCCTACACATCACGTACATAACTCAAGTGACGTCTGTAATTTTATCAACTGCATTGAACCAACTAGTGCACACAATTTTGGTTTTTTTTTTTTAACTCTCCATAAACTTGTATGGGCTAGTAAAAATGCTAGTCGGTTCAACAAAATTGATAAGAAATAATAATTACATTGAGGTGGGGTTGATTTCGTAGCGATGGCGCCAAAAAGATTTAATATTTGATTCAAAATAGCTTTTTTGACAAAAATTGTGACCAAAAAAGCTATTTTGAATCAATAATTCCACAAGTCCATTAATAGTTCTAAGTCTTCTACTTGGCTGATTTATTTCAGTAGTATATAGAATTTGTATTATAAAACCTTCATATAGATTATTTAATGTTTGATTAAGCACCAATAAAAAAGATCGGATTTGACTCTAAGCAATTTTTCAGAAACCACACAGAAAAACTGTCGAAATCAAGTTGAAAAAGGCAAGAATCTTTCTTCAGTGAAATGGTCTAGAAAAACTCGGTATCATTGGCGTAGTAATGATAATAGTAAGAATAAAAACGAGAGGTCCTAGTGGTTCCCTTGTGGGACCCTTCAGGCAGCTAAGAAATCATCAGAATCGAACTATGAAAAAGAGCAATGCAGCCTTATTCGTTGATATTTCTAAAGCTTTTGATATGGTTGATCATGAATTATTGTTAACAAAACTAGAATATGCTGGCTTTCGTGGTTTTATACTTAATGGGTTTCGTTCTTATCTAAAAAACGGAGGTGAAAAAATTATATACTTGCCCATGTGTGTTATCGAATAACTTTTGTTATAATGTTGACTGCAGTGAAAAATGCTTAAAGGTCGAAATAGCTAACAAATTTAAATACTTCGGGTTAAAAATTGATTCTAATGGGTGATTTTTTTGCCATTTAGTATTTTCTTTTTGGCAACACTGGTTTTGACAGCTCACGCACGTTTAGTGTTTTGTGTCACTGTCAAACATCTTCAGTTTGATCTATAAAATTTAACCATGAATCGTCTTACAAACGAACAACGCTTGCAAATTATTGAATTTTATTATCAAACTGAGTGCTCTGTTGAGAAAGTTCATCGCGCCCTTCTTCCATTTTATGGTCAGTTTAATCGATATTCGGGCTATTGTGACTAAATTTCGCACCAAACTTACATTGCTGGACATTAAACCACCAACACCCTTACGTATATAGAGTGAAAACTGAGAAAAATATCGCAGCTGTATCGGCCAGTCTTAGTGATGACCGTAAATTATCGATTCGGCACCGTTCGCAGCAATTGGGCCTCTGTTACTCCACTACGTGGAAGCTTTGCAAGAGCTACCAATGCATCCAGAAAAAGTCACGGTTTGGTGCGGATTATGGGCTGGCGGAATCATTGGGCCGTATTTCTACAAAGATGATGCGAATCGCAACGTTACTGTGAATGGTGAGCGCTAAAGTGCGATGATAACAAAATTTTTTGCGCAAAATGGAAGAGCTTGACTTGCATGACATGTGGTTTCAACAAGACGGTGCCACTAAGCCACACAGCACGTGTAACAATGGACCAATTGAGAGGCGAGTTCGGTGAACAGTTTAATTGGTGCGATTTAACGTCTCTAGACTATTTTTTGTGAGGCTATGTTAAGGCTTATGTCTAAAGCGACAAGCAGGCTTCGATTGACGCACTGGAAGCCAACATTGAAGCATTTATTCGTGAGATACCGGCCGAAATGTTAGAAAGAGTATGCCAAAATTGGACTAACCGGATGGACCATTTGAGGGCAGCCGCGGCCAACATTTGCATGAAATAATCTTCAAAAATTTAATTATATCGACCGTACTATCGATTCAAATAAATATTTTATGCATTTTTCTGAATTTTGTTCTTTTTTTAATTTCCGATAGCTCTTAAAAAATCACTTGATATAATTTGTTATTAAATTAATTTATTGATATATGTAATATTGTATTCAAAATAAATAAATCTATAATCTTAAAAAAATCTACTTATGTGAAATTTTGTCAAAGATCTAATTGAAATCGGTTGAGACAACTTCGACTTCCTTTCCGTTCTCTAAGGCTGAGATGCTAAAGATACTAATTCAACAAGGTTAGTCGTTATGGACCTCCTTTTGAAAAGGGCGTGTTGTCAAAGAAAAATGGGAGATTTACAACGAAAACTTAAAATTTCGTACAAAATGCTTTCAAAGATTTTGGGAAAGTTTAGCAATTAGATGACAGGTTGTAAGCTCACACTTTCGGCCCTTTTTCATGTATTGGGGTTATGAAAGAGATCTTCCATAACTGAGGGAATTCTTCTTGAGGGATGAACTGAAGATTTTTAAGAGGGAAAGAAAGAGTATGAGAGCGCCTATTTTGGGAAATATGGCGGGTATATCATTTTGGTCTTGAATATACGTATCAGGAATGGATCAAAGGTATGAGCAATAAATATGCCGAGGGAGAAATTCGGCTAGTAACTGAAATAATTACAGCCAGGTATAAAGGAGTCGCCGGTGAAAGATTGTTTGAAAAAGGAGCAAAAAAGTGCAGATTGTTTGTGGTTCATTTGGAGTTTCATTATTGAATGAGCGATAGGAAAGGTAACAATCGGATTTTCGTTTAAAATCGACATATTGGAAGAAGGATTGGGGTCTCTGATAAGATTGATCTGGGTTTGGAGTAAATAGCGTTTGTAGATGGAGTTGTAAAGATCAGTAAAGTGAAGATATATGTACCAAGATAATTAGAAATAATTAAATAAACGACGAAAGAGTTTGACTACATTTCTGTCTGTATCCAAAACCAGGTTCCAAATGTTTTTAGTATTTGGAATTGGAATTCGGACATTATTTATTTTATTATTATTGTGTAAAAGCTATTTTGTAATTCAACAAACCGAATTAATTAGTGCTAAGTCTTTTAGCTTATTTATTTCAGTTTTAATTAAAGTTTATATAATATAAAGTTCTTCTAGCTTTACTGATAAAGAGATTTTATGTTTTTTATAGTTCACGATATTTTTTTGTCAAAAAACCACAAACCATGATGATGATTGAGCTTAACAAAAATTGTGTATTGCAAAGGTCCTCACTTTTCAAATATTGAGTGATTGACGGGACGAAACTCCAATTTAGTAAACAGGAGTTGTATTATAAAACCTTCTAAAAATCTGTTTCACAGACAAGCAATGTTCCATTACCTTTTTGAAATTCATTACATTTTCTATAACTTTAGGTTTACCTGCACACATAAAGTAAATATATACATTTATTTAAAACTTTTCAGCTTTTGTAAATTCAGCATCCGAATATGAATTTAAAAAAAAAATGATCCATTTTTCAATATTACGCCACTCCAACTCGCCGCAAGTGAAAGCTTATTAATAAAAAAAAAACTTTCATAAGCATTTTTTATGGTCGTAAATTTAAAAAAAAATATTTGTGGGTAGAAGCACAAGGTGTCATGTTAATTTCGTTAATGAATATATTTCTTATTTTTTTTTTTTTTTCTGTTTTGTTCCATTTGTTAATTCGTTGGTAGAAGGAAATCAAAAGCAAAAAATGTTGAAGACAAAGAAAGCAAAGTAAAACAAAGACAACACAGAAACAAAAACAAAAACGAAGAGAAAACAAAGAAAGCCGTTCATTGATGTTCACATTCGCACACAAAAAAAATACACAAACGTATCTACCGCACCGACAGGGCGGGATTTTGAATTATAGAATTGTTTGAATTTGTTGAGGGCGAATAACAATTAAAAATGATGCAATATAAATTTATTAATTTAAATTTAAATTTTTTAATAAATAAATAAATTTGGTGGTGCAACAGCTCGAAGAGAACCAGGACCTTGTAAGTTACAACTCCCAAGCATTCCTGTGTGCGTATTACCATCAGGAATGAAAGAGACCTACAATTTTCAGCCGATTCCGAACGGCTAATGAGCAGCACTTTTCATGACAACACATACTCTTGGAGGATCAAAAATTTTTTTGCAGCGGCTAAGACTCGAACCCAAGACCTTCTGCATGACAGTCTAATGGACCAACCATTATGCCAAGGGGTACTCCTTTTTTTCTCTGTTTTTCCAATTCTTAAATTTTGTATCTATACCTATGAACTTCATAATGAACTTGCCTCTGATTTAACACATTATATTATATACCTTTCTTATTGAAATAGATATGTTAATACAAACTTATGGAATAAGCAAGATTAAATATTGCAAATAATGTAGTTGTGGTGCCATGAGTTGAGTACTTGCTTTGAGCTAAATCCGCCACTGTGGAGTGTGAATGTATTTCTTTTTTTTTTTTTAATCTCTAACCGGTTAATTTAATTTCGCAAACATAAGATGAACGCCACAAAGTAGATAGATACAAGAAACAGCGGCAGAAAAAATGGTGCTTCATCACGTGTGCTCAACAATAAGGAAGTTAAAATTGCAATATGACGAGGGGACGATGTTTGACCGCAACATTTACGCTACCGTGTAACACCAACACAAGAAGAAGTAAAATTGAAAACAATGGGATATAAACTTGTTTTGCGTCCGTGTTTCTATGGGGACTATGCATTCGGATACTTAATGCTCCACCTTTAGAACACAGGGTGCTATATCATTGAAATAATTACACTGTAAAATTTGTTACTATTTTAAGCATATTTAAAATCGATATATTATAAAGTCGTTAAGGGTTAAGATAAGAAGCACTTTTCATGCCAAGAGATACTCTTCAAATAAAAAAATCGATACGAATCAATCACAGAACTTCGGCGTGACAGTCCAACACATTAACCATTACACTCTTCTTAAAATATTTTCGAATTATATTTATATTTTCATTTATGAATGAATGAAAAAGTAATACAAATTTAAATATTTGTAATTACTTTCCTGCCAAGTTTAACGTACATATGACGTTAATCTACATTCTAAATGTCAAGTGTAATACATACAATAAATCTTATATTTAATTAGTTCATTTTATGAACTCGAAACGGTGTGCGCTTGTCTCAAAACTCGATTGAAATTCTGGTGGAGATGTGACCCCCAAGCTGATAGTGATCAAAATAAATATCTGGTTAATCAACAACACTCACATGTAGCGGTTGCTTAAGTAGGAAGGCTTTGAATTTCTTCACTCTACTCCATCACCCTCCCACGCTTGTGGCCCAATCTTTTACGAGTATTTCATCTCGTGTCTGTCGTGTCAGAAAGGTTAACTAATCAACCTAGTAATAACATAAACAAAACGCTGCAAAATAGGTAAAGTATAATTTACTATTTATTGAATTGAAAAGCAAATATAGCAAAAACCATCCTGAAATCCTAATGCTCCCGTAAACATTTTTACTCTTTCGGTAAATTTTCAGGGTATGCATTAAGTGAGGTGCATTTTAGGTGCATATTATCAAATCACTTCAAACCACAACTCCAAAAGAATGGATTCATTGCAACTCTGAGGCGCTACAGCCTACAACATTGCAGTGAACATCTTTATACATATGTATGTGACACACTTGGGTAGAACTAGAAAACTATGACTATCTATAACGAAGATTGTGTATGGGAAGTCTTTATGAAGTAGAGTAATTTCGGACTTTAAAGTAATGATGTTTTCCTGAGATAAGTTACATATGTTCCTATTGGACGTTTATACAAAATACTCCATTCGGTAATATTCAAAGGAAGTAATTTAGGGTGTAGAAGTCGTAGCGAAGGCAGACTTGGGTTCGTTTTTGTCGGGGTCAGTCACCATCATGCGTTGGAACAGTGAGGAGCCTGTGTTTGTGGACTCCTTCAAATGCCATACATTATGTTAATAACATATGTAGGTACACAAATTTAGTTGAATTAGTACGATGTTAAAACTGTTTTATTATGATACTTAGTTTAAACATCGATTTTGTACATTTTAATTGAGTTTAGGATCTTACTTTCTCTAGCATTTTATTAAAGTTAAAATCATCGAATAGCTGTATTATTTGAATTTCTTACTTATTTTTTGTATTATTTATTTTTATTTATTATTTATTATTTATTATTTATTTTTTGTTTTTATTTATTATTTATTTGAATTTATTATTTATTTTTATTTATTATTTATTTTTATTTAATATTTATTTAATATTTATTTTTATTTAATATTTCTTTTTATTTAATACTAGCGTTTGAACTCAAATGGCATATCAGTTGGAATCATAGGGATACGTGGTATCAAACAAACTTCTCCTTTTGATTTAGCAGCTAAGATCGTAGCTTTAATCAAATTTGGCAATAACTTTTTCACTGCCAATCTGGTCCCATTACACAGTTTTGGTGGATTAATATTTCGCAATAATATGATAAAAGAACCAACTTTCAAATTCAAGCAATGCGGTGGCATACCAGCTAGTTCCAATGAATTTAAAAATTCAATTGGATAATTCATTGCCTAATCTTGATTCATAACACTGTTGATTACCACGTAAATCTTGCATTGTTCGATTAAATGCTTCTAGTGATTTTTTATTCGCTGTTGTACACTCATCCCATAAAATAATTGGCGTTAATCGCAGAACTTTTGCCATAGCAGAATTTCTCGAAATATTGCAAGTTGGAGTTTCAATCACCTGTACATTTAATGGCAATTTTAGTGCAGAGTGTGCAGTCCGACCACCTTCTAATAATGTAGCAGCAATTCCCGAAGATGCAAGTGCCAATACAATTTTCTGTTCCGATCGAATAGTTAGAATAGCTAAAATCAATGACATAACGAACGTTTTGCCTGTACCACCAGGCGCATCCAAGAAATATAATCCACCTGCATTATTGGAAACGGCTTGCATGATTGTGTCATATACGATGAAGATCCGAAACATGTTGCAATTGCTCATTTCTGCGATGAAGTACAATATCACGGGATTGAAACTGATCACCAAGAATTACAATTGCAACCTCATCAATTGTGGGTGCATTGAATCGCCTTGCATGCTCTCCAAAAGGAGTTCTATCAGCCCTTATTACGATTTTGTGATTATCAGATGGCATACGATCGAGAACAATTTTGAACAATTGAACTAATGCGTTATGCTGATCGAAACACCTTTGTAGCTCACGAATAATTTCTCGTCTTGTATTCGAAACAATTGCACAACGTTGATCCAATTCACGATTTTCATCACCAATAAAATAAATTTGCAAAAATTGATGATCAGCGTCGAAGTATGACAATAACGAACCAGCTTGATGATAAATCTGGCCCTGAATCTGTAACATGTATGCAATTTTAGGTAGATGTTGGATCAGAATTTTCAAAACTATCGAATACTTTATGATTCAGATTGATATAAACATGGGACAATCATGTTGAAGTATTTATCTTAAACGTCGGCACAATTATCTCTAATAATTTTAGTAACACTAAAAGAAATCATTTGAAATGCCGAATTGTGTTGTTGAATATGGATCAAAAAGTGATTCGACGTTTGAGATGTCCCAAAAATAAATGAATAGAATGATTTTTGTGGAGTTTCTAATGCTGGAAATCTCACTTTGCCTTTAGCACAACACATGCCGGGTGTTTCACGTGGAAAGTTAACCGCATCACAATGTGGACTGTTGTAATTAAAAGCAGCACGCATCATTTCAGCCAAAAGAGCAGCACGACGTATTCGTAATCGGCGTGCAAGGTTCAGTACAGGTACAAGGTCAACAGATCTATTTCGTGCATTACGTTTACTGCGATGCATTAGCTTGTGCGCATTCATCTGCAGTCTGTGATCGACTTAGTAATGCCACATCATTTGCATTACGCGTTCGCCGACCTATATTTGCTCGCCCGGCTTGTGGCATTATTCCTTCATATAAAAAAGAATAAGTCAAATTAAATATATAAGTTTCAATTTGACAGCAAAATCCCCACTAACAAAATGATCCGACATTTTTTTTTTTTTTTTTTTTTTATAATCTACTCACGCTCAAGGGATTATGATTACCCTTTAAATGTTTCAACACAGCGTGAGCGTGAAGTTACGGAAGAGAAAGAAGGATAGGAAAGATGTGTGGCACGATGTTCTGACACTGAAGGTTGTTGTCTCAGATATTTTATCTCCAGGGATGGCGGCTGAACTAAAGCGGAGAACTGCCGTGTCTCATTTCTATGTCCCTTATAATTCGCATTATTTTATTCGTTTTTCATCCTTGTTGGGCATACTAGTTTAACTCAATCACATGTTGTTAGTGTTATGCCTGAACAACATGTGATGAGTAAACCAGCAACCCATTGATGACAATTTATAGAAGGTTTTAATGGAATTAAAGGCGACATAGACGACGGCAGGGATCGAACCTGTGATAGTGCGGTTGACAGGCGAGCACACAACCACCGCACCACGACCACCCCATATTGAATTCATTTGTTACAAAAAATGTGATAAATGAAGAACCACTCGACCGATTTTGTGCAAACTTCACATAAACCATCTACTAAATAGTCCAAACAAAGCCTTAACATTTGGTTTGGATAGGTAAGCCCTTTCTTGAGTTATAGAATTACAACGAAAAGTGGCATTGATTTTTATATATATACTAGCCGCCCGTGCTCGCGTTGCTAACTACGAATATTTTTTTTTTTAATTGTGAATCTAAACCATTCTCAGATCCCCTTGAACACACACAAAAAATTTCATCAAAATCGGTCCAGTCGTTTAAGAGAAGTTCAGTGACATACACACTCACAGAAGAATTATATATATTAAGATATATTTATTTTTATTTATTATTTATTACTATCGTACTAACTCCATATAACTCTTTGACATTTACAAACGTCAAAAAGGTCTGTTTACTTTGTTTTTTTTTTGCACAAACTGACATTAGGTGTGTTTTTTTTGCAAGTCCATAAGGAATTGTAGAAAAAAACGACATCGGGACTAAGCGCTTTACATGCAAATACAACAACTACTTACATCTATACAGAATTAGCTAAGACCAGATAATTTTCGAGACTTAATCTAAGACCCGATAAAAACGGTGATGCCAAAATAATATTATCTATATGTTATCGATAATTTGTTCAGCGAAATCAAAAGTGACGTTTTTGGATGCTGGTTGATGCTAGTCGTCAATACAGCTGACAAATGCCATAGCGTACACAGTGCTTCTAGCTATTTGGAAAAAACCTCATAAGTCCAGATGTCGTTTTTTTCTACAATTTTATATGGACTTGCGAAAAAAAAACACGGCTATCGTTTTAGGTGTGTTTAGAAGCAATTTAAAAAAATAACCTTAGTAAGATACTAGTTACAAAATATTCAAAATTAAGAAAGAGTTAGTAAACTACTTTAAAGTTAGTAAATTGTCAAGTACATAGTCATAAGTCATAAGTCATAACTATTTAATACCTTAACACTATGCTGTTTAAAATTTTGCGCCAGTTTTTTTAAATACTGTTTCTAACTATTCTGCTCTTTATAAACTTGTTTATATTACTCAAAATTTTTATAATCCCACGTTTGAAATCAACACAATGCGCTTTTTTTAAACTGCAAAGGTGTTAGTAGAAATTTTTGCCAAAAATTTTCAAAAATCTCTTATTTAAGGTAAAAATGCAATAGCCGCGTTTTAATATCGCTAATGATCCATATAAATTGTCCCTTGAAAATGAAACGATATGGATCGTAGTAACAGCAGTGTTATATGCCTATCTCTTTTATGCTTATGTTTTTTTTAATTTTCAGATATTTCTTCTTTTTTTTACATTGTAGTTTACACTACTTAACCATAAAAAAAAAAGAAATCTTCCCGACAGAGTAAGAACAACAATTCACTAATTATTAAAATTAAATTAAAAAACTCCTGGAAAACAAACCGAACCCTATAAAACCGTGAATGTTAGAACGTTGGGAACGTAACGTGTACTTTATGTGCCGTAGACCCCAATAAGTGTCATTTTGAAACCGAATGTAATCGATTTTGTGCCAAAAAATCTTTCGGTGATATGCGGAGGTTCTTATTTTTGCCGTTTGAAACCGAATGAAACCGAATACGTTTAAAACGAGCCTAATACTAGTTGCATGTTTGAATTTTTTATTAAAACATGAGTGCCTGTTTTTAAGAAAAATAGGATTTCATAGGCAAGCAAACAGTTACCCTTATTTTTGAACTTACGAGGACGGTCCAAAAAAAAATACTAAACCTCACAGCCCGATGGTGCTAGTATCGCAAGAAAGATTTACCATCATCTAGTATCGGTTCGCATCGGATTCGTTGTTTTGTTTTGACCACGTATGGAAGCCAGCTTGTCAGCGAATTTTAGAAAAATGGAAAAAGAGCAATATCGGTCGGTGATTCGATTCTTGTTTTTGGAAGGGATTGAAGGTGCTCGAGATAGCTGAAACAGTAGGCATCTCAAAAGACCATGTGGGTCACATCCTCCATAAAATTTTGGGCATGAGAAAGCTGTCGATGCGATGGGTGCCGCGTTTGCTCACTCCGGACAACAAGCGCAACCATGAGACCAAAGGCAAAATCGGTCGAATTGCACTACGAACTGCTGCCCCATCCAACATATGGGGCATTTCACGTGAAGCGGACAACGAAAAAAGTGATGGGTGTGGAAATTCATTCATCTTTGTGTTATTTATACTTCATTTGAATCTAAAAATACATTTAGAAGGATTTTGAATTTTGAGGTCTGGTACTCCAGTTATGAGCTTGTAAACTTTCGACAAGCAATGAGTAATGGTTTTTAAGAAAAATGTTGATAAATTAAAAGAAGTTATATAAAAATAATTTTAATAGTTGAATATATGGTAAAACAGATGTTCTTTTTATATATGAAATCTAAACCGGAAATGAAATTTTTTCTTATATATAAAACCGGAAGTTAACATTTCAAATAAAATTTTGGTAAACTTGGCCCATTTTTATATTTTTTTTTATGTCTCAAAATAAAGCCCATATATTAGAGAAAATACATGCCAAGTTTCAGAGTGGGATACCCATACGTTTAGAAGATACATAATTTTTAGTGCGTGGACCTCGTGTAAAAAACAGATTTATTATACCTATAGAAAACCGGATGTTGGCGATTCAATTTTAATTTTAAGTAGCTTAGACCATTTTGATATTTTTTTTCTTTTCTCTTATTGTTCTTTATATAATAAAGATTCCAAATACCAAGTTTGAAGATGGGATCTCCATTCATTTACAAGTTACGTATTTTTTAGTGCTAAGGTGGCAAATTCATGTCATGCGATAAGCTCCTCTTGGTCTAGCTTTCTTGCCTTCTCATAGTATGAAGAGACGCCATCTGTTAGGAGTGTAACTTAAATGCTAGAAAAAGAAAGATATAATATGCGGCCACGTTACAATAATTTGTATTGTATGTGTTTTTGATTTAAGTTCTTGCTTTAAATGAATATAACGTTTAGTTAGTTCGCACTTGAATTTAATTTTAATAATAAATAACACAGACCCACAAAAAAAAAACTTCTCTGACTCTGGGATGTGAACATGTGCCTCATAGGTTTTTCGGGTTGCTGATTTCAAATCCGGGGTCCGTTTGACTCAATCAGGTCAGGTTTAAGGGCATTTGAAGGTCAAATCGCTAAATATTCGTTTACAAATCTGAAAACCTATATATATATGTGTTTGGCATCGCTGAATTCGAATTTGGGCTTTTTTTGACCCCAACATGTAAAGGTCAAGGTCAAACGAAGGTCAAACCTCTGCAATCTAACGATATGATATTTTTGACCCCAGATTCTGAAAGAAAATTTTTCTGAAGTAAAATTTTACGTGCAAATATGTGTTGACTTTTTTTTTACCGACCTCTGTCATGTAGCGGTCATCCAAAATAAGACTCATTTTTTAGATTTTGGCCTATGTATTAGCTGTGAATTGTTTACTTCTAAAGTTATATGGATACCTTCAAATGACCTAGAGTCTGCAAAATGGTATTAAACGCACCTTATATTCGGATTCAGTGACTCCAAAAACATAAGAATCAACTGGTTCGAGAGCCCAAATCCCGATTTACTGTCGATACATCAGCCGAGAGATCCAAAAGGAGTATTTGACCTTGGAATATCTTCCAGAGGTCATTCCAAAAAACAGATCTAGATGAATTTAGATGTAAAATTTTACGCTCTTTCAGAATCTGTGGTCAAAAATATCATATCGTTAGATTGCAGAGGTTTGACCTTCGTTTGACCTTGACCTTTACATGTTGGGGTCAAAAAAAGCCCAAATTCGAATTCAGCGATGCCAAACACATATATATATAGGTTTTCAGATTTGTAAACGAATATTTAGCGATTTGACCTTCAAATGCCCTTAAACCTGACCTGATTGAGTCAAACGGACCCCGGATTTGAAATCAGCGACCCGAAAAACCTATGAGGCACATGTTCACATCCCAGAGTCAGAGAAGTTTTTTTTTTGTGGGTCTGTGTTATTTATTATTAAAATTAAATTCAAGTGCGAACTAACTAAACGTTATATTCATTTAAAGCAAGAACTTAAATCAAAAACACATACAATACAAATTATTGTAACGTGGCCGCATATTATATCTTTCTTTTTCTAGCATTTAAGTTACACTCCTAACAGATGGCGTCTCTTCATACTATGAGAAGGCAAGAAAGCTAGACCAAGAGGAGCTTATCGCATGACATGAATTTGCCACCTTAGCACTAAAAAATACGTAACTTGTAAATGAATGGAGATCCCATCTTCAAACTTGGTATTTGGAATCTTTATTATATAAAGAACAATAAGAGAAAAGAAAAAAAATATCAAAATGGTCTAAGCTACTTAAAATTAAAATTGAATCGCCAACATCCGGTTTTCTATAGGTATAATAAATCTGTTTTTTACACGAGGTCCACGCACTAAAAATTATGTATCTTCTAAACGTATGGGTATCCCACTCTGAAACTTGGCATGTATTTTCTCTAATATATGGGCTTTATTTTGAGACATAAAAAAAAAATATAAAAATGGGCCAAGTTTACCAAAATTTTATTTGAAATGTTAACTTCCGGTTTTATATATAAGAACAAATTTCATTTCCGGTTTAGATTTCATATATAAAAAGAACATCTGTTTTACCATATATTCAACTATTAAAATTATTTTTATATAACTTCTTTTAATTTATCAACATTTTTCTTAAAAACCATTACTCATTGCTTGTCGAAAGTTTACAAGCTCATAACTGGAGTACCAGACCTCAAAATTCAAAATCCTTCTAAATGTATTTTTAGATTCAAATGAAGTATAAATAACACAAAGATGAATGAATTTCCACACCCATCACTTTTTTCGTTGTCCGCTTCACGTGAAATGCCCCATATTCTATAGACTACACACCACAGCAATTTATGGGTGTGATTGATAACAAAAAATAATCAGCATAATTAGATAGGCCTTTTATAGTTATTTACAAATGTGAAAGCCTTGCATACTCATCAAGTATGCAGTTCTTTCCAAGTACAAATAATTGTGATAACAACTTTGCCAAAATGTAGAGTTAAGCCCCCTGATTGAAAATATCGAGGTCCAAGACGTTTTACAGACAGCCTTCTGCCTGCCAGACGCGATAAGAATAGGCAACTTCTTGCACTAAGAAGTAATTCTTATCATGAAAAGTGCTGCTCATTAGCTGTTCAGAATCTGTAGAAAATCGTAGGTCCCCTCCATTCCTAATAACACGCACACATGAGTGTTTGAGAGTTGTAAGTGACTAGGTTCTCTTCGAGTTGTTGCACCACCAAATTTATTTATTTATTTCATCACTTTAGTGGAAAAAAACAGAATTTGACTTTAGACAATTCCTTCTAATTCTGCACTCGCTCAGCTAACCACAATCGTTGTGATTGCTCAAGCAATCAGCTTAGTTTTTTGGCAATTCTGTAAGCCATACACGTCGGCGGCACCGTTTTGCTTGCTGGGCAATGTAATCAGCTCAACACTATGAATTTCAAAATATAAAAAGTTGATTTTTAATATTAATTATAATTATTATATTTCACGAATATTTAAGAGAAAAACATAATACTGATTTTAAGAAAGGTTTTACACTAAAAAAAACTAACTCACCTCAGTACTATTTTAAGTAGTCTTTTTATGAGGGTATGAATATCTGAGAATTTACTTGAATAGAAACTGCTGCCTGCTGCAATAGTGCCTTCCATATTAAAATCACCCCCAACTGCAGACTAATCCATTTGGCGCCTCAATTTATTATCTACCTTCAAACTTTATTGTTTTGTGAATGTCATTCGCATTTACGTTGTATCAAATGCAGTGCAGTCATTGCTGGCAACTGTATTTCTTTTTTTTTACTTTCATAAACCAGGAACAAAAACATCTTAAGGGCACATGATTTATTGGAAATGTAAACAAAAACTTTGCACCGCATTTCACACGTATCGAATCGTTCTCTAAACAACAACTTCCACAATTAATGTCCGCAAATTATCGCTCCGGTCGGCAGAGCAAATAATGATAGCGTGTACGTATACTGACTGATGAGCCCTGGGCAGTTGCTTCATAGTGAATTAATGTGTACATATAATGGATAACGTGCGGATTAGATCGGTTTGACGCCTTATTAAGTGTTGATTGTGATTGTGATTATTAATAGTCATTTTATTTTCTTGGGAGCTAAAGTTTTTTTAATGCTTGAGATCATAATTTAATAGACCTTTGCCAGACGTTAATTCGTCAATTCGGTTTCCTTATTTTTTATTCGTAATGCATTTTAACTAATTCAACAAATTTCAAATTCTGAGACTTCGAAACCGTAAAAACCTTTAAAACTTACTATGAATTTTTTCCCCTTTTCTGTAATGTGCTTATGGCACTCTCTCATGAGAGAAGCCTTAAGCTGCTTGTTTCTTTGGTAATATTTAAATGCGGCACTGGCTTTTGCTGTTGTTTGATTCGATTCAAAAGCCATAATATTATGATGGGGGAATACTTTTAGTTATATTTAATCACTTAAATCGCATTGGCGACTTGTCTACAAATTCAAAACAATCCGCGTAAAAGAGCAAAACAAAATAACAATTCTCCTCCTGCTCAACCAACTTACTCTTCGAAAACTATATATATTCTAATTGATTTTCTCAAACTATCTTCTAACCACAGTATAGGGAGTGAAGAGATAGTGAAGAAATTATTTATATGAAACGGGGGATTCCATATAAGATAGCTGTATATATTTTTATTAATTATTTTGGCAACGTGATTTCGTGTGGAAAGACGCTGGTTGGGTGGTATAAAAATCAGGCTAGGTGGCAAGTAATAAGCTTACTAGCCCGGGTGCTTAAAAAAAGATGGTGGTGGATAAAGCATTAAGGTGCAAGGGCAGCATTCGTACATATTATTCGGCCTGCTTGCTTTCCTAACGTGAGGCTAGAGTAAGTTTCCCATGATCTGGGAATTGTGTCGTAGTTATGAAAAATACATTAGAACCCTTGGATAATGATAACCCTCAAATTGCAAACACTGTGCATCATATGTGCTACTCAAAAAATTGGGTCTGTCCTCACACTGCATAAGGCAGATATTACCGCAATCCAGAAGATACTACAATATGATCAGAAATGATGAGAAAAGTTATGACAGTTATTACAGCTGAGCAAGAAATGGTATGTCTTAAAGTTATTAACTTTAAGCCGATAAATATTCACTTGCAGGTAGCGATAGCCAAGCTTGAAGCATTCAAGCCTGCTTGTACGTATGGCCTGCCAGCCGAATTATTCAAAACAGGAAGAGATGACTTGTAAGGGTGTGTACACCAACTTTCTCATATCTCTAAAATTTTGTCCGATGAAAGCATGATCCTCGCTATAGTATAGTGTGCTCCACCCACAAAAAAAGCAGATGCTCTGCCTTGTGCCAACTGCCGAGGTATGTCTCCTCAACGCCGTATAAAAATCATTTCCTGTTTACGTGACCTTTTTTCTATAAATAATATGTCCTGAAGCCCACTTAAGGACATATTATGCATACAAAATCCTGTCATCTGTACTGTGTGATCGCTTAAAACCGTTTGTCAACAATTTGTGTGGTCTTATGCCCGGCAAATCACCCGTCGACCAATTATTTACCCTCCGACAGGATTTGAAAAAAAAATCGATACACACCTCTTTTTCGATTTTAAAGTCGCATATAATCGCGTAGACAGAGACGAATTATACAGATCCGCGTCGCATCTAGGCATCACTACGAGTATCAAACTCGGGATGACGATAGAGAAATCTCGCTGCTCCGTAAAAGTCGGTAAAAACACCGCTGAACTCTTTGATGTCGAGAAAGGTTTGAGGCACGGTGCATCATGCAAGCTCTTTAACATCCTTTTTGAAGCTATTGTACACAAATCGTAAGTCAAAAACAGAGGTACAATTTTCCAAAAAAACCGTTCAACTACTTGCTTATGCAGATAATATTTGGGAGAACGAAGCGAGCTGTTACGGGCGCGTTTGCAAGTATTGAATCAGAGGCAGCGAAAATGAGTTTGGCTGTTAATGAGGACAAGACAAATTATATGCTATCATCGATACAGAAATCTGAACATCGTCGATTCAGGCAAAACGTCACGATGGATAGGCACAACTTCGAAATCGTTAAGGACTTTTTATACCTGGGCTCCACTATTACCTCGCAAAATGACTTCAGTGCAGAGATCAAACGATAAATCACTCTCGCCAATCGCTTCTTGGGGCTAAGAAGGCATTAGAGTAGTAAAGCCCTCTCTCAAAGAATCAAGGAGACCTTATATAAGACCCTTATTATCCCGGTCCTGCTGTATGGGGCAGAATTATGGACGGAAATATGTCAAAAGCGGATGAAAATCTTCTGTGGTGTTTTGAAAGGAAGAAAAGAAGAGGAGAAAAGTCAACGGCCTCTTCAGCGACGTCGGCCTCGTCGTCGACTGTAAGCGCCATCTAAAGTAAAGTAAGTAAATAAGCCCGATATCGATCGATAAGCCCGATCTTTCCGAAACATGAATCTAATGTTTTACTAATCCCCTGGATGGAGCCTATTCCGATTAAAATGTCAAAGTTGTGCTTTTTCGCACGTATCAAACATCTAAAGTTTGTGTACATTTTAATAGCTAGATGTCTCTTTCGACCATTTCCTAGTTGCGGAAAACTTTAGAAATCGACTGTGTAACGAAAAGAGACTCTGAACCACACCAAAGATGAAATTCGAGAGAAGAGTATATAGCAAGGAGGAGAGATAAGAAGGTGATCCTGCGTTTGAATAAATGTGCATAGTATGCTGTCTCTCAGCTCAAAGAGATCGAAAAGTTTTTCATTAGAAACAACACCCTCAAATTTCATTTAAAAGCCAAGCAGCTGACTTTGAGACCGAAACGTTGGATCTTCGAAACAGTAAAGATAACATAGTCACAGAAGCACTTGGAATAGTAGATATATGTACCTAAGCAGCATTTCCACCACTTAGAACAAAGCATATACGAGTACATTACTCTTTGAGCTTTAAGCAACAAAAATTCATACCGAGAAATCGGAGATCGTTTCAACAAATCTATCAATTGCGTATTTCATACTTGAATTAAAAGTTGTAAAACAATTTTGCGTCTACTTTCAAAATTTGTGAGATGGCCAACTAGAAATGAAGAAGTTGATAATGTTGTGCACCGATTTAACTACTTTCACCCACCAACACACAAAAAAGACAATCTAAGCTCTATTTTCTGAACTTCAATTATTTTTGTCGTCAACTCGATTTTTTTATTGCAGAGCTGCGCCGCAAATGATGTTATCGAACATATTGTTACGGTAAAATTTACCGCAACAATGGCTGGCCTTCGTTTCCTTCCTTCCCTTCTTTTCTTTGGTTGCGGCTGCAAAATTCTGGCGAGGTTGAGGGCAACCATGGTACCATCAACCATTGGTGTACTAAGTCAGCATTTTGCAAAAGTGGCAAATACAGGTTTCGAGTAAAAGGGTTCCCGAGATTCATTGATTACTTTGGCATGTAGACGGGCGGTCTCATGCAGCATAACGAGTGCCAGCGGATGAGCTGAAGAGGTAACGAGTCAGGTGGACTCTTACCTACCTTAACATCAAAGCAACACAACATCCTAAATTTTTGCTTAACTTTCAATTTCTAAAATAACGTAAATCCCATTTGTAAGCGTAAAGGTCTTTAACTATTAGAGTAACTATTAGATTATTTTCCTAAAGATATTAATTCGTCTTTTTCAAAAAGGTCCACTTTGAATTTAGTTCGTGTGTTAAGATTATGTTTTCCTCTTCCGACTCATTATTATTTAGTAAAAATTGCTTCGCTCTTCGAAATACTCGCGAATATTTAATGGTAACTAGGGGAATGCCTAGAAAAGGGCTTTTCCTCGATTTTACTCTTTTTGATTTTTCTCGAGAAATTTAGTTGATAGTAGTCTGAACTCGACCATTTAGATTCGGCAAGTTTTGGAAAGACACCCAACAACTTGCTGAATCCGTGAATGTGTGCGTGAGAGAAAAGTTTCGTTTGAGATTCAACAACGGTGGTTTTCTGCGAAACGAAAAAGGTTTCCAGGAAGCCGGTGTCCGTGACCGATGATCGCGAAAACGATTGGCTGGATGTGTGTATGTGTGAGTGACTGGAATGGTCGAGGGAGGAATAAAGGATTTTAAGCTAGGAAAGTTCACTCTGGAGAGAGCTAACCAAGCGACAAGTTTTGAAAAGAAAAATTAGGAAAAAAAAAAATAGGAAAGATTCGAGAAAATTCAAAAAAAGGAGAAAAATCGAGGAGAAGACGAGTACATTTAAAAGGAAAAATAAGGATCGAGGAAAATTTTTGAGGAATAGAAAAGGAATAATTCGAGGAGCGAGGACAGGACAAAAATAGGAGAAAATAGAGGAACGGGTATCAAAAACAAAGATAAGTAATCGGACATCTTGTCCAAAGAAAATAGTTTTGTGTTTCGTGGATTCAAAAATTCGGGTGGACCTTTGTTAATTCTTTCTGTATAAATTTAATTCGCGACCAATTCAATTTGTTATTTCGAGTTTTGAGTTTCAATCGTTAGAGGCCTAAACGCGTTTCATTTGCTTTTCAAATTCATTTGTATTTTATTTTATCGAAAAAATTTTGGGTTTTTATCCTGGTTTCTACCAAGGTTTCCCAAATAAAATTTATTTCTCAATTCCCCAGTGGAAATCATAAGAACGGTCTTTCATTTCACAAAATTATTTGCTTCCACTTATTCATTAGTTTTGGAATTTTACTAATTGTCTTTCGAACAAAAATTCCTGGCGCCCACTTTTTATTACAGTACCCCACTGTACTTGTAATAAAAATCTTCTTTCGTTTCATTAAATTGATTATAGCGATAATCAATTTAAAAATCCTTATCGCGAATTCTTCCACCCACACTGAACCCAGCCCAGCTGAGCAGCCGCGGTGGTAGCTCATCTTAACGAGCTACAGGTTGCACTTTCTTTTGTTGTTCTCTTTCAGTTTTCTTTTTTTGGCTTATCTGTCAAAAACGAGTCGGGTCGTGTTTTGTTTTGTTTCGAGTTCGCGTAGTTATTTGTTATTATTAATAAAATTAATAATAATCATAATAATAATATTAATAAAAGAAAAGGTCGGATACCAATTCGCGTCGAGGAGAAAAAGTGTAACAATATGACTTAAGCAAACTGCGTTTTTGGTTTTCGCACAGTTGACTCTTACAGTTGGCGTTTAAGATAATTCTGCAAATGCATTTTTGATGCAGATGACGTTTTCGAAAACGTCTTCCCTACCGGACCCAATATCCGAATAAATAATCAAACATGAAAACGGAAAAGCTAGAGTTCTTCCTCAATTCCAACTTTCTTAATTAAGATTCGCAATTAAAATAAACGGACTAAGAAGACATAATCCATCCAAAAATTTCAAACTAATAATATTCTTAAACATTGTTAGGGTGTAGCCGCACTGAAGGAACTCCTACAAAATGCTTTAAACAAGCTTACTACCTGGGCAGATCAATGTGGACTCGGTGTCAACCCCCACAAAACTGAACTTGTCCTATTTACCAGGAAATATAAAATCCCACACATGGACCCTCCCTACATCAAAGGTATACCGCTTAAATTTTCAGACAAAACAAAATATCTGGGTCTTATTTTGGATAAGAAATTAAGCTGGAAGTCCAATATTCAAGAGAGAATCAACAAAGCCAACATAGCTCTTTTCTCTTGCAAAAAAGCCGTAGGTAACAAATGGGGTCTACAAACTCATATAACACACTGGCTATACATCTCAGTCATTAGACCGATACTTACATATGGAGTGACAGTATGGTGTACTGCGCTGGAAACAGCAACAAACCGCGATAAGCTTAGCAAAGTCCAACGAACAGCCTGTTTAATCATGGGTGGAGGTCTCCGCTCAACTCCTTCTGCTGCACTTGATGTTCTTTTTCATCTCATACCGCTAGATATTTTTAGCAAACAATCGGCCGCTAACACAGCCATTTGACTTAAAGCCTCCTCGCAGTGGATCAATAATGATATTGGTCACTCTACTATACTGAACTCGTTCAGTACTCTACCTAGTAACGTCGATTACACCACCCCTCATCCAAAATTTAATAAAAACTTTCAAGTGTCCATCCCTTCCAGGTCTTCTTGGGAAAATGAGTCGTTTTTGATAGACGAAGCAATTCATTTCTATACAGATGGATCTAAAACCGATGACGGGGTCGGTGGAGGCGTATACTCCGAAAGATTAAATCTTTGTCTATCTTTTCGTCTTCCCAATCACTGTAACGTGTTCCAGGCAGAGCTTTAAGCAATAAAAGAAGTCCTCTCTTGGCTAAAAGAAAACGTTATATCGACTACTGATATACGTATCTTCTCAGGCAGTCAAGCTGCCTTAAAGTCACTGGACTCTGTCTCCATTAACTCAAAACAGTTTAACATTCACCTTACATGGGTGCCGGGGCATAGAGACATTCCAGGAAATTGTAAAGCTGACGAACTTGCAAAAAACGGAACAATCTTACCTTTGTTGGATAGCAAATCTAACATCGGTATACCCCTAGCTACTTGTAAACTTATGCTAAAGCATGATACCATGAAGAAAGCTAACCACAGATGGACCAGCACCCCAACTTGCCGGTCTACTAAACTGATTTGGCCATTGTTTGATGCTAAACGCTCAAAACAACTAATTTCTATTGGTAGATTGCATATTAGCTCCGTTATAGGTGTCCTTACTGGACACTGCTTTTCGTCTTGGAGTTTCTGCAAATGATTTTTGCAGAAGCTGCATGGATGAAGAAGAAGGGGAGTCAATTCCTCACCTTCTATGCTCTTGTCCTGCCCTAGCGCAAAGACGTAGACTCCACTTGGGAGACTACTACTATAACGATCCTAGTGATCTAAATAATTCCGACATTCACTGTCTCAAACGCTTCATTATTAGCTCAAAATGGTTTAACGAGTAAGGGGGATTTTTGAAATCCTTGTGGTATCACAACGGACCAAATATTGGTCTAAGTGTGCTGACCTTTTCCGGTCAGCAGCCACTTTAACCTAACCTAACCTAACCTAGAGTGTAGCCGACGATAAACAAAAAAAAATGATGATAGTGCTACAGCGAAATCTGCAGATTTATAGAGTCTTAGTAGCGACCTTCAACTTTTTTTGTCAAAAAGACAACGTCACCATTGAAATAATTCAGGATCATCAGTAGCCTTAAATGGATGGATTCTTGTATTTAAAAAAATGTGATTACAGAAGGTCACTTTTGTACAAATTTCTATAGAGACGAAAAAATTTATTTTTTTCCACAATGTAGTGCAAAAGAAAAGGGGGAAGAGGATCTTTTTCATTTTTTCTTCGACGTTAGTATGTATACACTCTTCGAATTTGTCGAGTTTTGCTACAATGTTTTTCATGAAATCTATAAACTAAGAACGACGAAGCATATGGCATTAGATAGTTTAATTGGCCTCTTTGGTTAATGCGCCAGTTAATTTCCAATCATGTTTCGTCGTTCCTGTCTTGCAGACGGTTGTTTCCTTTTTGCTATAAGGCTATTATGGATTCTTTATGTGTACCTGTATGTATGTAACAATAAAAAAATAACTAAGAACAAATTTAAGATATAATCTTTTTGTTTCAATTATATTGTCGTCTCGTTATTTTTGATACACTCGTATACCAAAGACTTAGAATCTCGATACAGCAAATAGTATTTGAGGTATGAAAATGTATCGCACCTATTCGTTACTATATTTATGACAATTTGTGTTGTATGATCACAAACCTACTCACGCCAAAAAAAATAACTATGTACATACATACTCGTCTATGGAAAATATTTCACCTTATCACTTTTTTTTCTCTAGTCATAGTTTATCGTCATTTGCTTTGTTTATTTTTGACACCAAAAACTAATGTTGCTGTGTGAAGCGCCATCATGCGAACTTTAAAACACTTTAAAAATTATATTTAGGGAGCTGATGGATATTCGAGTACATAATATACTATTAAAAAATTAAAAAGAAAATATATGTTTGAAACTTATACTGCTCAGATCTCCAGAATACATACTTGAGTTAAAACCTTCCACTTTGCAATCGGTCGTGACAATTTTTTGATTTTTTAATGTTTAAAAAAATATTCCGGAATAGCTTTTAGTCATAAGAGCAGGACAATAGAACTATCTGTGAAACTGTGAAGTTGTAAGTTTTTTTCACAACTTCACACACTATCAGCAGTGCGTCGAATATCGATCACCACTCCACCTGCTATTCATTGACTTTGAGAAGGCTTTCAATAGCGTCAATAGAGAATTTATTTGGCATGCTTTACGCAGGAGGGGTATCCCGTATAAATTAATAGCTATTATTAAGGCAAGTTATGATGGATCCAAATATCACGTTTTGCAGGAAGGGAGGCTGTCAGATGAGTTTGAAGTCCAAAGTGGAGTCAGAAAGGGCTGCATACTATCACCAACATTGTTTCTGTTGGTGATAAGCGATGTCCTGCAAGCGGCCTTGATGGGAAACGGAGGAATTCGATGGACTCTGACGTCTCACCTGAAACATCTTGACTATGCGGACGACGTATGCTTGCTCTCTCATAGGATCATGGATCTCCACCAAATGTCAACATGGGTGGAGAGAGAAGCAGAAATCGTGGGGCTGAAAATCAACTCCGGCAAAACAAAGATGATCAGCCTAGGAACCCAGTCATCTTCTCTCATAAATATTTCTCAACAACCGGTAGAGAAAGTACAGAGCTTCCAATACCTTGGAAGTATCGTCTCTACCGAGGGTGGCACCGAACAGGACATCAGCAGTCGAATCGGGAAGGCGAAGGCTGCTTTCGGTATGCTTACAAATATATGGATGAATAAGCTTAAGAACCAAGCTACGGCTGTTTCGATCCAATGGAAAAATTCATTCATATTGCCGCCAGCTCCTTACTTAGGTTCAAAACCAAAACTCAAATGACTAGGGCATTTTGTTTGGACTTACATCAATCTTCCTTATCAGGTCTGTTATCTGCAACTGTTTTATCTTTTCTGTTCGAATTTGAGGAATTTCCAAGATTAAATCAACAGAGAATGGGGTTGTTTAAAAATAATACGAACAAGACCTTTTTCTAATAATAATAATAATAATTTTTCTACATCATTGCATTGATTGCTCTCACTTTTCACACAACCAATGTCCGCGTTCACTGTTTTCCTACATACATATGTACATACGTATATTACGTTGCGTTTGGCGGCTGGGACAACAGTCAATTCGCCAAACACCAAAGCATTTAATTGCTATTTCCACTTTTTTCTGTCGCCCACACACACGCGACATACATACTTCTCCATGAAGTGGCTGCTGCGGCTATAAACATCCCAGGTACAACTTCATATTCATGTCATCGGTGATGTAATTTAAGCGGATACCGGTTTATTTTTATACTGTGCTAGTGATAGGTTGAAGGGAGCAAGGGGCTACAAAGAAGTTGTCGGCAAAATTATAAAGCAACGCACATCAGCGAACAAATCAAACGCAACGCGCGTTATAAAATCAAAACAAAGAAGTGGGTAAAACGGGCGCTATTGGCGCATGTTGGCTTGGTGGCCGCGAACTCTGCTGCTGATGTTTGTCTGGCAGTATGTTTTGAAAAATTGGGATTCCACACACCCAAACACTTAATAATTCACCTCCAGGAATAAACGTGCGTGTAGGGTTGATGTTTAGACATTTATGTATATGTATATGTATTATCTTACAAATAGGAAGAGCTGCTACTAAATTTCTTTGTAGATATTAATGGATGTCGCACAGTTTTAATTAATTTCAAATTGTAGGTATACTGTGAGCGAATACGATCCATGTGTCTTAGGTTCCATTTCCAAACATGAATTCAAATGTTTAAGGTACATTCGGTGGCTGTTTATGTTTGTCTGCAAAAATTGAAACCGGCTTTGTATAGCTTATGTATGTTGGCGGCTGTATTGACATCATTAGTCGTATTTTATTATCGGTTATGATTCATATGGATCATCAAATGAAAATAAAATGATAGATCAGAAGGATAGCAACTCTTTTCTTTATTCCTCAAAAATTTCCTACGCTACTGACACCATTTGGAAAATAAGTAGCCGTCAGAGTTAAAACCAATTTTTGGATCAAGAAACATGATCCCGATAAAGTACACGATCACGCGTTGTGGGAATGCATGTATGTAAATGGATCATATCTGATGGTAAAAAGACGGCTATTGACGGCCTATGCACATATTCTTTTAACAAAGAATCCGTCACTTAGTTAACGTCATTTAGAGAGGAGCAACATACATTTCACATTTTATGATGTTACATCATTGAGAGATGAGACTGTCATATCTGGCACGAGGGTCAAGGTGGTAGAGGAAGCTGCGAAGTGGCAAGCCTTGTCTTTCGTTATTTCAAATCACTTCCGGAAAGCGTTGAGGAAGTGAGATGCTTTAGCGATCGGTATGGTAGACGAAATAATGATCAGTTTGTATTCGCGATGTGTACTCGTATCTTCAAGTTTAAAATCTATTAATTTAAAAATCATGGTTCGCGGGCATAGCGAAATGGAATGCGATTCGATGCGTTCAGCTATTGGAACCGAGGCGAAACGGGTAGGAAAGCCTTTTTGGTCTGGAGACAGGAAGGCGATTGCGCGTAGTACTAGGAAACAGGGAGCCAAGCCCCTCCCCCGATGACTTCATAGATTGGAAGAGGTTTGTTGATCATACCTAAGAAAACCCAAAATCTTGAAAAAAACAACGCTAATGCAAAAAATTTCTTGGTTTAAATTTAAAAAAATACCCCTTGGAAAAAGGGTTAATGCGATGTACTGTCGTACAGAGGGTCTTGGATTCAATTCTCAGCTGCTGCAAAAAAAAAGTTTTTCATAGGTGTACTGCCTCCTGGGAGGAATTGACAATCCTCCAAGAGTATCTCTTGTCATTTAAAGTGCTGCCCATTAGCCGTTCGGAATCGGCAGAAAATTGTAGGTCCCCTTCATTTCCCCAAACACACACACAGAAATGGTTAAGAGTTGGTAGTCTCTAAGTTTAGACTCTCTATGAGACGTCATGGCCTCTAATTTATTTTATTTCAAATTTGAAAAAAGTCCCAAAACAAATAAGTGCAAGTAATCATTTGAAAATGAAAATTTCAGAACAATGAATTGTGTGAAGTGGACCTCAAGAAGTCTGAGCGCATCTACTTTTAACCTACACTTGTTCTAGCCTTCTGGACGATTATCATATCAACATATTGCACCCCGACTTAATTGTTCCAAAAAGATGGTGTTCGATACCATTGCCCATTTCCGTAAATATACCACAAACAATGTTTCGCGCCGAAAGAGACAAAGAAAAACCACAGTTTATACAGATGAAAAAATTATTCGGCTGTCGAAGGCAGATAACAGATAAAGTACAGCAGTCATTCAGCGTGAAATAATGGATGATTCTGATGTCCGCATATCACGTCATTTGATTGAAGCTGGACTTCATAGACGAATTTCGCAATGGTCACAAAATTGCAAAGACAGCGGCGCATCCAGTTTACCAAAAGACATGTCCATTGGACGGTGAATCGATGGAAATTTGTGTTGTGGAGCTATGAGACGATGATAAATCGCATTGGTCCCGACGCACGGTTGAAAGTGCGTCGTTAGATGCCCAAAATATAAGGAACTTGATCCAAAGTAAGGCGGTGGATCAATCTGCGTTTGGGGATGTTTTTCTTGAAACAGCGTACGACCAATTCATCGTATTGAAGGAATTCTTTACTAACAGAAATACGTTCAAATACTAGAGAACATAATGCTACCGTGGGCTGGAGAAAATAAGCTGGTTATTTGGGCTTGTCAACAAGACAATGACCCGAAGCATACTGCGAAACTCACAAAACATTCTTTCCATTGAAATGCTTTGGGAAGACTTGACTGGTCCTCATCTAGTCCGGATTTAAATCCTATCGAGCATCTACGGGATGAAGTCAAAAATTCCCTAATCACACAAAACAATCACAAAACCCAATCGAATTTTTTGTTTGATATTTTCCTAATTTTCTAAGAGATCAAAAAATATATTTTCGAGAAAATTTTTTTTACAGAGCTAAGGAACTTCCAAGCGGAGGTAAACGTCATAGGGAAATCCGTGGATCGAAATCGAAAAAACGAAAAGAACTATCGTAACAAGGACATTGCCATTATATCAGATAGTTACGCGGCACTCAAGTCACTAAGCTCATATACAATCGGCCCTAAGTTGATGTGGGAGTGCATGAACTTGGCAAACAAAACAGATTCACACTTCACTGGGTACCTGGTCATGTGGGTTTTCATGGAAACGAAGAGGCAGAGTCTTAGCAAAAATAGGCTTATCAACCCTTTTAACAGGAGAAAATTTCATCAAAAACAAAATTAAACAAGAAGAGGAGGCGGACGAAACTACTACTTGGCAATTACAACCAGCAACGTTTCGAAAACTGCATTAACTTTAGTAGCAAGGGACATTGCAAAACTTAAAAGACATCTAAGTTTACTTGATATGGTGAGTAGTGCCACATGTAGATTCTGCAGCATGCATGAGGAAACACCGGACCACATACAAGGAAGATGTTGTAGACCCATGTACCAAAGGAAAAACCGTCTGGGACAATACTAGGTGGGAGAGGGGGACCTATCCTCTCCGAAAGTGCCCCAAAAATTAAGATTCCTAAAAGCAATAGATTTGGGGAAAGAGCAAGCTCATCTATTTTTGAGTGGGGACACGATAAATCTTCAGGTCGCAGTGCAATACCCTCAATACACAATTCATTTAAGTTTCTAATTAGTTGGCTCAGCCAAATCACAGGTTTCAATATAAACATTAATTTGGAAACCATATCTCCTTACGAAAATTTGAAAAATATTATTTTATTTTCGAAAAATTATTTCAAATTTTATGATCATAATAAATGAAAATTGATATTTAGATAACTGATTAAGAAAATCCATGCTTGTATTTGAATACGAAATCGTTTCTAACTAGCTGTCTGTTATGAATACCCTTTTAATGTTAAAAATAACAGCGCGAGCAGTATATGTATTGTAATATTTTTACTAGGTTCGTTAAATAAAACTTATTACTCTTTTTAGTATTTTTTCTTTATTTACACTTCAAATCAAAAGAATAAATCTCAATTTGTAATCAACTCAAATACTTTTATTCAGATTTAAATCATACTTGTTTAAATAACACTCTCCACAATCCAATAACCAAAGCTTTTGCACACTTTCATAATTAGGAATCAACTGTCTCCCGCTCACCGTGAACACTCCCTTATATACTCAAATTCGTTGTTCTCGAAACTAAATCGAGAAGGTTCTCGTCTTAGAATGTTCAAGTTGTTTGTAATAAGGGGAAATACATAGACATTGTAAAAGAGCTTTTTGTTCCTTCCATAAAGTAGATATGCTATTTTCCAACAGATGGCGCTGTATAAAGCTCTGTGTCGGTGTTGTGCGTAAATGTATCTATGTGGTTCTCGGAAAACTAATGCAGAAATGCACCGATGTAAAAAAGTTACGGTGAATGTTCGACGTTATCAACACGTGATATAGACCGACTTTTCCTTTCGCATGTTGCATGATTGAGTTTGTATGAGCTCCACTTTACTTCGTATTAGACTACTAAAGAAAATGAGAAAATCTGACATAAAGTCGCCTACTTCAAAAAACGAAAAGAACTATCGTAACAAGGACATTGCCATTATATCAGATAGTTACGCGGCACTCAAGTCACTAAGCTCATATACAATCGGCCCTAAGTTGATGTGGGAGTGCATGAACTTGGCAAACAAAACAGATTCACACTTCACTGGGTACCTGGTCATGTGGGTTTTCATGGAAACGAAGAGGCAGAGTCTTAGCAAAAATAGGCTTATCAACCCTTTTAACAGGAGAAAATTTCATCAAAAACAAAATTAAACAAGAAGAGGAGGCGGACGAAACTACTACTTGGCAATTACAACCAGCAACGTTTCGAAAACTGCATTAACTTTAGTAGCAAGGGACATTGCAAAACTTAAAAGACATCTAAGTTTACTTGATATGGTGAGTAGTGCCACATGTAGATTCTGCAGCATGCATGAGGAAACACCGGACCACATACAAGGAAGATGTTGTAGACCCATGTACCAAAGGAAAAACCGTCTGGGACAATACTAGGTGGGAGAGGGGGACCTATCCTCTCCGAAAGTGCCCCAAAAATTAAGATTCCTAAAAGCAATAGATTTGGGGAAAGAGCAAGCTCATCTATTTTTGAGTGGGGGCACGATAAATCTTCAGGTCGCAGTGCAATACCCTCAATACACAATTCATTTAAGTTTCTAATTAGTTGGCTCAGCCAAATCACAGGTTTCAATATAAACATTAATTTGGAAACCATATCTCCTTACGAAAATTTGAAAAATATTATTTTATTTTCGAAAAATTATTTCAAATTTTATGATCATAATAAATGAAAATTGATATTTAGATAACTGATTAAGAAAATCCATGCTTGTATTTGAATACGAAATCGTTTCTAACTAGCTGTCTGTTATGAATACCCTTTTAATGTTAAAAATAACAGCGCGAGCAGTATATGTATTGTAATATTTTTACTAGGTTCGTTAAATAAAACTTATTACTCTTTTTAGTATTTTTTCTTTATTTACACTTCAAATCAAAAGAATAAATCTCAATTTGTAATCAACTCAAATACTTTTATTCAGATTTAAATCATACTTGTTTAAATAACACTCTCCACAATCCAATAACCAAAGCTTTTGCACACTTTCATAATTAGGAATCAACTGTCTCCCGCTCACCGTGAACACTCCCTTATATACTCAAATTCGTTGTTCTCGAAACTAAATCGAGAAGGTTCTCGTCTTAGAATGTTCAAGTTGTTTGTAATAAGGGGAAATACATAGACATTGTAAAAGAGCTTTTTGTTCCTTCCATAAAGTAGATATGCTATTTTCCAACAGATGGCGCTGTATAAAGCTCTGTGTCGGTGTTGTGCGTAAATGTATCTATGTGGTTCTCGGAAAACTAATGCAGAAATGCACCGATGTAAAAAAGTTACGGTGAATGTTCGACGTTATCAACACGTGATATAGACCGACTTTTCCTTTCGCATGTTGCATGATTGAGTTTGTATGAGCTCCACTTTACTTCGTATTAGACTACTAAAGAAAATGAGAAAATCTGACATAAAGTCGCCTACTTCAGCCTACTTCAAGATATTCTCAAACAGAAAATGTAAGCTGGTATAAACCGGTGAAACGCCATTTTTTTTTAATGTTGTGTTGCCATGTGGAGTGTGGACATTGTTTTTCGTTTAACAAAAACTTTCACAATAGTCGTTTTTCATTGGTAAATGTATAGGCAGCGCAGTAAAATTTTACACAGTAAACAACAACAAAGGAATAGTGCGTATAAACTAGGCAGTAATAAGAGTGCATATAATAGTGCTGATAAAGTTTTGGAGCATCTGGATTACAGTGACACTCAAATTAATTACAAAAGTTTTATTTTTCGTGAGGTTGGCAGGTTTTGATTATTCAAGAATGTGTTCGGTGATATTTGTTCATTTTATGGTAAATTTTCATAAGAGCCAAAATTATGTGGTTTGAAATATTAATTTACGATTAGACGGTAAACGTTGTCAATGGTCAAAATGTTGCCTCTTAATGCATGTGCAATGTGCATGTTTCCTATCTGTCACGTGAGAGTATGAAATTCATCGAAGGATGGCTGCGATGCCAAACGATTAAAAAGAACATGAAAATGATTCTGTTCTGACATCGAACTTTTATTTGATTTTGTGTACATACATGCCATTGAGATTTTATTTTATTAATAATTTTGTCAATTGTTTGACAACAAATTTGTCAGTGATGTTAATTCAGCATAAACCACATCAAAACGTATACTTTTCCAACGCATGCCTTAGCTTATTCAAAAGTGGATTGTTTTCGTTTCCTTTTACTTTGCTAACTTCATGAATCTGAAAAATCTACTAAATTAGGATGATTTGTTAAAAGAAACTCAGAAAATATGTATAGCCCTTTTCTGTTTTGGATCTTTATTCATTTCAATTTGTATTATTTTTGTACGAAATTACATATTTATTTTACTTCTTTTCCAAATCAGCTGATTTTGACACGGGTATAAATGCAAAGCATACCAACTTTAAAATTTAAAGTAAAAGTGTATATGCAGTCAAAAAAGCATTTTATTCGGACTTCCATTTCTGCACTATGTATACATTACCAATAAAATACGCCTAATATCTAAAGTGTACACGTATAGTAAGTAGAATTGAAAAAAAAATTAATTTAGTTCATCACAACTAAACTAATTTCGGAAGTGAGGTACAATCAACTCTATGAAGTCCGAAACCATAAACGAGGTCTTTAGTCGATCATTTTTTGAACGTTTGTTCAATAAATTTTTTTGCTATTTTATTTTTGGCAACTGACGCACGTTTAGTGTTTTGTGTCACTGTCAAACATCTTCAGTTTGGTCTATAATTTAACCATGAATCGTCTTACAAACGAACAACGCTTGCTCTGTTAAGAAAGTTCATCGCGCGTTTTGTGGGACTATGTTAAGGCTCATGTCTATAGCGACAAGCCCGCTTCTAATGACGCACTAGAAGCCAACATTGAAGCATTTATTCGCTAGAAATGTTAGAAGGAATACGTCAAAATCGGACTAAGCGGATGGACCATATGAGGTGCAGCCGCGGCCAATATTCGCATGAAATAATCTTCACACATTAAATTATATCGACCGTACTATCGATTCAAATAAAGATTTCATAAATATTTCTGAATTTTATGTTTTTTTTTTTAATATCCGATAGCTCTTAAAAAATCACTCGTTATAACCATCTGTTGAAAAAATATTCTACATTTCTTCTTCATGTGGTGCGTTTAGATTAAATTAATCTAGGGTAAGCTAGCTCTATTTGAACTCTGACTTAATTCAGGACTTGAAAAAAAATCCTTTAACATTTTTAGCTGTTTTTGTCATTGGACAAACATTCTATGTCTCCTAGATAGATTAAAAAATGTTTGATAGTCGATTTATATATGTATTATATATTTGGTAAATATATTTTTTAACTTACATTTTTGCTTTGTCTTATCCATAGCGGCACCGCTGGTATCATCAAGCCGATACATTTTAGATCCGTTTTTTTGTTGTTTTTTCCTTGAACACGAATTGAGAAGAAAAGATTTAATAAATCTTTTTTATGTTTGTCTATATAACAATAGTTGAGTATTCAATTTTTATATTTTCACTTTATTTTGTATTTTTAGCACTGAAATTGATTATTTAATACTTTCCATATAAAGTAGTAAAATAACTGCTGGGTTTTTATTATCTATTAATAAATAACTGTTACAAATATGTTTATATTTTTTTTTTGTTATTTATTTAACAAATTGTTTCACTTCCTTTTATTTTTTGTTCGTTTTATTTTATACAAAACAAACAGACCTTGAAGGTTTTTTTTAAGCAAATCAAAAATATATAGATTGTTGCATATTTTTTTTTCTTGTTGTTTTTTTTTTTTTGTTATGACAAATAAGGACAGCGTTGCACAAAAATAGTATTTTTTACAGACTTAGACAATACCGTTATTTATAGGAAGAGAAGAGCTAGTTTATTTCAAAAACAAAACTAAACGTCAAAAATTCACAAAAAAATACTAAACAAATTCGATTGAACAAAAGTTCTTTTCAAATCTTTTACATTAAGAAACAAACACACGAAACTGCGATGCCGATACATTTTAAGTTATTTTAACAAAATTATTTTATTTTATTTTTATTTATGTTGCGTGTGTTATTTAAGACCGTTTTCTTTTTTTTTTTATTTTATTTCATATTTTACTTAATTTGTTTTGCATTTCAATTTATGCAATTCTTTGATTTTTTTATGTTTTATTTTTCCAAAACTTTAAACAAATAAATATTGAAACACAATTTGTCACATAACACGCAAAAAATGCTGATTTTATTGCACTCAATTTTATTTAACTGATGACAGTAAGTTGTTTTGTTGTTGCTCTTGAAGATCGTTGAAACGCAAGCGAATTATTTAAATCTGAAAGTACACAAATTCAATTAATTGAAACTCGGAATACACAAGCATGTTATGTTTATAAAAATTACAAAAGTCAAAATAAAAATTAAATCTAGAATAACTAGCAGGTAACATTCATAAGGAGTTCTCCTTTCAATTTTATTTTAATAAAGGTGTGGTCAAGTGTCGAATTTTGAGGGGATTTAAAAAGTGGGTCAGTCTATAGACTTGTGGGCAGTTCATTCATGTTAATGTAGTTTCATTCAGACTTCATTGTTCGATTTATTAGTCTTTTTCAACTGAACATATTTTAGCCAGATAGAGGGCTGATACCAAAGAAAGGCCAACACTTTAATGTCATCTAAGGTGGAAAAGAAATTTAAGTAACACGTCAGCCGCCAAAGAAACAAAACGCACAGGGAATAATTATTGTCTTAAAATAGAAACCCAATTTTCATATGTACTTGTCTTATACTAAATCTGAAATTTAACTGACTTGAACTGATGGGGATGATATTGACCCATTAATAATTCCAACAATAAAACAAAATTTCAAATACCTTCTGATTAGATGATTAGTGAGTAAAGGAAGGCTCATTAAAGCGAGTCTTTGAGAATAAGGCGGAAGTCTGTTTGCTTGTGACCACGGAAGAACACGAAAGCAGAAAAGCGAAAATCTTCTCTGAATTGCTTCAAGTCTTGTTATATGAATGTAGTAGGGTGACCATACTACACAACTATATTCAAGTAGGTAGCATCTAACTGATGAGCCCACTATCGTACCTGGCCGAAACGCACATTGGAGTTGAGGTCACTTGAGCTTTTAATTGAATTTCATTCGATCACTCCACTTAAACAGAAATATTTTTCTATCTTAAATATTCAAGTATAGTTCTTACAAATGAAACAAAGAGAAGTTAAAGAACATAAGGGTCACGGAAATCGCGACCAAATCTCTTTATGAATCCTAGAACCCTATTAGCTTTTTTGACTATGTATAGTTTAAATGATCATTAAAAGTAAGTTAACCTTGGATCGATAATAACTCCTAAGTCAGAAAACACGGGGACTTTACTTAAAGGATATACATCAAACGTATAATTAAAAACAAAAGGAAATTTTTTGCGTGTAAAACTCATGGATTTACACTTGTCAACATTTAAAAAAAGACAATTTTTATTGCATCATTCCCTAAAAATTTAACAAGTTTTCTTGCAAAAGTAAACAGTCAGAAGTAGATCTAATACTTTTGAAAAGCTTAATGTCATCAATAAATAAGGACGGACGAATTTTTTATGAACGAAACAAAGTCATTTATAAATAAAATGAATAAAATTGGACCTAAATGGCTACCCTGAGGAACACAAGAGTTGACAACAAATTCATTCGAATACTCATTACGAAATACAACACTGTAAATTCTATTTTTTAAATACGATGAGATCCAATTTAAGAAATTTTTGTAAAAACCTAGCTTAGCTTTAAAATTAATGTATTATGACACAATTTGTCAAAGGCTTAACTAAAATTAGTAAATTGACCTCGTTCTAAGCAAAAAGACGTGAAATTGAATAAATTAGTAACAGTAGATCTTTTTTTGACGAAGCCATGCTGATTATCACATACAATTGAAGTACAGTGAAAGGAAAGAACACTACATATAGAATATACTCAAACAGTTTCGGTATCACAGATTATTTAGCGATAGTTCATTAGTTCATTATTTCATTTTTAGTTCCTTTCTTGTGCACAGGTATAATGAATGCAATTTTCCAGATATTAGGAGAATGGGAAATCATTAAAGAGAACACATAACGGATATGACAAATAAGTAACACATATTTTTAATATAGAGAATGGTACACCATCAGGGCCTGGATTAGAACACTCATCCAATTTCATAATAATCTGTGCAACGATATCTTCGTTTATTTCAAAATTAATTGAATTTAAGTGAGGAAATTTACTTAGGAAGAAGAAAAGTAAGTAGTTTGTATTTTCGAAAGCTTCTTTGGAGAAGTCTGCAAACATGTTAGCGATAACCTTAGGCTCATGATTACTAGGATGAATTTGACATAGAGTTTGGAAGGCCACTAGTTTTCCTTTTACAATGTATAGTATATCGACGTCAAATTGTAGACTGAAAATACAGCACTAAGTTGGATGGAACACATGTAACGTATTGATAGCAACCGAGACCGATAAGTTTTTGAATACACTCCAACACAACAATACAGCAACACAAGCAAGGCAAGGACCCCATATAAAGTGGAGTAAGTTAGGAAGAGTTCATTAAGCTTTACGTAGCTCCCAGTCTCTACAAGAAAAAGTAGGTGTGTATATTGAAATCTAATTATGTATTAAAAATGAAGCAAAGACATGATTTAAGATACATATTAGCAACCAAATTGTTTAAAATGCTCTTGCTCTATCCATTACCATCCTAGGAAATGGAGGGTGTTTTTAAGAAAGATGATTTTTTTATTAAAAAATAAAAAAAAAAAATTGGCATTAATGCATTTCGTGTATGTGACTGGCGCGTCCAAGGTGTAATCCGGAGGTCCAACTTTCACACACCTTTCGGCAATATCACGTCGAATATTGGCTTCAAATCGCTTGTTCTGTGCGCACTGTACGATATCTTACAGGATACGTGTTATCGTTTAGAGTAAATGTATTGTAAAAATGATCCATTGTTTCTCGAATTAATCGCGCCGATGGACGATTATGAGCTCCATAAGACGCACATAACGGCAATTTGTTTCTTGAATGAATTAAATCATGTTTAAAAAAATAGAGCAAACGTGTTGCTCCGGCTCGAGTCTAATCATGATGAATTCCAAAACCAAAATAACCTCAAAATAACTCAGAACTTTCAAATCCGCTGTCACAGAAAACAGTATTGTCAATAAAGTTTTCCGCTTCTAAAAAACACTATTCATAAATAAATATATAAATTTGCTGATTTCAAAGGCATATTTCATTAATACGATACGATATTAAAATGAAAAACAATTTTATATACCTATTTAATAAAAAAAATAGACAAAATATGATGCTAAAATTAAGATTAGAATAAAATCTGAAAAACCGTCGGATTGGCCTAGTAACTATCAAAAAAAAAATTTAACATCTTATACTAATTTGACTAAAATTATACGAGTACTCCAAAATGTAAACATATTATTCTAATAGTTTATTTGAAAAAAATCACTTTCTTTTTAAAAAAGCAGCGTTATAAGTTTTTTTACATACAATCATCAATACGAAGACTCGACTGCGTCAATATGTTAATATAGAAAGATAATTTTGTGTATAGAAACACATTTTAAAATAAATTACCGTTGGTTGTGCCCGCTAAAAAATTGCGTATTAGCCTCCTTCCTCTTTTCAAGCGAATATTTGAATTGAGAACATCGACCAGTATGAACCTTTATTATCATACGAGAAGTTGAATTTACAGTAGACTCTCGTTAACTTGAACACATACGAAACCACGTCTGTTCAAGTAATTGGATTGTTCAAGTTAACAGATAAACCAAAAAATAACTCTTTTTTTTAAATATATGGTTATGGTTATTAATATAGCATCAGCAACTTGATAAACTTTGTAATTGTTTGACGGTTCAGTGCTCTGATGTCCTAACTAGACCAAAATGCATTTGCTTTTTTCAAATTTGTCAAATAATTTGTGGAAAAACTAGTGTTTTAATCCATTTTCAATATTTTAAAAAAATGCTGGGTGCCGTGGACACATTGATAAATATACTTCGTTCGACATCTGATATTGAGAGTTTGATCCATCTTGGGCAAATTTTTCTTTATTATACTTTTAGGACTCGTGATAAGATTTTTGACAATTGTGCTCTGGTCCATAACAACATCATTATCTTTCTCAACTGATCGTCGAAAGTTCCCTTCTGAAAAAAACGCAAAACAACAGCCAGCTACAATCTGCAGGGAGTGGAAGATTTTGCTAAATGCGGCGCAACAGTTTCCAACAACATTTTGAAGGCATCTTTACTTACGCGCTTATAAGATATAAACCTGAATTAAATAATAAATTTAAATAAAAAACATTTCTTGTTTCTATTAGGAACACACGCTGCATCAGCATTTTCAAATGTATAAGAAACGTCCCTCACCGTCTGGCTTTAAATTTTCTCTATTGCTAATTTTTTTCCTCTAAGTTCCAAAACCGCAGCAATAAAAACAGCACTCATTTTGTTTATTAATTTTATTAAAAGAAACACAAATAATATGGAAATTGAGCAACTTATATCAATCAACAACAAATTAGGGTATCGTCGTGTATGACAGAAATGTCAGCTGTTTTTGATTTCACTTGAAGTGATTTCGAAAAGTTTTCGATATTATGAAATCGATCGAAATGTGGAACATGGCAAATAAATTCACTCGATATTGAATTTCGATTTCATTTCACGTGATTTCGGGATGATGATAGAGTTAGTAATAAATTAATTCAATTTACCGAGCCCTGAAAATTTCTTGTTCAATTTTTATAAGTTATAAGAATATACGAGTATACCAACATAAAAAAAAAAAAAACATGTTCAAGTTAGGGAGATTGCACTGTAATTTTTCTCATTGATTTAGCACAGGTCAATTTTAATGTTAATAAGGAAACAAGATTTCTACATTTCTTGATAAAATATTTTAATTCTAATCTAACATCATAAAAGATTGCAAAGATATCCAAAGTTATATGTTTTAGATTTTCACTTTCAAAATATTTAAATTTAAAAATAAGAAAATAAGCTATACCATACTTAACTTTTTATGAAAAAAAAATCTTATCATAAATACAAAACCAAGTCGATGTCTTTGTTGTGCCACTACTCCGACTATTAGATGAACCACATGGAGAAATACGGTAGAGTAAGAGAACAAGGAAACCAAAACATTGCATATGTATGGCACATTAATTCCCACATTAAGTAGAAGCGTTATCGGAGAAAAGTCGCATATTATTTTCTAGTGGCATTGACACCAGTGCATGTTGAATGTAATGAGGGTAGTTTGTTTTGATTATTTTTTTTTTCTTTGTATCGCAGCTAAATAGATATTGAATTCAACTAAACATTTAATTGTTATAGTTTGCATGTTTTGTCACGAATATTATTAGCAATAAAATGAATAAATTATAAATATAAAAAAAGATCTCAAATAAGAGTTAGTGTATGTATGTACATGTGTGTGTTTTCAGATTTGTCTGGTTTTATTTCAACGCAATTATCAACAGACATATGTACATACATATGTATGAACACATATGTATGTATTACATATTAGAAAAAATTATTTTGTTTATAGAAACAAAAACGTTACTTTCTCCATCAATATTTTGTTTTATTTTGAATTGACGCAGATGAAAAACCTGCTAGTTGTTAAATACATATACAAATATGAACATGCGTCAATTAAATGATTTTTATTGACTTTTTTTTAATAGTATTATAGTAAATAATTAAATCAATCATTAGATTTGAAAAAAAAAAACATGTGCATATGTACAGTACATACATTATGTACCTTTTGGAATGGATTGGATGAATATTTGCTGTGTCAGGATCTGCAAAGTGAAAAAGCAAACAACGCAGAGCAATCTTATGACAGAAAAGGCTAGAATATATTACTTGCACAACCAGGTTCTGCATTTCACTTTCACTTGAAATGGAATTGAATTAAAATCGATGCAAAATAAAATTTGGTACTGTACAATTCCCTTTTAGCGATATCGATTTAATTTTTTTTCGAAGTTGAATTGACGCGAATTTCCGTGTTCCAGATATCGATTTTCACGTGATTTAAATTCGAACAGATCTAGTTGTGTGAACTTATTATTTTTTGTGATATTTTCAAAAAATAATATGCAAAATATCCTTGTTATTATAGAATAGCATTGGAACTTGATTTGGCTGCGAAATTCTTATGTGCTTTCCATCGTTGCATCCTATGTCTCTTCTATGGTCATTTCAAGTTGAATTCGATTTGAACACATTTTATTCTCCAAGACGTTAAGAATTTGTGTCAAAATTTATGACACAGTGCTTCGAGCAAAACAGATATTAAAATATTTTCCAACTGATCTTTGAACATTTCTTCAGCAAGAAAACTTAAGAACGCGGCCAGCTGCAACGAAGTGTTACTAATTTGGAGGCACTGATGGAATGAAACGTTTATCAAGTCGGTAGCATGATACGAATATTTTAACCACATACTTGTGTCAGCAGTTCTTAATGCGTTTGACTGATCTCTCAAACTTTGTTTTCTTTTTTTCGTGCATTTTCCTGACCCTCAAATAGAAATGATCAAAGAAGTTGTTAAAAAACTCAATCAGCAACTGTGAAGTCCTACCAACTCCCAGATGAAAACCGTCTTAAAAGCAAGATACAATGTTCGGAGACATAGAAAAACCAAGCCTCATGAGCTGATGGTCTAAAAGCTATGGAAAAGTATTAAAAGCTTAAACTTCATCCAATGAGATTTTTAATTGAGGAAGAAAAATCATTTATCCATCTTTCATAGATTCGTTCTAAAGCAGGTGGTTTTCGTGCGGCAAAAGTCCTAAACTACTTGGTACCGAAAGTTACCAAGTGTCCACTGACAACAATAAACCACTCCATACAATATTTTATAGAACGACAAGCAGAACTAGTTAGAATAACAGTCAAAAAACTTCACAACCAAAAAAGTTTTGTATTTGCCAACTAATAAGTGACAGATGACAGCTGTTTTCAATTTCAATCAAAGCGATTTCGAAAGGATCCCGAAATTATGAAAGCGATTGAAATGTAGAACACTGAAAACAAATTCACTCGATTTGGAAGTTCGATTTCACTCGATTTTTGAAAATTGGCTGATAAACTATTTGAAGGCCTACATTGCTTAAATTAAACACCGCAGACCCATTTTAATTCGATTATTTTAATGAAAAAGCGCTCATTATGTCATTATGCATACAATTAAATACAAAGTAGCCTTGGTAGCAATGTCATTTGAATTGAGTCAATACATCCTTCATAATAATCATCCAGTAGAAGAAGATTCAAGGGATCATAACAGGAATATGTATATTGTTCTTCCCACAAGACTTTACAATTATGATAGATCGATGGATCAAAATTCAATAAAAAATTGCAATGATACAGTATAAATCAAACTTGCTCTTGTATTCAGAACAAGGCAGTTAATAGTATTCCATTTCTGTGGTGGCATATTGTACCAGGGTTACTTGTTGACGAAAAACTTCGCAGTTTCATGATTGCATGTTGATTTTATTCCATGCAATTTTCGCTTGTTCAGGTATGCATTCTAAATTATTACATTTGGTCCGATCAATTCTTTGATCTACAATTTCCCATAGATTCTCTATTTAGTTAAGATCGGAGGGTTCCGCGAGTCAGTTCATAACAGCAATACGGTTTTCGTTTAACCAATCCTACACAACATTGGCGGTATGTTTAGGATTGTTGTCATGTTGAAAAATCCATCGCAATGGTATATTTGCCTCAGCATGAAATTTTAAAGAATCTCCATGTACATGAAACGATTCATTTGACCGTTGATCTTGTCTATTGTAGCATCTCCTTGGCTAGAAAAATATCCCCAGGCAATACTATTCCCTCCAGCATTCTTAATTTTTGCCTTTGTATAATGAGGATTTAAGTGTTCGCCGATTGGCCTCTGTACCGTACAAAATCCGTCAGATCCCTTTAAATTGAACTTGGATTCATCTGAGAGAGAACCGTTTTCCATTTTGCCACATTCCACTTTAAATGCGAAATTATTGGATAATTGTTTTCTTTATGGTATGGTACAAAGCCCTGTTCGAATACTGAAAATAAGCATATTTTTTTTTATATTGTACTCATTCTATCTCAGATAAAAAGTTCCTAAAATAGTTAAAGAACAAAAACCAAAACACATTGTCCCTCAATTGTTGCTAACTCTAAGAAGTTCCATTGACCGTTCTTAACGTCTGTCCAGTTGGTGGTGCACTTTTAGAAATTTGAAAACTAATTACGCAGTTAATCATGGTTTGATTCGAGCTGTAAAGAGGTTATCAACGAAAAAGAGGTAAGCTTCCGGTGTTTTAGAGCCAACCCAACTGAGGAAAACCGGAAAAAGTTCGAACAAGCCAGAAAGGCCTGCAACGCCCATATTCGACGGACCAAATTTTTACATGACCAAAAATCAAGGCAAAAAATACTGCAATGTCCCAAAGGCAGTAAGAATTTTTGGTCATTTGTAAAAAATATATTGATAAAGCTAACTAACCTTGGCGGATAGTGTCACGTCTCCCCCAGTTTTTGAGCGCGTTAATGATTCTATGGGACAAATCTTTTTTCGTACTCGTACCGTGGCGAGAGTCCTTAAAGATCTGAACATACATAAATCCGCTGGTCCGGATGGTATCCCCGCTATTATTCTGAAGAGGTGTTCTTCTACGCTAGCAAAACCCCTGCGTTAGCTTTTCCATCTATCCTATTTTTCTGGGGTCGTTCCAAGCAGTTGAAAAAGGCGACTCTTCTTCTCCCTCAAATTATCGACCGATTGCACTAACGTTCCTTCTTTTTAAGGTCATGGAAACGCTGTTTAATTATCAGCTTAAGAAATATCTTGAGGAACGAAAGCTTCTTAATGACCGGCAGTATGGCTTTCGTTAGGTCCACTGGTGATCTGATGTTATATCTCACCGAAAAGTGGAACAAATCTTTACATCGTTTTTGGAGAAAGTAAGATTATTGCACTTGATATTTCAAAGGCATTTGATAAAGGTTGGCATCTTGCTCTTTTATCGAAAATGAGTGCTTTTGGTGTCGACGAATCCCTTCTTCTTTGGATTAAAAATTTTCTTTCGAACCGTTCAATACAAGTTGTATTAGACGGATACAAGTCTGAAACCCACAATATAAATGCTGCTGTGACCCAGGGCTCCGCTTTGTCCCCAACCCTCTTCCTCATTTGTTTTAATGATATCCTGTCTGCAACTTTTAATCCAATTAATTGTTTCGCTGACGATAGTACTCTTAGCTTTTCATATTCGTTTTCAGACTCACATCCCTCCTCTTCGGATGTGGAACTGGAACGACAAAATATGATAAGTTCATTAAATCACGACCTAAACAGCATTGTACAATGGGGAATAAGAAACCGCGTGGAATTTAATGCTTCGAAAACTCAATGCTTACTTGCATCGTTAAAGCGTGATATACCCCCCTTGCCACTATCTATGAGTGGCACTTGCATCAACGAAACTGAACATCTTGTGGAACGATCCCATACGCGATGTTGCCAAAAACTTCGCGAGATGTTTGGGTTTTCTGAGACGGTGCAAGAAATTTTTCTCTCCTTCTGATCTGGCTACAATCTATAAAACCGATATACGTCCAAAACTTGAGTGTAACTCCCATCTATGGGGTGCTCCAGTAACTTACTTAAGTCTCTTGGACAGTATTTAAAGAAGAGCTTTTTAAATGATTGGTGATAATAACATCATTGGCTTATTTACGTCACTCCAACATCGTCGTAATGTTTCTTGCCTCAAACTTTTTTCCGTTATTTTAACGGACTTTGCTCTAGTTAAATAGCCAGTTGCATTCCTCCCCTTAAACAGTTCAACCGTAATACTCGCACTTCTAGGAATGCCCATCAGTTTACCCTCGAGCCCAACTTCGGTCGTACTGTGAAGTACAGAGATTCGTTTTTAGCCGTACTACGCGAATGTGGAATTCCTTACCACGCTCTGTCTTTCCCAGTCATTGCAATGTTCAAGAATTCAAAACCAATGTACACCGACACCTCCTTTCTAACCCCTCCCTTTTTCCTAATGCTCACACTGTGTCTCTGACATATTGAGGGTATACACAAAAAACCTTTGAGTGTGTGCTAATTATAAAAACAAAAAAAAAACTAGTATTTTTTGTAAATTATATGTAGTGCTTATGATATCAAATAGGAAATAAAACAAACTGACTAGGCACTTAAATGTTGTTTTTTAGGTTGTAAATTAGCTGCAGAATGAAAAATATTTGTTAACGTTATATTTTTTAAATTAAAAGAAAACCGGTACCTACATACATTATGTATGAACTTAGCGCATTTATTTTATTCACTGTCAACGCCCGACAAAACTAACGTTTTTACTTTACTTTCAATAAAAATTCAAGAGAAAATATTTTCACAGTGCGAACTAACAATACATAGGAGGTATGTGCATTTATGAAGTTCCTATGTATTTTGCCTGAAATAATTTAAAAAAAAAGAACATATTTGTACTCCCCTAGTGTTGTCAATCTAGCTGGATACTGGTAGACCATAACACATTTAAAATTGTGAAAGTTATGATAGTAAGTTCTACGTTAACACAGAAAATTATTTATGCGGAAACGGTATGTTGATCATAAAACAACCATACTAGGATGAAATATTTCTTGAACCAATATCTTTAACACTGTCTTCAGAAAAATGATACCTCTCCTATTTAAATCTCAAAATAAAATATCTCACCTAGCCATATTAAAAAATCAAAACATATTAATATAACATACATAGTACCTATGTACATACAAATTTTCAACAAAAGTTAACATTTTTAACCAAACTAACCAACAGAAATTAACAGAAAAAAATAAAGATCGCATAACAACAACAATAGAAATTATAAACTATATAGAATAACAGCAGTAAAGACAGAAAAAATACAAAACAAAAAATAATAAGAAAAAAAACAATACTAGTTCATATGTTTATGTTCGTATATATCGCCAACCAAAGCGAACATTCACCTCTTTTCTTTGGTATTTCATTTCGGTAGCCGACCAACATCGACGGAACAACGACACCGTCTGAAAATACAACCAGCGTTGTTATATCTTGTTATGTCAATAAGGTGTTTTACGGTTTATTCACAGACGCATGTTAAGCGAATGTCTACACGTATGTACTTATTAAACGTGAGTCAGAATTTTTGTTCGTCGAAAATTTGGATTGAAGTTTTCTTATGCTACACTAAAAAATCGATGTATGCATTACCAATTGAAGGGTTGTAATTCTAAAGGGTCTAAGTGCCATTTTTATAATTTAGAGATAAACGAGAAAAACGAAAGCAAAAGCCCTTTGGCACTTAGGCTATACCACAACTTTATTTGTGTGTGTGTACAGTTTTAAAAGAAATAGGCACTTGAATCCATTTTTATATTATAAAGCTTGGCACTTAGATTGTATTTTGATAAAAATATTGACTTTTGATTTTTTGGCACTTAGACCCTTTAGACTTACAACCCTTCAATTAGAAAATTTATACAGGCTGTCCCCTAATTCGTCAAGAATATTTTGGGATAGTATTCTTGGGTATATTCCAAGAACAAAATCGTTCTTAAGTATGGGTCTCTTGATAGCATTTATCGGGGGTTCCAGAAAAGGCCAGCTTTGGTCTACCCTGATCTATATTAACGAAAATTTGCTGTGTTAATACGAATTGTAGAAACTTCGTTTAAGATTTTATTTTTAGGAGATATACAAGCCTTTATCTAAGAAACCTCTAGATTTTACATGATACTTGCGAGATCATACAGCAGGTAAAAAAAGGAATTTAGAATTGCTCACTTACGTTTCTAACAAAAGTTGTTAATAAGACTTGTTTTCCAAAAATTAATAATGTTGCAATATTTTTTTATATTGAAAGAAAGTTTTAAAGAATGCTTACAATACCCTTACTTCATTCATTTATTTGACTAATTTTCAAAACTCTAGTTACCTTAATAGTTTTTTTAGATAGAGTTAGGTTTGGGGTTTGAGGGTGTATTAGGGAACTGTATCAAACAAAAAGTAATTTATCGGTTCAATTTGTTACGCCAAGTTTAGAGTTGCGTAGAAACATAAAAAAACATTAATACGAACATTTAACTATTGCGCGACAACGATGTCATGAACTTTATTCTAACCGAAGACTTCATAGTGAAGGAGTATTTGGAAATACTTATCGGAGACTTAGAGAAACGGGATCAGTTTCAAATACACGACTTTAGGCGTTAGCTCCACAAGTAAGAAGATTTTTCGGCTGATGAAAGAATATTGGAAGCTGTTACAAGTGATCCATCAATCAGCATCAAACGCTTAGGTTTGCTATTTATGTTTGCAGAGATAAAATTTCGAATGTACTTCATGGAGAAAATGTTCACCCATACCACCATACACCTTTTCAGAAAACTGCTTATCGATGATTAAGAAAAGAGGCTTGAGTTTTCTAACTGGTTGTTGGAACGTAGCTTGGATGACAACGAGTTTATCAGAATACTTTGGACGGACGAATCCCAATTTACAAGAAATGGGATCACAAGTGTTCACATTCTTCATACATGGGCTGAGGAGAATTCACTCAAATCACTCAAATCACTCAATCTCTAACAATTGAAGCTGTTTTGAGATTTCTCAGATTCGCTTTGCGCAGTCTACCTTGGTCTGATCCCGTTATTTTACCCCCTTATGAAGACCGTTTGCAACTAATTGGCATGCACACCCTTTCTCAACGTCGCCGTATCGCTGACATAATATTCGTCCATTAGCTCATCATTGGAGCCATAGACTCTCCTGCGTTGTTCGAATGGATTAAAATCAATACCAATCCACGTAACCTTAGAGCTGTCCCCTTCTTCCGCCTCCCCATTCACCGCACCAACTACGGTCATTTCAATCCAATGAGCAGAATGCTTCGATTAGCCAATACAGCACAAGGTATTTTTGATTTCTCCATTAGTTCCCCTTCCCTTAGAAGAACTCTATACACCTTCTCTCCCTAACCTCACTCTACCGTATTATTTTCTTATTAGCGTTAAGAATATTATTTATAATTTAATTTTGTATAATATAATTTAAGTAATTCGCTTGCAATAAGCTAAATAAATAAATAAATAAATACAAATCATTATGTGGGCAGGTGTAGTGGTAAACAATTTAATGGGCCCCTTCAAACTACCAGCCAATTTGAATTCAGTTAATCAGTTAATTTTTAATTTTTAATTTAAAAAAAAATAGTTAAAACGTTATGTTTATTACGCATTTACTGGAGAAAATTGATCTCAAAGTCAAAAATTAACGTTGAAAAGGAAAAATGAACACTCTTAGTTAGAAATTAAATATTTGAAGACGGCAACAAGATATAAACTTTATTTAAATGCAGTTATAAACCCTTGATATCTTCCAAAAATGAAGTTTTTTCTGTAGTTTACTTGACACAAGCCCTATATAAACTACAATAAATGGCCTGGAATTTTTTTTTAAATAATGATTTATGCAAACTTGCATAGAGGTTACATAAATACCTACTTATGCAGTGCATTCATAGCGGATTCTAAAATATAAGGCTGGTTATGTTTATGAAATGTACATAATAATAATTCTTAATTGAAAATAACTAAGCAAGTTCTTATTTGACTTTTACTGTAAACCAATCTCAATTCTCGTTTTTCTGATAAGGACATAATTTATTTGGAACTAAATTCCAACTAAACTAAATAAAAAAATATTAACTGTTGATAGGAATCAACTAATTTGGTGGGAGAAAAAATAACGCTTCTTTTTGAGAAGTCCTTAGTGAAATCTTTTTACGAATTTTTTTTATTGAGGGGATAGGGATAACTATAGTACACATAATAATAACTATGGCACATGATTTTTAATGCTGACATTTTAATTTTGACACTGACAGCTGTTTAACGCTCCTCCGCTCTACTCTTGGACAACTTTGAAAACTTATTTTCAAAGTGAGTGTTGTGTAGCCCAAACAGTGTATACGCAAGTTTGTGCAAAAAGTTCGTGAGACTGGTATGCAAGTGGACAGCACTCATAGTCCCCGTCATAGTACGGTGTGCACAGACGAGAATGTGGCTGCTTTAGCCGAAAGTGTGATACTCAATTCACAAACATCAACTCGCCACCGATCTCAACAGCTCAACATTTCCCGCACTAGCCTGAGCAGAATTCTGCACAAAGATCTCGAATTATTCGCTTTTAGTGACAAAATGCGCTATTGCCAAACCAGCCGAGGTAGCCTCTTGAATGACTTTCTGTTCCCTAATTAATGGGAACCTTAGAGCGATAATACATTAGTACGATGCTAAAGCTGTTTTAGTATGATACTAAGTTAAAACAACGAATTTTGCAAATTTTAATCGAATATAGCATCATACTTTCTTTACCCTTTTATTAAAGCTAAAATCATCGAATACCCACTTTACTTTTTTAGTATCGTGTTAGCCATATGACTCTTTGACATTTGCAAACATCAAAAAAAGGTTCGTGTACCTACTTACTTTTGTACACGAAATGTCATTGTTTTAGGTGTGTTCAGAAGCAATTTATTAAGAAAATTCTTTTAGTACGATACTAGAATACTAAAATACTATAAAGTTAGCAAATTGTTAAGTAGTATCATACTAATACCTTAATAATAAGCTGTTTAAAATGTTGTGCCATAATTTTTAGGGTTTTTAAAAACAAAGGTAAATATTATTTAATTTTCTGTCCCCAGCACATCAGCAGCTGCATAGCGCGCTCTTTCAACAGCTGGATATATTATTACAACCAAAATAAATGTACTAGTTCCCCAAAATGCGAACATTTTTAGCTAAACTAAAAAACTGTTATGCGCGAAACAGATTAAACCAGCAACAGCACCAGCATCGTCAACAGCAAACAGCACGCTGACCAGCAAAAATTTCTCAAACACATTGCCACCAGCAACGTCATTTCATCTGCTTGACATTTCATTTGAAAAAAAAAGCTTTTCATTGTGGTGCCACTGAATATTGCAGTGGGAAAGTTGACAACACCGCACCAGCAACAGCAAATTTAGGACTTTGGCCTAACGATGCTGTTGGCGTTGCTGTTGCTGTTCTAATGTGTGTTGAACAATTGAAATACATTGGCTCTAAATTAATGGCGGCCGCTGTTGCTGTTGACGGTGCTGTTGCTGGTTCAATCTGTTCCGCGCTTTAAAACAAAACATTATAAAAGTTTATATTTTTGTAATAATCTGTTTTTTTTTTTATGCAAACTAGGTATAGTTGTTTTATTACAAAAATGTATTCTTTTCATTTCCATATTCTGGCTTGAAAATTTTAATTAGAATTGAACAGAGAGTACCTATTGATTTACCAAATATGAACGTGATGAGAAATGAGGCTACGAAAATTTTGTTTTTTTTTGCCTTATCAACTGAAAATACAGTCATATTATAGGTATATAATATACATATGTATGTATTTATGTCAAATTTATACAGGTATTTATAACTTTTTTAATAATTTTGTTTTTATTTTATTCACCTTTAAAAATTAGCCTAAAATCATGTGCCATAAATATGGTTAAATTGTACTAAAATTAATTTTTCATTTTTTTCTTGCGATTAGGTACTATAGGGTAAGTTCTGCACTTTGAAAAGAAATCGAACTCGAAATTTTGATCAAAGTTGACATTACGATGATAGCGAAGACGAAAAAAGTGGATCCGGCAATTCCGTATGTCTGCACCTCGATTTACAGCCTAAGCCACTGGAACTATTTTCTTCAAACTCGATACTTAAGGGTCTTCGGTGATTCCCTAGAGAAGAAACTGATTTTTTTTTTATCTCCAAAAAATATAATTTAAAAAATTTTCGAAAAAAAAAGTTTTTGGATTCTAAAAATTTTTTTTTGAAAATTCAATAAAATGTTAGTACAAAAAAAAACATGTTTCAGTATATCTGTATCTCTCCCTACAGCCTAAACCACTGGAGCTATTTTCTTAAATCTCGGTATTAAGGTCCTAGTTATAGCTATCATTGAGAACCATCATTGAAAATTTTGTTTTCACTTTTTGGGGTAGTTAAACTATGAATATTGAAATTGTTTGGTACCTATACAACGAAGCTAATCAATTAAATATTTTACTTTTTTGATGATTTTCGTTCCAACAAAGTGGAACATAATCGTTACAATGATTTGTGTTCGATTCTCTTTCTATTCTCGTGTGTCAGTTTTTTTTCAATGATCAACTCTAACCTCAAATACATAGAATTGGTTGTTATCAGTCACTGACAGGATCTTTTACTGAAACCAATTTTTCAATGATTGCTGTAACCGACTTGTCAAAAAATATTCCACCGTTCAATTGATTTGTGTTTCAATGATGGTTTTCAATAATGGTTTTCAATGATAGCTATAACTAGGGTCTTCGGTGATTCCCTAAAATCTCGATTACGGTTCTAACGACTTTGATAAAAAAAAATTAGAGTGCTATTATGGGCATTGACTACATTTTGGTGAACAAAAATTTTGGGGCAAAATATTATTAACGGTAGGGGAAGATGGGCTAAAATGGCCCCCTTGCTAGAAATTGTAGAATCGAAGAAGGTTTTGGTAACACAATTCTTTAGTTTATCTGGCATCACTGACATAAACGAAATATTAGCAACTTCTAGCTATTGTTTGAAAATTTACAGGCCAAACTATCTCTAGCCATCTACAAAAGTAGAACCAATAAAATGTTGTAAAGTCTGTTGACAAAAAAAATTATAAAAAACATTCAATTTTGGAGAAAACAGTAAATGCATGTAAGTACCTATTAAGTATTTCTTATTATTTACCTGAAATTAGTTGGCCTATAACTATTTCAGTATGTTCGGAATTAAAACTTAAATAAAAGAACCCTAAATGGACAAAATGGCCTACTAAGCACTCGCCTAAAATGGCATAGTGTGCCATTTAATACTTACCCTTACATTTTCATTTTCTTTATAATGAAAGTGGTTGGAAAATATAAACGATGTAAAGAAAGGCAGTCCTGGACTGATAATGCATTAACAAAAGCCCTAGATGCCATCCAAAAAAAAATTGCAATAATTGAGTATTATTATAATTTCTACTTTTCCTTTATTTTGTTTTAAGTGAAGTTGTTTTAAATGAATTGTTGTTTTTATTTTTTTTGTTGGGTATTGTTTATGTTTATTTTACTTTGAACTATGATTTGTTTAAGATAAAGTTTAAATTAAATTGAAAGTGGTTTTTGGTTTACTTGCAAAAGACAAAGGACCCGGACAATTTTGATCGTTGGAATTTGAAGAGTTTTTGAAAATTAAATACTTTAAATACTTTTTGAAACTTTTTAAACTCGTAAAGCAAAAAAATGTAAATTTTCACACTGTTGCCAGAGTATGGACCAAAGATAGTTTGCTATCCTGACGTTGACTTTTCCGACAACGCTGCCAGGTTGACAATTATCAGTATTAATCCGTTGTGAACTATGGTCTTAATAGAGAAATGTGGGTAGTTTATATTCTATTATATCCCACAAGAGTCGCTTCTCGATTTCAATTTAAGAACGTCATTTACTTTCGTTTTGCCAGCCACATTTTTTTATGTGTTTACATCATACCATAAAAATTGAGAAACTAATTTAAAAGTAGTAGGTAGCACAAAATAATTTTCACAACTACCTACCTAGGTATATGATCTGGGGTGGAATCGGCTAAGGTGATAGTTGATTGTGATTGTCATTTTGACTATAGCTGTCTCCATCATATCAATAAAGAAATATAGAGAGAGCGATTGTCAAAATGACAATCACAATCAACTATCACCTTAGCCGATTCCACCCCTGGTAATTTTCAATGTTAAAACGCTGTCAATATTAAAAATTATAATTTCATATGATTGTCAAATATCTACCTGATAATTTTATTGCCAGATCGTCTTATGACAATGCAGTTTTCAACAACATTGTCAAAAAAAATTATAATTATTGTAACATATTTGAGGCAATTTTTTACTGACAAATCTGATTATATTATCGTATATGATAACGGCCTGGATTTGCTAAGTACTTTTTGGACATTTTTTCTTTATTTTGCCGACACCGAAAAATGTCAAATCACTTACCAAAAAAGCGAGAATCAAATGATCCAAGATGTTCTGAAATTGAAATTGAAATCGAGACACAACGGTTTTCAGAACACGACGGAAAAAAAGTCTTAATTTTTCGACCAGTTTTTAATAAACAAACACCTGCCAACCGAGTAAGCTGACAATTTTCAGCCTGAGAATGAAATTGTGGAGCGACTTACCTTTAAGGTATCATGTGTATAATATTGAATGCTTTTACAGTTAGCTAGTGATCTCAATAGAACAGATTTCTTCACTAACTCTACTGAAAGTGTCCCAGCTTTCGATATTTAATACCGCTTAGGGTATGTTAAGTCGCCAAGCAGACGGTTATGTCAGTTTTTTAACTTAATAATCCGACTCTGGTAATACTTACACAAAAGAAATGTCAAAATAAACGAAAAAAAAATAAATAAAATAAAATTAAAATAAAAATAAATTGAGAAGCTTTAAAAATTAATTCAAAATAGTTATTGATGTTGGGGAGACTTTTCTTTAAGGTAGCACGAGTATAGTATTGATTTTTTTACAGATAGCTAGTGGTCTCAATAGAACAGATTTAAAATATTAAAGTGAGGAAACACCGTTAAATCATAACAAAAATGTTTTATTTTTCAGTTTTAACCTCACTTTTTGTTTATTTTTTTAGTGTTTTCTTGACTAAGAGTACTGAAAGTGGCTAGATTTTGATATTATATCAACAGTTTTTCAGCTTAACAGTACTGTGGGTGGCACGCTTCGCTTCGTTTTCAGGATTTTAACTCCCTTTTTCGGGGACACACCCGCTCACGCGCCAGGCAGGTGCCAATGTCAACAGTGTTTTAACTTAAATGTACTGTGGGTTCAGAAACTTCCTTTTAATCAACAAATAATTCCCTTACAAAATTGACAAAAAAGTAAAAAATCCCAATAATATCCCAAAAATAACCCAACTCTGGTAATACTTACACAAAGAGAATTGTCAAAATAAGCAAAAAAAAGTGCATTTTGTATGCAAATTGAGGAACTTTAAAAATTAATTAAAAATAGTTATAAATGTTTCCTCACTTTAAAATTGTGATATTTGTTATTTAAAAGTGCTAATCTACCGAATAAAACTATCCGCGTGTGGAAATTCGTCCTACCTTAAAGGAAAGTTAAGCCGTTGAGCCGAAATTGTTACAAAAAAACTAAATTTAATGACGCTACAATCACAAATCATACTAAAAGACTTAGTTTTTTGAGAGAGCAACACACTTCGTAAAAAATTTTACAAAAATATACCTAACTACTTATGTAAATATACTTATATCTTAAATAAGAATTCGGGTATATTCACCTCTAAAAAAAGCAAAACAAATATGAATGTAAACTAACTACCTACCTACCAAAAATTGCACATATTGCATTACAAAAATATATTTTATACCTCTAAACTGGTACGATTGTCTTGAACATTTTTGTTCGTACTAAGTGATTTTTTTACCTCGGACAAGATATATTACTAACAATGCGCATAATAGATTTGTGAGCTGTTTTTTTTATCGACGATTCGTTTTAACATTATCATCTTAATTCATTTATTTTATGTGTTCTTATATATCTACATTATATACATAAATGCATATGATACCTGCGACTTTCCTTTCTCAATTCGCAACAGGAAATCCTTCAATAGAGTTCTGAACTTATATTAATAATTATGAAATTATAACAACCCTGACTAAGTACCACACCACTGTATAAATAAGACCATAGGAAGACGACGACGACATAAAAAAAAACAACAAAACTCTGTGAATTTGAGAATGTGAAAAATCAAAAGTAAAAAAGAGAAAGAATATGCTTCCTCATCAATGCATTAAAACGAGAAAAGAAGTACATACATATATAATATTCTAAAAGCAGCAAGGTGATTTAAAGAGAAGGAAAATAAATTTAAAAAAAACTTATTATTAATGATTTCGCTCAATGTTTTTATGATAAAAATACAGTTATAAAAACCTGATTTCGTCAAATTAACATAAAAAACGCATTCTGCGCAGCAAGTGCATATCCACCAACACCCCAGACCCCACCATAACATAAAAATAGGGCATTTTTTTTGTTCACTCCTTTCTTTCTACTTTTGCCATTTAATGAAATTTGAGTAGAGGTACTGCACTGTGTCGCCGAAAGGAAATCAAAATCACCGTCATCCACCCATCACCAGTACCCAGTTCAGTTCCCTACACACATCTGTCAAATAAATTCTTGCATCCTTTTCTGTTTTTTTGTTTGATTCACAATATTCTGCCCATTGAACATTCTCACTCCCACTCGAAGAGATAAAAAATTAAACTAATTTAACATTTTTTTTCGCAGGACATTATTTATAAAGAAAATTATTTGGCTATTTTATGGAATTGAACAGATAAATCACCCAGACGAGCCCGACCAGGCATTGTCATACGCACCATTAACATTAACAAGCCACCGAAAAAACACAACAACACCACCAACACAAAACCACGGTACATCGACCACACTTAGAAGTGAAGAAAAGAAAAAACTTTCAACTCGAAAAATGTTGAATGAATGCACAAAGTACGGTTAATATTTAAACAGATTTACACAGTCTGTCTGTTATACAGTTGTTTAAGGTATCACTCAGTACAAATTCATTAAAAATTATTCACTTTTTTGGTTTTGAAAAATTCCATAAGAAATTTTTGTCTGCTGCTGCTAGGCTGCCGTTGCTACTGCCATCAAAAATTCTAAATTTTTTCACGTTCATATCCTTGTCTCATTTATTCCCAAAAGTTTAGAAGGTTGAAAAGAATAGACGATAATGGAAATATAAACCACACACCAACTGTAAAATGATGGCAATGACACAAACACCATACACACGACATGCGCTAGAGCGAGAACATTTTTTATTAAGCAATTCGATGAGCGAGTGAAAAGATGGGTAAGCACAAAAAGCAGATATCTACACCACAGTATTTATTAAAAAAAAAAAAGAAAAAATACAAAATTTTCAAAAATAGAACAAAAAAACTTTACCACTAACTTTTTTATTAAAACTCATTGCCGGGATATCTTTGAAGCTTTATATACTAACGCGATTTACGTATATGTTTCACATAACTTTCAATTTTAATAAACACTTTTTTCATTCTGAGAATAATTTGTCGTCAGCCAACACACTTGATAGATAATTTAGCAGGCGTTTTCGCAACCAACCGAAACCTCACTAGTTGAAATCGAAAACCAGTGCGATAGAACGAGATGGGTATAGATCCTTGTGGAAGAAAAAATGTAAGATCTTTTTTTTTGTAGATACGGTTAATTTCTCACACCAACCCGAATAGACGAACAAATTTTTTTTCGATTTTTCGCTAAACTGGTTAAAACCAAGTCAAAAACCACAATAAAGAGTACACATTCCGACGCAGAAACTATTCACTTGCATTTTCAATGACTTTATTCAATTCTGTTTAAGATAAAGCTTGACAATAAACATTTTTTTATAATAGATTCGGCTGTCTTCTTCGGTCGTCGTGTTTGGATTCGAATTTAAAGCATTAAAATTTCAGACGTTCACACGAGACGAGGTTTTAGCTTTTAGGGCAACAACGAAGTTAGGAAGAGCAACGAGTACGAGCAACTGAAGTGAAGAGTATTCTCATTTCATTTTGATGGGCAGACTTGAATTGTTTTAGCGTTAGTTAGAAAAGGAAAAAGGCAGATCGAAACTTCATAATGCTCGTTTCTTTATCTTATCTTGGGGAATTTTATATGTTTGGTCTGTTTGATTGCATTGGAAGTATAATAACAATGCGGGTGATGCACATAAAAACAGCAATTGCGAAAAGGGTATATATAAGGTGTGGTATATGTTTTATTCGTGCCGACAAATTTCGGAGAGTTAGATGGTTTAGTTCTTTTGGAAAATGTTGTGGTGAAGTGGTTTTCATGGCGCTGTAAGAAAGATGGTGAATATGGTAAGCGGTTAACTTGCATTGGATAAGTAGCTTTCCATGTCACTAGGACCTCAGGGCCCCTATTCTGGTTCTATTACTACGTTCATATTATGAGGTGTTGAAGCTCGCTTCGAATATTTGTATACCTGTATTGAGTTGAAATGAGCTTCGTTCGACTCGATCCCACTCGCTCAGCGGTGTCGAGTCGAAATGTCCCAACTATGGTGTACCCTGTATCAACAACTTCGTCATGACGTCATTAATCATCCAACCTACAAATCATTATATATAATATTCTTATTTACCTTGACTGATTTTTGTTGTTGTATAATTTATAAAGTAGAATTATCTTATAATGTTAACTGTAGTGTACGAACCACTGAAATAAAATATTTAGTCGTAATTGGACTTGGTTTGAGTGAAGATCAAAAAGGTATTTGGCTTGGTAGCCTCCACATTGGTGACCCCGACGACTAAAAACGAACGCGAATTTCGTCTACTAAAATGACTGACAACGAACCCAAATCAACTAACTTGAATAATACCGACGCTAAAACAACCCAAATAAGCCAAGAAAATAACACAAGCGAAATATCCAAAATTTCAACAAAAATTCCCGCATTTTGGAAGGCACGACCAGATCTTTGGTTTAAACAGGTTGAATCTCAATTTTATACGTCAGGCATTAAGAACGATATAACGAAATACCACACCATCGTTGCAGCAATCGAGAGTAATGTTTTAGCTCAGGTAAGCGACATTATCCTAAATCCACCGAAGGAAAACCTGTACGAGACATTAAAGGACAGATTAATTGCTCAATATGCAGACTCCGAACAAATTCGTCTTAGAAAACTGCTTCAAGAAATTGAACTTGGAGACAAAAAGCCATCTTCTTTGCTAAGAGAATTAAAAGACGTAGCTGGTAACAACGTTAACGACGAGCTCCTCAAGTCATTGTGGCTGCAGCGGCTTCCTCAGCATATGCAAAGCATTATCATGGTAAGCAACGAAAATCTTACAGAACTATCAGTTCTTGCTGACAAGATCGCCGAGGTGAGTGGAAATTCATACGCAGCCGCAGTAAGTACAAAACCAACATCTTCCCTTGAAGCTCACATTATGCAACTAACGAGACAAATCGAAGAACTAACGTGCAGTGTATCGGCAGTAAATCGTCGTCAAGATCGACCATCTCGTTCTTTATCGAGACATCGAACAAAATTTCATCGTGATAATTCCAGAAACAATAATAATCAAGATTATTGCTGGTTTCACAACAGACATGGTGAAAAAGCAAAAAAGTGCCGTTCTCCATGTTCTTTCAACAGACCATTGAAGAAACGGGAAAACTAACAGGCTTGTCACTCGATGCGGCACGTGACAACAGCCAATCTAATTGCCGCCTTTTCGTCACAGACCCCAGCACACACATAAAATACCTCATCGATACGGGTGCTGACATATCTGTTATTCCAACAACAATTCAACAGAAACGACAAAACAGTTGTCAGAATTTTCTCTACGCAGCTAACAACACCAAGATTAAAACTTACGGAGAAAAAATAATAAATTTATCTTTAGGGCTTCGAAGAAATTTTAAATGGACTTTTGTTATCGCTGATGTAAGTCGTCCCATCATAGGTGCGGATTTCCTCAGTTATTATGACATTTTGGTGGATATAAAAAATAAACGCTTGATCGATAATAAAACATTATTAAAATTTTGTGGTACTTTAACTAAAGAAAGCTCTCTTAATATATCAAATATTTCGAGCAATAATCCTTATTACCGTATTCTTTTAGACTTTAAGAAGATCACACGACCGCCACCGATACAAATTGCAAGTTCCATAGCATCGAAAGTGACTCATCATATACTTACCAAAGGACCACCAACGCACTCAAATGCCAGACGATTATCCTCGAAGATGTTACAAATTGCGAAGGCAGAATTCAAGCAAATGATAGAGCAGGGTATTTGTCGCCCATCGAAAAGCCCGTGGGCAAGCCCCTTGCATATGGTGCAGAAATCCAATGGAGATTGGCGACCATGCGGCGATTATCGAGCCTTGAATGCCGTGACGATACCAGACAGATACCCTGTACCTCACGTACACGATTTTACATACTTTCTGGACGGCCAAACAATTTTCACCACGCTGGATTTGCAACGTGCATACAACCAAATACCGGTGGAAGAGTGTGACGTTGAAAAGACAGCTATTATCACACCATTTGGCTTGTACGAGTTCCCACGCATGCCCTTCGGACTTCGGAATGCTGGACAATCTTTCCAAAGGTTTGTTGACGACCTCCTACGAGACTTTCCATTTGCACGTGCTTACATCGATGATATTCTCATCGCTTCACGAAACGAGGAGGAGCACCGAAGCCATCTTCGATTGATATTCCAACGTCTTCAAAATTATGAACTAGTTATCAATGTTGACAAGTGCCAATTTGGGCAGCAAGAAGTAAGGTTTCTTGGGCACAATGTCACCGCCAACGGCATCAAACCCCTATTAGACAAGGTAAATGCAATTAAAAATTTTTCTCCTCCAAAGCAAGTCAGTGGATTACGTCGATTTCTCGCAATGGTCAATTTCTATCGTCGCTTTATACCGGATGCCGTAAAGTCCCAAGTCGTACTCCAAACGCTGATAAAAGGTAACAAAAAGAACGACCGAACCCCCATCGAGTGGACGAGTGACATCTCAACAGCATTCGAAAATTGTAAGCAGTCGTTATCTGAAGCTGCCATTTTGTGTCATCCCAGCGCATCAGCTGAACTCGCATTAATGGTCGATGCATCCGACATCTCTATTGGAGCTGTACTCCAACAACGTGAAGGAAAGTTTTGGCGTCCACTTGGATTTTTCTCCCGTAAGCTTTCACCATCCCAAGGTCGGTTCAGCACCTACGATCGAGAACTTTTTGGTGCATATTCTGGGGTAAAATATTTTCAACACATGCTTGAAGGTCGCACTTTTGTTATCTTTACAGATCACAAGCCGCTTACCTACGCTTTCGCTCAGAAATCAGAAAAGGCTTCACCGAGACAACAAAGGTATCTTGAGTATATAAGCCAGTTTTCAACCGATGTACGTTACTTGCCAGGAAGTGAAAATGTCGTCGCCGACACACTGTCAAGGATCGAATTGATTACATCTTACGACAAAATCGATTATAGTCTTCTTTCAAAACTTCAAGAAACCGATGAAGAATTGAAGCGTCTCATAGATGACAAATCAACATCGCTCCTACTGAAGAAATTCCCTGTTCCTGGTCATGAGCACCTAACAATCTATTGCGACATTTCAACGAAAAATATTCGCCCATTCATCACAAATGAACTAAAGCGAGCAGCATTTAACAGCGTCCATAATTTGGCACACCCTGGAGTTCGAACGACAGTGAAAATGGTAAGTGACCGATTCATCTGGCCAAATATGAAAAAAGAATGCAGATACTGGGCGAAATCATGTTTAGCTTGCCAACGAAGTAAAATTTCTCGACATAACGTGACACCTATAGGTACGTACAACAAAACAGATAACCGATTTCAGCATATAAACATCGACATTGTTGGCCCTCTACCGCCTTCGAGAGGATTTCGTTATTGCTTAACGATGATCGACAGATTTTCGAGGTGGCCAGAGGTAGTTCCAATTGAAGACATTACTGCAGAGACTATTTGCCGTGCACTCTACAGTACATGGATTTGCCGATATGGCGTCCCTCAACGAATAACTACAGACCAAGGAAGACAGTTCGAGAGCGATCTGTTTAACCAACTATCGAAAACACTTGGTATCAAGCATTTGCGAACAACATCCTACCATCCGGAATCCAACGGTATCGTGGAGCGATGGCATCGTACGCTCAAGGCAGCAATCAAATGTCACACTTCCACAAATTGGGTCGACATCCTCCCCACCGTTCTTCTAGGACTCCGAACAGTGTACAAAGAGGATCTTAAAGCGAGTGTAGCAGAAATGTTGTTTGGTACCAGTCTTACCATTCCAGGTGGTTTTGTCAACCACCAGAAAAAAAGCGAAAACGAATCAGAATTTTTACAATCCCTACGAATTTCTATGTCTAACATAAAACATAATGAAACTTCAAATCACTCTAATAAACATTTTTTTATTCAGAAAGATCTTCCAGATGCGAGCCATGTTTTCATTCGGAACGATGCGGTAAAACCACCACTTCAACCGCCTTACACTGGACCTTTTCCAGTCATCAACCGATCAACAAAATACTACACCATAAACAAAAATGGAAAAAATATCAACATCTCCATCGATAGACTTAAACCAGCATTTGGATATGAAGGATATGATGTGAGAGACCATCCGCGACCACAAGCAACGACAGGTCAAGACAACGGTCAACGGGAATATAAAACACGTTATGGAAGGAAAGTTAAATTCCTAATCAATCGCAGTTGAGCCAGCACAACTACTGGAAGGGGAGTACTATGGTGTACCCTGTATCAACAACTTCGTCATGACGTCATTAATCATCCAACCTACAAATCATTATATATAATATTCTTATTTACCTTGACTGATTTTTGTTGTTGTATAATTTATAAAGTAGAATTATCTTATAATGTTAACTGTAGTGTACGAACCACTGAAATAAAATATTTAGTCGTAATTGGACTTGGTTTGAGTGAAGATCAAAAAGGTATTTGGCTTGGTAGCCTCCACACAACTAACATACTCTCCAGAGCTTAGCTCTTGAAATCTGAAAAAAACTCTCATACAACTCTTTTATATCCCATTGCTATACTAAAGTATTAATATCTTGTTATGAAACTCAACTGGATATCATAACATTTTTATTTTAAGAGTTAAACACTTTTCCAGCTTAAAAAAACTTAAATCTTATAGCAAAACTATTTTCTCTTCTTGTAGTTAGATTTTAAAAATTTATAGTCTTATAAGAATCCCTTTCTGAAAACTGAGCTCTAAATATGTCCAAATAATCTCATAACAAGTCATATTTAAGAGTAAAGTTATTTGTATACCACTTTGAAAATTCTAAAAGAATTTGAGTTTAAATCCTCCTATATCAAGAAACAATTTGGAGTTCAAAGAATATAAGCTTTGCAGTAAGATCCTAATAAGATCCTTAATGCAACAAGCACAACTATTCACAAACTTCAGTTTTCTGATGTCAACATTCTCCTCTCACTCGCACGTAAGTACACATAATTCATAAAGAAGCGTCTAAGATCCCATAGAAAGAATAAAGATGTTATTAGAAGAGTTAGGTCGCATCAGCAGCAGCCATATTCCTATACACAAGCAAAGTAGTTGCCTGTACATTTGAGGGTTACCATAACTTAAAAAATTATGATCTCGATAAAATAACTTGGCTGTAGCACTGACTTAAAATTTATTTGGTGGCATTTTCAAGTTTACATTTAGCATTGTTGTAACTTTTTTTCAATTTAAATTAAATACATTAACATCTTGGCATTTTATTGCTACTACTATCTTTTCATTCAAAATTAACAAAAAAAATGTATTCTTTATGTTGCATTACACGAGTAGTAATTTTTTTGTGACAAGAGTAATAGTAGAAAATTACAGAGAATATGAGATTTTATTACTCTTGTAAATGCAGCATAAGACTCTCAGTGTGTAATTTGGAATATTTTATATTAAATTTGACCTTTCCTGTTTCCTATTTACTCTCACAAGCAAATGACCCATGACCTAAATAAAAAAAAAGAGGCTGGGTGCGACCCACACTGATAACTTCCCATTTATGGTCTTGAAAACTTGTAATAATTACGAAGGTTGGTAGGTACATATTATATACTGAATTATAGATTTCCGTGTTTTTTAATATACGAGTATTATAGAAATTACTTTATTATTTCGGTTCCAAACATTTTAATTGAAAAAAATTAAAAAACGAAATATTCGAATATAAAAGATATGGTTTGGTTATTGATGGAAGGGTACTTCCAAAATATATCCGCTCTAAAACTAGATATATGTCAAATATAAACCATTTCTTAGAAATTGTATTTTGTATAAAATTAAATAATGGCAAAGTCAATATCGTTGCTCGTCCTCAAGATATTCTAGTCGAAAAACAAATATTACCACTTTTTAGTAGATTTTTTTTATATTTTTGTTAAAACTGTCAATTCGATACTTGTCAAAATGTAACCATTATGTTAATAATTGTATTATGTCGATACCTGCCCGTAAGAATGTACTAAGCAACAATTTTTTCGAAAATGACATTTTGATTAGGAAATATACTATATGTTAAGAGCCTGGGTTTCGCCAACATATAATGCATGAAAAGGAAACTAGAGTACAAATAAAAAAATTTATCAACTGCCATGTTTTCTCATTAAAATAATGTTGTCCCCTGAAATTTGTATTATCCGCCAAAAAAATTATGCTAAGCGACATTAATAAAGATCTCATTGTCGTGAGCAACAAAAAACTTTGTTAGATGTCACTTAGTTTAACCAAAATTGTCTCTTAGCACACTATGATTCAACTAGAACTTTCTTCGTTTTTTTCGTTTCCTGAACAATTTTAGAAATGTCGCTTAGTATACATTCTTACGGGAAGGTATCGATATATAAAACAACATACTTTAGAAGGCACTATCGGTGCTCATTCCCAAGAAATTTGACTTGAAATACAATTTTAACTAGTTTTCACTAGAATTTTTAATAGTTTTTTTATTTAAAAAAAAACTAATACTATAATATTTGTCAACATTTTACCAATTGTACAAAATTATACTATGTATAAAATAAACTAAATTAGAAGTAAATATCACTACTAGTTCTCGAAAAATTTGAGTCGAAAAACAATTTTTACCAATTTTCAATAGAATTTTATATAGTTTTTTATTTTTTGTAAAAAAAACTGTAAACTGATTTTTTTTTAAATTTTCACCAGTTGTCAAACACATTATTTTTCGTAAAATAAAATTATTTTGAGTTTCAAATTGTTTTCCGTTCTTAGAATATCTGGGTTATAAATTTTTTTTTCAGTTTTTTGTATTTAAAAAAATAACGGTATGTTCATTTTTTTTCCAAATTCATACCAAATCTGTATAACCTTATACTGAGTACATTAAATTTTATTTGAAATCAATAGCATTATTTTTTCGTGAGATATTTGAAACTAACCAAAATTTTTACTTTTTTTATAAACCGCCCTTTCAGCCTCTTTCGAAGTTATTATCTATTAAACAAAACTTATTTGAAGTCGATATCCTTACTCGTTCTTGAGATATCGACGACGAAAAATGGTACGAGAGGTATTTTTTCGTGAGATATTTGAAACTAACAAAAATTTTTACTTTTTTTATAAACCGTTATAGTGAAAAAACTACTAACTGAATTTTAATAAACGCCCTTTCAGCCTCTTTCGAAGTTATTATCTATTAAACAAAACTTATTTGAAGTCGATATCCTTACTCGTTCTTGAGATATCGACGACGAAAAATGGTACGAGAACGTACAGACGTACGAACGTACGTTTTACTTACTTTTAGCTCCTCTTAACTAATCTAGTTGAACTCTTGGAGCATCTTATGAGATGAAAAATGTTACTTGGGTTAGAACCTTAGAAGTGCCATTTTAATATAAACGTGCATCTGTCATCCCATAAAGAAACTTCTGTTGCTACTATGAGTAGGAAGAGCCTCTCATAACTAGGCCATTTAAGGCTTTTAACAGTTTTAAAAGCATCTCGTAGTATTCTTTAAGATTACTTTTAGCTCCTCTTAACTAATCTAGTTGAACTCTTGGAGCATCTTATGAGATGAAAAATGTTATTTGGGGTGGGACAAAAAACATGGGTCGAGAAGTTGTTTTTTTTTTTTTTAATTGCAATTTAAAAGTTCTTTGAAGTAGCTGTTTGTCCGGGAGTAATTGGACTAGTAGATGATACCCACATAAAGATTACTTCTCACTCTTATAGTCCTGGAAAAGCTGGCAAAATAATAAAGGCATGTGTAATGCTACATAATATTTTAATGAAGGCTCAAGTTTCTCTGCCTGAATATGTTGAAGAGATAGATGTCAATGAATCAAGCTCAAATTCAACAATCTTTAACTCACTTTTAACTGAAGGTAGAAGAATTCGAACATCAATAGTGAACCAATAGGGGTATTCACGATCTAATGCAACAGGTCTAGTATCATTGTAAAAATGAAGAAGTGTAAAATCTTACAACACTACAACAACGAAATATACGGAGTGCAATTTTGCAATAGCGTCGCACTTTAGCTATACCCGAAACCTATTGCAACAGTAAAATACAACGGTGTAAGATTTGCAGTCGCTTTTTTGACAGCTCAATGGACCTAAATTAAATGGACCTAAAAGAAAAAAAAAAGCACCGCACCGGAGGGAAACCCCATTTTCTGAAAATAAAATATACATGCATCTATGTATGTAGCTTTTTTATGATTTTCGGCCTGAATTTTATTTGATACCTTTGATCCACATAATTTTATCTTTATAGTTTATATATACAATGGATTAACTCTCGAAAATAAAACGATACGGATCATAGTGACAGTTGTGTTGTATGCTTATCTCCCTCTTGCTTATGATTGTTGATTTTCAAATGTGTCTTGTCTTTTTTCTTTACACTGTGGCTTACACTACCTTACCATAAAAAGTCATATCTACTCGCCAGAAAAAGAACTAATTTCTGGATGTTTAAAATAGTTGCTAAAAATAAATAAACCTCATACAAACCACACAAAACACCAAGCTATCTGACTCCCCTATCTCCATCAACAGCTTGAGGAGTTAAAATAATCAACATTATTAGTTCAATTTCCGTTAGAAGTTTTAAAACTTTAGTTCTAATTATTTTCATTGGTTTCACTCAAGGATCCACTCATTCTGAAATTCAATAGAACGGTGCTAACTACCTCTACTCAACTTTGAAGTTTATTTGTATTAGTAAATCGTCGTGTTGGTGAAAATCTGCAACATTTATTTCCGAACGAACTCAATTGTATAAGACACAAACGAAACAAAATCAAAAAAGAATTCTGCTGCCGGATCTTATACTTTTGACATTTGAGTATGTATATTATAGAGCTTCTTGAGAGGATTCAGACTTGAAATCGAGAAGGGAAATTCTCTTCTCAGAATCATCAAAATAGAATTCTGTTTGTCCAACGGAATGGTTTGAAAAGACTTCTGGACGCTTCCAGGCGCTTCCGGACGTTCAATGGAAATGACATTAGTTTCGATTACTTAAATGTCATGATTTCACGAAACAAAAGAAGATCATTCGATACAATTCGGTGAACATTTGAATTCGAACATATTCCATGTACCTAATAGCCGTGTTTCTTATCGCTAAACATCGCTGATCATCTCTTAAAAATAAAATGATACGCATCATATTGACAGTGTGTTATATAACATGGTGTAATATAAACATATTTTTTTTTTTTGATCATTGAGAGCAGTAGTCCATATTGCGTCTTTTCGCGTACTTTCCAAACTTAATAACTTCTAAGATTTTTGGCTGAAAATATGTCCAATTTCGTATATATACATAGAAAATATAATTATGTAGAATTTATATCTTACATGACATAATGACATATCATAGACAAGACAGCTGCCCCTGCCAGTTTGCAAATAATGTAGTTTTCGTTTTTTTTTTTAAATTTAGATCATTACTTTATGCTTTGCCAAAAATATAAAGAAACTAGCTCTAATTTTAGAACTAATAACAATTAAAATTAGTAATAAAATTGATTGATAATTTACCACGAAAAAATTATTTTTTCTTATATGGGAAAGGTTTAAAAAAGAATTTAAAATAAGCATATTTCTTCGTTGATAGATCGTTAAAAATTATATTGAAACAAGTCACTTCACATTATAACCTGGAAAAAGTAAAAAATAAATGTATTTCTTTTAAAACGGGATTTAAAAAGTAGCTCGCGTAGCAAAATTTCCCTCGACAAACAACAACAATTTGAGTGCTGGCGAAAAAAAAGCAGTAAAAAATGGCAGTTGTGCTGGTGAAAGAACTTTAAATTATTGAAATGAAAATGGCGCTATGCAATAAATTTTAGAATTAAACATATGTACATACATGTTTTGACGTCAGATTTTGATATTTTTTATAATAATGGCCAACATTGAAATATAAATTGAAATTGACATATGGAGAGTGAGTTTAATCGTTTTATTCGCACTGGAATGCTGCGCTGGCTATGCAGCAATGAATAAAACACACCTACAGCCTTATTTATAATTTTTCACTAATACTGGGTTCAACCTCGGAATAGTTAAACCGAGCCGAAGCACATACTTCGGGTTTACGCCACGTCAAACAAAAATCTTATTTAATATATATAATCTAAAACTCTGGTTATTATACACCAACAAAAACCCCAGCAAACCCCAGCTGATTTCCATTATTATTCATTCTATTATCATTTGTATGCATATTGGAAATTGGATACATTTAAAATTGGATTGTATAAACTTCAAATCTAATAAATGAATGTACCAATCGCATTGCGTTTCCAATACCGTACAACTGTTAGAGCGTTTGGAAAATATAAATAATTTACTATTGCAAAATATCTTTCCTTTCGTAAGAAACGAAAAAAAAATTGCTTACACTCCTTTTTGTAAATTTCAGAAGATGTCATCTCAAAATGACATTTAGATACTAAAACGGCCTTAAACCTCCTATGAACCAGTTTTAGCTTATTCAACCGCTATTCCTCGTGCATTTTCATTATAAATAAGGTTTTCAGGATTAGAGTCGTTGTAAAGTCGAAGTAACTTTACTCCGTCACTAAAACGAGTTAGTAAATAAGGCTGCTAGATAGTGTTTTTGACTTGAGCTTGGAATTTGCAGCACACCAAAAACTAATTTAGTCTGTTCCGATTCAGATCAAAATAAATGTTCCGATCGTAAATTTCTCCGAACGAAATAAGGAATAATAATAATAAGGAATAAGAAATAAGGTTTTAATATGGGCCGAAAATCATACAATTTTAATTTGATGATTTTAAAAATTCATTCCAGGTTAATGTCTGAGATATTGACATACTTTCAAGTAAATTGAACAACCAAGCGGTTATTAGTTCCCAATCCTGCCACTCATTTTTAAAATGGCACTTTCTGCTCAATAGTCTACAAAAACAGCCCACACCCTCTAGTCATCTCTTTTAAGTAAATGTATGTTTATAGAAAAGCATCAATCTGCTCTGCTTTAACAAACAAATCCCACAAGGAAAAAAGTGTATATGCTGTCGCGTAATCTTTCGAGCGCATAGCAACACAAAATTTTTCAGATAATGTTCTTCCATTGCTAGTCGCAGTTCGCAGTTGCCATTGCCACACTCATCAATTTCATTTTGGGGTTGGTGAAGACGAGTCGGGACCATTTTTTGTGTGTAATGTAGAAGAGTAAGTATGTGGGTGGTGGAGATTGGAGTTGCCTAGTTTAGTTGGTAACAAATAGGAGTGGGCTTGGGTACAAAAGAAAGTAATTGTGAATTTACCTATTTTTCCGCCCAACTATGTGCAATTACAATACATACATACAGTGGCTCACAGCTTATTTGATACAGTATTTATTTCCAAAATAAAAACAGTGTATCTTGAAAGGTAAAATGTATATGTCCAAAATTTAAATGTAGGTTTGTAGGCGTATGTTCAAAGAGTAATTTTTAATATGAGGATTTACATATTAGCCTAACCATTCACCAAACTAATGGGGAATATTAACTATGTACCAAAAAACACCTCACAACTTATTTGATACAGCTAACTTAATGCACCTAATGCTCTAAATTTTCACGCAAGTGATAATTATTTTATTTTTGTTTGTCACTTTAGGTTTGTTTGTAATCAATTTTTCATATTTTCAAGTGTGCCAAAGTAACGATTCGCGTCTTTTTTTTCTAAAATGGGTCGTCGCACAACAATTGAAGTTCGCGAACTAGTTATTCACCACTATAAAAGTGGACAATCCTTTCGACAAATCTTAAAATGTGTTGGTTTAATGCCTCTACAGTACAGCATATAGTGGAGCGGTTTGTCCATGAAAATCGTGTTAGAGACAAAGGAAGAAACGCATCGAACGAAATTTTCAACTCGTCTGACGAACGATACATTGTTCAAAAAATTAAAATTAACCCGAAGTTATCGGCCCCGGAGCTTGCTACTGAGGTTTAACAAGAATTAGGCAAGACATGTTGTGCTGAGACCATTCGGCGTGTGCTTCGCAAGCAAGATTTTAATGGCCGTGTTGCTCGTAAAAAGACTCATCAGCAAGAAAAATCAAAGAAGCCGACTTGCATTTGCTAAGGTGCATGTTTTCATGGATTCCGAATTCTGGGATAGTGTTATTTTTGCAGACGAATCCAAGTTCAATATTTTTGTCTCTGACGGGATGTCCTACGTCTGGCGGAAGGCAAATACAGAGCTTAAAACGGAGAACCTGAAAGCAACTGTGAAGCATGGTGGAGGAAGCGTTTTGGTATGGGCCTGTATGTCTGGAGCCGGGGTGGGAAATTTGGAGTAAATTGAGGGGACGATGGAAAAAAATATGTACCTAAATATTTTGAAAAAGAATTTGATTCAAAGTGCCGAAAAATTGGGTATTCCTCCAAATTTCCAGTTCTACCAGAACAATGACCCCAAGCATAAGTCAGGAATTGTGCAGACCTGGCTCATTTGGAACTCCCCTCATCCAATGACACCTCCGGCGCAGTCACCTGACATGAATGTGATAGAAAATTTGTGGGCTTTGTTGGACAACAATATTCGAAATCATATGATTTCCAACAAAAATAACCTTAAAAATGCAATAATAGAAGAATGGAAGAAAATAACACCATAAGTCACAAAGAAGCTTATCGATTCCATGCCAAAAAGACCCGAGACTCTTGAAAAGGCCAAAGGATAACATACAAAATACTAAAAGTGCCAAAAAATCAATAACTTTTAGTTATTTCTAAGACTGTATCAAATAAGCTGTGACATCGAATTTAACAGTGTTTTTAATTTTTAATTGTTATCTTGTTAAATACCAATCTATTAAAGTAAATTATAGTTCTTTGTTCAAGTGTTTTTGTTTTTCTTCCAAATAAAATTGAAATTTTTTTGATAATCTGTCTAGTCTACAAGTTATTGCAACTTAGATTTGAAATTAGATACTGTATCAAATAAGGTGTGAGCCACTGTATGTACATATGTACGTATACATCCTACATGTTTATGCGTTGGAACATAATATGAGGGCTTAGATATTAGATTTTTCTAAGGGAAAAAATACAAACATACCTACATACATTACAAATAATGCACTTTATGCACCTAATTTATTTTCATATTTTTCTGTAAAAAACAAAAAATGCCGGTTAGCCTTCAAAATACGTACCTAGAGCTAATCAATTATCCCTCAGCAAATTATAATATGCAAGTATAATTGAATACCTAACTATGTAGTATGTATGTAAGTGGGTAGATACCTACTTGATATCTACTTAGGGATATCTTCCCCCATTTTCTGGCGATATGGTGAAGTTTAGTGACTAGGGACCATTTATTAAAAAATCTTAAGGTGGGACATAATGTAGCTACCTATACATACCTACCTACTTTACTATTGATTTGCTAGATTCTTAAAATACTCTTGCCATGTTTCCCCGCAAATCCTGTTGGATTTCCCACTGTTTGCGAAGTGTTTGGTCTTTACCAAAAATTATCAATTACCCACAATTTTATTTTGCAATAATTACTACATTTTTACAATTATGAGATTATTTACCTGATACCTATTTAGGGATTTTTGTTTTCAATTTGTTCAAAAGTACATAATGAGAAGATTAAAAATGAAAAAATAACAGCTACTGCCGAAACCCGGGATTGAACCGGGGACATTTAGATCTTCAGTCTAACGCTCTCCCAACTGAGCTATTTCGGCTCATATTTTTTCTTATAAGAAAGTTCCTATTTTAAATAGGAATTATGCAGGTATAGGTATCTACTTGTCGCCGCCTGGGTAGTTAAATGCCCCATATCCAATATTAATTTAGTGACTATGCCTTCCTCTATACCACAGTGGATTGCTTTTAAATCTATAAAAAAGTATGAAAATGATAAAGTATTTTAACACTTAAATTATGAAAAATACTGAAAATGAACTTTGGTCCACAAAATTTTGTAGAAAAATACATTCAATTTTATTTGGAATTGGTTTTAAAAATACTTCAACATTCGTAAGAGTAAGTTTTGGTATTTTTTTCACACTTTTTTATTAATTATTTTTTTTTTTTGATTTTTTTGTTTTATCCATTTTAGTAAAAAAAATAAAAATGCAGTGGGGCATTTAAGCACTAAGCGTTTGTTTTTCAAACTTGTATACAAAAATTGCCCCACCTAGTACCCATTTTGGATATCCGGCAAATAAGCATGAAAAGAACCTAAAAACTTGTGGTCTATAGAGCAAAAGTGCTTTCTGTAACTTCGTTAATAATGAAGATAGAGCAACGGGGATAGCGCCAAACGATAGAGAATATTCGAATTAGTATAACTGCATCTTTAATTCAGTTTCCCGAAAAAATGGTCTGTGGGGCATTTAAGTACTCAGGCGGCGTTGTGTCAAATTAAACTTCTTATGGTTAAACAGAATTCATTTACGAGAAGGGCTATAAAAGTACCTACTGCAATTGCAGTATTTCTACTGCTTTTTGAAACTTTATACTGCCGTTCTGCTAACACGGTCAAATAACTGTTTTTTTCTTCTGAATTTTTTTGTACAAAATAATCAAATAATTCATTAGACTGCTTTTACACGAAAGATTTGTTTCTCTTTTGGCTTCCTTTCAATAGCCTGTAGGTATATGCTTTTAATCAGCGATTTTTAATAAAAGTTAACTTTGTTCAAACGAAAAGGAGTCATCTCCCGCACTCTTTAATTTACTTAATTAATCGAAGTTCGCTGAGCGAACACCAAATAGAAATGAAATATACCCGAGAAATAAAGAAAACCCCAAAGAAGAAAGTGCGATAACTTTGCAATTTTTCAAACACCAGCAATTTTTTGTACCCTCGCCATCACATACGTCTCCCGCTAACGGGCTTAAAAATCGACAGGTAATATATTGCATTGTTTAAAAGCAGTCATTGCAACGTTTAACAGTAGTCTTAGACTAGGCGCATACTGGCAACTATGATTGAAGTCAAATATAGTTTAATCACCAGTTGATAGAGCAGCGCACCCATGCAACACTTCACAAGCAATCAAGAAACTAATGGTGGATTTACATGTATCTGCATTTGATTTCTGCAAAAAAAGGATGCCAAATACAGAATACATATTTGTTAGATAGAAAGAAAAGAGCAAAATGCAGAAGGAATCCATTTCTGCTTTATAGGAAATTCGAGAAATGCAGAAGTCAAGATTATAGGTAGTAAAGACGAACATGTTCATCTTTATTATAGCATCTTCGTCTGCATTTTGTAAATTTGCGATATTTTCACATTTTTCTATAATTTTTGTTGACGGACGCATGATATGAAAAAAAAAAACATTGAATCGAAATGGAAGAAAATGGAGGTAAGTTCAATTTTCATTGCATAGTTTCATATTAACAGGCCAACAAGTTATAGCAGTTTATATAGGAAGTAAAAAAGAGTTACCACCTGTGTATTCTCTCCCATTTTCGGGTTGCGACATACATCTGCCTCTCTCTACTTGTCTGCATTTTGCAGATGCAGAAACATGTAAATCCACTTTAAGCCAACTTACACAAAATCTTATAGAAAACATATGCAGTTGCATATAATTATGTGTAACACAAAATGGCGAACTGATTTTAGGCAATCGTTTTGTTTGTGTCAAAACGCAAATTTTTTAGTTGCTCGAATCGAGTTTCTGTATCTGCGCGGAGTCCTATATGTTTCATTTTAGCAACCAAACAGTTGCGAAAATAAAATTTGAATGTGCGTGCCTGGCCTTAGGCTACGCGTACAGTGGTGCGACAAGCAATATACGAGATGCGAGAGCTAGATGCGACATAGTGCGCACAGTAAAAGCGATTTTGTGCGGTTGTTGTTAATTCCCTTATAACTATTGCCACCAAAATTATCAAAAAGTTGCACCACACAACACAAGCACTGAAATAATAAAATTTTACTCGTTTGATTTTTTTCTTTCAACGTCAAAACAAACAATATGAACCTTCTCGCACAAGTGTAAAGAAAAAATACAAGAAACATTTGAAAATCAACAAACTTAAGCAAGAGGGATGAGCATACAACTCTGTGACTATAATCTGTATCGTTTTACTTTCGAGGGTTAATCTTTATGGATCATTGGCGATAGTAAAACGCTGCTAATATTTTTTGCCATATCATTACATCTCATATAAATTGCCCTTTTATTTTGTCCCTTGGAAATGTGTATACCGCATCAAGGCATTTGCGACCCCGTTTCCTTTTTAATAAACCTCATCATCGAGTACTTACTTACTTACTTTTCTTTTTTTTATTTCTTATAAAAAGTGATACAATTTTATTGATATGGAATACGGACATGGCAATGTCGCTGTCTGCCAGTAAGTCTGTAAGTAAGTCATCATCGAGTAATTTATGGTCTAAACCTTTAACTCCATGCATTAGAAAAGCCAACTAAATTTTTAATCTTGTTGGTTTTATGTCTCAGGAAAGCTGAGAATCTTTTAAGAACCACATATTGCAAATATCAATTTATAATCTAGTGGTTTTAAGTTATTCTTTTAGATTAACAGCCCTATTTATTAGAAATCGCTTAGCAGGTGAATAGCAATGCAGTGCATAATGACTTATTCATCTACTATACAAATTCTTATCTATAAGACATTTCCCTACCTATTAAAGTTATAATGAGCTTGTATTAAATAAAGTACAAGAAAAGAGAGAATCTATTACATTTAGCTCTCATAACACAGTTCAGCTTAAAAATCGAACTATCAAAAGTTAAAAGAATTCCAGCAATTAACTGGGATTCGTCGGATACGGTAAGTCATAGGGCCTTACCAATAATTAACTTTAAAGACTATAGTTAATTTTTGCATTTACCAATAACCAAGGTTAAACACGCGCACCAATATTAATAAAGATGGTTTAGTGGAGGTTTATCATTAAGTCCTGGACTAAGTGCGAAATTTCATTAATAAAACAAATTTTCTGTTAAGTGACGTTTACTAATTATGATTAAGTTAAACCACCGAAGTAGGTGGTTTAGCGAAGGAATAAGAAATAGAAATGTCCACAGTCAGACACAAGCAATTGACAATCAATTTAGGTAGCCACAGAATATAAAAAAGAGATTGCTTACTTTTGTAGAAGATTTTCTTAAAAGGATTTTTGATAAATGTCATTTTACTATTCCGGGAACATTTTGTTTTTATTAATGTAAATATTTAATCCATGGCTAAACTCCTATTCTATGGTTTAGTAAGACAGTGGACTATAGAAGGAATAAGCGTTTTTTATTAATATGGGTGGCGTTTTACTTAACAGCGCTCTATTACAAAATGCACTAAATTTAATGCCCGAAAGATATTTGTTGCAATGACATTTGTGTTATTTTGGAAAGCTGAAATACATTTTGCTAAAATTCTATTTTGATTTAATAATAATAATAAGTTCCGACGATCAGAACATAAATATTTTAGTGTACCCAGTATAATTCCTTCTGAAATTGAAATTTATAAATAACTAAAAAAATGGAAATAATCAAATAGTAAATTGTAAATTTTCAACAGAGACAGACTGAAAAGTAGAATTATTTTCTCTTTGTTTTGCTTTTAGCTATGAGAATGACAGGACAAACGTGGCATTTATATTTAAACGCGAGTTAATAGGTGCGTTTTATTATTCACAAATCTATCTGGATCCGGATCTGGATTAAGTTTTAACATGTATTACAAAAACAATTTGGGATCCTGTTTTCTATCGGGATCTATTTCAAAGATCCAAAAATTAGTTTTTACACTGGCGAGTAGATGGCTTTTTGTGGTAAGGTAGTGTAAGCTATAGTGTAAAGAAAAAAGACAAGACATAATTTAAAATTTCCAAACCCAAGGATAAAAAGAGACGGGCTTATAACACTGCTGTCAGTAAGATCCGTATCGTTTTATTTTCAAGGGAAGAACCCGATCCGGATCCAGATAGATTTGTGGATAATAAAACGCACCTAATGTTTCTGCATCTGCAAAATGCAGAAAAGTAGAGAGAGGCAGATGTATTTCGAAACCCGAGTGGGAGAGAATACACAGGTGTTAACTCTTTTTTACTTCCTATAAGCTGCTATAACTTTTTGGCCTGTTAATACGAAAATATACAATGAAAATTGAACTTACCTCCATTTTCTTCCATTTCGATTCAATGTTTTTTTTTCATATCATGCGTCCGTCAACAAAAATTATAGCAAAATGTGAAAATATCGCAAATTTAAAAAATGCAGACGAAGCTGCTATAATAAAGATGAACATGTTCGTCTTTACTACAATCTTGACTTCTGCATTTCTCGAATTTCCTATAAAGCAGAAATGCAGTCCTTCTGCTTTTTGCTGCATTGTGAGGGCTATTTATTATATGGCTGTATTTGTATAAATCTGCTTGATGAAATAAATAAATAGATAAATAAATAAATTTTAAAATCATATCCCAATCACCCCATAAAAAAATCGATTTTTGATTGAAACCTGAATTTGCCAATGGAAAGCCCCATTAAATAAATCGTTTTTGTTAAAATTTTTTTTGATCTATTTACGAACGCTGGTACATCAACAAATATTACATTTATTTAACATTTCTGGAGAACTGATATTATAGTTATCTCATTCTATCCAATGAATCCTTGTGAAACTGTCAAAATCGATCCTTTTTCCTTTTGCTTTTCCTATTGTTTGTCATTTCAATATTTCATACAAACCACACAACACACATCACATACTAGACAAGAAGCAAGAAGTGAAAAATGTTGTGCTTAATTTATTTTTAAAACATTATTTCTGTATTCAAAATTAATTTGAGTGAAATATTCTAATTATCCGGAAAGATGCAGACATATTAGCTACATTATATACCATGTAGTGATTTCTATGATTGGCATAAGAGTTTACGCATCAAGTTTGCAAAATTTATTTCTCGCATTTCAAAAGACGGCTCTAACCAGAGCATATTTGGAAGACGAGACTGGAACGTGAGGGAGTTTTATCCTTCAAGATGACTCCTTTTGACGATTTTGCTTATTTGATTAATCATGTTCTTCTAGGAGAGGAGCCGGTAAGTTGGAAAAAAAAAATTAAACATTTATTTAGCTTGTCCCCAATTAATGACAATTTATTTTTGTAAAGACCATCGAAGATTTTATTCTTCTGGTTGGAACTCTGGTGGCATTTGTAGCTTTTATTCTTTGGTGCTGTTTCCCAATTCAACCTAAGGTAAGTGCAATTCTTATCATTTTCCTTATAAAACTTTTAACCCTTCCACTTGGTGAAATTCCAGAACTTAAATTGAAAACAATGCTTCTATTTTTAGAAATCGATTTTTTGCAAAATAATTTGTTAATTCTTATAAGGTTCTAATTTGCCTATAAAAAACAAATTTCCATAGCATTTATAAATTAAGTATTGCCTCCTTAAAATATTAAAGATGCATTCAATTGAGACTTGAGTTCCAGTCATGTATTTGCAGTTATATTTAATGACATTGCCGTATCCTGAAAAGCCTTTAGTTATGAGAGCTATTTTTAAACGCTTTTGTAATCTAATAAGATGGTATCTTTGAAACATTCAAACTGAAACACTTATTATTTGACTAACACATACAAATAAATTAGTTTTTCAACTTGGAATTTGTATTAATCTGAAATATCTGAATCACACAAGAGCCCTATGAATTCCAATAAATTAAAATACTTCTATTTTTTACACGGAAAGCATTTAGACCTTTGGTCACATCACTGACTAATCTGTTGCCATATTTGCCTACAAAAGCAACTTACATTGAACAACATTTTTTATCTGTATGAATGAATGAATATTGAGAGCTATATGAGTTGCTAACCCTACAGCTCTTCCTCCAAGTTTATTTCTTTGATGATTTTGATTATTTGGAGTTCTCAACGAGAGGATACATCACTGTTCTACCTAGTAGCTTCCCAGATACCTATTTCTTTGATACAATAGTGCTTCGAATCCGACTAGCTTGTGTTCAGGTGGGGCTATTTTCTAGGCCAAAAATACTCAAGTATCTTCGTAGATAGTTCCTACTTAAGTTGATACAGTTCATGAGACGATCTTGGTTATAGTTCCCAATAGACCGATAGCCCACAGCAATTTTTGGGTGTGATTGGTAAAAAATAATTAGTATAATTAGATAGTCCTTTTGAAGTTATTTACAAATGTGAACGTCTTGCATGCTCTATTGCTCCAACTAGAGCATGCAAGACGTTCACGTTTGTAAATAACACCTAAGGGACTATCTAATATGTAATACTAATTATTTTTTGTTATCAATCACCCAAAAATTGCTGTGGGCTCTTAGTCTACAAGAAAAAGTAGTTTGGCCTGCCTTAGTTTTGGGATTTCTTTCCCGTTTTTGGATCTTTTGGACTATTCCTCTATTTTGATTTGGTTTTAATCCTGCTTTCTCCTATTTTGCAGTAGGGCACTGGCCCCATTAGAGGAGTCCTTGTGCCTATTATTGCTAGGGAGTCTTCCTCCTCGTTTTCCTAGACACGTTCATGTCCAAGTACCCAATGAAGTGAGACATTATTGTTCTTGCCAAGTTCGTTTAGCCTTAGACGTGACGGCGTATGAGCTTAGTGCTTTGAGTATCTGTCATAATGGCAATGTTTTTGTTTCGGTAATTCCTTTCGAGATTTCGACCTGCACATTCCGCTATGGTATTGACTTCCGCCTTGAAGATGCTACTGAATTGTCCCATTGGTATGAAATGTTTGGTTCTAGGCCCAAAAGTTCCAAAGTGTTCCACGTGTACCACTTAATGGAATTGGTTTTGAGTGTGTAGTTTTCTGTTTCGCCTAATGTCTTTTTACTTGCGATATAGGTAATATAGGGCAAGTTCTGCATTTGGAAAAAAAATCGAACTGGAGATTTTGATCAAAGTTGACATTACGATGATAGCGAAGACGAAAAAAGTGGGTCCGACAATTCCGTCTGTCTGTCTGTATGTCTGTATGTCTGTACCTCGAACTGCAGCCTAAACTACCGGAGGTATTTTCTTCAAACTCGGTAGTTAAGGGTCTTCGGTGATTCCCTAGAGGAGAAATTGAAATTTTTTTTTTAGCTCCAAAACTAAGGGTACCCCCCATACACCCGTAATGCAAAATCTTATTTATCTCGAAAACGGCTCTAACGATTTTGATAAAAAAAATTAAGTGTGATATTATGGACATGGACTACATTTTGGTCAAAAAAAATTTGGGGCAAAATGTTATTAGGGGTACCTGCCATAGACCCGTTTTTTTGATTTTTTGATTTGATTTTTTTCTCATTAACGGCTCTAAGGATTTTAATTTAATTTTGTATATAAAAATATTCGAAAAAATATTTATTGGTTAAAAAAAAAAAAAAATTTAAATCAATATCTTCAAAACCTATGAACGATTATTTTTTAAAATTATTTCCTAAAACGAATATTATTAAATACTTAAAATTCGCATCCCACATTTTTTTCTTGAAAAATTTTAGAGAAATTTCTTATATAAAAATTTTATTTAATAATAAAACGATTTTTTAAAGTTTATTTGCATAAATTCATACTTTTCCGGAAACCAGACGGCAATTTTATGCATTTGAACATTATTATCTCATTAAATCCATGTTTTATATATATAAAATGTATCTTAAATTCCAAAGTACTTTTACATAAGAGCAAGTTCGTGCGATCCAGTCGTGCATTTTATTTTATCTGTATATCTAAAATCTTTGAAATTCTTACCTTTTGTAAATGCTTGCTTCATTATCTGCTGTCAATCTAGCCCAACATCTTAAAAACTATTTATGAAAGAACACCATCTGAATATGAGATCCCTTCAGGGTAACTACCTCGTTTTCGATATCTTGTTCCCAACTTCCTAAATTATAATCGTCATTCCCACTGCATTCCAATACCTTAGTTGCGACAAAATCATTATTTATATAAGCCCCAACTCCTACATTCAGCAATTATTCCTCTTCCAAAGTTGTTTTTAGATTATACACTTCAATCCTAATTGGCAACACATTCCAATTTCCCTAATCAGTGCCTCTCACCTACTCGACATTTTCTGTATTTTTTTTTGTAAATCCTTTTATGTAATTGTCTTATAAACAGCATAATAATTAAATGAAACGTACTCTTAATTTTGTCAAATCAAAATGTATGATACAATAAACGCCTTGTGTACTTTAATTGTACCGAATTGAAGACCTAAAGTGTATAAAATTGTATTCCTATAGTTTTTATTTAAAATCAAGTTTATACAGTAATATTTAGATCTAATCTTTTGTTATATTTAAAAATAAACACAAATTACATTCGTTAATAATGTTAACATATTTTCCTTCTGTGAATTGTTTTATTTCATTCCCAGGACAACAGCAACCATAGACAATTTTCATGTAAATCGACTCAGCATTCAATTGCTTCTGCTCAGTTGCACAATAATTATAGTAAGAACTCTACAGCTCATAATAACTATAACTTACAAAACGGTCACGCATACCATTGTTGTACCTAGCTAGTAAGACACTACGTCATCTTCTTTTCGCTATGGAAATAAACAAAAAAAAATAAACGTTTTCTCTTTATTTATCTAAAAATTCTTGTACTCACATAAACCAAAGCAATTTTTAAAGTTTGTTTTATAATGGACAAACAATTTATTACTAAATACAATATATACAATAAATATATATATACACATTATATAATTATGTTTAGCTTATTAAAAATAAAGCAAACAAAATATAAATAAAAAATCGTATTAATTTGCAGACTGATAAAATTTATAAAAAAAAATATAAACAATTACATTAATAAATTACTTAGAACAACATAATATTTAATAATTTGTTGCTAATTTTTTATACATCAATTACAAGTGGAAATGGCATTCAAATGCCAAAAAAGTGTAAAATATTTTGAATAAATGCAAAAAAAAGTATAAAGCACAAACCATTTAATAACAAAAAAACTCCTTAATTAAAAGTTATGAGTAAAGAAAACATTTATGTCATTATATGTTGTACATATTAATATTTTTGTACTTAATAGTTAATAATTGAATTCAATATACATAGGTATTGAATGATATAAAAAAAAAAAGAAAATACACACAACGTAGTATTAAAACAGGGAGATGACAACTTGACAAGTAAACATTTAAAATATACACATGTATTTCAAAATTAAAATTGCGCTAAGCAGACATACAAAAATCTTATCATGCTTCTTTGCAATAAATAACAACACTTTTTCCAATAATCTTACAAAAAACACCTTACCTACCGTCAAAACAAGCAATAATTCGATCTAATACGAAAAGTTAATTAAGGATACAAATTAATTTTGATTTTATTAAAATAAATATATAACAAAAATCTAATTCAATTTAAACAGTTTACAGTTTTGTATAAACAGTATTATTTTAATACAAAAGTCCGATGTTTTTTTTAACAAAATCAATGCTTGAAACTGTTTTTTTGGCTTTACATTTTTAAATGCATGTATTTTTTAGCTTTAAGGATTTGAGTATTCAATAATAATAATTTAATTATTTAATAAAATTATTAGGAAAACTAAACATCTACGTTTTTTATTTGTAAAAAGATGGATGAATGAATTAATTGATGAAAATATTTTAAATAGGGCAATTAAGTTCAGGAAGTCATTGTTTTAAAACTACAAGATCGAAACCAGAACCGGAATACGGCTATTAACACTGACAGTCAGGCGGCTATTAAAGCCATTAATTCTAGTACATCATACTCCAAATTGGTCCAGCAAAACCGGAATGAACTTGCTAGCCTCAATATTAACCACAATTTCACTCCTATCTGGGTTCCGGGTCATTGTGGCATTGATGGGAATGTATGGGCGGACGAAAAAAAAAAATGCAGGAATCAGCATTCCGCTCGGAGTTATGAAGGGCAAAATTCTCTGGATTTTTGTAAGGAATCAAATCGCAGTTTAACTAACTGCATTATATCTAAAAAAATTTGGCCCAACTATAATAAATCCTGAACACTTCATCTGATATGCATACCCAGTCTAGACATAGCCAGGATTGTAGTTACCTGTAGCGTACCCTGACCAATAGGAGAGGATGCAGCGAAGCTAGGTATTCCTCACAACACTCCGTGTCATAGCTGTGGGGACCAGCGGGAAAAGGAAACAGTCCTTCACTTCCTCTACAAATACCCTGCTCTGGCGAAATTTAGAGCACAATAATTAAGAAGGTATTTTTTGATGACATTGGCGAACTTTTGGAAATGAAGATGGCTCTAGGACAAACTTTGGTTACTTCTGTGCCGTGCCCTTTGTTTGGCTTCTTAGATCCCGAGCTAGCGGAATGAGGGCTTTGACTGAGGCCAGCGATGCGGGGAGCCGGATAATCACTCAATCGGATTGGCAACTTTTTCAGTACCAGTCAACAAGCGGCCTAGCTTGGCACAGTGTACATTGTGTCGGATGAGTGCGGTGGTCCGGCTGAGTGAGGGATCCAATTTTCTGATGTTTTTGCAAAATTAAACACACAATAAGAGACATCAAAACCTACTAGATCCATATTTTTGAATCTAATCCAAACTTGAAGACTCGGTGAGAATGCCCACAATTTCCCATATCAATTCCATCCACAGGTTCATACGAGTTAAGGTGATGAACATTTCCACCTAGGCGAGTATTACATCAGAATTGTTTAAGGGGAAGAATGCAACTGAATCTTTCATTTGAACATTGTTGATAGAAAAAGCGATAAAACAATGAAAGATAGGAAATATTACGACGATGTTCGCACCAGGCGAGATATGAGAGTTATAGTTAAGCTTTGGTCGGATGTATGCTCAATAGATGGTAGCCAGATCAGAAATGGAACAAAAATGTTTGTATAGAAAACCTAAGCATTTTGCTGCATTTTTTTTACTTTGAGTATTGTATATGAACATTCCATAAAAGATGGTCGTTTACACACATATCAACTATGGAAAGCTTTGATTTGATTTCTTTGATGTTTCGGATACAAAACGAAGCCTTGGGAGACACCAGCAATTATTTTATGAATATCAGACTTATAACAGTCCAGTACAACTCGAATTGAACGTTCAGAAATTTAATTTCTCATTGTTAACAAATGCACGTATTTTCGATTAGAGCGCTTTATCTTTGTTTCTCTAAAATGATATATGGATTGGTCACACTTTTTGGTGAGATATACAATCAAATTACCAGTGGACAATTAAAGACATTTCGTTCTTCGAGATATGTCTTAAGTTGATAGTTGATCATCGTTTCCATGATTTTGGAAGAAAGGGACGTTACTTAAGATGATTTATTGACCAATTTGGAATTTATAAGTTGAGTGGAATCGATTTGAAATCTTTCCTTTGGCTTTTTTGGTCACTGTAATATTGGCAATGAAACAACTATGTTACATTGACTTTCCCGACGTTTCGGCAGGGTTTGCTGCCTTCTTCAGGGGAACTTTATTAACACAAAAATACAGAGAAAAACATCAGTTAACTCAAGAGTATAATAACAATTAAAACAATAAAATAAACTCACTTGCTTATAAGTTATTTGTTTTTTTTACATAAAATATAAATGATTGTTAAAAAAAACAAAGAATAAAAGAAAAGAACACTTCAAATGAAGCTTAGTCTATGAAACTTATTTTTAAAATGTCATAAATTAGGAGACAAGCGAACAATAGACGGCAGAAATGTTTTGTGTGTCTTGTTTTCTGTTCATGTTGTTTTTGTTACTCAAAGGGGCGTTAGTCCATTTGGTCGGTAATTGGAAGAGGAGCAAGATTGGCTTTTGTTTTTAGAGTCGGGCTGGACAAATGCCGTTTTTCATCTACTCGGAAAGATACCCAAAGAGATTGACAGACGGAAAAGCATACGCAATGGTTTTATCATCGTACAAGAATACCTCTTCAGAACTAAAGGGGATATACAGCGAATTTATGTATTTCAAGATCTTTGAGGACTCTTGCGATTGTTCGATTGCGAAAGAAGATTTTTCCCATAGAACACTGTTTGGCAAGTCGAATTTGCAGCAAACTGCGCTGCAATCAAATTAGCTTTTTCTTGCGTGCTGATAAAAGTTGTGTAATTGTGAACGAGTGTTGGAACCGACAACATAGAAATGTTTTCAATATTGTTTTATTTTATGCAGGTATCCCTCGCTTGCCTGTACTTCTTCCAGTTTTGTACTGAGTCTTCTAATCTTTTTGTTGACTTTCAGTTTTCATTAAATTCATTAATGCAAATGTGAAATATATGGGTGATTCTACAAACAATGGAAGAAAATGATAGAAATTTCGGCACGACATTTTTTGAAGCCAAAAGTCGTAAGACCTGCTCTAATTGATCACTAGAACGTCTCTTTGCGTTGTGGAAAGCGGCCAATTAAAAAATAAAAAATGGCGATTTTAACGACATTTTTTTTTAAAAAGGATAAATCTTTATTTTTTTTTAAATTTTTTCTTAAATATGACTTAAGTATACATTAAAATAGAGAAATTAAATTTAATTAGTCTTCGTAAACATACAAATTCATGGTTGATATATATTATTTAGCATTTTATTAAGAGAATATAATTATTATAATTAAATATTTTTTTTTCAATTTAGAATCAATTTAAAATAAATTATATTATTTTTAAAAATATTCGCAATGAAGTTGGAAGTTTAATATAACCAAAAATTTCTCAGGTTTCTAAATAAAATATCATTTGTTCATTTATTAGCCAGGGGACTGAGGCCAGGGGACTGAGGTTTTTAATAGTTTTTGCGCAAAAAAGATATTAAGGCTTAACTTAAAAAAAAAAACAAAAAAATATATATATAATATTACAGTTTTATTCAACCTATACTATACTGCTAACAAAGATGCCTACTTACATATAAATTTATTTCGTAAAAACTCACCAGAGAGACTGATAAACTAAACGGACAATCCACGACTTCTTGCACGAATGTCTTTTTCACAATACTAACATAAGAAACAGGATCGAGTTGCACCACGATTTTATGGTAAGGAGACTTGGTACTTCAAATTGCCAGTGCTGGAAATTCGATCGATATTCTAGTTATTGATATTTTCGACTGTTTCAATAGTCCATTATGAAATGCGGGGGACAAAGTTTAGTTATTTTTTTTTGTTATAAAATCAATTACTAAAAAATATTTATCTAATTCGTAGCAAAGATGTATTATTTGGCGTAGCTTCGGTGAAATTCATCTTAGTATGAGACCTGAAATAAGAGAACGGTAATAATTTTTCTTTTCGAAAAGTACTAACGAAATCTACTTCCAATTGTGGTCTTTTTGAAACCGCCTGAAAATAATTCGTCTCGACGGGCCTTTTGTTTGGCGCGTGGGTGTCTTAACAGGTTTCTACCCTCTTCGTCTTCATAGGTTAACAATTAACGAAGGCAACTGCATACAGAGCTCATTGAAAGGAACATAATACCTTAATAACAAGTTTTTTGGGTACATACAGATCAAACTTTGTTTTATCAAACATAGTATATATAATTTGACCTACAACCAAGCCTGTTAAGAACTAAAGTATTTCAGCACTTTACTCCTCAAATACAAGTACTGAATTGGTACTTGAATTTCAGTACGCTTACTTAAAAAAGAAGATTTTTATGATTTTGATGACGGTTAGGGTTGGAATTAGAATAGTATTGAAGTAAATCCTTGTCAAATGATCAAGCTTTGGAATTTCGTAGAGCCTTTAATAAAGAAATATGATATCCTAATTCCTTAAACGCCCGCAAATTATAAAAGAAATACAATTTAAAAATTTGGTCATCCTAACTTTTTCTGCTCCTGTTGAAGGACTTTTCTCATTCGCTGGTCTGGTTAATTCTCCAAAACATACACTTAATGATCAACATTTTCAAAAATTGGTTATACTAATACGAAAATTGAAATGGTATTATTCATCATAAAAATGTTAACATTCTCTCTATGAAAATTATGGAAAACACTAAAATAAAGTATTTTGATATATTATTAATTACATAAAGTACTTGTCAATACTGGCTTTTGGCATCTTCAAGTTCCAGTATCAGAGTACTTAAGTACAAGTACAAGTCCTGGTACCGGTACTTGTACTTGAAATTTTATAGCTCTGCTTACAACTAATAAGATACAATGAAATCTCAGAAAAGACTACATATGGAAATCGCTTCTACGTCACCCTTAGGTGAAAGGACGGCAGCAACTAGTACAAAATCTGCAGTTGGAGCGATGGAAGTATTGGACTTGCAGAATATGATCGAAGAAACCATGTCAAAATTGCTTGACTTCAAACTGAAGGATATGCCAACAAAAACTGATTGGGACTGTATTCATACGGAGGTACAAAAGCTCCAACAAAGTAACTCAGACCTGAAAATACAGCTTAATCACTTTGAAACTCGGTGCATTACTTTAGAACGGCAAGTGGAGTTCTTAGAAATGAAGGCCAATGAGGAGAATGTTGTTGTACACATTCCTGTCCAAGAAGGCGAAGATGCTCGAGAAAAAGCAAAAGAATGTTGCATGAAACTTTTGCAATCTAATGATGCTAATGTAGTTGCATCAACAAGGCTTCTGAAAGCCAACAACAGTGCAACAGCAAATGTCATCGTAAAGCTGCAAAAGAAGGATGATGTTGGGCGTTTATTAAAGGCAACTACAACACTGCGCGGTTCGGGAACTTATGTTCACCGAGATTTACCGACCAAAGCACGCGCCAGAAGAAGGAAGCTGGTAACTCTGAACAAGGATATTCGCGCTAAAAATAAAACTTTAAGAACTCAAATCCGAGATCAAACATTGCTCGTCGAAGGTAAATCTTTTTATTATGACAACAATGATGAATTGAAATGTGAAGGCGGCTGTGGATTGTCATTGCTACGTCAGCTGGTCGATGACAGCTCTACAAGATCTGTTCCTGGTTACAGCAAAAATAATGTAAACAACAGTGCTTCTCAAAAAGATTCTCAAACTGTCCCGATGAGTTCTCAGTTTTCTTTTTAGATGTAATGCCGTCTGCCCTTCAAATTATTACAAAAGAGATAAGATAAGAAATATTAATGTAAACAAATGTAAAGATCAAATTAAAATTTTATCGTACAATGTATCTGGTCTTAGTAATAAGGGTTTATTTAATGATTTTTTTTATTTTATTAATCAGTTTGAAATTATTTTTTTATTTGAAACATACTTAACAGTAACTCAATTTTATTACGAAAACAAATTTAAGAATTATGAATTAAAAATTATACCAGCATTAAGAACACATTCGAGAGGAAGAGCGAGCGGAGGATGCATTTTTGGCTACAAAAAAGATTTGGTAAATATCAACTGTGAGTTCAAGTTATTTGGTGAAATAACTTGTCTAGACGTGATAATCTATCGAGAGAGGTTTCGCATTGTACCAACCTATGTAAATTGTAACCACTGGGAGTCGGATTTCAATGAAGTTAAAGAATTCCTGATGTGTGAATATAACACAAATTTGTTGTTGATTGGTGACATAAATGCAAGACTAGGTTCGGAAGGAGGAGTTGAAAATAATCGGGAAGGCCATGAGAGAAAATCTAAAGATCTGATAAAAAATACAAGAGGTAATAAGTTATTGGAAGTGTGTAACGCAATCGGACTCCGAATACTTAATGGTACCAGCGAAAGGGATAAATTTGGAGAATACACATTTGTGGGAAACCAAGGTAGCTCCGTCATTGATTACGGACTGGCTGGGGGGAATTGGAAATCGATAATCACTGATTTTGAAGTAAAACAAGTGCCTTATTCAGATCACATGCCGATTGTGGTTTCTTGCAAATGTGGTTTAAATGGGAGTGAAGAAAGAGCGGATTTAGAATTGTTACCGACATTAAAATGGAGAGAATCTTCAGCTTCGATCTACAAAAAGCAATTGGATACAGTTTTGATGATGAATAGAACTGATAATCTGGAAAATATAGAAGATTGCATCAAAACAGCGTACCCAGGATCTAACAATTGCACAAAAGGTGAAGTGTTTAGAAAACCATGGTTCGATAAATCATGCATGGCAGCTAGGAATGTATCATACACATGGCTAAACCGATTTAGGCGAAACAATGAAGACTCTGCGAAATACTTGTATATCGAACACAATCGTAGGTTTAAAGAACTTTGTAGAGAAAAGAAGAAAGCCCTTTATGAAAAGAAAGCCCAAAGTTTAACTACATGTAGCAAATCAAACGACTTCTGGAAGCTGTTACAAAAACTAAATGGCAAAGCTTATGTTATAAATCGTAACTTAAATTGTAATATTTTGCAGATACACTTCAGGCAACTTCTGAACCAAGATACTATGGGCCACCATATGATTCAGTACGCACAACCAAGTTTTTATAATGAAATATTGGACCAACCAATTGTACAGCACGAGGTGTACGCGGCGCTAAATGGACTCAAGGATGGAAAAGCTGCAGGATCGGATAGGATACCATCGGAATTTTATCGATATGGCACGGAGAAACTCGTTGATAATTTAACAGGAGTATATAACATTATATTGAATACCGGAAGTATACCACAACAATTTAAGGAATCTCTTATCTTTCCGATTCATAAAAAGGGTAACACGATGGATCCTGAAAATTATAGAGGTATTTCCTTTTTAAATGCGTCGTATAAAATATTCACATCGATACTACAAAGTCGACTGAGAAGGTGGATAGATGTCAACAATCTTATGAATGAGTTTCAAGCTGGATTTAGACCAGGATATTCTACTATAGACCACATTTTTGTCCTAAGAAGTATAGCTGAAAGGTTCTTGTCCCAAGACAGAAAATTGTATGTCCTTTTTGTGGACTTTAAGGCGGCATTCGATACGATAGACAGAAATGCATTGATGTACAAGATGTTTAGACTGGGAATGTCACACAAGTTTGGACGCGTTCTACAGAACCTATACCTAGACACTAAAGCAGCAGTATGGGATGGTGAACATTTATCGGAATGGTTTCAGACGAAAGGAGGTGTAAGACAAGGATGCTCACTAAGCCCAAGTTTATTCGCGCTTTTCGTTGAAGACATAACTAGTATATTACCGGGTGGAGTGGAATACGCAGGAACCCTTATCAAAGCGCTATTGTTTGCAGACGATATAGTTTTACTCGCATACTCACCTGAAGCACTCCAGTTAATGATAAATAAACTTAATGAATATTGTACTTTATGGAAATTAGTGGTCAACCTAGAAAAGTCAAAAGTTATGATATTCAAAAGAGGAAGAGGAAGATTAAGTCAAAGAGAACAATGGACCTATAACAATGAAAGAATTGAAGTTGTGAAGCAGTATAAATACTTGGGAGTGTACTTCACCAATAATCTCAAGATGGATAAACATCTCACCGAAAAATTAGTAAAAGCAAAAGCAGCAATAAACGTAGCATGGAAGGAAATCTTCACCAATAGACATATTACACATAGCGTCAAGTATAGGGTTTTCGAATCGGTGTCAGAAGCAACTTTGCTGTATGCAGCGCAAGTATGGGGAGGAAAAAAATATGAGACCGTTGAGAAACTCCTCCGTTTTTACATCAAACGCATATTTCGACTTCCTTCAAACGCTCCTAACTACATGATAATGCTCGAAACTGGTATCTCTCCATTGTTTACAAAAACCTTGAAATTACAAGCAGATTATATCATCAATGTGCTAAAGATGCCGGATAATCGCCTTCCAAAAAAGGCAGCTCTCCAAGCGATCCATAACAGATCAGGATGGTTCAAGGACTGGATGGAGTTAGGACAAGAAGCGGGCATAGAATTAAACATGTATGATTATAGTAACTGGAAGCCCTCGCTATATCAGATGATTACAAGCATAGATAACAGCGCCAGAGCAAGATACGCAGAAGAGGCAAGAGAATCGATTTACAGGCTGGTATATAGCAAGCTAAACCACAACTTAAATAGTTTAAATTATTTTAGAGATGATAACACTATAGAGGAAATATCTTGCATCTTTAGATTAAGGGGTGAACTGTTAAACCTTAACTTCATACCACATCGTGAAAATTTACCTGTGCTGTGTGAAATGTGTAATATGGCAGAACGTGAAGACATTTTTCATTTTGTTGGTAGATGCCCGATCCTCAAAGAAACGAGAAGACATGTGTTTGGCGAGGACATACTATCTGAGGAGCTTACAATAAAATACCTTAATGAAATAGATGTACCCAAATTGTTCAAGTTTTGTAAAATTGCATTAGCTTATAGAAGCAGAATTTTAAATGAAAATTTTTAAATCAAACTGTACTTTAGTGATATTTAATGAATCAAGTTTTTTATTTATATATATAATTGTCAATCAGGCAGACGGCAAAGCCATGCTTATATTACGATTGTTGATTGTTGTTAGATGTGTAAGATTTTTACTTTTTGCTCAGTGAATAAAATTTACTTACTTACTTACAATGAAAATTTAGATTTGTTGGCAGTTGACACATACATATGAGGCCTCACCTTATGAATTTACATAAAATAGAAAATATTAATATATATGTATATGTACTATACTTGTCAAGATTAAATTGAAAGCCGTTTGACTTTATTGTCCTGGGGATGTTGGATCGTGTTTTACGACCAGTTACGCTAATTCCAATGTAGTACATAAATGGTTCGAGAACGACAAAAGAAACTGGTGGTGGGATTTTTGAGCCTAGAACCAAACTTTCTATACTGATGGTGCCACCATTTTCAAGGTAAAAGTCCATGCCATAGCGAAATGTGCAAGTCGAAATCACGAAAGGAATTTCCAAAACCAAAACATTGTCATTATGTGAGATAGCGAAGCCGCACTGAAAGCACTTGGTTCATACGCCATCACGTCTAAGTTGATATAGGAATGTGTAGGAAGGCTAAACAAACTTGTCAAGAACAATAATGTCTCACTTCATTGGGTACTTCGACATAATGGTCTCTAGGAAAGTGAGGAGGCAGACTTCCTAGCGAAAACAGGCGCTAATGGAGCCAGAGCCCTACTGCAAAATAGGAGAAAACGGGATTAAAAAAGAAATCAAAGTAGAGGAGGAGGCCAAAAGATGCAAAAACTGGAAAGAACTCCCAAAACTGAAGCAGGCTAAACTACTTCTTGGGAACTATAACCAAGATCGTTTCAAGAACTGTATCAGCTTAAGTAGGAACAATATACGAATAGTAACGGGACTCCTTACGGGTTACTGTAAATTAAAAAGACACTTGAGCTTTCTTGGCCTGGTAAACAGTAGCACATGCAGATTTTGCAATATTCATGACGAAACGCCGGAACACATACTAGGTGGACCCTACCAGGTAGAAGAATTTAATTTATCCTCCCTGAAAGTACCCCAAATAAAAGGGATAAACCTGAAGGAAGAGCTGTGGGGCTAGCAACTCATCTTGCTCTGGATGAGGGCATCGTAGATTTTAGGTCGCAAACCCCCTCTCAATATTCATTTATTACACTAATTCCAACTTACTATTTTATTTTTTTTTAATAAAAAGTTGTTGCTGGGATAAAAATAGTGTTACACCCATTTCCAGGTATCTGTTTTCGGGAAAAAACGGTTCCGAGTTTTTGGTCTGGCTATGAAACAACTGGCGGTCTGCATATTAACTGAAGAAGTTCTTCATTGTGTAGTAGACATATCGATGTCTTAGCGCGCTATTGCAGTTAAAGCACTTTTTTTTCAAAAAGATGTTAAGTGTGACATTTGACTCATCTCAAAGAAAACCTTACATACGTTGAAATATGAAGTGTTTAAGAAATAATTCAAATATATTTTTTAAAAGACACATGATTAAATATATAACAATATTCTCAATTTTGGGAAAAATGTAAACATGTTTCTTGAAATATTATCTTTGCAGGACACACGATTTTACCTTAATCAATGTTTACCGAGATAATTGATTTCACTCTTAAAACTCATAAAATGGCGCACATCCCTTGCAAAAATTGAGGGGAGAAAACTAAGTTCAAATTAAACCTTCGTTTATTAAAAAAGCTTCAAAATTTGCTGCACAAAAACTCTAATAATGGGTTAAGTCATATAAATAAACTGTTGTAAATGCCTTTACTTAATAATTTCCCTAGTACTCGTATTTACTGAAAAGCAAGTATTCACTGGAGGACATAGTATTTACTAATTTTAATTGCGTGCGTAAAAACTAGTAAGAACTATTTTTTCTTGGAAATTACGGATAATTTGTTTGTGTTGTTAAAAACTTAATTGAATATTTGCTAGTTAACACTTAGGAGCAAGTATTTACTTCGGCGTTATGCATACGAATGCTTACCGTTTGTCAAGTGATTCAGTAATGTATACGAGTATTTAGGAAGATCAAATTATTTTCGATGCAAATGACTGGGTATACTTAGTCAAAAATATGAAATTGTAGTTTCCAGAATATGTGCGAAGATAAAGCTGAGAGGAGATGGGTAAATGAAGCATTAAAAACAATTCAGGTGGCTGGATCATGTGTACTCATTTGAAATCAAACCGGTAATATGAATTACCTACTCTTAAAGGAAGGAATCTTTGTAAATTAATTAAAACAATTATAAACATGTTAATTAAACATCTTCTATTTTTTATTACTTAAAATAATATTTGGTTGTATATTTAGCGTGTCGTTCTTAAAACTTTTTAATAAAAAATAGCAAGTCGATATCTTCTACACATAATTTGAAAATATTCAATTTATGATTTCTGAAGCAAAAATTAATGTTTAACCTTTTAAATTCACATGGATAAGAATTCAATTTTAAATTTGCATTCAATTGCAATTTTCAAATTTGATTGGCTATTTTGTGAATAAAGTTCTTGATTTAATATGCAATGTAAAAACCTGGCTCGTAAACATTCTTTCTTAATATAAATAAAAACTATTTTGTTTCATCAACATACATAAATAGATAATTCATTTTGTAGAACAATATGTTTTACAAAAAAATCAATACTGATTTCAAAAATGTCAGCACCTCTGTTTAGAAATAACATTTTTTTAAAAATCTTAATCTAAATCCAAAATTAAATATAATATTAAATCTAAGCAGTCTTAAAATATGAATATCAATAGTTAGAACCACTATTAACATTGTTTCGGGAAAAATACATTCATCTCGATTAATATTTGCAATGCAATGAAAATACCATACACTGTGAATAGTGCGATTCCAGCTCGCTTTGTTAGTCGATATCCACTGAAGCTCAGGACAACAAACAGACTAATAGTCGATGCCATAAGAATGAATATTGTGTATTCGATGCCTTGAGATGTAAGGTAGATGGCATTGCTGCCGTCAGTTTTGTGGTAATTTATACAATTTTTGATAAACCATGGCACGCCGAGTGATAAAAGAATTGCCAATGAATTGGCGCCCAAGGAGTTTGACACACCAATACCGCTTTCACCTGCCGGAATAAAAAAAAGAAACAATTGATTAGACATTTTTTTTGTGAATTTAAATATATCAAGTATGTTTACCTTTTCGAACGGAGATCAAACTAGATACTGCTTCAGGAGTGGTAGAACCAGCCGCAAGGAATGTAAGACCCATAACAATTTCAGGAACTCCCAGAGTTACACCTTAAAAACAATAGAAATTATAAATTTATTAGAGTTTTGTAATTGGAAATAAAAGTTGTTTGGGAGCATTCTACAGCTAGACTAGGATTTTCGTTGTAATTATTGCCCGTAAAAATTGGTACGTAAATTACAAAATCTGGTTCAAAAAAATTTTGAAATCCTTCATTACTGCCACTGAGCTAAAAAAGTCTATGAACTTTACATTTTGAGAGGAAATCTGAAAAATGGTCGTTAGAAACATTGTAACTTTGAGAACTCAGAAATCTTTAACATAACTAAAAACGCCACATACAAATGCACTATATATGCATTTATAAAAAATCGAGTTTGAAATTTTGACCAGACTTGATATTACGATGATGGGGAAGACGAAAAAAGTGGGTTTCACATTTCTGTCCGTCTGTTCGACTACATCCTAATACGGTTTTTTCAACTTGATTGATGGCGTTTTTCAATTATTCCCCGGAAAGTTTTTTCTTTGTTAAAAAGAAAAATAACGGAAAATAAAGTATAAACAGACAAAAGTGAAATATAAAGTTAACATTTATTATTACCTGAGGTAAGTAACTGTGAAGTAAGGTGTACCCGACTAGATAGATGTAGAAAATTTGGACAATGATCAGTTTCCCAATGTCAATGACATCCCAGGAAATATTTAACTCTTTATCAGGGATGAGGAGTACGATAGGGAGTATGAAGTTCCTTAACAATAATTATCAGAACCTCTCGGGCAATCTCAATCTCTGTAACAGAACCGATGGTTGACAAACCTCTCCCTTTCTTACTACCATTACATCCCCATGTTACAGGTACATCAGGCTGATCCTGATCCAGGAAGGAGAGGAGGTCTAGGCTACTGCAGCGGGGCATGTTAGCCATTGCTCATCCTAGCACGTCGGATGAGGGGTTCTTGCTACAGCAGCCTAGACGGGGTTAAGAATTTACATGCCAAAACAAAAATCTGGTTTAAAAATAAATATGAAACTCGAAATCGTCCTGGAGGAGAAATGATTCCTATAGGGGGGGGGGGGGGGGGGTGCGTTGTTGTAAGGCTCCAAGGTGTTGTTGGCCCTCCGTAGGATTTGCTTACCTAACGTATCCTAGGGATACCACCATGGCTACTGCACAATCCCAACCAAGCTGGTCCAAAAGAATGGGAGACATGTCAATGCCTGCTATATACTAATTCCTTCAAAGTATACAATATACCTAATTTTTTTTTTTTTTTATAATCTACACGCGCTCAAGGGATTATGATTACCCTTTAAATGATTGAACACAGCGCGGGCGTGAAGTTAAGGAAGAGAAAGAAGGATAGGAAAGATGTGTGGCACGATGTTCTGAGACTGAAGGTTGTTGTCTCAGATATTTTATCTCCAGGGATGGCGGCTGAACTAAAGCGGAGAATGCCGTGTCTTATTTCAATGTCGCTTATAATTCACATTATTTTATTCGTGTTCATCCTTGTTGGGTATACTAGTTTAACTCAATTACATGTTGTTAGTGTTATGCCTGAACAACATGTAATGAGAAAACCAGCAACCCATTGATGACAATTTTAGAAGGTTTTTAATGGAATTAAAACGACATAGACGCAGGGCCGTAGCTAGAGTTGAATTCAAGGTAGGGCATCGGTGATAACATGTAGGACGGAAGTAAAAATTTTACTTGATATGAAATATGATCTGATCTGGTAAAAGTGGTACTCAATTGTCGGGAGGGGGTGATGGATAAGTTTCATTCTTTTTTATATAATGGTTTATATTATTATTTCTCTTAACATGTTATATTCAGTATACCTACATAGATAACAACACAAAGTTCTATGAATTCTTTGATTCGCTATGTATTAAAAATAGGCTTCATCCAGGTCAACTGACTTGGTTCTTTTATTTTATTTATTTTATTTCCTGCCATTCTTTTGTGACTCATTAGGTGCGTTTTATTATCTTCAGATCTACATAATATGGATCCGGATCTGGATTAAGTTTTAAAACGTATCACAAAAACAACTCGGGATTCTGTTCTCTATCTGGATCTATTTTAAAGATCCAAAAATTAGTAGATGGCTTTTTATGGTAAGGTAGTGTAAACTACAGTGTAAAGAAAAAAGACAAGAAACATTTGAAAATCAAGAAACATAAGCAAAAGAGAGATGAGCATACAACACTACTGCCACTATGATCTGTATCGTTTTATTTTCAAGGGTTAATCTATATGGATCATTGGCGATAATAAAACGCGGCCATTGATAGCCTCTGAGACTTATTGACTTATTGACATTGGTCCAAAAGAATGGGAGACATGTCAATGCCTGCTATATACTAATTCCTTCAAAGTATACAATATACCTAATTTTTTTTTTTTTTTATAATCTACACGCGCTCAAGGGATTATGATTACCCTTTAAATGATTGAACACAGCGCGGGCGTGAAGTTAAGGAAGAGAAAGAAGGATAGGAAAGATGTGTGGCACGATGTTCTGAGACTGAAGGTTGTTGTCTCAGATATTTTATCTCCAGGGATGGCGGCTGAACTAAAGCGGAGAATGCCGTGTCTTATTTCAATGTCGCTTATAATTCACATTATTTTATTCGTGTTCATCCTTGTTGGGTATACTAGTTTAACTCAATTACATGTTGTTAGTGTTATGCCTGAACAACATGTAATGAGAAAACCAGCAACCCATTGATGACAATTTTAGAAGGTTTTTAATGGAATTAAAACGACATAGACGCAGGGCCGTAGCTAGAGTTGAATTCAAGGTAGGGCATCGGTGATAACATGTAGGACGGAAGTAAAAATTTTACTTGATATGAAATATGATCTGATCTGGTAAAAGTGGTACTCAATTGTCGGGAGGGGGTGATGGATAAGTTTCATTCTTTTTTATATAATGGTTTATATTATTATTTCTCTTAACATGTTATATTCAGTATACCTACATAGATAACAACACAAAGTTCTATGAATTCTTTGATTCGCTATGTATTAAAAATAGGCTTCATCCAGGTCAACTGACTTGGTTCTTTTATTTTATTTATTTTATTTCCTGCCATTCTTTTGTGACTCATTAGGTGCGTTTTATTATCTTCAGATCTACATAATATGGATCCGGATCTGGATTAAGTTTTAAAACGTATCACAAAAACAACTCGGGATTCTGTTCTCTATCTGGATCTATTTTAAAGATCCAAAAATTAGTAGATGGCTTTTTATGGTAAGGTAGTGTAAACTACAGTGTAAAGAAAAAAGACAAGAAACATTTGAAAATCAAGAAACATAAGCAAAAGAGAGATGAGCATACAACACTACTGCCACTATGATCTGTATCGTTTTATTTTCAAGGGTTAATCTATATGGATCATTGGCGATAATAAAACGCGGCCATTGATAGCCTCTGAGACTTATTGACTGCAGTCAAAGTTGAAAACGTAGATTCGCACACAGCAGGGCTACATCCTATAGTCGCTACAGATGCAAAAATTTCATATGTATCTTTGAACTGGTACAAAACATCAATTGTGTTTTCCTTTATATTCTTGAGATGACTTAAAAAAGCTTTTACCACAGCAGGCTCTTTTCTTGATGGAATTGTAATACCTAAAAAATCAGTTTTAACCCATTGCATTTTTCCAACAAGAATTACTTAGACCCGTTTGCTTAATTGAAAATTAAAATTTTATAAGTTCAATCTTCATTTAAAACTTTTTTAAGATATAAGTGTTTAAGTTGAAAATAAATATTTTCTTATGTTTCTTTTAAGCAAATGGGTCTTAGTAATTTTGTTATGACAAATTTATAAGTATGTACATATTTATTTATTGTCATATAAAGAGGACTAATCAAAAAGGCCTTATTTCCTTGCAGTAACTTATGGCCAGTTTCACCAAATTGCAATTAAATGGGTTTTCGCTAAAAGTTCTAAAGTTTGTTGACCTGATAAATTTATCTATATTGGTTCGTTTATTGGCCTTTTAGAATTAAAAGTAGCTTTGTGAAAATGTACATTTTACAAATAGTTTTATTTTCTCACACTTATTTAAGTTTTTCAACAATACCATTTTGTCTACATCCAACTCATCTATACTCGCTACTGAATTTAGTAGCTTGCCGTTGTCCGAAAATCTCTAGCAATTAGTATGTCAAACGTTTCGAAATACTCAAACTTAAATGGCTGAGCGTTCTAATGGTCTATATTTTGTCTCGGAGAGGAACAGAAAGGGCCATATACCAAGTAGTCATCCATGCGATTTGATTTTTTGCTTTGTCTCTTTTGGGTATGAGTCGTATTTTCGGAATCGCCGCTTGTCATAGACTTTGCTTCTTCCAAAATTTGATGATACATTTCTGATCTAAGTTTCCTTATTTTATTTTGGGTGAGTTTAATGATTGTTATGGCGTCTTTCAATCCTGCGCTTCGGGATTGTAAAGCTGCGTCTGCAGGCTGGATAATATTTTTTTTTGCCACAATCAAGGCGATTCAGAATTCCAAATTGTGCATCACTTTTTTAATGTCCACACTCTTGGCGACGTCATCACCCTTAAATCTGTCATTTCTAATTTAATCCAAAGTCATCAAAATCAATGAATAATTATCGTGTACAACTTTTGTTACGGCCAAGTGTCCTGACCAATTCTGTTCTAGGAGCCGGGAAATTCTTTTTCCACCATACAAGGCAGCTATTTTTCCATTCTAAAAAAAGTCATGCAACATGATTCATTGATAAAAAAATACACGAATGAAAGTCATTTCCGAGATAACCCTAATGACTACAAAATGCAAGCGATAGTGCACGTAAGGGATTTTTCGGCCCAATTATTTTCTATTCTGGTCGCAACTCCCAAAACTTTCCCACTCATTACACTTGCGTCATCATACGAGTAGCATACAAGAGGGGTCAATGTTATTTAACGTTAATTCCGTAAAATTGGCTGCATCAAGATTTTCAGTAGCAGTAACTGTCAGCAACGACTCATTGACAATTCCATCTTTAACGTAGCGTATTGTTATTGCAATATTTTCGCTGTTATTTTTCTTCCATTATAGTAAACCAGTTGAGGTCTGATTCATTAATATCTTTAACAATGGAACTTCGTACTGGTATAATCATTGCTAGAATGATTTTATTTTGAACGGTATGTTGCAATTTTTGTATATGAGTAAGAGACTCTTTCAAATTTGGAGCTTTCATGCAGGTGTATTCAAAAAAATTCTGAAATAATCCTTGTTCTTTTTCTTCCTCCAAAATATAATTCGTTGACAAATTGTATCTCAATAATAGACCTAACGTAGTACCTATGTCTCTCTAAAGTTTTGGATGTATCAACGTTTCAACACTGCCAGTTGTGGAGACTCTATTTAATTTGTCCTGCCACATCGCCATAGCTTGGATATGGGAAATGGATTTTTCTTGTTTTGGAAAAGCAGTTTTTGAATCAGTGGCATTAAGATACGATAGTTGATTTTTTAAGGTAGGGCATTGGAGGTTTTAAGGTAGGGCATTGCCCCCTAATGCCCTCCCCTAGCTACGGCCATGCATAGACGACGGCAGGGATCGAACCTGTGATCATGAGGTTCACAGGCGAGCACACATCCATCGCACCACGGCCACTAGTTTGAAAAACAAATCTCCCATTGAAATATTTAAAACCCTTTTCGATAATGAAGTTACGCAATTTATTTTAGATCAAACTCGTCTCCATGTTTCCCACCATAACTTAAGATCTCGAATTTTTTGGGAATACACTTTTACAGTGGTTATCAATCAATGACCAGAGAGTCCATGTATTGGACGGGAATACAAGAACCCCAATTGTATTGTTCACTATTCTTCAAAACAGTTCATAAGAGGAAAACCTGTTCGATTTGGCTTCAAGAATTGGATGCTGAAAAGCAGTTGTGGTTACCTATATAATTTTGTTATGTATTGTGGTGCAAAAAATGTAGAGCCTGACATGCTACTAGGATCTCGAATTGTACTTGAACTTTTAGAAACAGTTCAATTTCCTACTAGTTTTATAACTTTTTTACACCTCATGAGCTATTGCGTTCGTTGAGAGCGAAGGGATTGACAGCTACTGTAACGGCAAGAGAAACTGGAACACAAAAATTCTCATTGAAAATGCAGAATGATTTCAATAAAGATATGATGAAAAGGGGCATTTTGAGCATGTCTATACGACACGTCAATAATGGAATTTTTTTTTGTGAAATGGAACGATAACAGTGTCATTATTATAGGCACAAACTTTGATGCTGTTGAACCATGTCAAACGCTGGTTATCGGCAGAGAACAACAAATGTTTATACGGCATTCAAAACTCATTACGGTTTATAATAAAGGGTGCTGATCTGCACGACCAGTCTTTAAATGCGTAACAAATCAAAAAATAAAAAATCGAAGGAAAAAGGTTCTTACTTTATTGCTAAGTAAGTGGTATCTACTTACATTTCAGAGAAATGTTGTTCGACAGTATCTACGAAGACTTTCAAAGTCGAAGCTTTCCATTTCAACAAGTGTTCCTTTTTGCTGAAGGGCCAAATTTTCCCAAAAGAATTGATAAGCTCCTTAGTGCAGAGGATGCCACATGCGAGTTAAATGGATTTGTGAGTTTTGTGGCATAGCTGTGTGCGTTGAAAAAATATAACCCATATCTTACAACTGTCCCTGTTTGGGTACAGCTTTATAGAAATTAGTTACTTTTTTTTTCAAAAATAAAAAAAAAATGTAATCCTATGATGATATCTCATAAATTTTTGGTACTATACACAATTGCATGATACATCGTACAAAGTAAGCGATAAGGACAAAAATTTATTAAGATACTTGCAACCATTTTCAAGTAAAATTTTCCAAGACGCGTTTTTATTATTTGTTAAAAAATTTAATAGTTTTGTTCTTAATGTTTTTAATGTTTTGGATAGGGATAAAAAACTATATCTGAATGTTAACTATATCTGAATTGAAATATTGAGTTTTGGTGAACCCCCATTTTTAGTGCGGGAAATCATATCCATAGCACTGTAATATTAAGTTAGACGAATGGTTGCTTAGTTTACACATATTTGGAACCTGATTTATATAATAGTAATAAGAGACTTGAAAATTAAAATCAAACAACAATAAAGGAGCTACATCTATCGAAATCTCGGTTCAAGTTAAGTATAGAACATAAAACCAAACTTACCCAATGCTGTTAACATCCAGACTATCAGATACGCATTGCAGCCAATAATAATGATGCACATTATAAAAGTCAATGGGTACCACTTCCTTCGCGTAATTGGATTAGGAATAATGCATGACAAAAATGCTTTGATTGGCCACACATAGACCCACCAAATTTTCATTGCAACTGATTTGTCGCGAGGTAATTCAAATAATTTATCTGGCATTTCAATAGTTACTTCTTCATCATCGTTCCCTGCAAATAAATCAAAAATATACATTTGTATGTTAATATATTTATTTCATCAAGGAACAAATTTTAATCTTACAGCTCTTTGAATGTGTTAAGTTGATATTTGAAGCAACCGATGCATTTCCCGGTGTGTTAACAACAAAAATTCCATTTCCATTAATGTCTTCTTTTTTATGTGGAAGTTTTGCCTTGGCACTGTGCTCTGGAGCAATAGTCAGATCTAAATAGAAATTATCATGAGTGTTTTAAGATATTTAAAGTGAGAAGTGGTATAGATTCAAAACTAACCATAACGTGTTGAAAAGCAGCAATTGAGTTTATCTTCAACGAATCCTCTGATGTGTTTCATAAATCTGTTATTATTGAATGTCAGTATGAAGTAAAGTATCAGAAACACCATCATGATGCAAGTGTCTAGGAACGTAATTTTACCACCCCATGCAATGCATAGAAGAACTGCGGTGTTGAACATGTAGATAAAACAATCCCTTGCTATTGGCCACCAGTCTAACTGCATTGGCTAAAATAATTAAGTAAGTATATGTATGTAGTTTATTTGACGTGTTTTATAAGAATAATAAATGGAATATAATTTTACATTTTTCAAGACCAAATATTTTTAATTTTTTTTGTTTGTGTACCTTATTTATAGCAAGTGCTGCTAAACCTGCAACACCAAGTGTGTTGAACATAAGCGAACCGATGATTGTTCCAAGCCCCATATCAGATTCTGTAATCAAGGTACTTATGGTGTTTGTAAAAAACTCAGGCATTGATGTTGCCGTGGCCATAAATGTTGCTGCTGCAACATCCTTTGATAAATGCAAGTCTTCGCAAATACATTCAACGGTAGGAAGGAAATAATCATTGCAAACCATGGCTAGGAGCACAAAAAAATATACTGCTGCAAAGATGTGTAATGCAATCCATCCCTGACGCAGTTGGTCCTCTGAAAATATTTTTTTTAAGAAACAACATTTTAAATAATTTTATTACATATTATATTAGGATTTTATAAACAAAAATCTAGCAGCTGATTGGTTGATTGGTGGTGTCCTAGAAGAATTTAAGTCAACCATGAGAAATCCCTATATATTTTTGTAACACCTAATGTCCCATTGATCATTATTTATTTTAAGATTATACAAGGTGGCGCAAAATTAATCACCATATCGGAAGGTGTTATATTTTTTCCAAATGGCGTTGTGCGTTAATCATATTTGACATTTGTGAACTAGACAGTTGCAGTATACAAAGAGACAAGCAATGGAGCGCTTCGCAAGAGCGTGGGATAACTCTGTCGATGTTTTTGACCAATAAATCGGTCGGTGATGTTAGCGCAGCGGGACTTTCGACATTGATATCCCATCATGTCGTGCCAACTGGGCAAACTATCCGTCGCTTAGCTACTCGATTCGAATAGACTGGAATCACAGTGGAGAATGCAGGAAGTGGCCACCACCGAACTGATCGTTTGGCCGAGAATATCGCGGCTGTTGCTTCCGTTGTCACTGAGAACAAAGAAACAACAACCAGGCGACGGACCACGCAATTGGACATCACCAGACGGACTCTACAACGAATTTTAGTAAAAGACTTATAATGTTTCCGTACAAAGAGCAAACAGTTTATCAGTTATAGGGGTATCCATTTAAGAAAAACATCGATGTTTTTAAGCGATGTATCGGAAGACATCGATGCCGGTTTCCGATGTCTATCATTATTTAATGATTTTTTACTTTAACAAATGGGAACTAACAATATGCGCTAGCAAAAGTATTATCTATTCCTTAAAAATTCCAAAAAAAATTTGATCAGTTTAATTGTTTTAGATTAAGATTAGCGTAAAAAGGCAAATTTCGATTCACAAATCACACTGTAAATGAGTGAGAGTAAGAGCAAGTATATGAAGCCGTACAGTTCAGGCAGGACAGTGAAATGAAACACTAAACCTAAGAAATTAATCAAAGACAAGAACTAAAGACAAAAAAGAGCTGATGCACACATTAGCCGTGTTTTTTTTGGAAAATTTATCCGTAGTACAGTAGGATTTTATATGAATAACAAATACAACATCCGCAGTAGGATCACTGCCGATAAAAGGAGAAGTGAAATCCTGCTGCGGATAGAGTTTTGACGTTTATTCGAGTATTGGCAGTGATCCTACTGCGGATGTTGTATTTGTTATTCATACAAAATCCTACTGTACTACGGACAACTTTTCCAAAAAAACACGGCTATTTTTTCAAAAGTATGCGTTATCTCGGTTGCTTAGTTGTCATTTCTACAAATTCGAAAAAAGTCAGCTCAGTTGCTCGTAAAAGAGCCGATTCTCATATTCACCGACCTGAATGAAATTAATAAAAATAAGTCTTTATGTTCTTTGTCATAGTTTTTCGATTACAAAAAAAAACATCGATACATCGAATAGAAAATTTACTAGGCAAAACATCGGATCAATCCGATGTCTCGTATGGTGAACATCGAATGGATTCGATACGTCGATGTTTAGTGAATATCCCTAATCAGTTAATGCCTGATGCTGATCAAGTCAAGTCATCCTCAATCTCAACAATGAGGATTTGGTGTCGAAAATCATCATGAGCGACGAGGTGCATTTCCAAATAAGCGGTTGCGTCAATAAGCTAAATTTTTGTTTCTGGGTACTGAAAATCTGTGTTTGATACTCAATGAGCCATTACATCCCTTAAAAACCACTGTGTGGTGCGGCCTTCACGCGAGAAGAGTGCGGGCCGAATTTTTTTGAGGACACCATGGGCTATGTGGTCATTGTTACTGGCGAACTCTTCAGGGCCATGACAAACGACTTCTTACTTCCGGAATTGGATAAGCGGGGCTTGGTGAACTTACGATAAAACAGGTACAAATGTGTATCAACACAGGCGGCAGCACCTTGACGGATATCATCTTTCCCACTTAACAGAAGAAATTGTGAAGGTCCAAATAAAGATTTCTATGACTCAAAATCTTTTTTTTCTTATTTAGTAAAAAAGTTATTCAAAAACAAAATTGGATGATTAATTTTGCGCCACCTTGTCTTGTATAAGAATATTTCGGATATCACTTTTAGTGTTGTTGTTGTTTGCGGGTAAAATTTGCTCACCTGGCTATTCCCTTTTTAAAAAGGCTGTGTGTACTGACTGACGTACGTGCGGTAGAAGTAAAACTTATTTTCCCTTAAGCAAAGCCTCTGTAAGATTCTAACCTATAAACGTACAAACATTTTGTATTATAAAAAACATGTCGCTGTCTTTGACAGATAGAGTGTCGTTTTGACAAGTCACTGACAGCTGCATAGAAAATTTTGTACCCCCATCGCCGGAAAAGAAGTTTTACTTCAAAAAATACAGTTATAATATTTTTTTGATTTTTGAACATGCCTTCATTTTGTATAGTAATGACGCAAAACGTTTTGAAAGTTGAGGTTATGACTATCATAGAAATACTCAAATTTAAAAGAGTGAAAACAAATAACACGGTTAAGTCTTCAGTATGATGAAGGCCAGATATCACAATAAGGAGACAGCTAATTCTGAACTGAAGTGTCATAAAAAGCAAATAATTGGCTTAATTTTTTTTTTGCAATAATTTCAATCATCAAATATGAGAATTTAACAAAAATGTATCTGCCTTGTTCAATAAAAACTTAAGATAACAATTTTGTTGTTGATGTTGAACATTTAACCGATTAACTTAAAAGGTTGAGAATAATTGAAAAATATGTTTACGTTTCCTATTTTTCCGATGAACCACACAGATTTGTAATTTCTCAAGTATTTTAATAAGTTCTTTTTTAAAGTGACTCAGTTTTTTTTCATATATTTGAGTGAATTGACTGAATAGGTAGATAATGAATGGTATGCCCAATTGTACTTCTAATTTTATAGGTTTAAGTTGAAAAATTGTATTTAAATATACATACGCGTGTAGATTTTTATAAAAATCAGAGACACCTGCGTCATTTAAATTCAACGTGCTATTGAAGGATAATTTGAAACACAATTAAAACACCAATTGAGACGCAAAAATATTCTGGTGACACAACAGTCAACACTATGAGTGAATACTATCTTTAAAATAATTTAAAAATTGGAAGAATTAGAGAAATATAGCAAAGAATAAAGCTTTCTAGAAATAAAAATTGCACATCATGACTGTAAAGTCAAAACCACACGTATCTCATGTGGCGGGATGTGGAGTGGTGTGTTGTGTCGAAATTCTTCGTGTTCCCATTGGGACATACATACCACGCTGTATCGCTGAAGTATTCTTCTGTGTTTGGTAAGAAGTGCTAGTGAGAGTTTGCAAAACAGTAAGCTTGATTAAGCCTCAGTTATAGCTTTTATTGAAAGAAATCAGTATTTTTTTGGCAAGCCAGTTCAATCATTGAAAAATTGGTTTAAGTAAAAGATCCTCTCAGTGATTGATAACAATTCTAGGTTTTTGAGTTCAGAGTTGATCATTGAAAGCAAAACTGACATTTGAGAATAGAAAGAGAATCGAACACATTGATGGAATGATTGTGTTCCAAATTAAAAAAATCTGCTGTTCATTGAAATTGATTTCTATCAGTGAAATGATAAAAGTGTATTTAAAAGAAATTTTAATTCAGTATTTAGTTTTTTAAAAGTAAACAAATTCTAGTACTTCATTTTGATACCAATGAAAGCATTTCTAGTTTGTTTAAAACGATTAAACATCGTTTTAAAAATTTAAGTAAACATTTTTAATGATGCATTTCAATGATAGCCATAAGCATAACTGGCACTTAAGGCTAGCCGCGCACTGCCAACTGTGATCGAAATCAAATAGTTTAATCGCTAGTTGATAGAGTACCGCGCACTGGCAACTCTTTACCAGTGGTACCACTTTACTTCAATTGAAGTAGAACTACTTCTTTTTTTCAAAATATTATAAAATCTACTTCCTACTTCGCACCATTAGCAATATACTGAAATCTACTTTCTTTTAAAAAACTTCTTTTCAGCCTTCAATTTTACAAAAAAAGCCCAAATCTACTTCTTTTTCCCTATTTCAGTCTAGGTAGTATGTAGCACAGGATTACCAAAAAAATTAATGTCAAGACAAAAAATACACAAATTAGTAATTTTAAAAGCATATAAGTATACGAATCTTATGAAAATTTCGCTTGCGTGGGTGTTTTTAATGTTATTCTTTATAAAAGAAAGTTTTATTAATAAATCAATTCTTTAAATACAAATTTCTTTAATATTAAAAGAAATGTATTGACAATTTTAAGTAATTAAAAATAGACATTTAAGGAAAAAATTGTTTGTAAACAATATTATTTCCAAATGAAAGAAGCTCCGACATAAAAATTTTGATCGGAATCGGAGTCGGAAATGAGAAAGTAGAAAATCAAAAAAGGTTCTATCACAAGTACCGTTAATAACATTTTTTCTTACCAAAATGTAGACCCCATTGTTGGTGTGGTCTACAGATATTTTTTTTAAATAAAAATCATTAGAGTCGCTTTTGAAATAAGTATGATATTTTATAACGGCTGTATGGAAGGAACCGAGCTAAAAAAAAAAACATTGCAATTTCTTCTCTAGGCTGCAGGTTCAGGTATAGACCTGCAGGGAAGACGGAATCACTAATTTTTTCGTGTTGTAATGTCAACTGATGAAAATCTTGAGTTCTAAACGCAAGTAAAAAGTCATTTTCAAATCTACTTCGATTTTTCTCAATTTACTTCCATTTTTTCTTCAAATATAGGTACTTCGACTTTTTTTTCCGGAAGTGGTAACGCTGCTCTTTACTCACGCTCACACTCTTTTCTATCTTGCGCTTATAGAAAACAGGTCAACGGTTGCGAATTAATTTTAGGCAATCGTTTAGTTTGTGTCAAAATACAAACTTTTTAGTTGCTCGAATCGAGTTGCTCTAAGTGCGCGGTTTCCCATATAAGCCCATATGTTTCATTTTAGCAACTAAACAGTTCCGAAACTAAAAATTGAATGTGCGCGCCTGGCCTAAGTATGCATACTCGATGACACAATACAAATTAACACCACACAAGATAAGTGTGTATCCCGCTTAACATATCGCACCCTTAGAATTAAAGTGACCTAACTTTAAAAGGAAATGAGCAATAAAGTCTTCAAGAAAGTATAGTTTTGAGTAAGGTTGAATGTATCTCTCACATATTTCAAGTGACCGATGTATAGACTGCCCCTTTCTTACTTATCTTTCGGTATATTTTTCACCACAGGGCTGTAGAGATCCCATTTTAAGGTCAATTTATTAAGAAATCATAAGTTACGGGAATTTTGAGTTCGGTCACTTTCATTCTGAGGGTGCGATATGTACCTTGTGTGATACTTTTTTTTTAACGGTAATTCACTGAAACTCACCTGTGAAAAATTCGGGAAATTCATCTAATGGTGATCCTTCGTCGTCGTCGTTGCAATAGTTTGGAGTTCCATTTTCCCTTGGTACAATTTGTAACGTTAAATGTCCTTCAATATATGTTATGACATCTCGAATAACGTTTTCCGAATTAGCTAATAAATAAATAAAAAAAAAACAAAATGTAAATATATATGTACATACATATGTATATACTCGTATAGGGAAGTGTGTTATTTAAAAATTTAAGTTAAATTAAAAATAAGGACGAATATAACGGATTAAAAAAATTAAAGAATCATGTAAGTTAACGTATCTTATGACTGGAACTGCCAAAACTGTTAGAACTTTGAAACTCAATTTAAAAAAATCCCAACAAAAATGCAAGTTTAAGTATTTAACTGAAACTTTATTTAAACATGTCTATGTACATTATATATGTAGCTAATTTTTACTGTTTTTTTTTCACTTCTTTGGAGGGGTTATACAAAAGTTTGATAATCCCAATTATTTAGTAAACAAATATTTTTTTTTCACGTTGAGAATTTTGTAAGCGTAAGACAAATTAAATTTTTTAAAATCTCACCCATTATTTCTAAAATGTGTATTCTACACAAAATTCCGTTTGTTGATAAATTATATAGCGCACTTAAATAAGTAATACTATAAAATTTATTTTCAGTATCTTAAAGCTTAAAATCGTTTTGTCTTGACTAAATTTCAAAATAAACTGATAAAAAATCAAGTAACCCATAAGTATATATTGAGTTTATTTAATATTGGACCGTGATTACCCATCCAACCGGGGAAATTTTTTCTTTCTATAATCGAATGCCCCATAATGTAGTTGAGAGAAAAATTCCAATTTTCTTATAAATATTTAATTCAGAAGTATCGTCGCATCAATGTACATGCCTACATACATTCGTTCGAGAACACTTTTTCCTTAACAATTTATCTATCTTTAGAACTTGATATTGATTGTCCAGTGCTTAGCGAAATTACCTGTGTATACCAACAAACAAAATAGGTAAACCATACCTACTTTTTTGCTCGATCACGGGTAATTTACTTTGGACAAAAAAACAGTATAGAAAACAATTTTCAATTTTGCATAAACAAAAACAAAAGTGTTTTAGCAAGAATTTAAAAACACAGGGAATTCCTAGTGTCATTGGACTTGCTGGCAACGTCATAGTTCAACGTTCAGTTGCTAAAGTGTGTGTCAAAGAGAAAGAAGTTAGACTTGTTTCTCTTGGTTTCAGTAGTGCTAACTGCTAAGTTATTTTAGAGGGAATTTAATTACGTGTTATTAGGAAAAATCGCGCCATATATTAACAAAAAAACAAAAATAATTAGCACGTACTCTAAACCACAGACGAACCGTTTTCTAGTTAAAAACTACTTTAAGTGTTAACTACTATTACAATAAATAGTGATATAAAAAGATTTTTAATCGGTTTCATTAACTTGTATTACATCGTGTACCTACTAGTATTTGTGTCATCAAAAAGAAAAGTTTTAACCTGTTTTATCTAAAATTATTGTAGATCAGTTTGCACTTGCAATTCGAAACAAGACTTAAGGTCAAAAGTAAACCAACCGGCATAGTTTTTGATATACTGTTTGGTATACTCTTTCACATGATATACCACTTTTTGAATATTGCACAAATGCTGTTTTAACATTGTCCATTAGGTGATCTCGAAAAAAATGCATGAAGAATGGTTTAAGGCTGACCAATTTCTGAAACAAACTTTAATTTTTTGACCAATTATAGCTACCATTTCTTTAAATATCCCGTAAATGAGGTGCTAGCAATCCCAACGATATTGAAAAGATTGAAAATCGCCTGCGGCTGACCTGACTGATACAAACTGAGCTCTAAGATGGCATATTTTTGCCGAATATCCCACATAAGGAGAAATATGATCTCTCTAAAGAAGTGCTGTGTGAAAAATAAAATACTATGTCATGATTCGGTATATTGGTCCCAAACACCCGGTTATGACTTGCTAAACTTTTAAGCGCGAGTGTTGAAAAGAAGAACAAAATATGAACCCAGAAATGACTGGCTGAATGATTTAGCTAGAGCCTTAGAAGAGCCCAACAGATGGTGTACAAGACGCCGCCGTACAGTGGGACAGCTGCATATTTGGCGATGATAAATATTGAAGTTTAATTTAAATTTAACTGTTAATCTTATATGAAGAGTGTGATTTTTGTCTATTAGTGAAGGTTAGACAGCTGTTCAAAGTTAATATTTAAGGGAGCGAATCACTTATTTAAAAAGTGTTAAAGTTTCATCCATTAAATTAGAATACCGAGAAAAAGTTGAAACAAAATATTACACCTAGATGAAGGTATGTAGATTACGTTTAAATTTTAAAACCTGAAGAAAAAAAAATTGTTTGTATTAAGGCGTTTTAAAGGCGTTATTTTACATTTTAGTTCATATCTTTTATTAGGGCAAAAGTCAAGCGGATCTGGTAGTACAGAAAGCTAAGCAATGTCATACCAATAAAATTCGGAGAAAAAAGTGAAAAGTACAAAAGTGTCTGTATTTTTATATATTTATTTGAAAAAAAAATCGATGAATATTATTCAATTTCTGATAGCTAATTTAAAAAAAAAAGTTTTTTTTTTTTTATTTTTTTTTTTAAACTAAGCATCTCTCTTGGAAGTCATAGTCCATTTTTTCAACACAATATCACAACTGCTTTTTTACTGTTTGTGGCTCTATTTTTTAAATTATGTAATAGATTAAGTAGGATTTATAATTTACAGTTAACAGTATTTTTAATTTAAAAAAATATAAGGATATTGTCAGAACAACCCAAAAATCAATACAAAATTCTGTTATACTTAATAATATCCCGCCGAACAGTTATACCTTCCAGGTTTGGAATTGAGTCTTTTATTATGCCATGATATTCAAGGATAAAAAAGCAGTCAGATTATAAATTAACATACATTTCTTAAAAATAACCCGCAATTTAAATTGGTCTTTACCTTTTTGATAACTAATTCTCATTTTGCGCTTTGCAATTTGGTTTTAGATTCTGAAGAACAAAACTTAAGAAAAAAACTGGTCGAAATTTATTTCTCAAGCAAACACAAAAATATTTAGCAAAAGTTCTTAGATGTTGATTCCTACATAAAAAATAAAACTTTGTGCAGCTCAATTTAAAACTAGCTTTAAAACACTTTAAATCCAAGTTCATAACAAAATGTGATCGTTCACAACAAACGAAAAAAAAAATTTTTTCTTCTGAAAAAAGTTAGGCCAATCAAAATTTTTCGTTCAAAAAATATACTTAATCCTCTGGACACCCTGCACTTGATTTTGCCAATAGTACTGAGCAGAAAAAACGAAAGCGCACTGCTGAGTTTTTTTATTACAATTCCAGTACCTGAACTCGTTTTTGCATCTCACATGAGCTCACGATAAACAAGAAGCTGATTTGGTCAAGGAAGCAATATAATCCCCAGAATTTTTAAACAAATTAAAAAGTTGTAATAAGGTCTACCTTAGGAGTTTTATCAACGATTTTGGAAGCTATGTAAATTGTCTGGACATCAGTACAATGTCATAAGGAGTTATGCAAAAAATATATTTCCTTCTTATAAAGATGTTTAAAGAGAAACAAAATTGTTTCCTATCCCTTCGATCATACAACTGAACAAATAGTAACTTATCAATCAAACGTATTTCCTGACCGCTGACCATGATAACATTTTCGTTGAAAGTATCATTCATACTCGTATTATTCGTTTTTACTAACACCACTAATATTCATAAAATGTTGTTAAACTCTATTCATAATCCTGCATATTATGTATTGGGCGATTCCATTATAGCGGGTGCAACATTTAGGCTAGCCGCGTACTAGCAATTTTTAGTTGCGAAACTGTTTGGTTACCTAGGCTGAAAACACACCGGATAAAGCAAAACATGTTTTTTTGTTTCGTGAAACAAGAGAACATTGTTTCTTATAAGACTAAACACACCAAAGAAAACGAAACAAAACACATGTTTTTGTTTTGAAGTGTTACGATGGTGGTTGTCGAAAATACATGCTATTGTATACGAGCAACACACACCGAATGCAACAAAACTGTTTCGAACAAGGGTCGTTGACGATAATTGCATACTTTCTTATGGCGCAACGCACACCAAATGAAACAAAACATAAAAACAAAAGCAAAACAGAAAAACATGTTTCGTTGCCGATAGCTGACCTATTGTTTTTTGCAAAACAAAATTTTGACTCCGTTGTTTTTATTTTCTTCTTTCATTGCACTTTACAGATTTATTTGCGCAAATTTTAAATAAATATGAAATATGTACATAGATGGAGAGAAGTTCATTTTTTTTAATTAAGGAAAGAAGCCCTATCTATAATTATAAAGATAAGGAATATGCCAATAAACTTGCTATTGATAAGCTGTGGATTGCTACTTCCAACTATGATATTTGAAGATTGGCAAGATTAGAAGCTTTTCTCTTTTCTTATAAATAAACACATAATGTCTGTTTTGTAAACACAAAATTGTTATTTGTGTTTACTTGCCGTAGAGTTATAATCTTTCATCCGGAGTTAAGCTTTTACGATAGTTCGTATTTTGTTTCATTTCAACGCACACCAAACGAAACAAAAAAAGCAAAACGTTTTGTTTTGTTTTATTCTGTTTCGCTTGGAGTGTGTTCAAATAAAAAATGTTTTTTTGACTATCGAATAAAAAACGTTTTGCTTTATTCGGTGTGTTTTCAGCCTATAGAAAACAGATGAACTGTTTGCTTGAATGTCGGTGAATTTGCAGATAATTATATGTTCAATAAAATGGCGAACTTATTTTAGGCAATCGTTTAGTTTGTGTCAAAACACAAACTTTTTAGTTGCTCGAACCAAGCAGTTTCGCAACTAAAAATTGCTAGTGTGCGGCTAGCCTTAAATTCATTTGAAGTACATTTAATAATAAAATAAGCAAAATATTTAATGACATTATTACTTTTCACCTATTTATTTTTAATCCATTTAGAATTCTAAAATATAATAAATAATTTGGCAGAAGAATGGTTTCAAAGTGCGATCGCGGTTGCAACAGAATCGGCCCGACTTTTCTAGATCATAGTACAAAAAAAACAAATTCTGTTAATTGTGAAACATTTATCATGCTATTCTTACATATATTGAACGACGTTGATTCAATTAACTAAATAAATAAAAATAAAGATAGAAAACAAAAGTAAGCAACGAAATATTAACTTTTAAATCAATCGCGGGTGCAACATCAAATTATCGCGGGTGCAACGCGTCTAACTTAAATTAGTAAACTGATTTAAAAAACTGGAAAAAATATAAAATAAGCACATATATAACAAGTCAGTACCCTTCTCTATTAATTATAATTTTGTTTTTTCAAATACTTCAATATTTTTTCGAAAATACATATATGTATGTTAGAAGTACTCCATCTTCATCGATATCTGTTAAGGATAACCCCACATAACGATATTGTGATATTGAAGCATACCTGGTGCAAGAAGGAACAAACCTGCGAAAATAAGTTTTGGAAATACTGCTGCTGTAAAAACAGAACAGTATTTTAGAGCATGGATCTACTGGTAATATAGGGGGTTCAAAAGACCCTGTTGGAGATTTAGAATTTAATGCTTCGTCTTCTGACTCAATAAAAACATCGAAAACTTAACTTCACGAATGCTCATGGTCATTGTACTCTTCTCGATTCTTAACTTCCGACTTAATGGATTTCACATCTTTTATATCCAGCACTTGTCTGCTAATATTATCCCTTTTATAGAAATCACCTGTCATCCTTCAGTTTTTTAGGCATTGCTTTGGTGGAATCAGTTTTTTTTTTAAATACATTTTTTACCACTTCAACTACGTTAGTGGGACTCCTTGGGCGATTACGTTTCACTTGTGCGACTTTTTCAGTCTACAGGGACTGATGTAATGAGTGCCTGCCTTTTTTTGTGTTGGCTGCATTTTTTCGTTTTGTCTGATTCTGGTCAGAATTTTAAAATTTGTATCTGCCTTCATTTTCCCTTTCAATACATCTCTCCACATTAAATTTCTACGTCCTTTTTTTTCATGAAGCTCAGCATATTTGTTAATTTTGTGTCAATTTTTGTAAAGCAGTCTCTTTTTCTTGTTTCATTTCTCTTTAACCATATATTTTTATATACAAAAGAACAAATTTTATTATATTACATAATTAAAAAATTAACTTGAACAGTAGAAATTATTATTCAAAGCATATTTTATTAATACAATATAATAAATCATGTTATAATGTTAGTAGTCAATAAGTTGCACCCGCGATCTTAATATTGCGATCGCTTGTGCAACCAATTTAAATCAACGTTTTCTGTCGTTCAACGTATAATATATTCCTAATAACGACTGATTTAATTTTAGTTTTGTTTTCTTCTTACTTTTAGAAAGTTTCAAAACGCTAGCACTTTATTTCTGCCAAAAAAAGTAAACTTTTATATCGCTGGTGCAACAAACTTACAATGGCTATTTGCAATCAATAATGCTAAAAATATAATAACAAATTCGTACATGTTTTTATGCAAACGATTAAATGACATGTTGCTTCATACGTCTATTGAGTAAAGCATAACTTAAAACTGTCGGAAATAGCTATTTTGAGCGTATGTTACCAGTTGTAATAATTGCAGTTCGTACCGACTCTTCGTATGATGATGTTGCCAAGCGCAAACAAAAATGTTCTCTATAACTTAGGTCTCAGTTTTTGTTTTTATTATTAAATATAGTATTTCTACTTTGAATATTTATCAAAAAAAGTAAAAAATATTGTAGTTCAAAAATTGGTGTCAAAAATCGTCTATAGCGGAATCGCCCTATTGTCAATTGACAACACAAGTTCAACATCAAATCTTATTCAAGAGTTAGACAGTACCTTTTCAAAGGTTTCGTTGACTTTAATACGAATTCGAATCTACAAAATATTCTTATCTGAAAGTGCAAGAAGCCCCGTTCTAATGCTTTGTTCTATATGGAAATAGTTTTTTCTTTCAATGAACTTGGAACAGTATTTAAAAAGACTTATATTAACTCCGAGGATATTAATTGAATTCCGAAGGGAGCCAGACAAATTGCATTCAAGTGCTTTTAGATATCTCATTACGACTTTCTTCAAAAGCGTGAATCGATCCTTTTAGAATATCTCAAAAATGTAAAGTGCTGGAATTATTTTTCTAACAAGTAGAATAAATCAATTTAATTTTTTTAAATAAGTGATTCCATTTATTTTATTATTTATATATTTCTGAAATGTCAAACTGTACAAACAGTTTTGATTAACTATTTCTTTCGGTATAAAAACACAAACAACCATCATAACAACATTTTTATATTATAAAATAATTAATATCATAAAATGGCCAATTTTGCCCCACTGTGCGCTGGCGTAAGATGGTAAATTCTATAGAGTAAATCAATAGTGCAGTAAACATCCCAGGGCAATCGGAAAGTTCGGAATCTATGGTTCGATATTCGGAATACTTTGCACGGAAACACATCCGGTTACGTACCTATCAAAAACTTGATTCCCACATCTCAAAATACACGAGCAAACTTGGTGGTATCCAGATCAATGAACCGTTAGAAAATTGATCAAGTTGGGAATCACTCAAGTTGTGCTTATATATATTGGATTTCCGAATATTCTGAAGAGGATTTCAATGACATCACACCGCCAAGAACAACCGCGATGCCCTCAATCACTCAGCAAAGTTTCTACCAGGATCAAGTTCAGAGGCAAAACTTCTAAAATGTCATTCAAATTCCGGAAACTGACTTGGTAAGGAACAAACAGTAATTTATTTGTAGTATTTGATCTGAATATGACCTAAGAATGTAAACTTTGCAAAGTGTATCCTAGTCGGAACAAAGGAGATGTTCTGAACTTTGGCAACAAAAGTTAAATAAGCCACCTAAGCGTGCGTCGTCGTATATAAAATCCTGTCAGATATACAGTCTGAAGATTTGAAATCTTTTGTTCAACAACTGATCGGCTTCTATTAGTGTGGTTTAAGGTCAGATTAAAAAAAAAAACAGATCGATATACACGATCTCCTTATCGATTTCAAATGAAGTATTTTGTATGTTTTTAACTACATACTATAAAAATATACATTGGGGTCTTCTACGAGTAACTATACTGTGATTCACACAGAGGAAATTACTATACATATCCCCCATGATCACAGCTTCTTCAAAATTGTTGCTGTTGAACTTGATACTGCAATGACTAACTTGAAGGTAGGTTAGTTAAAATGATTAGGAAAGTACTATATTTGTCATAGATTTACCTTATTTTACAGAAATTACACTAGCAGCAGTCCAATTAAAATATTTATGAATATTTAACTCTACTGTCGTAGAGTGTGGCTTATTGAATTTGAATTACAATGAAATACATAGAATTACAGGAATTATGTCTTTGGTTTTCTAGCTTTTGATGTGGTTTGTGGTTAATATATTGACAAAAACTACGCGCAAATTTAAGTATAAATGAAATGTTTTGTTCAGTTTTAAAAGATTTTTATAAGCAACTGTCATCATTATTATTTAGCAAAGAAAAATCAAGCGACAACAAAACATGTCGTTAAATTATTCATACCGACAATATTTGCTGACCAAATTAATTGTTTAGTTTTTTGCTGAAAATATTTTTAAACGTTTACATAATACCTATAGTATCTAATTTTCTCGTTGTATCATAATAATTCATTTTCTATAACTACTTGTATAATTAGTTTAGAAATGACACGTGAAGCTTTTTACTTTTTTTAAAATAACGAAAAATCATTTTGAGGCTTTTCAAATAAATAAGTTTTACTTACAGAACTACTCGTATTTTTTAATGTGGAATTCTTTTGTACTTGATTTGTAATCCAATTGATCTTAATGACTTATGATATGTTACAATATGTACATATGTACATATGTATATACTTAAATGCATATATTAAACCTGTAAGTTTTCTACAATACAAAGATTTCGTCTCACAGTTGTTTTCTTTAAGTTGTAAAGGATTTTAGGTTGAGATTTTATCTCAGCTTTAAGTTATGGTAATAGTTATTTGAATTTGTGCTGTTTGGATTTTTATCTTTTTAAGGGGTGTTTTAAGAAGTCTGACATTTTTTTTATCATTCACACGCGCTCAAGGGTTTATTGAGAGACCCTTATAATGTTATACACTGCACGAGCGATGGGAAAATTAGGGGGAAACAAAAGAGGTGTCGATGAATATTGGTCTTGAATGTTTGCAAATAAAAATGGAAAGGGAAAGCTACATCGGGTAAATTATTCCGTGTTGAAATCATGTTGTGCGACTAATCTCTATATTTGAAAGTACGATGTTAGGCTCGAGGCTGAACTGATGAGCATTCCTAGCGAAGCAGGTATCTATTTATTTATTTATTTACGTCTAACGAGAATATAACTTTCATAGACTACATTAACAAACACAAAAATATATATATACATATGGTTTGATTATAACTTTTTAAATTTAAAACAAAATTTGTACAATTCATTTTAAACTCAAAATAAGATTTTTATAGTACGGTCTCTCCATGTTAAAATCAATAGAATTTTTATAAGAATTATAATGAATGCATGCTAAGAATATTGGCTCGTTAGGACCATACTAACTATTGTGTCTAAGAACATAAAAGAAATATTGATCTCTTGGACGTAGAGTGCGCGATGGAGCGTAACTATTAAATAAGGAAAGCAGGTACGGATAGTCAATATGGCCAGTTAAGACATCCTGTGCAAATAAAATACCGTAATAAATTCGTCTTTTACTTAAAGTTTTTAGTCCTAATAAGGCGCATCTGGCTTCGTAGTTTGGTAAGTTACCGTTCCAATCCATCTTACGAAGGGCAAATTTGGTAAAACGCCTTTCGATCCGACATCATTACGCTGACAGTGGGGACTCCATATTATTCTAATCTAGACCGTATTAAAGAATTATATAAAGCCTTTAAGGTGTATGGATCTTGAAACTCTTTGGTATTGCGACAAATAAACCCGAATAGAGAATTAGCTCGTGAGACTATAAAATCATAGTGCATTTAAAAAATAGTGCTTGCAATCAAAAATTACGCCAAGATCTTTTTGACAATCCACTCTTTTTAAGATAGAACTTCCAATATTATATTGGACCATAATTGGAGAGGCTATTTTAGCGAAAAATAAGATTGAACACTTGCTAATATTTAATTCCAATCCGTTATGTAAACAACACCATTTCATTACATTATTAACGTCTTCTTTAAGTTCATGAGTATCAGCTAAAGATCTTATGGATTTGAATAACTTAACATCATCAGTAAACAGAAGGCAATTTGAATGCTTAACGAAAGAAGGTAAATCGATTATAAACAGCAAACAAAAAAAAGAAGGGGGCTAAGGTGACTGCCCTGGGGAACACCAGAAAAATTGTAAATAACTTTCGACTTGGAAGAACTAATCTTGAAAAACTGTGTACGATCAGTCAAATTACTATGAATCCAATTCAAAATTAACGAATGAAAATTGTTCAAGCTTTCTCACTAAAACTGAGTATTGCACGTGATCAAAAGTTTTTGCAAAATCGGTATACACTGTGTCAACTTGATTCCGTCTTTCCATATTATTAAAACAAAATTTTTTTAAAATAGTCAGGTTAGTAGCAGTGGACCTACCGTTAACAAAGCCGTGTTGGCATTCTGAAATATGATTACGAACAATAGCATACAGTTTATTTTTTAGAATCGCTTCAAATACTTTGGGTAAAAGCTGGAGCTTGGCAATAGGTCTACAGTTATCTATCTGGTTTTAACAGGCGGCTTTATGTATATGAGTTATAAGAGAAGATTTAATGAAAATTAGCATAAGGGTTTGGCTAAACTAATTTTGCACGATTTGAGAAGAATTGGTGGTAAATTATCAGGAGCGACTTTCGGACTTGGTTCTAAGGAAGATAACTCTGAAATAATTTCCTCTTCAGACACCGATAGAAACCCCAAATCGACACAAGAAGTACTAGAAAATGCTATATTATGGTCAAAAGAGTCAGTTGTTTTAAAGTTTGATTGAAAATACGAAAATTGAAAATACGAACTGATAGAGGGGGGGAATGCAACTGGCTACTTCGAGTGAGCGAAGCGATAAAAAAAAAAGAAATACATGAAACATTCCGACGGTGTTCAGGAGATGGGAACGAATCCATGATAGCTCTGTTTCCTATAAGTTTTAACGCTCTGTTCTGATTTCTAAAAAGTAGAGAGAAGTTTGTGCTGCGCCTGTCCAAAGGTGTGAGTTATACTCGAGTGTTGGATGTATAAACGCCTTATAAATGGTAGCCAGATCAGAAGGGGTGACAAATTTAAGCATTTAGGAGCATTTTGGTTGTTTCCAACGAAGATCGTCGTAGTCGTAGATCGCCAGCGTAGAAAAACATCTTCAGAACTAAAGGGGATATGCAATCTGGACGAGCGGTTTTGTGTTTGTCAAGATCTTTAAGTACTCTTGCGACTGTACTAGTGTGAAAGAAGATTTGTCTTATAAAACAATTTACGCTCTCAAGCACAGGAGGAGTAATAAATCTATGTGGCAAATTTGAATTTGCAGAAAACTGCGCAGCAAGAAGATTTGCGTTTTCTTGTGAGCTAACAAAAAGAGTGTTATTGTAAACGAGTGTATAGGAACCGATGATTTAGCAGTGCTTTTAATATTTTTTATACAAAAAACCAAAAGTTTTTACTACCTTTGGGACATTGAAGTATTTTTTGCCGTAGGTTTTGATCATGTTAGAATTTCGTTCTACGAATATGAGCATTGCTGGTATTTCTGGTTTGGCTGTACTTTTTCTGCTTTTCCTCAGTGGGATTTGTTTTATAGCGTCGGACGCTCAAATCTCTCAATCTGATAACCTCTCTAGAGCCGTAGTCGTACCAAGAATTCGCTTTGGTACTTAGTCCTTTACTTATGTATGTCGGATATGAAACTATCAATCCAAAAATATGTAGAAAATAAATTCATTAGAATAATGCACTACACCTGCCTATAACTAATGAGGTAAATCACTTGCCGTCAATGCCTACTGCTAGTGATCACAGCCAAGCTATAAATCTGGAAGTAGTTTATAGAGAGATCTTGTCAATGAACAAAGAGATTATTTCTCTTAAGGAAATGAATCGTAATGCATTATCTCTTATCAATGTGCTTCAAGAAGACAATCGCACTTTACAGATCAAAGTTGATAAATTGCAAAACAAAGTGAATTTATTACAACAAAAATCTCTAAATAAATGCATTGACATTGTGGGCATTCCAAATGTCGACCAAAAAAGTGCATTGCCGTCGGTAGTGAAGCTAATTGCAGAAGGTTTGGATGCGAGTTTCAATGCTTCTGATATCAAACATTGTTATGTTAAATCTATCAAAAGTAAGGTGCATGCAATTAACAAAAACAACAACAGCTCTCCTTCTATGCCGACAAAAACTCTAGATATCGTGTGTGTTAAATTTAAAACTATGGATTTCAAGGAAAAGATCATCTCTAATCAGCGAAAAAAACAACTTTCATCTGCTATTTTTGGTGAACAATTGGATAATAAACCAATCTTTATTAATGAAACTCTTACAAGTTCAAATAGACTTTTGTTTAACAAAGCTAGACAAATTAAAAAAGAAAAAAAAAATTCGTATTTATGGATCAAAAGAGGAGTAATTTTAATGAAAAAACATGAAGGAAGTAAGACGTTTCGCATATCTTCAATTGAAGACCTTAATAAAATAATCTAAATATGCATGAAAATTTTAATATAGATTTAAATGTTTCTTCGTTAATTACTCCTTTTTGCCAATTTGAGAGAGAATTTCATAAAAGTGTTTTTAATTCTGATAGTTATATAAATAATTTTTTTATTATTCAACAAAACATTCGAAGCTTGAGAAAGAATTTTGATTTGTTTTTGGTTCATCTTGAATCATTCGTTAATAAGCCTGATATAATTTTTCTAACTGAAATATGGATTTTTGAGCATGAAAAAGAATTTTTCAATATTTCCGGGTATACGATGTATGCGAAGTGTAATAATTCTTATGCATCTGGTGGTACTTGTGTGTATATAAAGGATGGAATAAATTGTGAGTATTCAAGCTTGGATTTATTAAGTTGTGATATGCTCAAGATTTCTCTAACTATCGATTCGATGAAACTAATTTTTATATGTATTTATAGATTTAATTTTATTAGTGAAGATGTTTTTATTGAAGAGCTTTCTACCATTCTTAGTAACCATAATGCTAAAAATTTGTTTGTAGTAGGTGATATAAATATAGATATTTTAAAAGAGTCTACTACTGTTGAAAACTACATGTCGTTAATGTCATCTAATGGGTTAGAATCATGTATAAATGAACCTACTAGAATAGCCTCTACCACTAAGACATGCATTGATCATATCTTTGCTAGACTTGACCTCAAAGTTAGCATATCTCTCATTAGCTCAATATCTGAGCTTAAGATTTCTGATCATTGTATGACTTGCCTGTTTTTCGACTTTATGGAAACGAAAAAATACCAAACCGTAAAAGAAGTTTCTTTCAAGACAGTTTTAAGAACGAATTTTAATCTTCTGAGAACGAGATTAAATCAGGAAAGATGGTTGGAAGTTTACATTGAATCCGATCCCTCTTTAGCTTTTGAAAAATTTGTTCAAATTCTGAATTGCCACGTTATTCACAGCTCTGACACATTTGGTTCCAGAAAAAATAAACTTAAAAAACTAAAACCTTGGATGTCTACGCACCTTTTAAAAATGATTAACAAAAAAAATACGTTATGGTTAAAATGCAAAAAGCACCCTAATAACATTAGATTTCGAACAAATTATGAGTTTTTATGTAAGGAGATTGATATTGAGGTTCGCGTCTGCAAAGAAAATTTTTATGTAAACAAATTTCATAATGCCCGTGGAAATTTAAGAAAGGAATGGAAAATAGTCAATGAATTGTTTGACAAAAAAATGGTTTCTGATGCTCCAGTTAATTTGATTTATGCTAATTCGAATGTTGTTGACCTTTCTGAAATTGCTAAGTTATTTAATGAATATTTTACTGAAATAGCTTCAAATACTCTTTCTGAAGCTGGAATCAACAATAGTTCTAACGCTTGCCCTGATAATTGTTTCAATGAAGGGTTCTATACAAACAGTTTTTACTTTGAACCGATTTCATCTTTTGAAGTGTACAAAACCATAATGGCTTTGGACAATTCGGATGCATCTGTACAAAATAGTATTTCTAATAATTTTCTTAAAAAAGTTTGCTTTAATTTAGTTGATGTTTTAACACATATATTCAATAAAAGTATTTTTCATGGTAAATTTCCAACAAACTTAAAAATGGCAGAAGTAATTCCAATATTCAAAAAAGGTGATAGAAAATCTATCAAGAATTATAGACCCATCTCGCTCCTTTCAGTGTTTTCTAAAATTTTTGAAAAAATCATAAAAACGAGAATTGTAACCTATTTGGAGAAGATTTCGTTTTTTAGTTCGAAACAGTATGGATTTCGAGCTGGTAAATCTACTGAAGATGCGCTGCTTAACTTTTGCATTCATATTTATGAAAATATGAACTTAAAAAAACCTACTGCTGCTTTATATATTGATATAACTAAGGCCTTTGATACCGTAGACCATGTCATATTGCTGAAAAAATTAGAAAAAGTTGGTTTCAGGGGCTTTATGTTGAAATGGTTTGCTTCATTTCTTGAAGGTAGAAAACAATCTGTAAAAATTGGAACACTTTTAAGTGATAGTCTTAATATTAATATTGGAGTGCCCCAAGGCTCCGTTCTTGGTCCAATTTTATTCTTGATTTATATAAACTCTGTTTTTGATTTGAACTTAAAAGGTACTGTTACTGGTTTTGCTGATGATTTAGCTTGTGCTTATTCTAGCTCCTCTCTTTTGGATTTGGTTGCTGATATAAATCATGACTTAGATTCTATTAGACATTGGCTTGGAATTCATAAGCTTGTGATAAGTGAAAAAACAAAAGTTATGTTTTTCAACTTGCCTTTGCTTGAACAAAATCCTCCACAACTAATTCAGCACAGCTGGGACTGCAAAAATACTTCGTTGAGTTCTTATACTTGTCCTATGTCAAACAAAAAACTTACTTTTGATACTGATGTGAAATGTTCTTCTAATTGTTTTTTAATCAAAAATGTTACTGAATTCAATTATCTTGGGTTAACTATTGATAGTAAATTGAATTGGAAAGCTCATACTTTGTCTCTTAAGAAATACTTGCAATCTGCAACCTATATAATGTATCATATTAGAAAACTTTGCTGTCGGAAACTTCTTGAAACGATTTACTATGGATTGGTGCAATCTAAACTTCAGTATGGTATAGTTTGTTGGGGTGGAACTTTTAAAACCTACCTACAACCATTGTTAGTTTCTCAAAAACATATTTTAAGAATAATCTGGAGGAAAAGACGTCTTGAACATAGCTTCTCTTTATTCTCAAGCTCTAAGATTTTACCATTAAAACATCTTTACTTTTATAAAGTTTTAAAAATTTTTTATTTAAGAAGCGGCTATCTTGTTAATACGAATTCATCTGCTTACTCTTTACGCAGCAACGAAAGTAATCTCTCTTATATTCCAGCACATAATACTCAGCATTTTCTTAAATTTTACACATCAGTAGCGCCCAGATTGTATAACATGCTTCCCCTTGACGTTCGTTCTATTCGCTCTGAATTCTCTTTCAATAGAAAGGTTAAGAAATGGCTTTTTGACTTTAATTTTGATGAAATCCATAACATAATTCGAATCAATCGTTAAGTTTTTATATGCTAATGAATCTTTCTCCTTTAATTTCCATTTTATTTACTTTTGTTTCATATTTTATAATTTTATACCCCACAACTATATTTTTAAACAGTATTTAAAATTGTATATATCTATTATTTTTTTATCTTTATATTCTTTCATGAAGATGCATTCGACACTTGTCATAAGACAACAGAATGTATCTATTCTTCAAGTATTGGTAAACACTTTTAATTAATAATGTATTTTTAATATTGCTTTCTTTTTTATTGATAAACAATACATTATGTTAGTTTTAAGATGAATTTATGTAAAAATAAATATGCGTATGTATTTAAACTGAAGATGAATAAAAAATTAAACTAAACTAAAAAACTAAAAACTAAACCACGTGTACTATTACTAGTATTGTAATATTTCACATTAAAATTATTACTATCCATTACTCTAAAACCAACGTTTGTATAAATTTGCATGGAATACCATACATACGAGTATGTAAGTGTATTACAACAGATTTTATATTGGAATTGTTTCATTTCAAAATAGGTAATTAAAAGTGTAAGTTCTTTACAAGCCACTACTGTATGTCTAGAAGACGTGGTATCTAGGCCAGTCATTGTTAAGCTACTGTCTATCTTAGCATAAGCACTATCAACTAACATAATCTTGAATGAAAAGATAATACCGACATTTATTTTAATATTTGAACGTTTAATGTGATTGCTGATTACTCACCTGGAGAAATTAAATATTTGTTTAGAGCTCTTCTTAGTTGAATGTGATTTTGATTGATTAAGTCAAGCAAATATTCTCGTTGTTGTTTTAAATTTGAGTAATATGAGGTAAACTGTATCGTACTAGCGATATGACAAGTTGGGAAACCATTAACTATATTTTTATTTTTGTTATTTTCTTAATACACTATCAGGCCTTTGTCGAAGATATGCTAATACATTTGTGTACTTAGTGCAGTGTTAGTAATGTGTAAGCAACAAACTACTATAAAACTAACATCAAAGCAATCATAGAAAAAAATAAAATGTTAATTTAAAAATACGGACTAAAATTGAATAAAAGAAATATAATAAAAATACAAATCTATAACTCTAAAAAAATTGTTAATGATCGTGGTTCACTGGTTTTCAATACACTTCTAAGTTTATTTTAAAAAATATTGAAATCAAAGAGATTTTCGTTTCAATGGAAGCATTAATAAGCACTACAGGGCTTTTAAAACTAGAACACGAAGTAGTAGTATGTTGTGAATTCGTTTTTTTTAGAAAAAGTCATGACCTGTCATTTAATTGGGTTAGTATTTAAACCATTCTTATAACACCATACACCCAAATTATTAATTTAAAAATTTTAAAGATTTTCATATCTTCTATAAAAATAAGAATTTCTCTATTGTGCATGCAGTGGTCCTAAGTGACTATAGAATAGTTTAAGAACGGCTGAGTACTTGTGCAAAATTACAAGCATATTCGCATAACCATATATCGGTTCGAAATAAAAACATGTTGTTCTTCGCAGATCAAACTTTTACAGTTAAATATTAAACCATCACACACAATGGGAATGCAAGATAGTTTAGACACTCTCATAAGCTATATCTGATTTATAACCTTTTTTAAAAGTAAGAAAATGCTGTTTTCCATATACATACTTGGAAATTTACCAGACTTTAGGGTCTGGTAAATTTCGTAGCTCGAAAATAAATAGAAGACGGGGAGCTAAGAATGACTTGCACTTTTTTCAAAATTATGGGTTATATACCGTGTGGACCTTGTGAGTAATCGTCTGGAAGTTTCGATAAGCAATGTTAAATTTCAAGATGGATATTATTAGAGTTTTTTATCTGCAAAAGCTATACAAATATCAAAATACTGTTTTGAAAAGTAAAATTTACTGGATATACATCAGATTTTTTTTTAATTTCAGAAAACTTTTAGGGTTAAGTTTGAGTGTGTTTTCCCTGTCATACAAGTATTCAGTGCATAATTTATTGGAGAGTTTTCTATACTCTTCAAAAAGGGAACTGTTCACTGCACACGTTACGAAAGACATGCACTTCATATTTTTTCTACACAAGCACTGTTTCTTCTGTTACGAAGAATTTTAAGTTAAGTTCTTTTGTGTACCATGGATGACAGAAGCTTGAGTATTAAGAAAATTTTGAGGGAACTGTGTCATTTATAGTGTTTTTTTAAACATGATACAAATATGAAAATCCATCTTCATCTTTACTTTTAGATTGTCAATACCAGATTTCGCTTATCTTTCAGAAAGGAGCTGAACATTTGAATTAGGAAAATATTAAGTATATGAACAGTCTTTAGAATTACTGCTACTGATTAGATTCTCCCACCACCGCACTAACAGCATCAGAGGAGAAAATAAAATCGAGTGTTCGAAGAAGAATTTTCGATACAGTTAAAATGCTTTAAGTCTGCAGAAATAATATTGTCCAACAAATGAAGCTTCTGTTGAGATGAATTCAAGGAAGCTTCAAAGTAATACCTACTCGTCATCTGATGGTATCCAATCAATGTCTATTATTCTATTCCTTCTAACTAGGGCCATGTATTTAAGTTTGCATTTAAAAGGCCTTGGGTCTTCAAAGGATATCTATAATTGAATGTTTTATATTATAAAATAATTATATTTTTTTTCCATGCCACATAATGACTTGCTAAGATCTTGGATCCATAAACAACAATAAAAATTAATTTATTTTTTAAACGCGTTTTTCTAATTTTCACAAGCTACGTCCTATTAATACAATGGTAAACGAATTTTCCGTTTGGCCAAGGCAAAAATCTTTCAAAATAAAATAAGTAATAAAAAAACTACAAAAACTTGGTAGGCTTACCATGCACTATCAAAATGTAAGGGGGCTTTATAGTTAAAATTCAATTTTAGGAAATCGCAAGCATTATTCTATTATGATCTTCGGATCTGGACCGACACTAGATTTACCGCCACAATTTTGAACATGGGACTTTTTGATTTAGATTCGTTAGTTTCCAGAAAAGATTGACAGATCATTCGTCATTGATTGATAAATAATTTAAATTTAATAGGATGAGGCATCTAAATGGCGTTGAAATATTTTCAATACAAAAATAAAGTAGAGACCATTAGGGCTTGTAGAGAGTCACTTACAACTCTCAACCATTCCTGCGTGCGTGCTAGCAGGAATGGGTAGGACCTACAATTTTCTGCCGATTGCGAAAGGCTAATGACTAGCAATTTTCATGAGAACAGATACTTTTTGAAGATTTGTCAATTGTCACTTCATCGCAAGAGGTAGTATATCCCTGAAAGAAATGTTCGCAGTGGATGAGAATCGAACCCATATCCCTCTGCATATCATACCAACGCACTAACCATTATACCAAGGATACTTTATTAAATAATAATTATTTTTTGTAGGTATTATCGCGGTTGTGTCTAAAACAAAGGAACCCAAATGCGGGATATGCTTACGGTGGCCTTTGACATTTAAGAACCTCGGAAGGTACGTACTTCTAGTACAATTTTGTATGTCTTTTTTCCCAACAAAAATATATTTTGTTATTTGAATTTCTTATAAAATTTTTTTTATTAATGCAATATTATTAAATTTACTTCATAAATAGGTCTGAAGAAGGGTGTAATCACATCCGAAACGTCACAGCATACAAAATAAAAAATAATAACAAACAATTGAGCCCACTTAAGGACGAACATTGTTTTTATAAAGAAAAGGTCACGAAGAAAGGAAAAATTTAAATTTATTTTTTCTTTTTATTCATTTTTACGATCTATACCTACCTACTATCTGTACCTACCATAGAACTATTTTTTTTCAAATTTTGAATTTCTCTTTATCAGCATAACGGATTAACTTAGAAAAAAATATTTTTTGAATTTAAAAAAAATCAATTTTTTTTTTATTTTTGTTTTATAATTTAATTTTTATTCGTACAATAATAAAAACTTTAAGTTGGCATACCAACATTTTTTTTTTTAATATTTTTAAAAATTTTTTTTTAAGAAACAACTGCAACGACTTTTAAAATTTTTGTTCCTGCATATATTTGTTACTGGTCTACCCTCGAGGTGACTAATGTTACTGGTCTACCCTCGAGGTGACTCATTGCTTCAAAACAAAGACGACCCGCACTGTTTAATCGTTTTCAGTGAACTCCGCTCTCGTTCATGTTTCCGATCGACACTTACATAGCTGCTGCTATCCAAATAGCCCACTCCGCATTTCAAGGTAGTTTCCCTCTTGGCCTAATTGCAAAGGTGAAACATTATTGATGAGTAAGATTATGCACAGCAACAATGTTTCGACACAGTGCAATGGGCTGAAAGGGTTCAACTCAGGCCATGCACAGTGAACCAAATGTAGGGCGCAACATATTCATATTTGCTTAAGAAATCACATGGCATTCTATTTTTATCTCTCACTACCAAAAGAGTCTAAAAATTAATTTATGCTTAAGCTAACTGTACACGATTGGTAGATCTTACAATATTGTCAGATCTGTCAGTGAAAAACATGCTTACAATGTCTTACAACCGTGTAGTCTTACAATTAATTGTCAGAAAATTTGTCTGACAATTAATTGTTAGATCATTGTCTGACAATTAATTGTAAGAAATCTGACAATCATGTGTACGCTAGCTGACAATCGTGTAATCTTCCAATTAATTGCCAGAAAATGTATCTGACAATTAATTGTAAGACGGTAAATTGTAAGGTTTTTGATAATCGTGTACACACACAATTTATTGTCAGGCCTGCCAATTTTTATCGTTGTCTGACAATGAAGAAATTGTAAGATGTTCGTTTTTTAGCATCATACAATTTTTTCATTGTCAGACAATTTGCAGCCAAGGTTCAATTGTCAGTTTCCATAACCAACAAAAACTGACAATTAATTGTGTGTGTACACGGTTGGTAGAAAATCTACAAATCTCTTACAATTAATTGGTAGGTATTAAGCCGGCTATCTGAAAATGAATTGTCAGCCAACTTCTGACAATTAATTGTAAGAGATTGGTAGATTTTGTACCAACCGTGTACACACACAACTTATTTGTCAGCTCATTGGTAGATAATTGTCAGACATTGTAAGATCTTACAATATTGTAAGATCTACCAATCGTGTACACTTAGCTTTATGAACAATTTTCTCTAATACGTTTTCAAAATTCCTAGTCTGTTACATAAGATCAAGTTTGTCCGACACAGTCCCGCATTTTATTTGTTTATTTTATATTCATTATCTTAAGTGGTTGAACTGTTTTTAATCGAATTTTTATTTCTCACAAAATAAAAAAAATATATTTTGCTCAAAAATGGCTCCAGAGCTATTTAGAAGAAATCCAGTAAATGCTTTTAATCGTCGATATCTTCATACAATATTTTTTTATTATTTTTTTACAAATAAATTTCCCTTTTGTTCAAAATATTTTTTCTTGTAGCAAATGTGTTTTAAGTAGTTTTTCATTAAACAAATTATCAGCCTCCTTATCAAACATGAAACATATCTTGTAAACATTAGCTTTCAAAAAAGAATATTACCGGAGTATTTGAATATATCAAGTTAAAATTTAATCTGAGGAGCAATAATTATTTTCGAGATACAAGCCTCAAAGACATTGCTTTAATATTTAAAGTAAGAAGTGGCCTACTGGGCCTTAACAGAAGACCTTATAACGGATGTTGTAAGCTTGTTTTCAGTCTGTGTAGCATTTAATCGATTGAAACCTACATATTTCCTTTTTATAAACGTACTAGTATGTACGTCTTATTTTTAAACCATCTTGCCTTCCTCCAACTTTCATAAGCGATTTATATAGATCTCTCATAACTTTATTATAATACAGTAAAACCCGCTTAAGAGAAACGGCAGAATGTCACAGTATTTCTTTCACTTAAGCGGGTTTTTCACTTAAGCGTAGTTCGGATAAGTGAAAAAAAAATTTCACTTAAGCGGATTTAAAAATTCCATTAAGCGGAGATTTAATGCTAGAAACAATATTGTTTTTACTTGCGATATAGGTACTATAGGGCAAGTTCTTCATTTGGAAAAAAAATCGAACTCGAGATTTTGATCAAAGTTGACATTACGATGATAGCGAAGACGAATAAAGTGGGTCCGACAATTCCGTCTGTCTGTCTGTCTGTATATCTGTATGTCTGTACTTCGATCTAGAACCTAAGCCACTGGACCTATTTTCTTCAAACTCGGTAGTTATGGGTCTTCGGTGATTCCCTAGAGGAGAAATTGAAAATTTTTTCTTAGCTCTAAAACTAACGGTACCCACCATACACCCGTAATGCAAAATCTTATTTATCTCGAAAACGACTCTAACGATTTTGATAAAAAAAATTAGGTGTGATATTATGGACATGGACTACGTTTTGGTAAAAAAAAAATTGGGGCAAAATGTTATTAACGGTACCTGTCATAGAACCGTTTTTTTGATTTTCGACTTTCTCATTAACGGCTCTAACGATTTTAACCAAAAATTTTTAGCAGGAGACCACCTAAGTTTAAAATAATATTGTATATAAAAATATTCGAAAAATTAGTTGTTGGGTTTTTTTGAAAAATTTTTTTTTTTTGAAAATTTTTTTTTTTTTTTTGAAAAATCAATATCTTCAAAACCTATAAACGATTATTTTTTGAAATTGTTTCCAAAAATCAATATTATTAAATACTTAAAATTCGCATCCCACATTTTTTTCTTGAAAAATTTTAGAAATTTTTATATACAAAATTTATTTATTTAATAATAAAACGATTTTTAAAGTTTGTTTGCATAAATTCATACTTTTCTAAAAATCAGACGGCAATTTCATTTTAAATTTATGTTTTACATTTATAAAATGTATCTTAAATTCCAAAGTACTTTTACATAAGAGCAAGTTCGTGCGATCCAGTCGTGCATTTTATTATCTTTTGTACTTGCCTTGAAAGAAGTTAAATAAAACTACGATTAAATAACACAAAAATAATTTATTGAACAACGAAAACTAGCAAATTTTGTTCTGTTCGATTCAATTTTTTTTTTTCACTTAAGAAAGTTTTTTTCAATGAAAAGTATTAAAAATTGACTTAAAATATGTTTCAGTTATCCGGGTTTTTCACTTAAGCGAGTTTCACTTAAGCGGAGTGTTTTAAGGGAAATTGGTCGAAAATACTTGGGGATGAAGAAAGTGTTTCAGGTAAGCGGGTTTTTCTCTTAAGCGGGTTTCTCTTAAGCGGGTTTTACTGTATTGCATTTCAAATGTTTATGAAAACTCGTAAGTTCACCCAGCCAACTACATCGTCCAAAATAGTCAGTCGTGGATCCGCCTAGAGGCGCTACAGTAGATCGTCACCATGATAGTACTATCGATATACAATAAATGATGTCAATAAATTACCTTAAGCAAAGACTATTCATGCATCAAAAAAAAAATTGTTGCCTCAAATAGAACCATTGTTTTGAATTTCGATTTTCTCAAAAAGGATAGAACGAATTATTATAGATAGAATTTTAATAAAGCATCGCAAAAGTGTTGTTTACCAACATTTTCAAATAAATATTTTTCGAAACCAGTAGCTGGATTCGTTTGAAATTTGAAACCTAACATTTTTTTTAAAACTTATCAAAAGATTTAAAATATTTAGAATAAAAATGTTCTTTTAAAAACAAAATTATTGATAATCTTATTTTTCCCAAAAACAACTGGAAAGATTTTGATAAAGTTTTTTATACATCGCATTTTTTGTACTGTAACTGTATCCAAAAGATGGGTTGACCTACGTATGTATGTACATATTTAAATAATGGATTTGGGCTGATATTTAAATTGATTTTAAAAAATCTAATATCGACTAGATTATTTCTTAGAATGCACATATTTTTTGCAAAATCTGATAAAACAGTTGAAAACGTCTAATAATAGCTAGATTAGATAAAGGAAACAATTAGCTTAATGGTTTTATTTTGTATTTTTTCCATTTGCTGTAGCAATATTTTATAATCATTGATACCAACAGAAATTTGAAAAGATTATTTTTCGAAAAATATACATTTATGTATGTACATGTACATATGTATGTATTTTTAGCATTAGAGTTTATTCAAACAGGAATTTAGTGAAATTTTATTTGATTTCATAAACTTTGTAAACATTCAACTACTTATTTAATCAAAGCCTTATGCACATACATATATTGATAACACTTGGGAATTTATTTCTTAATTTATAGTAATAAAAAAATTCAAGTGTAATAGGTATTATGTACGATACACGAGACCCAAAGCCTGAATCGTTTGATTACCGCTTGGTACTTTATCTTTACTATTCACAATACAAATTATTTCATCTTATTTATAAACATACAGCCGAATCTATAAAAAAATTTTAAAGGGTGCTTAACTTTAAAATACCTCCAAAAAGCTCTTATGTATGAAATCGGTATCTATAATCAATGTTCATATTTAAGTAACGTTACTTAATGGCCTCTCAACTTAAACGTCATCCACGGCATTTAAAGACCACTTTAAGACATTTTAAAATTTATTTTGACAAATAAATTGTCATCATTTAAATTTTGAAGATTTAAATTGTAAGCTTGTGTTGTCTGTTGTAATATTTCAGAAAAAAAAGAAAAGTTACCTTTTCAGAACCTGTAAGAAGTGAGAAAAAACATTTTATTTTACCTAAAAATAACGGTACGCACCAAACCATACAAATGTTAAAAAATGGTTTTCAAAAATCGTATTTTTCTCGAAAATGGTTTCTAGAATTTTGATAATTTTTTTTCTTTCGATCAATTTTTGGGCTCTATAATAAAAATAAAATAAAATGCACGATTGGATCGCAAGAACTTCCTCTTATGTAAAAGTACTTTGGAATTTAAAATACATTTTATAAATAATCTTAATCTTAATCTTTTTAATATTAAAGTAATTATTTATATAACAAATTTCCTTTCTTTCGAGAACAAAATTTGGAATGCCAAATTTTAAGTATTTAGTAGTATAGATTTTAGAAATACATAGTTTCAAAAAATAATCGTTCACACGTTTTAAAGATATTGGTTTTTTTTTTCAAAAAAAACTTAGATTTTTTTTCAAAAATCTCAAAAAAATCGAATATTTTTATATACAATATTATTTTAAACTTAAGGGGGCTCCTGCTGAAAATTTTCGGTTAAAATCGTTACCGTTAATAACATTTTGCCCCAAAAATTTTTTTGACAAAAATGTCCATTATATCACACCTAATTTTTTTATCAAAATCGTTAGAGCCGTTTTCGAGATAAATAAGATTATGTATTTTGGAGCTAAAAAAAACATTTCAATTTCTCCTCTAGGGAATCATAGGGAAGATAACTCCAGTGTTTATGATGAGTTTGTTGCAAATACTGAACGTGAACTTAAGGTGAATCCACGAAATTTTTGGAAGTATGTTGACTGTAAACGAAAATTTGACGGGTATCCTCCAAACATGACATATAAAGAAGAAACAAGTCACAATCCTAAAGTGTTGTCCAATATGTTTGCTGATTTCTTTAAAAATGCCTATGAAGATTCTTTTCAAACTAATCATAGCTCAACAGTTATAACTAATACTGATCAGTTTCCACTTAGCTCACATAAACCTAAGAATCTCTGAATCTACTATACTTGACAAAATTCTAAAACTTGACGGAAACCTCAATCCTGGTCCTGATGGCTTGCCATAATTTATGCTAAGAAAATGTGCAAAACAACTCTCATACCCATTGTTTATTCTGTTTAACCAATCGTTAAAATGTTCTCGTTTCCCTCTCTTATGGAAATATGCGTTCCTCAAACCAACCCACAAAAAAGGTCCCAAACATTTTATCTGTAACTATCGTCCTATAGCTAAGCTGTCTGTTATCCCAAAATTGTTTGAATCGCTTGTTTGTGACGTTCTTTCCTTTAATTGTTACTCGGTTTTCTGTGATAATCAACATGGATTTGTAAAAAGAAAATCTACTGTTACAAATCTACTCGAATTTACAACATTTTGTATTGACGCTTTCGAGAAAAAACAACAAGTTGATTGTGCATTTACAGACTTTAGCAAAGCATTTGACAAACTAAGCCATAAAGTACTTTTGAGTAAATTAGAGCAAATCGAACTACATGACAAATTAATAGAGTGAATTTCATCTTATCTTACCGATAGACATTATAGTGTTGTCTTCAAAAATGACTATTCTAATTCGTTTATTGTTAATTCTGGAGTACCTCAAGGTAGCCACCTTGGTCCGTTGTTATTTGTTCTGTTTATAAACGACCTCCCCTCTATCTTAAATAATTCAATGACATTAATATACGCTGATGACGTGAAAATATTTCGAATAGTTGATACCTTAACGGACTGTGAATTATTACAAGATGATCTACATCGACTATGGGAATGGTGCAATACAAACCGTCTAACGTTAAATATTGACAAGTGTAAGACAATGAGTTTTACACGCAAAAACTTATGTCCTTAAAACTCTATATGTATCATTTGTCAGATCAGTCCTTGAATACGGTTGTATAATTTGGGCCCCTTATTACTCGAATCATATTCACAGACTTGAAGGTATTCAAAGAAGGTTCTTAAGGTTTACACTGCGTTTTCTCCCATGGCCACATGAATTAGCTTTGCCTCCTTATTCTGATAGGTTACAACTTATAAGTCTTCCAACGCTTACTAATCACCGTAAGTATTTGCAACTCTGCTTCATTGTTGGAATTCTAAATGGATCCATTTCATCACCATCAGTTTTGTGTCGTTTTCATTTTAATGTTAGCCTAAATAATTTAAGAAATCGAGTGCCGATTCGAACAAACTTTAGCCGATCAAACTATGGTTGTAGCAGTCCAATCAACCAGTTAATAAACATATATAATGATAATAATTTTCTTTTAAATTCTGTAAATCAAAATGTCAAATCCAATAGTTTCAAAATTAGTTTTTTCTCACATTATTTAAATTCTTAATTTTGTGTTTATTGTTGTATCACTAATGTTTAACTTATCTTTATAAATTTGAATGTATTACATAAATCATATATTTAGTTATAAGTTTTTGTTTGTTAACTAAGCGTTAGTATTTAGCGTAAATAAATAAATAAATTAATTAATGGCTTAGGCTCTAGATCGAGGTACAGACATACACAGACGGAATTGTCGGACCCACTTTATTCGTCTTCGCTATCATCGTAATGTCAACTTTGATCAAAATCTCGAGTTCGATTTTTTTCCAAATGAAGAACTTTCCCTATAGTACCTATGTATATCGCAAGTACAAGATTTTTTTTAAACTTTGAATTTCTCATTATTGATCCGTTATCTTAACTAAAAAGTTTGAAAAATATTGCATTCAAAACTTAAAAAAAAATATTTTTTGAGTTTAAAAATAAAAATTTTTTTTTTGGAAAATTCGATATCTCAAAAACGGCTCAGTATTTTGTTTTGATAATTTAATTTGTATTCGTACAATAATAAATACTTTAAGTTGACGTACCAAATTTTTTTTTCTTAAAAATGTTTGAAAAATTTTGTATATAAAAGCTTATTTTTTTAAGAAACCAATAGAATTACTTATAATTTTTGTGCTAGCATAAATTCATATTTGCATAGCATTCTGTTTTTATCTCTTAGTACTAAAAGATTTTAAAAAAATAAATTTTATCCTTATGAACAGTTTTCTCTAATAGCATTTGTGTTTAAAATTCCTATAGTCTATTACATAGGTGCTATTTAATTCTTATCCCACAACAATCATCCCAGTTCCAACAAAAAAAATCAGAATATGGTAAAATCTTTAAAGTCCAAAAACATAACGAGCTGCATTGTTAGAAACAACGTTCAATTTTTTTTCCGAAGCAGCATCTTAACAACAAAAAATTTAACACCCATACCTACGTTAAAATGGTAGTACCCCTTGGCATAATGGTTAGTGCGTTGAACTGTCATGCGGAAGGTCTCGAGTTCGATTCTCAGCCGCTGCAAAGTTTTTTTCAGGGGTGTACTGCCTCTTGCGAGAAATTGACAAATTCTCCAAGAGTATCTCTTGTCATGGAAAGTGCTGCTCATTAGCCGTTAGGAATCGGCAGAAAATTGTAGGTCCCCTCCGTTCCTGGTAACACGCACACAGGAATGGTTGAGAGTTGTAAGTCACTAGGTCCTGGTTCACTCCGAACTGTTGCACCACCAAATTTATTTTAATTTTATTTACCTACGTTAAAATGGGCACTATTAATGTTTTAACCATCATTTTCCTAGTTTCTAATGGTGTGAGCTTCTTTGCAACGGATAGTGTTCTCTGCGCAGCAAAAGCTTTTCCTATCACAACATGATTGCTCCATGTTAGATTTCGATTAAAGTACAAAGTGTAAAAATATGATTTTGAGTGGTGAAAATATTCATTTGGACCTTTACAATTTTTTGTGTTAAGTGGAAAAGATGATATTCGTCCAGTGGCTGCCGCCAGTGTACCAGTTTTTTCACAGAAAGAAAGAAGCCTGGCATGGTTAAATCGAGCGGCATATTGACGTAACCGCTTAAGTGGGAATGCGCCTCATCGCTTATGATGATTTTCGACACAAAATCGTTCGCCTTCTTGTTGAGATTGAGGATGGCTTGATCTTAATGGTAATAAACACGCGACGGAAAGTCAACTGGTATTGTTTGCATTTTGTATGGGAACATGTGTTAGTCGCAGTAGGGTCCGTCTGGTAATGTCAAATTGCGTGGCCTGTTGTCTGGTTGATGTTTCTTCGTTCTCAGCGACATCGGCAGCCACAGCTGCAATATTCTCGGCCGAAAGATCAGTTTCGGTGGTGGCCACGGCCCGCAGTGTCTCCTGTGGTTCCAGTCTGTTCGACACAATTATTTCACGTTCTTGAGGAGTATAGCGCTCCATTACTTGTCTATTTGTAAACATACACCACGCGAAGGCCGCATCAGCGGTTCTGGCGAGAAAATTCGCTGCGGACAACTTAGGGCTAGCACTGATCCAGGAACCCTGGACTTATAAGGGTCAGGTAAGAGGGTTGACAAGTAGCGACTCTAAACTTATATGGGACACGAGAGAACACTCGCCCAGAACTTGTATTAAAATAAGAAATAACATAAATTATATATGTCTTTCAGAATTTTTGACAAGGGATCTGGTCCCGATACAGGCCCAAATCAACATCGAGGGTCGTATCCAGACGATGGTTGTGGCAGCAGCCTACTTTGCTGGTGATGAAGCCAACATTCCACCGTGCGAAGTACAGAGACTGGTGGACTACTGCAACCGGAAAAAACTACCGATACTGATAGGATGTGACGCCAATGCTCACCATACAGTATGGGGTAGCACCGACATAAACCAAAGGGGTGAGTACCTTTTAGACTTTATGATGGTAAAAAATCTAGAAATATTTAACGTAGGGAACACCCCCACTTTTATTACTAGAATAAGAAAAGAAGTCCTAGACTTAACTTTCGGAACTCCGAACGTAGCTTATATGGTAAAGGATTGGAGAGTATCCAATGAACCATCAATGTCTGATCACAGAATAATAGTGTTTACCTTAGAAGGTCTGCTTACAGAGAATACCCCTGGCAGAAATCCTAAGAAAACAAACTGGAACCTATACCAAAATGTTCTAAAATCAAACCTGGAACAACTAGGTCCAGCAAGTACGACTAAAAGTAACCTTGAATTAGAAGTTGTAGTCAACGAGTTTAGTGGAGCAATAAATGAGGCATATGAACTCAGTTGCCCTCTTAAACCAAAAACTAGACAGAAGGATGCCCCTTGGTGGAATAAACATCTTTCTAAACTAAGATCCAAGGTTAGGAAGCTCTTCAATGAAGCAAAAAGAACAAGGGAATGGTGTAATTACTCCGCGTTATTGACAATATATAACAAAGAGATAAGAAAAGCCAAAAGAAATAGTTTCACTGGCACTTCGGTATAGTGATGGAACGTTCACCGAAAATGAAGAGCAAAGGTGTAACCTGCTGCTCAGCACACACTTCCCAGGCAGTCTACCATTAGATGGTAACTTGGTTGAGAAATCACCTCTCACACCAAACAGAGAGGACTGGAAAATAGCCACGACCATTTGCACAGGTAAAAGGATTGATTGGGCAATTAATACCTTTCAACCCTACAAATCACCAGGTGCAGATGGTATCTTCCCAGCTCTTTTGCAGAAGGGAAAAGAATTCCTTATGCCCTATCTCATTAATATTCTACGGAGTAGCATTGCTCTTGGGTACATACCAAGTCTATGGAGAACAGCTAAGGTAATTTTCATTCCCAAAATAGGGAAAAAGGACACAACCCATCCAAAGTCTTTCAGGCCAATAAGCTTAACATCCTTTATACTGAAAACTCTGGAAAAGGTAATTGACAACTTCATAAGATCAGAAGTGTTAATAAGTAGGCCTCTCAATCAGCGACAACACGCATATAGGGCGGGCAGATCAACCGAGACCGCCCTGTTTGAACTAACAAATAAGATCCAAAGAGCCTTAGATGTAAAGGAAACAGCATTAGCTGCTTTCTTAGACATAGAAGGGGCCTTCGATAACACGTCCCACGAGGCTGTAGGCAAAGCTCTTGTTAGGAAATGCGTACCCAACACCATAACCAGATGGATAATAGAAATGTTGGGCACTAGAAATGCAGAGGCACAAGCAGGACAAAATGTAAAGAAAGTGATCACAACGAGAGGATGTCCTCAGGGCGGTGTACTATCACCCTTGTTGTGGAGTCTTGTAGTAGATGAATTGTTAGAAAATCTTACCTCCAAAGGTATATACTGCATTGGATTTGCCGATGATATCGCTATCATTGCAGTAGGTAAGTTTGAAGAAACTCTTTGCGATATTATCCAAAGAGGACTAACAATTACGAGTAAATGGAGTAGGTCTGTAGGGCTTTCAATAAACCCATCCAAGACAACAATCATACCATTTACCAGGAAAAGACTTCTACCACATATGAAACATATCCGTTTGAATGGTGAAGTAATTGAAATGCAGAGGGAGGTAAAATACCTAGGAATTATACTAGATAGTAAACTCCTCTGGAACAAACACATAAATTATATAGTCGGAAAAGCCACAAAAGCCCTAATGATTTGCAAAAGAATTGCAGGCAAGTCATGGGGTTGCAAACCGAGCATCCTTAGGTGGATGTACACTATGATGGTAAGACCCATCATTACCTATGGTGCGGTTGCATGGCACAAGAAAACCGAATTAACAACAACTAGGAAAACCCTAGAAAAAATCCAAAGGCTCGCATGTATCTGTATTACGGGAGCAATGAGAACCTGCCCTACCGCAGCTATTGAGGTTATCCTCCATCTATCCCCTCTACACGAGGTCATTAGAAGTGCTGGAGTGGGAGGAATCATGAGGTTCTCAAAGGAAGGAACTGGGACAGGTAAAATAATTGGTCTCAGAGAAAGGGACCTAATTGACAGGTCCACAATTACTAACCTTATTGACATCCCAAGAGATGGAATGATCAAAAAACATAATTTCGAGAAAAACTTTCTTACACAGCTTAGTAACAAAGAAAACTGGGTAGGAGAGGATATAAACTATACACTCGAAGCAAATACCATCAAGTGGTACACTGATGGATCGAGAACAAGCGAAGGGACTGGTGCAGGAATTTTTGGGCCAAAAACCAAACTTTCCATACCGATGGGACAGTCAACCAGCATCTTCCAAGCGGAGGTAAACGCGATAGGGAAATGCGTGGATCGCAATCTCGAAAGGAATTATCGTAACAAGAACATTGCCATTATGTCAGATAGTCAAGCAGCACTAAAGGCACTGAGCTCGTACACCATCAACTCTAAGCTGGTGGGGGAGTGCATAAATAGGCTAAACGAACTAGGCAAACAGAACAGGGTCACACTTTATTGGGTACCTGGTCACGTTGGTGTTCTTGGAAACGAAAAGGCAGATTCCCTAGCAAAATTAGGAGCTTCAACTCCCCTAACAGGGCCTGAACCCTATTGCGGAATAGGTGAAAATGTCATCAAAACCAAAATTAAACAAGAAGAGGAGGCAAACAGAATAAAGAACTGGAATGAACTCCCTAAGCTGAGACAGGCGAAACTACTGCTGGGTAACTACAACCGGCAACGTTTCGAAAACTGTATCAACCTTAGTAGGAATAACCTAAGAATAATAACAGGTATTCTAACAGGACACTGTAAACTTAGAAGACACCTTAATCTAATTGGTGTGGTAAGCAGTGCCACTTGCAGATTCTGCAACATGCATGAGGAAACTCCGGAACACATACTGGGAAAGTGTTGTCCAATCATGCACCAAAGGAAAACCCATCTGGGACGGTACCAGGTGGAAGAGAGCAACCTAACCTCTCTAAAAGTGCCCCAAATACTAAAGTTCCTTAAGGCAATAGGTTTGGAGGAAGAACTGTAGGATGAGCCAGCTCATCATTTTAAGAGGGGGCACAATAGATCTTCAGGTCGCAGTGCAATTAATCCCCAATACAATTCATTCATTCATTCATACTGCAGATGTCTAGTTCATAAATAAGAAATATGATTCACGTACGACGCCATTTGCAAAAATTTTAACATTTTTCGATAGGGTGATCAATTTTGCGCCACCTTGTAACGTGTGATTTTGTAAGAGCTATCGGAAATTAAAAAAAAAAAGTGTGAGTGCCAGGACTCACGGTTAAGATGTGTAAACATCAACGTTCGTCCGAGTGCCGAATTTTTGTTATCGAACGTACCCAATAAACATACAATGCAATCGTACTAGTTTGTGACTTTAGATATACATATACCGATATAATCGATAAAGTACTTCGCTTTTGTATGGGCATTTACACACCAATACGCCGACGTAGAAGTACATGCCAAAATCAGCTGTGAAATGATAGAGCTGTAAAATTATAAATGAAAAGTGAAAATGACCGAAAAATATTTGAATTTTAATGCTCCAGAACCACTTTTTTTGTTGATCAGAGCTTTATTGAATTGTTGCTTAAGGAGATTGAATTTTACTCTTGCTTTTTCAGGCGATTTGTAAATTATTTGTAAAACTAAAACCGAATAACATCATAAAAAATTGTTTCGACGAACTAGTTCGGTCCTTTTTACACGCCATTTCGGCATACTACTTCGATTCCCAGAGTTCGCACTGCAATGTCGACACATATTCATTTTACACGACCCACAAACCTTATCGACAATATGCTTCGATGAAGTAGTTCGTGGTGTGTGTTAGGGGTAATATTCAAATGAAAGCCACTATTTTTCCACAATTTATCCCTTCCACTTATACTTAAATCCAAAAATATCTCTACATAGCTGTACATAATGCTTTCCACCTAAACACATGTATTTTCGGACCATGTACTGTAAAACCGTTTTGAAATAATCAACTATTTTGTTGTATTTACTTATTTCTAGTAAAATTATTATTTCGGAACGAGTCCAAACACATTTTTCTTGTTCATTTTCCATTATTACTTGTGTTTAGGATACTTTTAATGTAATAATCAAAAAATTATAAAGTGAATTTAAGATTAATGGGATCAAAACCACTAGTTAACAACTAAAACCGAATAACAACATACAAAATTGTGTCGACGAACTATTTCGATCCTCTTAAGGCCAGGCGCGCACATTCAATTTTTAGTTTCACAACTGTTTAGTTGCTAAAATGAAACATATGGGCTTATATGGGACACCGCGCACTTAGAGCAACTCGATTCGAGCAACTAAAAAGTTTGTATTTTGACACAAACTAAACGATTGTTTAAAATTAATTCGCTGCAGTTGAGCTGTTTTCTATAAGCGCAAGAGAGAAAAGAGTGTGCGCGTGAGTAAAGAGTTGCCAGTGCACGGTACACTATCAACTGGTGATTAAACTATTTGATTTCGATCACAGTTGCTAGTGCGCGGCTAGCCTAAGGCATACTACATGGATTCCCAAAGTTCGCACTGCCGTGTCGACACTTATTCATTTCAAACGACCTAAAAACCTTATCGACAATATGCTTCGATGAAGTAGTTCGTGGCATGTGTTAGGAGTAAGTGGACTCCGCTACGTAACGTAAAGTTTGTTTGACTTATGTTTAACCAGGGATGTTGCTTGTGACAGCATTATATTTTTACACTTATATTCAAACAGAGATGTTATCTGATAAAAAATAGACTGTTTTTACACGAATCTGATTTTAATCTCTGTTTCTCTTTTGGCTTCCTTTCGAGTGCATCTGTCGCACTCCTTACTCTACTCAGTTAAGCGAATTGCACTGAGATAACGCCAATTTTAAAAAGGAAAACCACAAAGAAGAATGAACGATAACTCCGCATTTTTCTCAGCAATTGTAAATGTATTAATGAAAAAGTCACACGTATAGATTGGATGTAGGCTTGAAGAAAAATCAAAATATTTACAATCTAGCGTACTGCATAGAAATATTGTATATGCAAGGTTGATGATTGATCATGTATTTATTGGTTCATTTGCGTATAGTACGTCGAAGAGATGAGAACACAGCACAGCATAATAAGCACTGATTAAAATATTAAAACAACAAACGAAAATTATATGATGAAATGGACAGACAAAATAAAACAAATTACTCGGATAAAATTACAAAAATCCCAAAGAAATTCGTAAAAACACAATTTTGCTGAAAAAAAAACACAAAGGGCAACGTTCTCCCGCCACTGAAATAATAGACTTGCACGTGCTTTTCATGCATTTGAACAATGTTTATCTGGCTTAACGCCACCAACAAATATACTTGTCATGCAGCGAAAAAGTCAAAACTTTTTTTTAAAAAACTGCTAGATGGAGCGTTCACCTTATCAAAATCAAACCAATCCTTTAACTTTTTTTTTAGGTTTCTGTACTTTGTCTTACTTCCTCTGTCAGAGATTTACAAACCGATTGACATCATTCCCACCTTGTAATGGAATTATAAGTGGCAAAAACTAATTTTTTTAATACATTGAAGTCGTAGTCATCATCCAGTTCATGGCTTGACAGATGGAGAACGATCTATATTTTGATATAGTGAATGCTAAAAGTATATTTTGATATAATAAAGAATATCTAATTCGATAATTAAAATAATTATATGGTATGACAGATAAGGGACAAATTAAATTTTGACGTATCGAGAATATTTCATAGCAGATGTCAACTGATTGCCCTGAAGAACAATTTTTGATTTTTTGCGAGCATAAAATAAAATGTTATCGTCCTTCAATAACGTGAAGTGGATTTTTTAAGACATCAAATGAACCCCTTATGAAATTTTCCACCAGCTGATTTGTCTTTCGTCTTTTTCACATATTTAGGTCTATTCGGCGAGAACTTTTATTTTTCTATTCTGTTATTCTCCTATGAATTTCCATACAAATGTTTGAACTGTCAACAAATCTTTTATAAATTTTAATTTTGGTATTCAGCACGCTAAAATCTGTTATAAAATCTGCTAAGAAAACTTTTATGAACTGTCAAACGTTCGAACATAGAAAAAATCTTTTACGAATAGCATTTTTGGTATTCAGCATGCCAAAATCTGTTATGAAATCTGTTAAAAATCATAAAAGAATAAAAGACAAACTTCTGTGACTTTTATCATAAAAGATTTCAATAAGTACACAGGTGCATCAAGTAATAATGAATATTTATCTTTTATTTCGTCAATGAAATGTTCTTTAAAGGAGACAAATGAAAGAAAATATATCAAAACACATATCATATAAACATATAAGTAGAGTATGGTCATGGTATTCCCAGAAACATATGAGATAAAATCGTGTTCCATTGTATGGATACCCATAGTGTGTAAGGCTAGGCGCGCACATTCAATTTTTAGTTGCACAACTGTTTGGTAGCTTATAGAAAACAGATGAACTACTTAGTTGAATGTCCGCGCAGGTGCATATAATTATATGTTACACCAAATGGCCTTAGGCTAGGCGCGCACATTCAATTTTTAGTTTCGCAACTGCTTGGTTCGAGCAACTAAAAGTTTGTGTTTTGATACAAACTAAGCGATTGCCTAAAATGAGTTCGCTATTCTGTGTAACATATAATTATATGCACCTGCGCGGACATTCAACTAAATAGTTCATCTGTTTTCTATAAGCAACCAAACAGTTGTACAACTAAAAATTGAATGTGCGCGCAATCATTTAGTTTGTGTCAAAACACAAACTTTTTAGTTGCTCGAACCAAGCAGTTTCGAAACTAAAAATTGAATGTGCGCGCCTAGGATAAGAGTTTACTTTTTTGTTCGTCATCCATTTCAATTATGTCAGATGAAATATTTTACATAATCACAGCTGATTATGATAACAGATTTAGTTCAGTTTTATAACAGATCTCGTTTTCGAAGTAGCATAAGGCCAGGCGCGCACATTCAATTTTTAGTTTAGCAACTGTTTAGTTGCTAAAATGAAACATATGGGCTTATATGGGACACCGCGCACTTAAAGCAACTCGATTCGAGTAACTAAAAAGTTTATGTTCTGACACAAACTAAACGATTGCCTAAAATTAATTCGTAATAGTTGAGCTGTTTTTCATAAGCGCAAGAGAGAAAAGAGTGTGAGCGTGAGTAAAGAGTTGTCAGTGCGCGGTTCTCTTTCAACTGGTGATTAAACTATTTGATTTCGATCACAGTTGCCAGTGCGCGGCTAGCCTAACAGACTTTAATAAAAGTTCGAACCTCTGAATACCAATCATAAAAGATCTTTTAAGGTGGAAATCTTTTATGATTCATAACAGAAAATCTATAGCAGAATAACAAAAGTGGCAGAATAGGCCTAATTGGCCGAGAGGTGAAGAAATGTTGAGGGATTGAATTAAGTTCTAGCCACAATGGAAAGTAATAAAATCGAGATTTCAGTACTCAAAGTCTCCAAAAATGTAAACACGATGTCGTAAGTACGCAATATTTACAATGTAAACATGGTGTTAAATGCAATCGTCGGTAAGGTAGCTTGCTACACGGAACGTGTAACCGTAACGTGTAACCGTAACGTGTAACCATAACGTGTAACCGTAACGTGTAACCGGAACGTGTAACCGGGACGTATAAGTTTTACACACGTTTTCAATTCACTCTACCGCCGGGAAAGATGTTTACACATCAAAAAAAAAAACACATAGAATTAAGAAAAATGCATGAAATCTTTATTTGAATCCATAGTACGGTCGATATAATTTAATGTTTGAAGATTATTTCATGCAAATGTTATCCACGGCTGTGCCTCAAATGGTCCATCCGCTTGGTCCAATTTTGACATACTCTTTCTAACATTTCGGCCGGTATCTCACAAATAAATGCTTCAATGTTGGCTTCCAGTGCATTAATCGAAGCGGGCTTGTCACTATTGACATGAGCTTTAACATAGCCCCACAAAAAATAATCTAGAGGCGTTAAATCGTACGATCTAGGCGTCCAATTGACCGGCCCCAAACGTGAAATAAACTATTCACCGAACTCGCCTCTCTATTGGTCCATTGTAACGCGTGCTGTGTGGCATGTGGCACCGTCTTATTGAAACCAGATGCCATGCAAGTGAAGAAGAATCGCGGGATGAACTTTCTTAACAGAGCACGCATTTTGGTAATAAAATTCAATAATTTGCAAGAGTTGTTCGTTTGTAAGACGATTCATGGTTAAATTATAGACCAAACTGAAGATGTTTGACAGTGACACAAAACACGAAACGTGCGTGAGCTGTCACAACCAATATTGCCAAACGAAAATGCTGCATACACATAAATGCAATTTTCAATTAGACCCAGTGCTATACTTCTGAGATACTGTACATCATCAGCAAATATTCTCGTTTCACCATGCCTCAAGATACTTGATAAGTTATTTGCATAGAAAGAGAATAATAGTGGACCCAGGATGGATCCTTGTGGTATACCCCACTTTATAGAAATGAAATCAGGTGTTTGAGTTGAGTTTGAGACTTGACTCCTTGATAAATATAAAAATATATTCTCATCTTAAATATTGATTTTTGCACTTTAAGTTTTCCAACTTTTCAATATTAAAAATTTAAATATGTATATTGATTCATATATGCAATATTTATTAATATTTTGATGCTAAGATTTTTACATTTTTGAGAGCTTTTCAGAAAAAATCTTCATGAAGTTTGATATGGAAACCACCAATTCTACCCACAATACAATCAGGGCCCCGATTCTCTGCGAGCTCTTGCACCCTGAATTTTTTTATTTTCTTATATCTTCCGAAGGTTTGTGTTTACACCTGTGAATGTAAACAACTGACAAGAACTGACGAGAAGGTTACTTCAAAAGTTCAAGCATTTTTTTAATTTATGGCACAGTGTTAGCTATTATTTAAAAAATTTTTGAAAATTCAATCTCAAGAAAAATTAGCCCAAAAAGGACTTAAAAATCAAAGACATAAAGATTAATTCTAAAATTTGAACTCGTGTTAATTTTTTTAAAGACGAAGAACTCATATTCTCGTATGGCTATATTTTTCTCGTATGACTATATTTTTCCGTAGCTGTTCATTAATTAAATTTATTCTTTTAATCCGCAATAAATACCATTACAAATTTTTATTCAGTTATATACTTATCCAAAATAGCATATCTTTGTGCAAGCTTATCTAAATTCCGTAGATTGTAACGCTTTAGTCTACGCCAATTAATATATACCATATTATATACTTATATGTATTGAAATTTGTTTTATTCTCATATAACTCAAGATACTAGTGTTCAAATTAAAATCATTTAGTGCCGGTATAAAATTTAATAATTTATTTGACAAATAAAAATAATCAAAATACCAATTAAGTCTTGTACAAGTTACTCGTCGGCACACCACAGAAGAACAATAAAGAAATTATATTATTGACTTAAGATTAAATTTTATTAGTGAAGTGGATTTTGCTTTAAAATTATGTATTTCTGAATAATTCTAATAAAGTTATGTTTTTGTTGATTGATATTTTAATTTGATAAAAATAATTCCCAAATTTAATTACAAGGATTGGGTACAATCTGGTGTGGATCTTTGGCTTCAAGCAAAAAGCTTTTGCAGCTAGCTCGGTTGCTGGCTATCACTTACTTGGCACGCCAAGTTAGTTGAGGTCCCTTTCCATACTTGCGTGCGTCCCTGATTTACGGATTTCAGTGGGTTCAACCGCTCTACATGATTAATGTGTCTCAATAGTTTGAAATTTACTTATCTTTGTTGTATCTACTCACATAAGTACATGCTTTACCCTTAATCAACCTAAAGATTTCTCATCCACCTTTGCATAATATGTATACGATTATGTCTCTGTTATAGGAGTATAGGAGTGTCTTATCAAAAGAAATTCCAGTTGATAGAGGCGGTGTGTTTTCTTGCTATGAGGTTTCTTGGTTCAAGAAATTTGCAATTGGCAAAAGCTATTTTTCTCATAGTATCCTTGGTGTGATGGTTAATGCTTGAATGTTTTTTAGTTTATTAGTTTTTTCTACTTCTGACTTATAGGTACTATAAAGCAAGTTATGCATTCGTAAAAAAATCGAACTCGAGATTTTGATTAAAGTTGACATTACGATGATAGGCGATGACTAAAAAAATGGGTCTCGCAATTCTGTCTGTCTGTTCGACTACAGCCTAAACGACTCGGCCGATTTGTTTCAAACTTGGTAGATATCATTTTTAATTTGTCCCCCCAAGCGTTTTTTTGGTTTTTTTTTTTTGTTTTAAGACTAAAAATAACGGTACCTGCCATACGATTTTTTTTTCGAATTTTTGGAAGTAATTTTTTTTTTTACAAAAACTGTTCGACAGATTTAAAAAACAAAAACTGGTTCAAAAAAATGTTCCGAAAAATGGTTATTGAGGGTACCTTCCAAAGAACCATTTTTTTGTTTTTGATTTTTTCAAAAACGGTACCACCGATTTTGATCATTTTTTTTTTGCTAAAGCTGCCTAAAAATTTGAATAGAATTGTGTATTCAAATAAAAAAAAAATTTTGGATTATTAAAAAAATTTTCAATTTTTTTTTCAAAACTCAATATTTCGAAAACTTTATGCTAGATTTTTTTTAAACTTGATAAATAAAAGTTTCTCAACATAATCTTCAAGATATATGAAAAAAAAAGTTTTATTTTACATATGGTTTTTGGTTTTCAAAAATCGTATTTTTCTCGAAAACGGCGCCTAGAATTTTGATAACATTTTTTTTCTTTCAATTAATTTTAACGATATTTAATTTAATAAAAACAAAATTGAAATGAAGATATTACAGCTTGTACCTTCCATAGAACCATCTTTTAAAATTTCGAATTACTCATTATCGACGTAACGGATTTTAATGAAATTTTTGTAGAGATGCTTCTAAAAAGTCTAAAACTATTGCATTTCAAAACTTAAAAAAAATATTTTTTGAATTTTTGAAAAAAAAAAATATTTTTTTTTTTTGAAAATTTAATTTTTATTCGTACAGTAATAAAAACTTAAAGTTGGCATACCATTTTTTTTTCTTTTAAAAATTTTGTATATAAAAGCTTTTTTTTAAGAAACCATTACAACGACTTATAATGTTTGTTCTTGCATAAATTCATATTTGCATAGCATTCTGTTTATTTCTCTTACTACTAAAAGAATTTAAAAAAATAATTTTATCTTTATAAACAGATTTCTCCAATAACATTCGTTTTTAAAATTCCTAGTCTACATATTACATACGAGTAGGAGAAAGTTCGTGCGACCCAGTCGTGCATTTTATTTTTAAGGGCTAGCGGTCCTTAACTCAACTTCAAAGCCTAAGCTTTCAATTGTGACATATTAAAGTTAATGAATATGTTTCCAGTGCTCAAAGAGTGATTACTTTTTTAATTCATACCTCTATCTAAGGCATCGCCTGCCGCTTTAAATAGTTCACCAGTAAGTCCTTAACTTAAGACATAGCTTTCTTGACTTCGTGCAGGACGGAGTTATATATATAGACTAGTCTATGCGTCTAGTTTTTTATGTTTTGTCTTTCATGAAAAGCTAAGTTAAGTTAAAATCGACTTCCATTTTTTACGAAGCCAAAAATGTCCCTAAAGTTTTTCAATTGGTGCGGACAGATTTTGGTGGTAACGTTCCCTAAATCAATGGTTAGGGGATACCATCTCGACATGATGCCTTCGTTTGCTGGAACTGCTACATATCTGCAATTAGTGAATGACGAAACAGCATGCTGTATCAAATCAAAATTTCAGAATCTGTTTCATAGTCTGTCACAGGGATGTATTTTTCGAAGTCGTCATGGCTGAACAATCCAAAGCTTCAGCAATATACTCATATTTGGTGTCTAATATCAGATCACAACCTTCGTTGAAGATCGAGGGAACAGGATATGTATATCCTTTGGAGTTCATAACGGAGTGGCTCGGGTAATGGAATTGTCATTTTAATCAATATACTCGTACAACCCCCATTCAGAAAAACAGACGTTTGGGCTGCCTGATATGTTCCTACCATTTGGGGTAATCTACTGAAGAATTTCATTGATATTCTTAGCGTTCAAAATGAATGGATGCAACCGGTTTTGGTACAGGTCTTCCAAAATTGAGAAGTCCATTGATTGCCGGTGTTGCAGCTCCGTAAACTTCAAAGTAGTGACACGATATCATTTATGTATTTCTGCTTTAGTCTGCAGAAGATCAATTTCGCTGGTCAGATTGTTAACCACTTTTCCTAGGGAATTGCTAAACCACTGAAATCCTGTTGTTACATTAGCCGTGTTTTTTTGGTAAAGTTATCCGTAGTGCAGTAGGATTTTATATGAAAAACAAATACAACATCCGCAGTAGGATCACTGCCGATACTCAAATAAACGTCAAATCTCTATCCGCAGCAGGATTTCACTTCTCCTTTTATCGGCAGTGATCCTATTGCGGATGTTGTATTTGTTTTTCATATAAAATCCTACTGCACTACGGATAACTTTTCCAAAAAAACACGGCTATTCTCACTTTCGGTTGCGAGTTCTGCTATTGGCTTACTCAGTTTTTCATAGTTTGAAGAGATGATGGATAATTCATGCTGTAACAGATTCAAGGTTCCGTCATCGTTCTGTTTTAATATATTCAGTTGACAGTACACTTTGCGAGAATCCTCACTATCCATCGTGCCAAATGGACAAAATCCAGATGTCGGTATTATGTTTTTTTCTCTGGAAAATCAAAATCAACCGTTGCGAATTTTGTTTCAAAATGTCGTAATTTATTTTCGCCCTAATTTTAGTTTTTTTTTTTTCAAATTCTCGTAAGCTATTTGGTGGCTTTTAGTGAGCTGGTATTTCAAACCACAGGGATAATTTTCACTAGAATAAAGTGGAGTAGGCTTTCTTTTCAAATTCGTAGGCATTTTGAGTTCGAGACCAAATTAAGCATTTAAAGGTGTCAACTTGGTTGCCGAATAAACTGTATTGTTATGCACGTGCAAAGCTTGCCTAAGCCACTGATCCCAATGCTTTTCGTCAATAGCTACACACGATCTAAGATATTCCGCTAATGGCCTGTGACTTCTTTCTAGAGACCCATTGGATTGCGGATGATACGCTGTAGTGTGCATTTTCTTTATTCCAAGTTATTTGCATGTATGTGAAAATATCTTAGAAGTAAAATTAGCACGGTTGTTTTTTTTTATAATCTGGTATTCTGTAACGTGTTACTATTTGTTCATAAATAACCTGAGCTACCGTTGACGACGCTTCAACATCTGGCAGTGCCGCACAATCCATAAATTTTGGTAAATCATCCTGAAAGGTAAGAATGTATCTATTCCCTGAATAGGACGTGGAAGTTCGCAAATTATATCCATAACTTATCAAAATGTAACAATGGAGTGTCAGTTATTACCTTTGGCATTTAAGTAGATGGTGAACTTTTATTTTTCTGACAATCTGGACACTTTTTTACATAGTTTAGTATCTGTCTGTTCATACCTTTCTACCTATATTGTTGTCTGTTTCGTTGGAAAGTTCTTTTTCCGCCTTGATGTCCACCCAGTGATATTAATATGGTTTTAATTTCTTCTGGGTTAGATAGAAATGTCCAATTACCTGTACCCCTTTCAATAGAGTCGGATTTACTTTCTTTCACCATCGTTCTTTTATCTTCTTTCTGTAAGTTTCGACTACTACCATTTCTGTCTTGTTCTCTTGTTCGTTACTGCCAGAAATTGACTGACCGTCCCTAACGTTACTCCATTATTACCAAAGGTCCCTCCTAATTCCTTAATCTCTTTCGTACAAATATTTTGCATATTTTTAAGAGCACTCAGTTTTAGTAAGCTGATGTCGCCTCCTTTGTCCCCGTGTGGTTGAGCTTACCACAGAAGCCGCATTTAATCTTCAAATCAGGTCCTCATCTTATATGTTCTTTGACTAGATCTTTCTCTGACTGGAAACTCGGATTATTGTTGTGGGGCAGAGCTTGCATGTACAAAACTTGGTGGTTGTACGAAGGGGTGCCACTATTGAAAATGGAAGGTACTTGTTGATGTAGAGTCGGGGGATGTGGGGAAGTATAACCTGAATGTTGAGGTAGATAAAATGGTGCGGTAGGAGGTTTTGGTAGTGAAAATGAAGATGGATCTTATTTATAGTGTGTTGTTGGTGATGAACTTATATGAAGCTAAGGGTGTTTGGCTAAATTAGGAGCGACGTTTTTCAAGCTTCTTCCGCCATTTCGTTCAGATCGAGTTTTAACTCGTCCATATAACGTTATCGAGTGTTTTGGGAACTAAATAACTATCTCTAAACAGTTTTTTCAACACTAATATTGTTTTGATACTGCTTGAACGAATCAGTTCGAATCCATCTCCCACCAATCGCGTAGAGATCAAAGCGATTAGAATTTCCTCTTCCTCTGGTTTCACGCTTTTTAATGTCAGATCGGAAGCATTTAGAAGTTCATTTTTCAACGGTAATACTCGCGCTTTTAGGAATGCTCATCAGATTACCCTTGAGTCAAACTTCGGACGTACTGTGAAATACAGAGATTCTTTTTTCAGCCGAGCTACACGAATGTGGTATGCTCTACCCAGTTTTATTTTTCCTTTCCATTATAATATTCAGAAACTTAAAACTAATGTGCATCGGTATCTTCATTTAAACTCTACCTTTTTTACCTAACGCTTCTACTGTGATAATTTTTTTAAGGGTAGTAATAACGCCTTGAGTACGCGCTAATTATAAAAAAAAGGAACTCTTGAACTCTTCATGAGAGTTCGTGATTGCATTCTCCTTAGAAAATTGGGACTAACCTTGAAACTACTTTGCCGATGTTTTCAAACGACATCATAAAATAAGAAGCAAAGCATACGAAGGAATTAAGATATTTTTTTTAAATCAGACCTACTCCAATAATTTAATTTTAAATGTTGGTCAGGTACCAACAATAAACAATAACACTAGCCTACATAAAATAAATGAAAAATAATACAACTGGATCGCGAATTTCCAGCTAATACTAATAAAAAAAATTAAAATAAAATTCGATTTAAATACTTACCTGTGACTCACTGAAGCAATGAGATTTAATAAATATTTTGAAAGACTTTTGTGTAAATCACCACGCTAGTCACCGGTTTTGTTTTGTTCGTTCGGTTGCGATGTGGAACTCACAGTCGATTTTTTCTTCACTTTTTTTAAAACCACTGCACCGATTATGTTGTTTTGGGAGATATATTATTTTTTCCCGGCGTCAAAATGTTATGGTTCTAATTGATAATAAAACGACTGCCTTTTTTCGTGGTAAAATTGAACTCACCGACTATTAATGTTTCCAATCGAAACTTGTCGATGACCAAACAGTCAACGAAGCATTTTGAGGTTGTTTCTCTCTTGTGCCAATTGCAATGTCGAAACACTATTGATTAGTTAGCTTACTGAGTCGTTTATGCCTCGCTACCTAAATGCCGGGCATAACAGCGCCGATGTTGTGTTGGTGGCATTTGTTAAATTTGTTCTTTATTTTTCAGTTATTAATGCCAATATCACCATTACAAGTAACAAGAATGTGCTGTGCATTCCAAATGATGAAACTTCTTCGTTAGTCCAAACCTTGTGCCCATTGTACGGTGTATGTGGTGAATCTTCACAGTCGACTCTTCAACTTTTAGTGGCCAAATTTGAGACGACATGTTTGGTCATCAATCTACCAACGTCCGAATCGTCCGAAAACATTGCTGCGGTGAAAGTGTACAGCAGAACATGAAAATTAGACTACTCGGGTTCGTGCCACCTTAAGAAACCGAAGAATTTGGACGGTGTCATATTTTATACATAATTACATACATGTGCCTTTCGTGTAAGAAAAATAATTTTGTTAATACCTCATAATCGGCTTGATTTATTCCAACTCAACATCTACCCGCCTTTATTTAAAAACACTTTACATACATTTATACATACATACATACGAGTATATGTACATTCATATCCAAAGTTAAAATAATAAAATAGATTCAAATAATAAATAGACTAATAATTTGTTTTTCGTACCGGGCGGCGGCGATCTCACATGTACTCATCAGTTGACTGTGAGGGCCTTGTCAATACGCAATTTTTGTTCATCTTACATCAATTTTTTGACAAAAATCCAATGTGAACTGTATCCAACCAATATTAAAACTCTAATCATTAACGCGGGAAGATTTTGCCCCTGAACTGGCATTGCTTTTATAAGAAGGTTTTTATGACACAAACTCTATAAACTACTGAAATAAATCAACCAATTAGAAGACTTAGCACTATTATTGGACTTGTTGAATTACTCAAAATAGCTTGGCGTTTGGTTTTTTTGTTTTTTGATCCTTATAAAATATTTCTTTATAAATGCCTTGACCATAGCAAGTTTACATCCTATTTGTACTTGCGACTTAAAGGTACTATAAGCCAAGTTATGAATTCGTAAAAAAAATCGGACTCGAGATTTTGATCAAAGTTGACATTACGATGATAGCGAAGACGAATAAAGTGGGTCTGACAATTCCGTCTGTATGTCTGTACCTCGATCTACAGCCTAAGCCATTGGAGCTATTTTAAGAGTGTTCGGTGATTCCCTAGAAGGGAAAGTGAAATTTTTTTTTTTTGGAGCTCTTAACGGTACCCCGCATACACCCGTAATGCAAAATCTTATTTATCTCGAAAACGGCTCTAATGATTTTGAAAAAATTAGGTGTGATGTTATGGACTACGTTTTGGTCAAAACAAATTTTGGGGCAAAATGTTACTAACGGTACCTGTTATAGAACCTTTTTCTTTTTGATTTTTGGCTTTCTCATTAAAGGCTCTAACGATTTTAACTAAAAATTTTTCAGCAGAAGCCCCCTTAAATTTAAAATAATATTGTTATATGAAAATATTCGAAAAATATTTTTTGAAAAAAAATTCCAAGTTTTTTTTTGAAAAATTAATATCTTTAAAACACGTGAACGATTATTTTTTTTACACTTATTATTTCCTAAGATCTATACTACTAAATACCAGTGGCGTGACGTGGATAATTTTGAATGGGAACACGTTATAAAATTTTGTCACCTCTGTAAAAATGAAAAAAAATCTTAGAACCTTAAAAACAACATTTCTACTAGGGATATGGTATCTACAAATTCATTCCACATTGACTTAGCAAAAAATGTGTATCTATATTTTTTATACTTCAAAACATTAATATTTCAATCAACAATGAGCTTGAAACATAATAAAAAAGGACGTCCTTTTAGACACCACTCCCTTCGTCGGACTTAACTGCGGCACCTTCCTAGGAATGTTCTATTAACTTTTCCTTGCAATCATATGCGTCAAGAATATAAAATATATGATGGGACAACTCATCTGCATTAAGACTCGCCCTAACGTCAAAAAATACAAGATATCTTTCTTGTATTTCATTCTCTGACAAGAATCGAAATATGGCCCTCAGTTGTCCCCTATGACTCAAATCTGATGTTTCGTTGATCATAATCGACACGAACCGAGCTTCTATGATTTCTGTTTTAATTTCAGATTTAATAACAGCCGCGATACTTTGTATCAAGTCATTTTGAATATCGTTGCCCTATAACACTACTCTAAATAGGATTCCATTAAAGTGTCATAGGTACTTATATGTTGATTTCCTTTACACATAAGAAATCAATTTCTGTGTGAAGATTTTGATCCCTCGCCAGATTTTGCGTTCCTTCACACCCAACAAAAATTTAAGTTTCTTTGACAGGGATCAAAATCTTTAAATCCATATTTAAAGAGGGATTTACATGTATACATGAAACACGCACACCAAACAAAAACTTTCGATCTGGGATCGAAATCCCTGGTGTGTAAGCGAAAAAAAGATAAAATATAAACTATCAACTATCCTTACTAAAATTATTTGGTTTCTCCGATAGGTAATCTGTTAAACAGCAATCTACAATTATCAAAGACATTTCCAAGACAAAATCTAGAACTGCACGAAAATTAAGAAGCTACATTTTTTTATCACTATAGTGGGTAATAAAAGTAATTAAATCTTCACTTTAACATCTAACTTTTCACTATTTTTAATCAAGTTCAAATTGGCTTTTAAAAACACTGGATTTATTTGAAGTTATTGAACCTGTGCAACACAGTCTTTTATTGAATGCCAATTGAATCTAAATTTAAATTCCTATATCATAATTCAAAATTATCACAGTAAATTTGCAAAAATATCAATCGTGCATTTTACATTAGCATGCAAATCAACATCAAGTTCAAAATCAAGAATCAACAATACCCACATGCCATATTTATATTTATATGACATATTAAAGAAAAAAAAATAAGTCGAAGAACACCGTCTTATTTCTTACACAAGGTTGAAAAAAGGCGAGCACCTGAACTCCTGCAATGTATTATCTTCCTACTGAAATGTAATGCTAATTGCTAAAGGGAGAATAAAATACAAATAATTCCAACTCCTACTGGTATACATCGAAAATTTTATAAGACGGAATGTAACGTCTTATTTATTGAATATAAAAGCGGATGATGAACAAAGAGGATCCGAAACACAATGCTTGGGGAAGAAAGGGATATAAAACAAATAAATAAGACGGTGATTGAAAAGTTTACGTCAGAGTATTTTTGTGACTCTCTTGATTAATGTTGGTTGTGGATTGTGGAATGTGTTTGGATAAAGTATAAGATACAAACGAGAGGCAGAATGGATAACTTAAACTTATTCGATATTTATTTGGTAAATTGTGTTATTTGTGGATTTTCTAAAAGGGAAGACGATAGGAATCGTGTTACATGGACGAAACGCCACTGCTAAATACTCAAAATTGGCACCTCAAATTTTTTTCTCGAAAAATGTTAAAGAAATTTGTCATAAAAAAAATTACTTTAATAAAAAAACAATTTTTAAACTTGTTATTGCATAAATTCATAGGAAATCAGACGGCGATTCCATGCATTTGAACATTTTTATCTCATTAAATCCATGTTTTATATTTTTAAAATTCATTTCAAATTTCAAGTTACAAATTCGTGCGATCCAGTTGTGCATTTTATTTTTTGAAATTGTATAAATATTATTTTTTCTCAAAAACTGTCTCACAAAGTTTAAAAAAAAATTCAAAAAAAATCATTTAGGTAGGTAATGGTTGAAAAATTTTTTGATTATTTTTGGTACCGCCCTGGAACCATTTTTTTTTTGTTTTTGATTTTCTCAAAAACAGTACAACCGATTTTAACCATTTTTTTATGCTAAAACTCCCCAAAAGTTTGAATATTATTGCGTATTTAAATTTTCAATTTTTTTTTTGGAATTTTTTAAAAATTTTTAATTTTATTTTCAAAAATAAAAGAAAACTCCATGCTCGATTTGTTTTTAAATTAATAAATAAAAGCTTCTAAATATAATCTACAAGATGTGAGAAAAAAAATTATTTTACCTAAAAACAACGGTACCCACCATACAAATGCTAAGAAATGGTTTTCGAAAATCGTATTTTTCTCGAAAACGGTGCTGAAAATTTTGAAAAATTTTTTTATCTTTCGTTTAATTTCTACGATCTATAATTTAATAAAATAAATTTTGAAATTAAGATATCATTCATTGTCCCTACCTTAGAACTATTTTTTCGAAATTTGAATTTCTTATTATCGACATAACAGATTTTAATGAAATTTTTTATAGAGTAGCCTCAAAAAGTTTAAAAAACATTCCATTTCAAGACTTAAAAAAAAATATTTTTTGAATTAAAAAAGAAAAATTCATTTCCATGCTTGAAAATTCAATATTTCAAGTACGGCTCAATATTTTTTTTGAAATTTGTTTTTTATTCGTATAGTAATAAAATATTTAAGTTAGCGTACCAAATTTGTTTCTTAATTTTTTTAGTTTTTCAAGAAACCACTACACAAACTTATAATTTTTGTTCTTGCATAAAGTAATATTTGCTTGAATCGCATGGCATCCTGTTTTTAGCTCCAACTACTAAAAAAGTTGTTTTAGTCATTTAAAAAATAAATTTTATGCTTAGTTTTTCTCTAATAACATTCATTTTTGAAATTCTTAGTCTTTTACATAAGAGCAAGTTCGTGCGACCCAGTAGTATATTTTATTTAAATTGAAAAAAGACAATTATATTTGGGCACACAACTAATATAAGTAATTGCTTGTAAAATTATCGGTTGAGTCATGAACTTAACGAAATTTTAGCATGTTATTTTAAAATCATATTTTTACTATGCTTATTTGGAGTCAAAATTCTTAAATAAAATTTTCAGTTAAATTAGTTAAGTCTACGCCACAGTGTACTTCATGTTATTCAAAGTATACAGGGTGTCCGGTAATTCGTGTACCATACTTTGGGATGTGATTTTTGGTCATATTCTAAGAAAAAAATTGTTCTACAGTAAAGTCTGATTTTCAACTTTGACATCACTTTTTGACGATTTAAAAAAAGGCTAACTTGGGTGTACCCTGACCCATGTTAAGATCAATTTCTCTGTCAGTGCTAATGGTAGAGATCTCCTTTTAGATTTTTTTTAGTAGAAATACTAACCTTAAAAACTACGTTCAAACTGAGCTGATATGTTTTCAGAGTTGCCAGATATTCAATTTTAAATGGTGTTCAATTTTTCTTTCCCGAACAAAATTTTTACTTTGACGTCAATTTTTTTCAAAAAATGCGTAATAAACATAAAGTTTTCTTATTTTTACCTGATGAACAAGATAATGATAAAAAAATCTCATTAATAAGTGCACCAAAAAACTGTTACATTTTATGATACTTGGGAAAATCTAAAATAGGTACAAAATCGATTTTTGGGATTTTTATCTACTTTTATTGCAGCACTTGGCAATTGGAGTGGTTTTCCAAAAATTGATAGCATAAATTAAACATTGAATTTGATATAATTTTTTGATAATAACTTTAGTCAATAAAGAAACGTGCACATAACAACGTTCCACTTGCGGAATCGCTCCCAAGTATTTAATTGTGCGAAAACTTCAACAAATGAAGGTACAGGTAAATCTTGAAACTTCAAAAATATGTAATTTTTTGCAGATATGGAGGTTGTTACTGTCGCAGTGAAACATGAATATTTTGAGAACATACAATTAAAGTCACAAATGAATAAAACTATCTTGGAATCTATTTCTTAACTTAACTTAACCTTCAGGAAAATTTGATGCACGTTGAACAATATCGAATTTTTAAAAGAACAGCCAAGGAAACTTGTTCCACGCATTTCGAATTCGGGGACATGGAAAGATCGAATAATTAAAGCAGCTTCTTTGATAACAATAATAATTATAATAAACGCTCAACAAAATACGACAAATCACATTTCTACTGCTAATTTGAAAGATAATATCATGGTTTGGGTCTTGGCGAAAATTAGGAGAGTATTCATATTGAGGACATTAAATTAATATTGAAAACCAGAAACTTGATTCATAAGAGCATTTATGCGTGGCTTACCTATAACTTAGGAGTAAGGAATTATTTCAGGGTAGAGTGTTTAACCGATCTTATGTGAATTATTTTAAAATCAAAAAAATGTTTAGAGAAGGCCATGATAAACGACTTCTTACTGCCGAAAATGAATGAGCGGTGCTTGGCGAACGTGAGGTTTCAATATGATGGTGCAACCGCACACACAGCATATTGCGAAGGAAACGTTTTCTGGTGATTTGGTATGGCCAGCAAGATCACTGGATTTACCCATCCCATACTTTTTTCTTTGGGTCTACTTGAAGTCGAGAGTTTATGCCAACAAGCCCCAGACAATCGCACCCCTAAAAGAGAATCTTCGACAGCTTTCACCGGAAATCTTGCAGAAAGTCATGGAAAATGTGATAAAACGGGCACAAACGTGCATCAATATTGACGGCAGCCAATTGACGGATATCATCTTTTCCACTTAACACACAAAATTGTAAGGGTCAGGTCACTCAAATTATTTTTATTTAGTAAAAAAGTTATTCGAAAACAAAATTGGATGATTGATTTTGCGCCACCTTGTACATGTTTTGTCTAATCATATAAAATGCCCCGCTTTGTTAAATTTACTAAATATCTTTCTCATATATACGATGCCGAAAATTGTTGTAAATAAAATTAGGTTTGTAATTAACCATTCACAAGATAATTTAAACTATTGAATAAACAACATTTTAATTTAGATTTAAGTCTTTAAAGAAATGCATTTAAATTACAAATAAGTGAAAATTAAAATAGAAATGCAAATTATATATCTAATAGGCATATTTGTAAGAGGAAACTCGATAGCTTCAAGAATTAATAAATACAAATTTAAGATGTTGAAGCTATTTAAAACACAGAGAATAAACATTTTAAATTCTGTTCGACTTCATTGCTACAACTTTAAGCACGATGATACTATAAAATCAATAGGTGACTAGAATTATAATCATATTTCTAAAATTATTATAATTCAAAATGTTCGCTCTCTTCGCTCTAGTTTTGAAGCATCTTACAAGCTTGGAACACTTCGAACTCCAGAAAATATTTACATAGATACATATACATATATGTGAAATAAATATTTAAAAAGTTACATTTGGAAATTTCTTTATTTCACTTTAAATTCAACTCCGATACCAATCATTTATGGCGGTCGTATTGCCACAATATCGCAATAAATAATGCACTTATAATGAAGTATAACTGATTATCTTACTGCTGATCGGAGTGAAGGTTTTGATAAAAAATATTTTTTCATGGTCAGATAAAATTATCAAACATTTGAATACTTACCATTTTTCTCAATTGAACTGCTAGCTAATTGGGTTGTCGAAGAAAACAATAAAAATAAGAACACCAAACTACTTTTACTCCTCATGTTTGAATCAATATAAAAAAAATATACTTCAAGCCACTTTCACTCACTAAAAATTAATTATATTTCACTTTTAAACAGTGTTCGTCGTACTAACAGGTATTTAAAAAAAAAAACTTTCTCGGAACTGTTTGTACCAAAGGAGCAGATCGAAAACTCGCTTGCCGTCCGAGCGGATAGAAAAGGTTCGTTTTACTGATCGGGGAAGCAATCGAAAGCTTTCTTAATGTTATCACCGTTTATATCTATACACCTTACAATTTTTGCTATTTCGCTATAAAATTGAGTTAATAAATTTGATAAGAAATCCTACGTTTGGTTTTTGAGAGAAGTACTGGGACTTGATATGGTTTTTTATTTACGATTTTTAAGTGTGTATCAGTAAGTTTGTAGTTTTTTTTATTTATGATTTCCAAGTAAGTATGAAGATACACATTATTTGTATTTGCTTCACAATTTAAATTCAGAACAGGCTTTCTGCAGCGGCGATGACAAGTGGTTAATCATTTTATCGGTTTACAGCCGGTTCAAAAAAAGCACTTGTAGTTTTAATTGTGATGTTATCGAGATATTGGGTGATTTTTGTGCGTAAATTATGGCTTCATTTAATTTGTTTAAGATTCGATTGGCTTCGGGAATATGGTCAAAGACTTTTTAATAATTTTGTTCAGACTAGTTAGATAAGAGAATTACTTCAGATTGGTTCCACTTTAAGATGTTCAAATGGTGGGCACGTGGACCCAAGAGGACACAAGCGTCCACAGGTTTTTTTTTTTTCAAAACCCACCTCTGTCCACCAACTCCTACTCTCACCTCCCCGTGGTGAACATCGGGTACCTAGTACCTCAACTGGAGATTGGGTCTCAACCCCAGCGGAAATTTGTTGGGGGTAGCAAACGAGAGAGTGGGGAGAGGTGTTCCCACTAAGGCACCTAAGGCAGCGGAAGAATTCCCCAGATGGAATCAACGGTGGCGTCTACAATTCCAGTTAGGATGAACTACTTGGTGAACACCTTATATGGGCTACTACGACATATTTGTAGCTCAGGTCTATAAGGATCGGATTCGTCCGGCTCCTTACCGTTGTAGTTATACTAAGGGTCTGGCCCTCCAGGTCCGGGGTTGTGCGTCGGGGTAACTTCCCTACCACGTAAAAATTAAACGGTTCCGATACAACAACGGATATAGATAATTTTAATGTTGACGACCCCAGCAAACGAAACAATGACAATGATTTTCGGTTCTGCACGTGGAATGTCCGGACCTTAAACAGGCCACGTGGAAGTGCAATGGGATGGAGACGGCATGCGAAGGATGAAAACGTGTGACATCTACTTCGGCGAGTGGTACAAGGAGCAGGGTCAGCGGCTTTTTGGATGTGGATTTGTGGTAAGGGGGAGACTTAGGTAAGAAGTCTTGGGCTTCAGAAATGTAACCGAGCGCCTGGTCACAATCCGCATCAAAGCGAAATTCAAAAACGTGACGCTGATCTGTGTCCATGCCCCAACGGAAGAAAAAGATGACTCAACCAAAGAAAAATTCTACGACCTTCTTGAGGAAACGTATGATAGGCGCCCCAAGTACGACGTCAAAATTATTCTTGGCGACTTCAACGCCAAGATCGGAAAGGAGGGCATCTTTGGTTCGATAGTCGGAGAACACGGCCTACACGACAACACTTCCGGTAACAGACTCAGGCTGATTGATTTTGCGGCGGGGCGAAATGTGATCATAGCTAGCACTCCATTCTCACACCTCAATATACACAAAGGGACCTGGCGGTCTCCGGATCAACTAACCGTCAACCAGATTGATCATGTTGCGATAGACGCGAGACATGCTTCCAGTATCCTGGATGTCCGAACATTCCGAGGAGCCAACATAGACTCGGATCATTACCTACTTGGTGGTAGCCCAAGTACGGATGCGGATATCCATGACGCCACAACGACGGACGGATGCTATGAAAAGATTCAATGTTGCGAGGTTAAAATCGCAGGAGGTCGTCAGGACTTTTGCAGACCAAGTCTCTCTTAATCTCTCAGCAAGCCCGCCTCCAGCTTCATCTACAGAGGACCTGTGGAAGCACTGCCAGAATACCATCAGTAGTGCCGCCACTGATGTGCTGGGTTTCACAAGGCCACCACAACGAAACCCCTGGTTTGACGAAGAATGCAGGTTGGCGCATGTAGCAAAGAACAAGACCTACCAATTAATGCTGCAGGCAAGAACCAAAGCTGCTGAGACAGATGCCCGGGAGCTCTACGGACAAAGACGAAGGGAGGACCGCCGACTTCTAAGAAGGAAAAAGAGAGAGCATGCGAAGCTGGTGGTCGAGTCTATTGAGGACTGTACCGGCAGAGGGGATGTTCGAAAGTTTTACCAAAGGGTGAGGCAATCCACCCAGGGCTACAAATCTAGAACGGAAGCCTGTCGGGATGAGAGTGGGAATATGGTAGTGGACACACAGTCCGTGCTGAGGATCTGGAAACAACACTTTTCCAGACTGCTGAACGGCGAGGAAGGCCAGAATCGCGTAAGGTGATAGTTGATTATCAATTTGTGGACTGTCGTTTTGACCATCGCTCTCTCTATAATTCTTAATTGATATGATAGAGACAGCTATAGTCAAAAACGACAATCAACGAATTGATAGTCAACTATCACCTTACGCGATTCCACCTCTATATCAGATGTTCACACTTCGACAGATTTTGGAAAAAACCCAGGAGTTCCAAATCGATACACACCACCTTTTCATCGATTTCAAAGTCGCGTATGATAGCGTGGACAGAGAACAACTATATTAGAGCCATGTCTCATCTCGGAATCCCTGCCAAGCTCGTCCGCTTTTGCAGGATGACGATGGAGAAATCTCGCTGCTCCGTCAAGGTTGGTAAGAACACCACCGAACTCTTTGATGTCGAGAAAGGTCGAGGCAAGACGCGCGCTATCATGCAACCTATTTAACATCGCTCTTGAAGCAATTGTACGAAACTCAAACGTCAACAACAGAGGTACAATTTTTCAAAAGTCAGTTCAACTGCTTGATTATGCGGATGATATTGATATCATTGGGAAGATGAAGCGAGCTGTTACCGGTGCGTTTGCAAGTATTGAACTGGAGGCAGTGAAAATGGGTTAATGAGGACAAGACGAAGTTTATGCTATCATCGAGAAAAGAATCTCAACATCGTCGACTCGGGCAAAACGTCACGATGGATAGGTATAACTTCGAAGTCGTCAAAGACTTTGTCTACCTGGGCTCCACTATAACATCGCAACACGACATCAGTGCGGATATCAAGCGAAGAATTACTCTTGCCAACCGCTGTTTCTTCGGGCTAAGAAGGCATTTGAGTAATAAAGCCCTATCTCAAAGAACCAAGGAGACCTTGTATAAGACCCTCATCATCCCGGTCCTGCTGTATGGGGCAGAAGCATGAACACTGTCTAAAACGGATGAAAATCTGCTTGGGTGCTTTGAAAGAAAAGTTCTTCGTTTGATCTTCGGTCCAGTCTATATCGATGGAGTATAGAGGAGAAGGTTCAACAACGAGCTGTACGGGCCTTACAGCGACGTTGACCTAGTCAAGAAGCTGAAAATACAACGGCCGAGATGGCTGGGACACGTGGAGCGTATGGACACCGACGCACCAGCCCGTCGAATCTTCGAATCCACCCCTGATGGTCTGCGCAGCAGAGGAAGACCCCACCTCAGGTGGCGCGCACAAGTGGAGAGCGACCTTAACCAACTTGGAGTGCGTAACTGGAGGCAGCTAGCTAAGGACCGAGCTAGCTGGAGGGGCTTGTTGGTTGAGGCCGTAGTCCACCCTGGACTGTGAGCGCCATCTAAAGTTAAAGTTAAAAGGTTCCAATTTAACCTTCCTTCTCTTGTTTCTCCCTGAATCCTTTATGTGACTGCCAAGAGGTAAAATTGAATTTTGTTTTAGCTAAAAATCTAAAAAAGTTATTCCACCCATATTTTCATATTTTCACTTTCGAATCATAATCTCGTATTTTTGGCAAAAAGAGTAAAAAAACCTTAATGGATCGTTCGCTGCTACACACATAAGCTCGATTTTATTCTATGTCTTATAAGAATCTCAGTGTTCATGTTCAGTATTTATTTATTTACAATACGTTAATGCTAACGTTAAGCTTATAATATTAAATATAAATATATATTACCATTCGACTTCGGTGATGTTAACCAAAAATACGGCCCACCCTTTCTGACAACGTGAATTTAGCTGAACTTTTCAAAGTGCCATACGATGACTTTGTTTAGAGTTTGCACCAACTCATCTGCAAGATATGTTTGGAAGAAAGCATGTCCGATGAATGGAACCTCAGCATTGTTTGTAGTTCGTCAACCACTTGTAAGATCCATATGAGTGCGGCCTAAGACCAGAGAAGCAGACCTAATACTCACATTACGACAGATCTTGGAAAAATACAGGAACTTAAAATCGACACCTAATACCTTTTTATCAATTTCAAAACCGCGAATGATAGCATCTATAGAGACGAATTACTCGTACATATATAATTTCTTCGATACATTTGATGTCAAAAAGGTTTTAGACAAAGCGATTCACTCTCATGCGACTTCTTCAATATCGTTTTTGAAAGAATAGAAAACTGCAGCGACAGCACTAGATGCACAATCTTCTAAAGTTCCGTCCATTATTAGGATACGCTGGCGATATTGACATAATTTGAAGAACAGAGCGTGATGTCAGTGACAGGCTTATGAGCGTTGAAACGGAAGCGAGGAAGATACGCAAGACCAACGGAGCATAACCATTGCCAATGAGTGCAGTACTTCTTTGGACTGAAAAGAAAATTGGGCCTCATAGTCCTCTCTCGGGCAACTAAAATGGCATTTTTGAAGACACTCATCATTCCGGTCCTTATATACAGGGTGTACCTTAACCCGTGCATAGTACTAAAGGGCGTGATTTTTGGGTATATTCTAAGAAAAAAACGTTCTATAGTGAGGGCCTGTCTCCAATTTTTATATCATAAATCGAGGATTTAAGAAAAGGCTTACTTTGCTGTACCCTGACCCATGTTAACGGTAATTGCACTGTTAGTACTTATGATAGAAACTTCAGGTCTTTATTTTTTGAAGAAATACCAGCATTTGTTATTGCGTAAAAAAAATTGATATCTCTCAGCCTGATAGCTTCTATACAGCTTGTATCAAACCAAGACTTTTCTTTAGGCTTTATACTCTTGATTCTGGTAGGAATAAAAGTACTCATCCCAAGAAAAATCACTTCTGTGATCACGTCAGCACTGGCATCAACGTCACTATCGAGAAAACATAGTGACTAATTCCAGTTAAAAATTCAAAAAAAGTCGAGAGTGTGGGCGTTTTGCCCAGCAAAATCTGGTATTCGAATGGGCTCATCCACAACCTGAGTAAGGTGGTGCATCTCAGCAAAGATCTCAACGTATCTTCCTTTGGGTGTTGTCTGCCCTGAATAGCGGATCCAACTTGCATGGTGTACATTGAAGGCACCCGCAATAACGACTTTAGTGTGAGGGTACAAGAAAACAAATTGTGAATCAGAATTGATAGAATTGATTGATAAATACACCATAAGTATATTATAGCTTCTAGGCACATCAGACCATTTTTGTCATATCTGCGAATTTCTCGTTTCAACAAACCCCAGTTAAAGAAAAAAAAAACCTGTGAGAACCGTTTGGATGTACGAAAAAGCCAACTGGGACGGTCTCAACGATTAGTTCGTCAAATTTAACTGGTCACTATGCTTCCTCGATAGTGACGTAGACTTCAGTGCAGATATAGTCTCAAATCTGATTCTTTATGGAATGATAAATTTTATTCCGAATAGGATAAAATCCATCAAACAGAAAAAAAAACGCCTGGTTTGACTCGAGCTGTAGAGAGGCTATCAGGGTCAGAGACGTAAGTTTCCCTACCCTACTGAAGAAACCATTCATATCCGACAAACTACATTTTTACATGACCAAAAATTACACCGTGTAATATATAATGCTTCGAAAACTTAATGCTGTTTTATGTCGCTTAAGCATAACCCTTCCTCAATGCCACTATCCATGAATGGCACTTGTATCGAGGAGACTGAACAGTTTTCAGTTCTAGGTATGTGCATCACAGACCATCTTTTGTGGAGTGATTACATATTTGACGTCGCCAAGAAAATTTCCAAAAAAATGTTATTTTTGTTACCCCTTGGAACTATTTTGTTTGGTTTTTGATTTTCTCAAAAACGGTACGACGGATTTTGATCTTTTTTTTTCAGCTTAGAGTCCCCAATAGTTTGAATATTATTGTTAATTCAAATTTTCCAAAAATAATTTTTTTGATTTTTAAGAAACTTTTCAAAATTTTTGTTTGAAAACTCAATATTTCGAAAACTCCATGCTCGATTATTTTCAAACTTAATAAATAAAAGTTTCTTAATATAATCAACAAGATATGAGAAAAAAAATATTTTAGCCAAAAATAACTGTACCCTTCATACAAATGTTAAAAAGTAGTTTTCGAAAATGGTATTTTTCTCGAAAACGGGTCCGAGAATTTTGCTAAAAATTTTTTTCTTTTGATTAATTTTTACGATCTATAATTTAATAAAAATCAAGAGACATTACAGACTGTACCTACCATAGAACGATTTTTTCGAATTTTGAATTTCTCATTATCGCCATAACGGATTTTAATGAAATTTTTTATAGACAAGCTTCTAAAAAGTTTAAAAAACATTTCATTTCGAAACTTTAAAAAAATCTTTTTTTGAACTTGAAAAAAAAATACTATTTTTTTTTTTGGAAAATTCGATATCTCAAAAACGGATTAATATTTTCTTTTGTAAATTTAATTTTCATTCGTACATTAATAAACACTTTAAATTGGCGTTCCAAATTTTTTTCTTAAAAATGTTTTAAAAATTTTGTATAATAAAGCTTATTTTTTTAAGAAACCACTACAGCGAATTATAATTTTGTTCTTGCATAAACAAATTTTTTTCCTGTGCTTAGCTCCAACTGCTAAAGGTGTTATTTTAGTCATTTAAAAAATGAATTTTATCCTTATGAACAGTTTTCTCTAATAACAATTTTGTATTTAACATTTCTAGTCTATTACATAGGAGCAAGTTCGTGCGACCTAGTCGTGCATTTTATTTACCTTATCCTTACTCGTCTGTACCCAAGTAAATTTGACATTTCATTTTGTTACTGTGATATTTCCAACTGTCATAATTATTATTACTTGAACGTATTGATTGAACCGGCTGAAATTTGTATTGATTTATTTAAAAATAAAAGACAAGTTAATTGTGTCCATATGGAGACTTCACTAAAGCTAGTTTTAATGCTAATGTTCACATATTGGTAGATTAACATTAAAAAAGAAATTAAGCTCAATCATTGATGCTAAAATCAAAAACCCAATATACATAACAGTGCATGCGATTCCGATTTTCCAATCCAACCGAAATTTATTTGCTGCAAATGCAATGTAGAGTCCAAAAAGTGTTGTCAACAGTGAAATAGCTGAATATGTTAATCCTGACGAATTTAAGACAACCCAATGCTCACCAGGTATAGTGGGAACAAAAAATGCCTTGACAAACCATGGCACTCCCAAACATAGCAAAATGTCAAATGTATTTGAACCAATAGAATTACTGATTCCCATTTGGCCGTGCCCTTGATTTGTTACGATGACACTAGAAACAGCTTCGGGCACGCTCATACCAGCAGCTAGAATTGTCAGACCCATAACGGAATCAGGAATATTGAGGGTATCTCCTGCAAAAAAAAATAAAATTAATTTAATAAACAAAATAATAAGATTTTTTTTTAATATTTTATAAAATGTTATTTAATAGAAAAGTTTAAACATAAGTTAATTAACAGCATAATTTTTGGGGGTTAATACCCTAACAATGAGTATTATGGGAGTATGCGTCTATAAGCGGCTTCATCCCGCCCAATGCATCCCTCTACTTAGTCAGTCAAGGCTGATTCATAGAAGCATAGAATGGTGATTCCGATATAGTACCTCGTTGACTGCAGAACTTTGGATAGGCGGCTCGCTTATAGTAGAGACGTCCTGGCACCAGGCGTATACAAACAAATATAAGATTATGAGTTTTTTAAATTTCTTCTCGGTGAAAACTAAAAACCGAAAGTTTTAAGCATTAATATAGTTTTTAGGCCGAAATATATTAGATTAAGATATAGTTGAACTAGTTCTGGATAGGCAATCAAAGAAGAAGTGACATGAGCCCTCTTCGTCCTGACACCCTTGCATAAGTCAGATGTGCTTATGCCTGTTCTGCGCATGCGGTGTCCCACTAAGTCGTGACCCGTAAGGATTCCAACCAAGAGAGACAATTGCTAAGCTTCAGTAGGCTTCAGTAGATACTCTTTTTTTTCTCTTGATATACCTGGCCAAAGATTCCTGAAAACCCGACAGGTGTCAATTTTTGACCATCTGTCATTTGCGGTCTTGAGGAAACTTTGGTCAATTCACAGGTATACATACATTTTGGTGCCGATACTTTTTGAACTTTTCTTTAGTAAATTCGACCTCCTGAATACGAATCTGCAATCGGTTTTTGCCTAGCAGCTCCTGTTTTTATGTTATGGGGTAGGGTGTTGCAAACCTGACACCACTTAGAAATATCCAAAATATTTGTGAAAAGAAGAAAGTAAAATATTTTTCTTTGAAAATCCAAGCTCATTTAGTGACATATAAATATAAAAAAATAATAAATATAAAAAAATAATAATTCTATTAACAAGATACTCGTACTAGCGAGTACATTTCATATACAATATATTTTTCACTGCTGATTTGATGTACTGGAACCCAAGAAGCTTCGTTTTTTGGTTGATCTGCAATGTGATTTTTTCGGACAATCTCTTACTAGATTCCAGCAGTAATCTGCCATCATAATATGCGTATCCCACTTGCTTTGGTATCGTTCTTCAATTGTCCTTATATCCTGGTGAAATCGTTCACCTTGCTCTTCACTCAAGTCTCCCAAGTTTTCAGGAAACCGGTCCAAATGGTTTTGCAAGTAATGCACCTTGATGCTCATGTTGCATCCAAGCTCACGAAAAGCAATCAGCATGTTCTGAACTAAATCCTTATAATTTGAAGCCTTCTTGTTGCCTAGAAAGTTTTCGACAAGTGACACAAATGATGTCCACGCTTTTCGCTCTGTTTCATTCATAGATTCAACAAAATTGGTGTCCTTTATTAACCGTCTGATTTGAGGTACATCGAATATGCCAGCTTTTATTTTTTCAATGCTTAATCCTTGCATCTTTGTAGATATGAATTAAAAACATGATGAATCCTTATCTAGAGCCTCAACAAATTGCTTCATTAAGGCAAGTTTTATATGAAGTGGAGGCAGGATTATTTTATTCCGATCAACCAAAGGCTCATTAATAACATATTTTTCTCCAACAACCATGTTCTCTCTTTCAGGCTAGTCTTTTTTTAGCCAGTGATCTTGTTTAGCTCTGCTATCCCAAAGGCACAAGAAGCAGGGATATTTTGTGTATCCACCTTGCTGTCCAAGGAGAAAGTTAACCATTTTCAAGCCAACACAAATGACCCACCCAAGTTCGTGATACTTAATCTTTTCCAAGACTAAAGCTATATTTTTGTACTCTTCTTTCATTTGGGTTGAGTGAGCAATAAATAATATTGATCTCAATTCGTTACCATTGTGTAAAAGCACACACTTCAAACTTCGCTTGGAACTGTCAATAAACAGACGCCAACGATCTGGATCATACTCGTGAAGGACCATTTTTGTTAAGAGACCTTTAACATCCTGACAGAAAACGAGATCTTCCTCCTGAGAGTAGAACGTAAGCAACTCTGCTGCCCTTTTACGATAGAACGTTATTGTTGTTCCTTCATCAAGTAGATTTTTTTCTTTTAGCCGGGATGCCAGTAGCTCAGAAGATTGTTTTGAGAGGTTAAGATCCCTAATGAGATCACTTAACTCACTTTGGTTAAATCGTTGGGGACTTGATGCATTTTCCTCATATTTACTGTCTTCATCCTCCGAAAGATCTGCTAGCTGATGAAATGTTGGTATGGGAACTTCATCGAAATGAGGGATGGGCCGCCGCCGAGCAGAATCTAAATCAGGATACGTCCACTTGCTTCGGTTTTTACTATCGATGCCTCTGATATTCACTAGACAGAAACCATAGGCACACCAAATTTCAGACTCCTCCTTTTCCCATTAGTCCACTGACGTAGATGTTTAGTACATACATGTTTTGCAAACTACATGTGGTGCCCAAGATTTATCTTGATCATTCTTTCATATGAATTTCTTTCATATGAATTTTTTTAAATTAGGGTAAATTGAATATTTCTGTAACTCAAAAACTAGAGCTGCTAGGGAAAAATGGTTTTCAGTTTTGAAATCAGCGTTAGAAGTACAAATAAAATCAGCTGCAAAACTGAAGGCACCAAAAAATTATTTTTTTTTGTAGACCTGTGTTATATTTATACTTTTCTTCCTTCAGTGGCATGATTACCCAGAATACAATTGTGCTCGGTTCAAGTGATAAACCGTTTTTGAAGTTTTTGGTTCATCACCTATTTCATTTCCATAAATGTCAAGGTGACAACAATTTAGTGATTGAGCAGTTAGTTAGTTTTGAAATATTATGGATATACTCGTACATTATGTACATGTGTACGAGCATATTACATATAAAAAGCAAAACTATATTCACAAAATAAATGCTGCGTTTCCCAAGGCTTCGTTTGTCTCTAACATTATTTCTTATGTTTATAAATGATTTCCTGTCTGAAACTGCTAATCCACTAAACTGCTTCGCTGATGACATTACCCTTAGTTTTTCAAGCTCCTGACTAACCCCCGCTTTTTGAAAGTCGAGTTGCAACAGCAGAACATGTTGGGCTTATTAAACTTAGATTTAAAAAGTATTGTTATATGGGGCATTAGCAATCGTGTGGAATTTAATGCTTCCAAAACTCAAAGCTGTCTTCACTAGTTAAAGCGGAATAGACTGCCTTTACCATTTAACATAAGTGCAGCTTGCATCGAGGAAACTGAAAAGCTTTCGATGCTGGGTATGCGCGTTGATATGGAACGACCCGTAGGGAGTTAAGTTTCCCAAATCATTTTTCCCAATCCATTTTTCCCAAAATCCATGGCTCCCAACGCAACGGGATATTTTTCCCATTTTTTTTCCCCAACAAATATGCTTTCCCAATTTTTTTTTCCCAAAAAATTTAATCTTTCTTATAAAACTAATGAAAACGTTTTGTTCTATTTATATTATATATATACATATATTTAGTAGACATTGGATATAAGCCATACGGTAAATTCAAAGTTTCTTTAAATCCAGATTCTGTAAATGCAAAAGAAACCTTGCATACACCCAACCTCGCACCTACCCCAAATCCTATAGTGTGCCCAAGCACGCCGTACGCAGTAATGCGTAAGCAAGCAAAAAAAGCAAATATCCCATAAAAACGTAAAAAAATTAACATTATTATTGGAAAAATTTGGCATTGGGACAAATAATGATTGGAAACCATTGCCTTGGGAATGACAAAAATTGGGAAATTACATTTTGGGAAAAATGGACATTGGGACACACGGATTGGAAATTTTGTCCTACAACAGGAACGACCACATATCAGATATTGCTAAAAATGCTGCGAAATGCCTAGGTTTCCTCAGACGATTTAAGAACTTTTTTCCCATTCTAATCTGGCAATTATTTATAGGGTAGACACTGTGCCTAAACATTTTAAGGTTAGTCATAACTCCTTGAGTGCACGTCAATTATAAAAAAAATATTTGAAAAAACACTCTTTGGCATTAATATTTTAATGTTGAATGTGTCAGATTAGAATTAACTTCAGTTTAAGTTGAATGAACGAATTTCAGGAAACAGACATGTATGATTTAATCTTGATCGGTTTGTAAACGAACATTTCTCCTCTATTTGAAAAGTTGATATATTAGGAAACAAGATTTTGGGGAATTATATTGTAAAGAGTGACTGATGTCTTAAGGTGAACGATAAGAATGGTGATTACTTTTTAAACACAAACAATGTTTTGTTTATTTTAGAATTTAAATACACGTGGGCTTATTAAATATGAATTCCATTGCATACAAAATTGTTTGACCCTGGAATAGAATTATTCAAAAACATTTTAACCAGTCATTGATCAGATAGTATAGAAAGAATTCTTCTAACTTAGGACAACTCTTGTCTGCAATGTCAACATGCTATCATAAATACTGCAGCATAGGTGCATGAACTTTCATATCCAAACCGCAGCCTAGGCAAGTCTATCTGGTTAATAATTAACGGTTCCAAGATGAACCACTTGATCAAAATAAGGTCAATGAAGCTATCGGCAGGGTTAAGTCCAACAAACATCTAATCTTTGATACCTTGACCTTCAGACAACTAGGCCATGATAAGAATGACAAAGAAATATTTGACACGGTTTTGATTGATTTGTTACCTTATAAGCTTATACTATACTAGCATAAAATACCCGGCGTTGCCGGGTTCTTGCAGAGAAAATTTCTTTCGCACAGAAAGTCCTATGTAATAACAACTAATTATCCTAGAAAGTTTATTTCCGATACTAACAAATTCTGAGAGAATCTCTAGAGCATCATTCACCTACCCTAAGTTTAGTAAACGGGAAATATTCCGAGGAAAATTTATTCGCGAAAGCCCTTTACAGTTACATGATTTATCAAACCACAAGTTGTTGGGGTAGATTTTTGCATATTTCATCCAAAATGAATATTTTTGCATACCATGCACACGTAGAATAGGTGAACTAAACATATTTAGTATTGATTACTATTTGTAAACATTGAAAAAGAATAAATTTATTGAAGGATATGCACCATTAACATATGTATGTTAAGCGCTTCAAACTTTTTTTTAGAGCATATTTTTATTTGCCGTAGTTATCACTATCTGTTGTTTCTTCATTTTGGGCTTCTTTAGTCACTTTATTTTAATTTATGTTTTTCATTTTCATAAAATTGATTGAAAAAAGTACTTGCCTTCAGATTCTAAATCGATTTTAATACGAGTAATATTTCTGAAAAGACTCCGTAATTATCGAAGAATTCCATTTTTGTTTCGTTCAAAAAAAAAAATGTTGTCTCTACATTTAAAATGAAATTACTTGAAACCACTAATACTTTCAAGAAATATGCATTTGGAATAACTTTATTTTTGCTGTCGATTTCATTTTTTTAAATATACATACCTAAGCATGCGATTTTAAATTATTGGCCATTAAATACTTTAAAAATGTATTTTATTAACTTCGTTAAGTAATTAATTTTATTGAATTTTTAAATAATTTTTAAATTAATTTTTATTGAAGCATATGTTCATATGTATGTATTTAATTAATAACATATTTTATTAAAACTAATATTTCAAAGCATATTTTTGCCCTAGTCATCACTATCTGTTTCGTCGGTTATTACTTCATTTTTATTATTTTTTCATTTTCATCGTTTTTATTTGTATGTTCTTTTTCCTGGGATAAAGCGAAAATGTCATCTTCAAAATTAACAAAAGAGCAGCTCAAGAGTTCCATCAACTCAGCCCGCGAATAACTACAAAGAGTGAAAAAGTGTAAACAAAGTGTAAAGGACGAATGCCAGTCAAATTCAAAGAAAATAGAGCAAACAAAGTGTAAGCAAAGAGTAAAAGAAAATGATAAAAAATTCACAACAGTCAGTTTCTGTCTATTTTCTGTTTAATATAATCATATGCAACTGCGCGCACATTCAACTAAATATTTGAGTTGTTTTTTAGCTAGTTTTTTCCTTCATATGTTCTTGATTGCATGGGAAGTGTTGCACAATTCACATATTTCGGGTGAAACAAAACATTTTTTTCAACCAAAGAGGAAAATAGTACTACTTGAAGATACCCTGTTAAGATATCATAGAGCCTGTTTAGATTGGGAAGATTGAGTACGGACTGGTGAGTACCATCGTGTTTACATAAAAAATATTTGAGGCGCCTCACGATGGGTTTTACGTGGAATTATTTGAATCGAAACATTTTTTTATCGTCATTAATAAATATTTATCAGGAAACTTGTTTGCTCTTTTGTCCAATTCGTCATTTTTTTCCTTAAAAAATTCACACGAACAAAATTAAATACTTTTATAGACAGACAGCTCTTGTTTTCTTGAAAATTGACAAATTGAAATGGACAAAATGAAATAAAACGAAACGTTTCGGTTATGAAACAGTACTCACGAGTCCAGTTTTTATGTTTTCTTCATGCCTCACGAGACCTCTCACCCCGCACTTTTCTTGCCATCAAATTGCCGTGAGTCTGTACTCAATCTTCCCAATCTAAACAGGCTCATAAAGACGTTTTAGTGAAAACGTCCACAGAATATCTTCATGATGTATTCGAAAGATTAAAATAAAAAAACTCTTTCAGCATTTTAAAATTACTCCTTTTAAAAAGGCTTTAAAGGGGGTATATAGAGAGTCAATATAATGACATTTGTCATGAAGATCTTTAAGATGTTTAAAAGATGTTTTATTAATAGTATAACAGAAAGACCACTTTTAAAGAGTGAATTAGGAGATTATAAAGTGAAATGGTATTAAAAAGATTGAACTAATAGCTTGACCTTGATGCATTTATTGATGTACTCTCCAAGAGTGTATGTGTTGCTTGGGTATGTTATCGGGTTTTACCAACGATAAAAATAAACATTATATATTTCTGGACGCACCCTTTAGCCAAAGAGCATTAAATTTGTCTGAACGCAGTCAAAACTTCCCCTTGCCACCATTGCAAATAGTTGCGCCTGTGTAAGTAGCTACATCTGTCCGAATTGAAACAAATACATGCTGAACTGAAATGGAACAAAAATAAACGGTTCAAGCCTAAACTGAAATGAAAAAACTATTCACTTTCCTGTTTTCTTTCAGCAAATTTAAGGATCTGATTACACGACTCATTTTTTGCGGCCATATGGTTTTTCAAGTAACTGACTTTATCGAACATCGATATTGGGAAATTTTGATGCACAAAAAGATGTGTTCAATGTGTAAACTTGTGCTTTTTTGATATTTAAAAATTTTGATCGCAGAAAATCGTGCGCAAAAGCTTGCATATATAAATGCTGACTCTGTAAGCATCGATGATTTTATCACTTGAATGTGAATGTTAAAACATAATTTCTGTAAAAACTAACATCATACAATATTGACGAAAGTAATATTGCAAGGCATTTTATGTGTAAACTAAAATCCACACGTTTTTTGAACGAAGTTTGTATGCACACAAAGTCGTGTGAAATGTATCAACAGAAATCCGTGGCTTTATCGAACATCGATGTTGTAAAATTTTGATGCACAAAAAGTCGTGTTCAATGTGTCAACTAAGATCTGTGCTCTTTCGATTTGGCAAAATTTTGAACGGAGAAAATCGTGCGCAAGAACTTGCATATATAAATGCTGTCTTTCTAAGCATCGATGAATTTATCACTTGAATATGAATGTTAAAACATAATTTCTGCAAAAATTAACATCATACAAAATTGACGAAAGTAATATTGCAAAGCATTTTATGTATTAATGTATTTATGTAAGTTTGTATGCACACAAAGTCGTGTGAAATGTATTAACAGAAATCCGTGGCTTTATCGAACATCGATGTTGTAAAATTTTGATGCACACAAAGTCGTGTTCAATGTGTCAACTAAGATCTGTGCTCTTTCGATTTGGCAAAATTTTGAACGTAGAAAATCGTGCGCAAAAACTTGCATATATAAATGCTGTCTTTCTAAGCATCGATGAATTTATCACTTGAATATAAATGTTAGGATAGTCGCGCACTGGGAACTGTGATCGAAATCAAATAGTTTAATCACCAGTTGAAAGAGAACCACGCACTGGCAACTCTTTACTCACGCTCACACTCTTGTCTCTCTTGCTCTTATAGAAAACAGCTCAACTGTTGCGAAGGCAATCGTTTAGTTTGTGTCAAAACACAAACTTTTTAGTTGCTCGAATCGAGTTGCTCTAAGTGCGCGGTGTCCCATATAAGCCCATATGTTTCATTTTTGCAACTAAACAGTTGCGAAACTAAAAAGTGCGCGCCTGGCCTTAAAACATAATTTCTGCAAAAATTAACATCATACAAAATTGACGAAAGTAATATTGCAAAGCATTTTGTGTGTAAACTAAAATCCGCAGGTTTTTTGAACAAAGTTTGTATGCACACAAAGTCGTGTGAAATGTGTTAACAGAAGTCCGTGGCTTTATCGAATATCGATGTTGCAAAATTTTGATGCACAAAAAATCGTGTTCAATGTGTCAACTAAGATCTGTGCTCTTTCGATTTGGCAAAATTTTCAACGTAGAAAATCGTGCGCAAAAACTTGCATATGTAAAAGCTGTTTTTCTGAGAATCGATGATTTTATGACTTGAATATCAATGTTGAAACAAAATTTCTGCAAAAATTGACGAAAGCAATATTGCAAGGCATTTCCTTTGTAAACTTAAATCCACACGTTTCTTTAACGAATTTTTTTGCACACAAACTCGTGTGGAATGTGTTAACAGAAATCCGTGACTTTATCTAACAACGATTTTGCGAACTGTTGATGCACAGAGAGTTAAAACTAAAATCGGTGCCTTTTTTAAATATTGATAGATACTACAAAATTTATATGCACGAAAAAATTATGCGCTAGAACTTGCGTGTATCCATGGCTCCATGGCCGTGTAAACAGTTTCTTACTCCAATAGCCCAAGTAGGTGTTCAGCCTCAATACAGAGGAATAAAATGAAATGAAATGAAATGCGCAATATTTAGAAGCGGCAGACAGTTCTCAATTTGCTGCTTTCAATTTTCTATTTTGGAAATATTTTTTGGAGGTAAGTGAAAGTAATTTAAATTTTAATATATTATTTATTAGTTTTTTCATTTTCAGATGACCTTATGTTACTATCGACATAGAAAGGTAAGTATATAAAATGTTTATAAACAAAGTAATACTTTTGTTTGTTTGTCTGCTATTGGAGTATTTACAAACAAACTGACAACTGTTAGAGCGTTCGAAAAATGCAAATAATTTATTAATGCAAATTAACTATCCATTTTGTCTTAGTAACAAATGAAAAAAATTGTATACACTCCTTTTTGTAAAATTCACCCGATGTCATGTCAAAATGACATTTAGATATTTAGATACTAAAACGGCTTTAAACCTCATATGAACCGGTTTTATCTTGTTCCGCCTCTATTTATCGTGTTTTTTGTTTATAAATAAAATTTTCAGGATTAGAGTCGTTGTAAAGTCGAAGTAACTTTACTCCGTCGCTTTCGCTAAAACGAGGTAGTAAATAAGGCTGACAGAGTTTAGTTAAGTTTATATAAAAATAGCTTAAAATACAAATATTTAGGTAGAAATGAATTTCTTTTATTAATATTGCGACCACTTACCTACAATGGTGATTAAATATGCGATGACGTATGATATAATACCTATCCAAACTATAGCCATTGCAAATGTTACAAATCTCCAAGATGGATGCCGTCTACTATCAGGAACTGTTATCCACAGCAAAAAAGTCATAGGCCATCTAAGAAGATAAACAATTGCACAAGAACCACGCATATTCCACGGATCATCAGCAAAGTCTGAAATTATTTCGAATTTTGTTTTTGAATAGTTTAAAATCAAAACCCGAATTATACTAACCACTTTCGACGCTGCAAATACTATCTGTCATTGATGAATTTTTTTCATATTTCCCAATAACATCACAAGTTAAATTATGGGTGGATGCGCCAGGCAAAATTTTCTCTTCTGTCACGGTTCCCAGAAGAGGGCTTATTTCATTCACTTGTCGAAATGGACGAACTCTTGATTTCCTCCTAACTTTCGAGATCAATTTTCTTGCTTTTCTAGCCATAACATCATTCCAGTACATTGCTGTAGTTCGTTATTTTTAAAACAATACTAATATTTATTTGCAATTCATTTTTACGAAACTGACCTGATATATAGAAGAAATAGGCTAATACCAAAAATAAAGCCTCATACCACATGACGATACCATCATAAAGTGTACAAATCAAACCCAGTACTGCCAGACAATACATCATTGAATCTCTCGTTACTGGCCACCAGTCTAAATTGATCATCTGTCAACAAAAAGTTATAATCATTACTAAATATTACAAGGTTTTTCTATTGGAACCTGTCCTCCAAAAAGACCACAACATGCTGGGACCGCAAGAATATTAAATACTGCTGAACCAACGATAGTTCCAACACCAATATCTCCTTTTGTTATAAACGTTCCCACACAGTTAATGAAAAGTTCAGGACTCGACGTAGCAGCAGCCATAAAAGTTGCACCAACTATATCTTCTTGCATATTAAGCCCTAAATAGATTAAGCAAAAATAACTGTTATTAATGAAATATAAATCATACTCAACCACCTACTAAGACACATCTGTTCTATAGCTGGCACAAAGTAATCATCACAAATTACTGCAAGAAACCAGAAGCAGTAGCAAACCAAAAAGACATGAATCAGGATACCGCCATTTTTACGTTGCGATCTAGTAAAACCATCCGATGGAAACTCATTGATTGCCGGTCTAGTACAATTGTTTGAAGGGTTAAAGATTTCTGAGGACAAAATGGCGATTGTTTCGTTTTCATCGTTGTTTGGTGTTTGTTTAGCAAATGATTCGACGGAAGGAGTTTTAAACTGTACGGTAACTGGTTTGGTTAGGAGATCATTTGGTATGCCTAAAAGATTGCGACCATTTCGAATTCCTGCAGATTAAAAGAGAAAAACTAAATAAATCAATTAATACTGTATACTGTATATATAAATAAGGTAGGGGAAGGGACAGAACTTCCCTGGACAGGCTTCTTGATGACCACATAACAATTACTTCGTACGTAATTTTTATTTTCTCTAAGTTCCTTGAAAAAAAATATAGAGGCTTTAATCGTCGCTCTGTTCGTGTGACCAGCAGACGGTTTCATTCGTCTATAAGTGATCGTCTGTAGGTTAAATGCAGATCGATCTAGAGCCTGATTCAGTTCAAGTTTGCTGCAGATCATTTGAGTGTAAGATTGTAAGAAATTGGAATTTATATTTATTTAAAATCATTTAGAGCCTAGACTCTAGAGAGAGTAATTGTTAATACAATAATTTTAATTTTACGAGTACTATTTTGATTAAATTTAGTACCAGTTTTTATAATAAGCCTGAAGTTCACAGTTTTTGGCAAAGATTTCTGTCTTAATTTTACCTAAACCTTTATCCAAACGATGTAAATAATATTTTATTACAAAATTTAACAAAAAAAAATTAATAAATAAAGAAAAAACCGTTAAAAAGGAAGTGAATTGCGAATGCTGATTAAACACTATTTCTTACTTTACGCAAACCAAACAAAAGGTTGATAAATATTATGGGGGATCTTCGCCATCGATTGGAACCGATCACCACTGGCTTACTCAATATCGGTACGGTCGTTCAAGCATAAGTGACCCCGAACGTCGCCGTCTGTTGGTCCCCAAATTACGTCACCACACCAGAAATGGTCGATAAAATCCTTGGTTGATAATGGACGATCAGCAAGTGAAGTAAGCTTGAAGAGGCCATACATTTATAGTATGTACTCGTATCAGTAATTTCGATAATATATAAATATTTGGACATAAAAAAGCTTTCCACAAAGTGGGTGCTGCGATTGCTTGCAACTTCAAAGGAGTGTTTGGCGATTTTCAATGGTTCGATGTGCATGGCTGAAACATGGATTCAACACAACACTCCAGAGACAATGATAAGCCAAAGAGAGTTTGTCAGAAAACAAGGTTATGGCGACCTTGAAAAGGGTAAAACGATCATTGGGCGACGCATCCTACGCAGAGCTGTTGGATCGATTCCAACCGGATTTTAAATTTTGCGCCGAATAATAACCAACCATTCGTTCCTCAACTTTAAGTCTTATCTGGTCATGTATAGAGCACTTCTTTGTTTGAAAATTTATCCAATTAATGATTCTACAAACGATGGAATTTCCGGCGGCCCAAAAAAATTTTAAAATCCGTTAAATTTTTTAATCTGATTTTTTTTTTATAAAATTAAATCTGATTGATATCTACCTGGCCTAACAATATTATTAGGGTGACCTTATTTTATTTTGCTCAAAGAATTCTTCAAAGTGTCTGATTCTCAGTCCCCTGACGTGTCCCCAGTACGTTTTCGTAAAGAAAAATTATTACGGTTCTCTTATTTCAGGTATCATACTAAAATGAATCCCACCGAAGTTACGCCAAATAATACATCTTTGCTACGAAATAGATAAATATTTTTTAGTAATTGATTTTATTACAAAACAACTTAATTAAACTTTGTCCCCCGCATTTCATATCAGTCCCCTGGAATATTGAAACGGTCGAAAAAATCAAAAACTAGGATATCGATCGAGTTTCCAGTACTGGCAATTTGAAGTACCAAGTCTCCTTACAATAAAATCGTGGTGCAACTCGATTCCTGTTTCTCATGTTAGTATTGTGAAAAGGACATTTGTGCAACAAGTCGTGGATTATCCGTTTAGTTTATCAGTCCTCTGTTGAGGTTTTACAAATCAAATTTGTATGTAAGTATGCATATTTGTTAGCAGTATAGTATAGGTTTAATAAAACTGTAATATTATATATATATATTTTTGTTTTTTTTAAGTTAAGCCTTAACATCTTTTTTGCGCAAAAACCATTAAATCCTCAGTCCCCTGCCTTATAAATGAAGAAATGGTCTTTTATTCAGAAACCTGAGAAATTTTTAGTTATGTTGAACTTCGAACTTCATTGCGAAATATTTTTAATTTTTTTAAAAATAATATAATTTATTTTAAATTGATTCTAAGTACTCGTAGAACAAAAATATTTAATTATATTCTTTTAATAAAATGCTAAGTTATATGTATTAACCATGAATTTGTATGTTTATGAAGACTAATTAAATTTAATTTCTATTTCAATGTGTACCCAAGAGAAAATACCAAAAAAATAAAGATTTATTGAGTGCCCTTAAAAAAACTCAGTCCCCTGAACATCCTTTTTCAACAAAATGTCCTTAAAATCGTCATTTTTTATTTTTTTAACTGGCCGCTTTCAACAATGCAAAGAGACGTTCTAATGATCAACTTGAACAACTTTTACGTCTTTTGGCTTCCAAAAATTTCGTGCCGAAATTTGTAACTTGTATTCCATTGTTTGTAGAATCACCCAAACATGTTTTTGCTTTATAATAATTTTCAACTCTTCATCAATGGAAACTGTGGTGAAATTTCAAAACATGTACCCAATGTATGCACTGATTTATGAAACGTAAGCGATTCTGTCAAATTAATGGTTGGGTGTGTGTTAAGAAGTTATTAATTCATTGGGCGTTTTTCTTTTTTAGTTCAGAATAGAACCTGAACTGTCAAAAAAAAAAATCGTGTTTCTTTTTTAGCTCAGAGTGTATAACAGTTCAAATTTGTGTTTCTTTTTTCGTTTAGAGCGTGTTCAGAGATTGTTCAGAGCGCACTCTATGAGCTCGGTATTAAATAGCTGAGCAGAGGGTTAAATGCTGAAAACATTCTGACAGACAGGAAAAAAACTCGCGTGTGTTTATAAAATAATTCAGAGCTCTTAGAATACGCTCGATTCGGAGAAAGTTCGGAGCATGTTCGACATGCTCGTGCTCTGTTCAGTGCTTTACTCTGAATGAAAAAAGAAAAACGCCTATTGAAAGCCTAATAAGGAAAGTAAAAGTCCTTCACCCACTATCACATTTATTGTATTGATAATTGCTTACTCGCGGTTTTCCGCCGTTATAAATAGAGAGTAAAAAATAAAGATACTACACTGAAAATAAATTCCTAGGTAATATTGACAAAAACGTTTTGTTGACCTTTAACAAAACAATTTTATCGTTTTGATAAAATTTTTGTCAATACGAAAGAATGATTTTGTTGATTTCCCAAAATTTTTATAATCCAGCATGATTTTTTGTCAGTTTAACAAAATATGCACTACAAATAATATTCAGTTTAACAAACAAAGTCTTGTTAATACAACAAAATAAAACAGAAATAATATTTAGTTTAACAAACAAAGTCTTGTTAATACAACAAAATAAAACAGAGATTTTTGTCACATCGACAAACTTTCTTGTGATGTTAACAAAATATTAGTTGTATCTGCAAAAAATCTGTTTTGTAAATGTTTGTCAATATCACAAAGTTTTTGTTAATTTTTTTTTGTCAATTTAACAAAACATGAAAACATTTTTGTTAAAATGACAAATATTTTGTTTTGGGGTTGAAATATTTTGTAATATTGATAAAATAATATTATCAGATAGATAAAACTATTTTGTAAGGAAACTAAAAAATTTCTTTTGTGTATGACATAGTTCACATTTGGTTTTTGTTAAAAAATCGATGTAAGATTAACTGAACTTGACAAAAATTGCGTATGGACACGCCCTCACAGATGGTCGCATGTGAGATCGTAGGGACCAAACGCCAATTTTTGTGGACTTAAATCCCAAAAAAAAAATATTTTGACAAAATTAATTTTGTTTTTTGTGGATTCAACAAAAGAAATTTGTAAAATTGACAAAATATTTTGTTGAATTGACAAAATATTTTGTTAATTTAACAAAATATAACAAGAAATTTTTGTTAATTAACAAAATATTTTGTTAATGTAACAAAACAATTTTGTTAATTTAACAAAACAATTTTGTTAATTTAACAAAAAAATTTTGTTAATACGATAATAAATAAAAACAATAACACTAACAAAAAAATTGTTAATACAACAAAAGAATTGTTAATATGACACATTAATTTTGTAAATTCTACGAAATTTTGTCATATTGACAAAATATTTTCGTTATTTCAACAAATTAATCTGTTAGCATAACAAAATAATTTTGTGAATACAACAAAATATTTTTTGTTACCTCAACGAAATTCTATAATTTTTGTCAATTTGGTAAAACTTTTTGTTGGACGTATATTGACAAAATTTTTGTCAAATCAACCTAGATTTTTATCATATATACCTAGATTTTATTTTCAGTGTAAGAATTGGGCAATTTTAAAACATCAAGTTTTTTTGTTCCAAATCGGAGGTAATTTAAAATACATTTTGTAAATATAAAACATGGATTTAATGAGATAAAAATGTTCAAATGCACTAAATTTCCGTCTGATTTATATAAATTTAACCAAACAAAGTTTAAAAATCGTTTTTTTATTAAAGTAATTTTTTATATAAGAAATTTCTTAAAAATATTTTTTGGGTTAACTATTATTTTCTCAAACTATTTCCCAAAATCTATATCACAAAATACTTAAAATTGACATGCTAAATTTTTTTCTTGAAAAATTTTTAAGAATTTTTTTATATAAAAAAATATATTTAATCATAAAACGATTTTTAAACTTTGCTTGCATACATTCATACTTTTATAGAAATCAGACGGCAATTTAATGCATTTCATTCATCATCATTAAATCCATGTTTTATATTTGTTTATATATAATTTTTAAATTTCAAAGTATTTTTACATAAGAGCAAGTTCGTGCGATCCAGTCGTGCATTTTATTTATCGTTGTTTTAACGGACTATACTCTAGTGAAATAGCCAGCTGCATTCCTCCCCTTACACAGTTCAACCGTAATACTCGCACTAGTACTAGTACAGAGATTCGTTCTTTGGCCGTGTTGTATTTAAAAGAACACCCTTTAACATTGCTACGAAGAAAAAATACTACTTGCACATAATCCATAAATATAGATGTATGTATGTATATAACTAAACATACATACAACCTATTTATTATTATTATGTATATATGTATATTACCTTGTAAGTAAAGATTGCATCATCCGACACTCGCGTGATCTCTTCTACCGGTTGCGGATGACTTGCTCCCTTTACTCTAAAACCTACTTATAAAATAATAATATTTAAGCTAAAGTTAAAACTAATAAAACTCTAATGAAATAAAAATACGAAGTGTTCTTAATAAATGGAAAAAACATAATAGTGGCGACGAGGATAAACCAACATTAAAAAGTGAAAAAAAAGTTACACAAAAAAGTTACGGAGATCGAAAAATTTTGACTACAATAATGTCAAAAAGTAGTGGATTTGATCAATATATTCCCGGTAATAATTTTAAAGTTTGGGAGAAAAGATTTATACAATTCCTTCTACGTGAAAAAATACCTGAAGCCGACAAAACCATGTGGCTAATAACAGTAATTGGGTCGGAGCCTTGTGAAGTACTTATGAATTTAACTAGTCCTAAAGAGGCAGAAACGGTACCATTTCAGGACTTAATGTAAATTTTAGGCAAGCACTATGGGCCTAAGACTAATAAACGTTCCGAACGCTTTAAATTTTACAAAGCACTTCAAGACAACGGAGAAACTATAAGTGAGTACATAGTGCGAATCAAAATGCTGTCTCAAACTTGTGAATTTGGACAATTTTTGGACGAGGCTTTATCAGATAAGCTTATAACTGGATTACGCAGTGAGAAAATCCAACAAACACTACTCAACAGAGAGGAGGCCAAGTTCGAGAAATATTGTGAGGTAGCTCTTAATATTGAATTGGCAGAACAGTCAACGAGAAGCATGAAATCATCCGCAATGTCAGTAGTAGGTTCTATAAATAGAAAGTCAAGTCATGAAAACCAACAACAGTTCACCAAAAGAGATCGAGATTTAAGCCATCAGTCAAGTCAAAAAATTGCACGAGCACGTGGTCGCAGTTCAAGCCGTAGAAGTACGAGTCGGAGCCTTGGGGTTTCTAATGGTAAAGGATATTGCAGAAGGTGTGGAAGACGTCACAGTGAAGAAACGTGTCCAGCCAAATTGTGGACTTGTTTTCAATGCGGAAAAGAAGGTCACACCAGCAGAGTTTGTTCGCAGAAAGATCAAAAGATAAGTAGCATCAAAGTCATTGGATGTTTTAGTCAGCCATGTGAACTTAAAATTGAAGTTTCTGGAAAAACGTTTGACATCGAAGTGGATACTGGAGCAGCAGTGTCAGTTATGAGCGAAAGAGAGTATCGTTCTAAGTTATCACATTTGTGTCTTATTAAATCTAATCATGTTTTGACCTCTGTTTTAGGTAGTTCAATAGTTGAAGTGGGAACGTTAAAGGAGATCGAAGTGCGACTTGGAGATAAAAGCCGGTGTTTGGACATAGTGGTATTGCAGGGTGATCAGCCAAAGAAAATGCTTATGGGACGGACATGGTTGGACGTATTTTTTCCTGATTGGCAAACAAATTTTTTTCAGTCAAGTGCCATTGATAACGTAAGTAGTTTGAGCCAAGAAATAGTTCGTAAATATCCTTCGGTAGTGCACCCAGAGGGAAACCATTCAATTGTCGGGTTTGAGGCGGACATAGTTTTAAAAAAAGATGCCAAGCCAATTTTTCATGCAGCATATGGGGTACCTTTTAAGTTGAGAGACAAAGTAGAAGCAGAAATAAATCGTTTATGTAAAGAAAATATTTTGGTGCCAATTAAATACAGTCGCTGGGCCAGTCCTGTGGTAATCGTTCCTAAGCCAAATGGTGAAATACGTATGTGCGTCGATTTTAAGGTCACTCTTAATAAGCTTATTGAAACTCAACATCACCCTTTACCAAATCCTGAGGACATATTTGCTAGCCTTGCTAATTGCAATGTTTTTTGCGTATTGGACTTAAAAGGGGCTTACCAACAATTAACAGTCAGCCAAGAGTCACGTGAATACTTAGTGATAAATACTTTTAAGGGATTATTCGGTTATTTGAGGTTACCGTATGGTCTTGCAGATGCACCATGCATATTCCAGTCTATCATGGAACAAATCTTAGCGAATATATCCCAAGTTTTCATTTTTATTGATGACATCATCATAGGAGCAGCTACAGAGGTAGAATGCAGGGAAAAATTGTTTATGGTACTAGATAGACTGAAAGAACACAATGTTAGTGTCAATATTGAAAAATGTAAGTTCTTTCAAAAAGAAGTTCAATATTTAGGACACCAAATTTCCCATAATCGGATCAAGCCTAACCCAGAAAAGCTTAAAGCAATTCAAGATGCTCCTCCTCCTCAAGACCTGCAACAACTTCAGTCCTACTTAGGTCTTATAAATTATTATCGAAAATTTGTGCCTGAGCTGTCTTCAGAATTGCATGTGTTATACAGTTTGTTACAGAAAGGAAAGCCGTATGTTTGGTCGGCAGAATGTCAAAAAGTTTTTGAAAAGAGTAAACGCCTTATGGTCAGTCACCAGGTTTTAGAGTTGTACGATCCAGCTAAACCCATTTTTGTGTCAACAGACGCAAGCCCTTATGGTGTTGGAGCGGTATTGTCACACCAAGTTGGAGCTGTTCTTAAACCGGTTTTCTATGCATCGAGTTCACTGTCTGATGCCGAAAAAAACTATTCCCAGCTTCACCGCGAGGCTTTAGCAATAGTGTTCGCTTTAAAAAAGTTTCATAAATATATATACGGTCATAAGTTTCATATAATTACGGATCACCAAGCACTCAAAGAAGTCTTTAATCCTAGAAAAGGGACACCATCCCAGTAGGAAATTTCCAAAAATTCACTTGTGAAGAAGTAGGTGTTTCATCACGGAAAAGGAGCTGCACCCATGAATTTCCTACGGAATCCTATGAGGAATTTAACACAGGCTTGTCATTGCAAGGAGGTACACACTTTCTCGATGCATATTTTGTTGTGAAATCACTATGCTCACGGCATCTTCGATTTCATGGGTAATTTTTGTGTCTGAAAAAACTGGTTCTATTGATGTGATGCTTTCCTCAATGGAAATAAATTAATGAAAAGTGAGTCAACATTTAATCAACTGCCTCAGGGAAAGAATCATTGAAAATACTAATTATTCACTACAGAATTGTGTACATATTTGAAGCTCGTTTTTTCAGTTTTGAAAAAAGGAATACATTTAGGCGATGTTTTATTAAGAGAAGGAATATGAATGAAATCATTATCCATTTCTTTTCTTATTTCATCAATAGAAGAAGCGCCTGAAATATATGCAAATTTATAGTTTTAATGAAAAAAATAAATTTGTGTTATGTACGTATCTATTTTATTAACTATTATAATACATTTTAAAAAAGTTAGTAGATATACATATATGTCTTACATTGTCTTGTCTTGTTGTAAGACGTAACACAAACAGTTGGTCGAAAAACTCTCCTTTGACACTTGGTAGAATTTGGGGAGCAGCTTAGGGATTAATCATCTTCATTCTCCTGTTCATTTGAGATCTAAGAAAAAGAGGAATATTTACTTTTTGCAAATCATTCAAAAGAATATAGGGAATTTACCGTTGGTGAATTGTTTTCCTTCTCCATGGTTGTTATTTAATCTTTAGTAAATTGATTGAAAACACAAAACCCCGCACAACCGTTTTCTGTGATCACAAAATTGACACTAAATCATTCCAAAACAAAAGAAATCTCATGACAAAAAAAGACCTATTGAGCGTCGCCGGCCGACCCATCGCGGGAAAAACCCAAAAAAAGGATTGTTTATTGCAGGTCAAAATCTCTCTCTCTTTTTCCTCTCAGCTCGCAGACTATTTTGCCCAGTAAACGAAGTTCATGAAAAAATACATTCCTTTTCACTAGCAATTTCACCTGATCACCATAGTTTTGCTCTATTGAAAGGTTGTTTACTGATTTTCAATTCCAAAGAAAAGAAAGGGTTGTTTTCTCTTTCACATCGCAGGCATTAAACAAAACACTCAATTGTGGATTACAATAACCACTGAAAAGATGCAGGAATAATTATAACGTGTTCAGCATTGTATTCATTAACATTAAGGATGTGTAAGAAGGATATTGCTTTGTTTCATGTTTTCTGTACCTTCTTTCGAGAACAAAGCACAAGATGCAACTGTGATCGCAAACTACTGACTCATTGCATGACTTTCGATGAATGAAACCAATGCAGACCTTCTACTCAATGAAAATGCCTCGTGATTTCTACGAGGAATTCAACTTTATTTTTCCTTGAGGAGCAAATTTCCTACTGGGATCAGTGGCAGCAGCCAGATTACAGCGATGGTCAATACTGTTGTCCATGTATGAGTATGAAATTTCTTATCGTCGCGGTAGAGATAATGTTGAAGCTGATTTTTTGTCCAGAATGCCTTTAAAAGAAGGTACTGATGTAAAACAAATAGGTATTTTCCATTTTGAGTCAGGAAATTCAGTAAATTTAGAATTAGTCCGAGCTGAAACCAGTTCTTGCCCAATTTTGTCTGAATTATATAAAGTTTTAATGTCTTCTTGGCCAAAAGAGAATAAAAAGTCATCGCTGCGATCGTCCGCTTCAGAGTCTTTGTCAGTTTTCCGAAAATTTGAGTCAAATTTAAGTACAGATAGTGGAGTTATTTTTTATGGAAATCGTGTCGTTATTCCTAAAAGTATTCGCACAAGCATTTTACACATGCTCCATGAAAATCATTGGGGAGTAATAAAAATGAAAATGATAGCCAGGTCATATGTTTGGTGGCCTCAAATTGATTCCGAAATTAAAGATTTTGTTGCAAATTGCAGAATCTGTCAGCAGACAGCAAATGTACCGAGAGAAGAAGTTTTGTCCAAATGGCCACTAACATCATTTCCCTTTGAACGTGTTCATTTGGACTTTATGTATTTTGCAGGGAAAAGCATCCTGGTGTTAGTGGACACATATTCGAAATATTGTGACATTCGTGTTTTACCATCTTGGAATGCTCAAAAATTAGTCGAGGAATTAATGAAAACATTTATTGTTTTCGGATTTCCAACTGAAATTGTCTCGGACAATGGACCCCCATTCAATGCGGCGTACTTTAAAAATTTTTGTATAAAGAACGGCATCAAGTGTTCAAAAAGTCCGATTTATCACCCACAATCAAATGGTTCCGCTGAACGCATGGTACAAACGATTAAAAAAGTTTTTTATAAATTTATATTAGAACGTCCAAACATGTCATTATCCGAAAAAATTGAAAAGTTTTTAATAAATTGGAGAAATACTCCTTCGACGGTAACGGCTAAGTCGCCCTCCGAACTCATTTTTAACTTTAAGCCCAAAATTGCTTTAGATAATGTTAATATAAAGAAAAAGGTCACATTTGATTTGTCAAAAAATAAACTTAAAGATTGTAAAATTAAAAAAAGGCAAGAGAAAAAGTCAAAAAATTCAAACTGTAGAAGTTTTTCAAAAATATTAAAGAATAAAAATATAAACAATAGTACACAACCTTTTAAAGAGGGAGAAGTTGTATGGTATAGAAACCATGAAGTTAGTTTTGTTCACTGGATTCCAGTTAAAGTCATGAAAATAGTCAGTCACTTCACATATTTGATAAATAATAATGGAAACATAAGATTAGTACATAGAAACCAAATTAAGAAGTCCAAATTAGATTTATTTAAAAATTTTGAAAGTTGTATACAAACTGAAACTGAAAAAAATTCACCTACACAAATTAATTTTAAAAATGAAAATATTTCAAAAAAGCTTGAATTAAATGAATCGACCGTGGATAAGACTAAAAAGGTCAAACCGCGAAAAAATTGGAATTCAGAAAATTTAGATGTAAGAAGATCTGAGAGATTAAAGAAATAGCAAATATGTGCATAGCATAGATATGCAATAAGTATGTAAATTGAAAGAAAAAAAAAATAAAAATTATAAAGAAAAAACAATTAAAGTATTGAAATGAAGCTCTCACAGAACAATAAAATTAATAAAAAATGAAATGTAAAGCATTGTTAAAAAGGGGAAGATGTTGTATTTAAAGGAACACCCTTTAACATTGCTACGAAGAAAAAATACTACTTGCACATAATCCATAAATATAGATGTATGTATGTATATAACTAAACATACATACAACCTATTTATTATTATTATGTATATATGTATATTACCTTGTAAGTAAAGATTGCATCATCCGACACTCGCGTGATCTCTTCTACCGGTTGCGGATGACTTGCTCCCTTTACTCTAAAACCTACTTATAAAATAATAATATTTAAGCTAAAGTTAAAACTAATAAAACTCTAATGAAATAAAAATACGAAGTGTTCTTAATAAATGGAAAAAACATAATAGGCCGTACTACGCGAATGTAGAATACCTTACCACGCTCTGTCTTTCTCTGTCATTGTTATGTTGAAGAATTCAAAAGGAATGTACACCGACACCTCCTTTCAAAACAATCCCTTTTTTCTTAATACTCAAACTGTGTTTCTGGCGTATTAATGGTATTAAAAAAAAACCTTTTAATGTGCGCTAATTGTAAAAAAAACTTTAGCATAGCGAATAATTAAGGCAACAAATACTACAATGTCCTAAAGAGAGTACATTTTTTTGATCAATGACACTCTTTTTGTCAAATCAGTAGAAAAACGATGTTATGGTATGGAATAATTTTTCTTTCGCACTTGTGGTGTAGTATACACAAATTCCCTAGCTGATAAAGAAGTTTTGAACAGGTGTTATTTAACGCTTAAAAAAACCACTGCGTAAGCTTTTCCCTCTGTCGTGGTCTCCTGGGCTCTTTCCAAATAGATGGAAAACAGTATTTGTCCAGACTGTCCCCAAAAATCGTGAATTTTATTTCAGATCTAACTATCGGCAATTACGTCCTTTCTTTCTTCAGTTTTCAGCTCAAGAAATATTTTAAAGGACGAAAGTGTGTTAATTACTCTAGTACAGCTTTCGTAGGAACAGTTTCACCAGAGATCTTATGGTATATCTCACCGAACAGTGACCCCAATCTTTATTTGGTTTTGTAGAGCTTCATTTCATTTCCATAAAAATGTCAAAACATTGAAACAAACGACTTTTTTATTAAAAAAATGGATTATCGTTGTTTTGGGATTAAATTTGTTGGCTGATCAGTGATTTGTAATTAATTTATTTTTATTTTAAAAGTTCTTAGTAGGCTACTTGATCATATTGGATTAATTTTTGTTTTTATTTTATATGGCTGATTAGCAAAGCTGAAATAGAAGAAATGGCCTTTTTGAAGTTGTATCGTCCAATTCGATATGGACTTCAATAAAAAAAGAAGCCTTTAATGAATCATTGAAAAATGTTCTCTTGTACTCCATACGCCTTGCACAAAATCTACGAACAAACCTTTTTTTTAATAATAATAGCGCAAAATTTTAAACAGCCTAGTGTTATGGTATAAGTATGATACTAGTTAACAATTTGCTAACTTTAAAATAGTTTACTAAATCATTTGTAGTTTTAAACATTTTCTAAATAGTATCGTGCTAAGGCAATTTTTTATAAGTTGCTTTTGAACACACCTAAAACAATGTCAGTTTGTGGTTCAAAATAATGTACAGACTTTTTTTAACTTTTGTAAATGTCAAGTCATATGTCATATGAAGCACCATACTAAAATAGCTATTCGATGATTTTAACTTAAATAAAATGTTATAGAAAGTATGATGCTTAACTCAATTAAAATTTAAAAAATTGTCGTTTTTAACAAGTATCATAAATTAGGGTGGGTCAAAAAATCAAGTATTGTTTTTTTTGGATCCGACACATGAAAACTAGTTCCTAGGTACCTGTAGAAAGTACTTACCAAAAATATTAGCTCTTAATATTAACAGGAAGAATATGCTCATCATAGTTTTCCATTTTCAATTTAGTATCATATAAAAATGGTCATATCTTATCAACAATAGATCGTTTAACCAATCGCATAGTCAATATTAGTAGGAAATTGAACGCTCTACAAAAATGGTCTTATATACTTTTTTCATTAATCCAACCATTTAAAAGATAATCAACGTCAAAGATTGAAGTATTTTAAGGAAAGTAACTTTTTCGTTTTTAATTTTGTAACTTAATAAAAAATAATTATTGTCAAATGAGTTTCAATTATTTCTATAGGAAATTGAACGCTCTACAAAAAATATCTCTGTAGTTAATCGATTACTCAAGCCATTCAAAAGATATTCGCAGTAGAATTCCAATGCATACTGATTTTAGTAGTTTTTTCAATAAATATTCCTAATTTATCCAGTTAATTTTTGAATTTTAAGATAGTTCATGTTCTATTTCAGGAAAAGAAGGTTTTTATTTCAGAAATATAATTTAACATGTCAGCAGAAAAAAAATTCTATTTCACCATATGAAATTTTATAATTTAATACAGTATTGATACAAAATGATTCAAATTTGATTCAAATATAAGTCTTTAATTCGGTCATCGAGCACTTTTAAAGACTTCTGATCAACAATTATATCGAATTACATTTTGAGTTGATTCTGAAATGTTGCTTCTTTCTTTTTTTGCGCTGGCGATTTTTTACGCGTGCAGTTTTTTTATCCTTAACCATTTGTTATGACATGGAAGAATTCTTTTCACTACATTATCATTACTAGAAGTCGGAATATCATTTTTTCTCCATAGCTCTATAACCTGATCTCCTACATTTTTAGCACTTTGTTTCACAGAATACTCGTATTAAGTTGATGAAAAAAATACACACATAACCTCTTTCACTGTTGGTAATTTCAGTTCAAGAATTTTCGACATCGGTATGATAATTAAAGGGATTTCTTTATTCATATTAGATGATTAGAATCCGAATCGCATTAATCAATAATATATTAAAACTCAGCTGTTAGTTAATTGGTTTTAGTTATACACAAGAAGACAACTCAGAGCTCCAAAAACTATGTATGCAATGTAGAAATATAAGGGGAAGCATAGAAATGACCTGAAACCACAGATGGCGCTAGTATGACAAGTACTGAGTAACAGAACTACCAACATTCGAAATTTAATTTTCAAATTCTGTGGAAAAAAGGAATTTAAATGACATTTTAAATAAACCCGTTGAAAAATATTAAATAACAATCCTAAACTGTAATAAAAGTTATAAAAAGAAAATATCGTTAAAAAATTGATTCAAAAAAAAAATATATTCTAAAACAAAAGATAAGATATCGCTTGCAAACTGTCATTCTATCGAAATAAACTCAAATTCTCATGAATATTGTCAAAATTCATAAATTAACTGGATAAATTGGGAATATTTATTGAAAAACTACTTAAATCAGTAGGCATTGGAATTCTACTGCGAATATCTTTTGAATGGCTTGAGTAATCGATTAACTACAGAGATCTTTTTTGTAGAGCGTTCAATTTCCTATAGAAATAATTTAAACTCATTTGACAATAATTATTTTTTATTAAGTTACAAAATTAAAAACGAAAAAGTTACTTTCCTTAAAATACTTCAATCTTTGACGTTGAATATCTTTTAAATGGTTGGATTAATGAAAAAAGTATATAAGAGCATTTTTATAGAGCGTTCAATTTCCTGCAAATATTGACTATGCGATTGGTTAAACGATCTATTGTTGATAAGATATGACCATTTTTATATGATACTAAATTGAAAATGGAAAACTATGATGAGCATATTCTTCCCGTTAATATTAAGAGCTTATATTTTGTAAGTACTTTCTACAGGTACCTAGGAACTAGTTTTCATGTGTCGGATTCAAAAAAAACAATACTTGATTTTTTTGACCCACTCTAATCATAATATAGTATTAACAACGCACTAATTCGAACAGTGCCTCTCTATTTTTAACTGCTATTAAATTCAGCTTTATTTATTGTTACAGATCCGCGACTGCGTACGTTTACAAAATATTGTTGATCCAAAAGTAATAATTTAATTTAATTTAAACAAAAATCTTTTAACTATCAGGAATAGTAAATGTTGTAAACATTTGATATGAATGCATTTTTTCTCCTTTAGAAATATTATGAAAGAATCAAGAACTTGCATTATTGTATTCGGAGATTTTTTGTGACGAATATACATACCAAAAGTCTAAAATGAAAATTTACTTACGATCAAGACTTTCCAAATCACGGGAACTGAAGGCCAAAATAATTGAATAAACTCCAACAACCCCTAAGAAAATTACAAAGCGGATGCGCAATGCGATATTGATTCGACGCTTTTGCAACGTTATGCCAGGATTAAAAAACACTTTGTTCATTCTATTTTAAAATTGAATGTTGTATATTTTGTGGCTTTTGGTTATTTAAAAAATGACAGCAAAAATAAGTTAATTTACATCCGTACAATTTAAAAGTCTAGCCAAGCTCCTTTCAGTTTTAACTTTGAATTTGAAGTCACCATGGAATTCAAAAAACCGTACTGAAGGAAAACCAAAGCTTTTTATACAAAATTTACGCTGATCAGAGTATCCAAATAATTGTATGTTCATAGTTTGTCGAAGTAAATACATATTTATTTTATCACCACGGATTACCGATGCCACTCGAATAGATAAGCACGTTCGGAAATTTTTGAGAAAAGAAAAGCGGATGCACTTTAATGCGACAGTATGAGTTTAAAAGCGAAAACACATACACACATATTCCGTGAAAATACAAATTTAAAAAAAGGCTAAAACCTTACTTTTGGGTGCAATTTTTCATTCATCATTCAATTATAAAAGGTCTGATGGTTATTTTTCCATTATTTACTTTTTGATTAAATACAATAATTTCTCAATTATTTGCAGAGTATAAATATAAGGTTATGGGCTTATCTCAAGCGTTGGAAATATTCCATTTAAAACAAATAAAGGATTTATTGACAACAATGATCATTATAAAAATGTTGAAGTAAAGAATCTTTGTTTAGTTTTAATTTTAAGAACGAACTGCGAGTACGATTCTTATCCACGTGTTTTCCAAGACTACCTGAGCTCTCAGACAACACTTTATTTGCATCTTCAACATAAGACTCATAATACCATTAAATTACCTTCAATTACAATATGGCCTTTTTCGCACTTGACAAATCGAAGCTATTGCATTTAGGTCGAACCACATACCGTTCTTATCATCGGAGATTGGAAACACGACACAGCATACAATCCCCAATGGTTTTAATGATAGTCTTGAAGATAGAGTTGTAAATTACATGTTTTTCATTTTGCTTACACGTTTTATACACGTTTTCTACACTTTTCATTTATTTCTGATACTACATATTGTAGGACATTGTCCTTTATTTATATGCTCACATACTTAAAAAAATTTAAGAAATAAATGAACAAACGATTAAGTAATTTTTCTAAATTCACATCAAAGTTAAAAGAATATCAATTAAAATTTAAATTATAGTGAGTATATACCTTATTTTAAAGTTGCTTAAATATATGTACATAAACATTGAGACACAACCAATATTTGGCATGACTTCAAATTAATTCAGAGAAGCATAAGAATCGGAAGTATGTTATTAGGGTTGCCAGATTTTTCTCAAACTTCGGCGAGAAAAATGGCTAAAATAATGAAACATCCTGGGATTTCCACATACTCGTATTTCCCGGGACAAAATAAAAAACCATAATATACGTGTAGATCAAAATAAATAAATTCTTTTATTAATTACTAATTAAATGACTTTTTTGTCATTTGTCATTTGCAAATATTTTTCTTTTGGCAATTTTAATGACAGATGTCAGTTTGCAAAAATACATTCATCGTTAAGATAGGTTTGTTTGATTGAAATTTTAAAAGCAATTTCATAAGGTTAAATCACAATGCAGCGATTGTACCTTATCAATGAAAGATATTTAGGTACAATAGGCATTATTTTGTGAGTTTGAGTCACAACCCGGGAAAAAAGCTACCCGGGTAAACCGTGACGTCTGGCAACGCTTTAATGTTATACAAATGTAGCAAATATTAAACGCTTGAATTTATAAAAATTGTGTGTAGATCGCAATTGTCTCGAAAAGCCATTCCAAAGTTTAATTCCCCGAATTAGAAGCGACGATGAAGCCCTAGTACTGCTGTGTCTAGGAATAGAAATCCTACATATTTGAAGAATTTTTATTCAATAAAAACACAATTTTACTGAAAATTTGCTCTGGAATCGACTTAAAAATTACTGAAATTTGTAAGAAGTCTTAGCACTAAAAGGGCTGGAAACTTTTAAAATTCTCCGTGAAATAAACAATCCCAGTTGAGGTAAAACAAAAGTAAAGGTTTTATTTAATTATAAAATTAAATATGTATATTATAGGACTAACTCGTTTCGCAGTTGTATGAGAAGTAAGTATTCGGAGCGGCCTACCCAATGTACTTTTAATCAAAAAAACTGTTTACATTGGCGCTGGCCAAGCGCAACTTAACATACCCTAAGCGGAGCGACGGAGTCGCGTGAGCGGGTGTGTTCCGAAAAAGGGACTTAAAATCCTTAGGTCCCGCGGAGCGGGCCACCCAATGTACTTTTAAACGTGATTTCTGGCTAAACTAGGCATCTTAGCGAGTTAAAAATTGCATATTCGTGATGTAGGGAGTGATGTATCACATGATTTTTTTTTAAACTTTTTTGGATATTTTTTTGTAATTTTTTTGACTCAAGATACTTTCACGACTTCATACTTTACCTGTCTTCAGCTTTAAGCCAATCAGAGCTCGTTAAAAATTAACGAAATCAGAGCGGTCTTCTTCGTATTGAATATTCCAGTACAATAGTAGGGAACTTAGTTCTCGTTGCTTCTGATTGATTTGAGTCACCATTACTAGGAAATGAAAATCCATACTGTGCTGTCAATTTAGTATTGAAACGGCGGGATTTCGTGATTCGGGATTTCGTGATTCGGGATTTTGTGAATCGGGATTTTGTGAATCGGGATTTTATAATGCGGGATTTTGTGAATCGGGGTTTTGTGATGCGGGATTTCGTACCCAACCTCTATTAACAAGAACTTCCTAAGATAAAGTTTCAACAAGTATAAGACCCAAACTTTTAACCTTACTTTGGTATGGAATAATAACTTTATCTAACACAACCAGATCCAAAATATTATTAACTGGGCGAAAATAAAACGCTATTGCCTGCGATTTGTCCCCAATCAATTTCAAGTTATTAAGTGATGTCCATGAGTTAACAGAAAGAAGGTCAGTATTAACGGACGAGATAAAGGAGGAAACTTCAATTATTATTGGACAAGGAAAGAAGAACTGAACATCATCAGTAAAAAGATGGACGAGCGAAAAAGATGTTGCATTGTGAATGTAATTTATAAATATAGAAAACCAATTTATTGTCTACAATACAAACATATTGAAAGCGCTGCAAAAGGTATGAATATATCAGAGAGGGTTTGAGGCAAAGACGAACATGGAAACATGGTTGACGCTATCAAAATCAAAAGCCTTGCTGAAATCCAAAAGTAAAAATAATGTCGGTTAAATCAATAAATTAAGGTTGTAAGTGTTCTTTCGAAATCCAGATTGACTGCAAGATAATAAGTTCTTACTAGTGAGTGATGAATTTATTTGGAATTTCATCAAAACCAATAGCATTCGATTTAATAGAGAACATACATACATCCATTTTAAAGCGTCATAAGGGAAATCCAACGAAAAGAAAAAGCATTTTAAATTTCTGAAACAAATTCAACATCACTGAAGCTACCTGGTTGGCTTTGATCTTGTCAGAAATATGCGTTCAGAATCCACGAATCAAGATTTCTATACTCCGCTCTTTTTTATTACTCAGGCCAATAGCGTACATTTTTTTCTGAGATCTTTGCTGCATTAAATACCTTCAAATTTATGAATCCTATGTCTTATTTTAAATGCCTTAATTTCACTCTCAACCTTATTTTTGTACTTACGATATGTTTTCCAGGTGTTCTCAGAGGTACTAATTGGATATGCTCCAAAATAAATAGCGCACATGAGGAGAAGTAAGGGGATTTACTTTTTTGCTAGGTTTAATTATTTTAAGGGGCACACAAACATCATACAAATGTTTTAACTGATTATTTTAGAAAATAACTTGACAATTAGAATCATTGGTACTGCAAAGGATATCAAAATAAATATTGGAAAAGCTGCTCCATCATTGATCAAAATGATTCGCACTGAAATCCCTTATTTTTATTTCAAGGTCAACTATTTCAGGAATTTTATCAAGGGAAACAAAAGTAAAAGCATGTTGAGAGATAACCGGTATCCAGAACTGATCTTTATATTGTACTACGTTAGGATCATTCACAACCATAAAATCCAATAAAGAAGTATTAGAACGAAAATTATCAAAATATGTTGGAATATTGCTGTGTATTGTGTGCAAGTTACATCCACCTAACAATTATCACAAGAGCTTCTTTTATTGATATCCAAGAGATTAAAACTGAAATCATCCATGATGTAATATTTTTGTGTTAGATTGGTCGTAAAAAAGACTCCACTTTGTAAAATTCACCCTTGGAAAGATAGATAACACCCACTAGAATTGTATTATCAGCAGATGAGATTTTCGCGAATATAAACAAAATACCAGGTTCAGAACCTTTCGGTATTTTAGAGGATCGAATTTGTTTGTCGATGTCCAGTGCCACACCACCACCTCTAGCGGTCTGTCCATTCTAATTATAAATCCTTATAGCCAGGAATATCCACAGCCATATCACTTTTCCATGTTACAGATTTAACTTAATTAAACTTGAAACTTTTATTGGTGACACAAAAACTTTGGCAGTAAAAATGGCCAATATTAAAATAAAATGATTGGATCGCACGAACTTGCTATGTAATAGACTAAGAATTTCAAAAATGAATGTTGTTAGAGCAAAACATTTCATAAGCATAACATTAATTTTTTAAATGACTAAACAACTTCTTTAGTAGTTGGAGGTAAAAATAGGATGCCATGTGATTCAAGAAAATATAGGTTTATGCAAAAACAAAAATTATAAGTCTTTGTAGTGGTTTGTTTTTAAAAAAAGCTTTTATATAAAAAATTTTTAAAATATTTTTAAGAAAAAATTTTGGTACGCCAATTTAAAGTTTTTATTATTGTTCCAATAAAAATTAAATTTACAAAAAAAATATTGAGTCGTTTTCGAGATATTGAATTTTCCAAAAAATAAATAGATTTTTTGTCAAAATTCAAAAAAAAAATATTTTTCTTAAAGTTTTGAAATACAATGTTTTTTAAAGTTATTAGAAGCTCCTCTCTAAAAAAAATTCATTAAAATCCGTTATGCCGATAATCAGAAATTCAAAATTTTTAAAAATCGTTCTATGGTAGATAAAGTCAGAAATATCTTGTTTTCAAATTGTTTTTATTAAATTATAGATCGTAAGAATTAATCGAAAGAAAAACAATTAAGCAAAATTCTGGGAACCGTTTTCGAGAAAAATACGATTTTCGAAAACCATTTTTTAACATTTGTATGGAGGGTATACTGTTATTTTTAGGCAAATAAATTTTTGTCCTCATATGTTGTAGATTATCTCAAGAAACTTTTATCTATCAAGTTTTAAAAAAATCGAGCATGTGGTTTTCGAAATATTGAGTTTTCAAAAAAAAAATTTTGAAAATTTTTTAAAAAATCCAAGAAAATTTGTTGAAAATTTGAATGCACAATAATATTGAAACTGCTGGAGAGCCCTTACATAAAAAAAAAGATCAAAATCGGTCGTACAGTTTTTGAGAAAATCAAAAACAAAAAAAAACACGGTCCCAAGGGGGCTGCCAAAAATAATATTTTTTGGAATTTTTTTTTCAACCATTATCTAGGTTTAACTAAATGAAAAAAAAATATTTATAAAAGTTCGTATGGCATGTACTTAAAAAGAAAAAGAAAAAATTAAAACCCATATCTACCAAGTTTGAAGAAAATCGGCCGAGCCATTAAGCTGTAGTCAAACAAGTAAAAATGGAATCACTTGACTGTGCCCGCATAAATGAGTTAGCCATTGTACAGTGTTTAAATAAAAGGGTATAATGCAGATGAAAGTTATTTAATAAAAAGGAAAAGAAAACAAAAATAATAATTAAGTTAGAATTTAAGATTAGATTTATTCAAAAGCCAAAGAACTGTTAAGTTACAGAAGAAAAGAAATGTATATTCGATTTGGTTATTAACTATTTTTTACTCATAATTGGCAAATATGTGCTCGCTTTTTTTAAGAAAGAAAGGAGAAAAAAAGGAAATAGAAAAATAAAAGAAAAAAAGGTAAGAAATTAACAAATTATGTGAAAAAAATAATGCAGAAAAATGCTCAACATGATGATATACAGTAATGGCCAAATGTGCTTTAGTACATTTTTGATTTATATGCCAAAACATTTTAAATACAAATATTTTATTATTAATATTTTGTGGCGTAACCATTATTTTTGATGAATACTTTACATCAACGAGGCATTTAGGCAATTAAATTATCAATTATTTGGCTGGTAATAATTGTACAGGCAACTTGTAATAGTGAGTCCAAATTATTATATTTTTTCCGATCAATCATCTGATCTATAATTTCACATAGATTCTCTATGGGGTTGAGATCAAGGGTTTAAGCTGGTCACTTTATAATCTTATTACTTTCTTCGTTAAGAAAATAATGCACTAATCTAGCGGTATGTAAGATCGTAGTCATGTAAGAAGATCCATCGGGTAAGGAAGCATGAAGTTTTGAACACTTTTCTGGTACTTGAAACGAGAAATTATTGGTTATATGTATATAGGTGAAAAATAAAATTCTTAAAAAATGCGCTTAAACTATAAATTGGTTTTAGATAATGTTTGATAGAAAAATAAAATGTTAAAATCATTAATTCAATCTAGACGTAAGGATATGGTTATTGCTGGATTGACAAAATTTCTATCACACAAGTGGCAAAATTATTCATAAAATCAAATCTTAATGACATGTACACAAATTCAAATAACGTCTCCTTGTCAGAAAAAAATCAGCGAAATCATTCTTCCTCATGATTTGCAATATGGTTGTCATACAATATTACGTGTGTTTGGTAACTTTTTTTTCAAACCCCGTACCCAAAAACCACCTTAATTAAACTTGGGAAAAATTTAAGTTACTCGTACTTTATATTAAAACGATGCAGGTTTCTTATGGCGAAAATAATGGCAGATCCAAAAGTATTAACACGATAAAGTTGCAGATCTTAAATAAAATAAAATGCACGACTGGGTCGCACGAACTTGCGCCTATGTAATAAACTATGAATTTCAAAAATGAATGTTTTTAGAGAAAAACTGTTCATAAGCATAAAATTTATTTTTAAATGACTAAAAGAACTCCTTTAGTAGTTTGAAGTAAAAATGGGATGCCACGTGATTCAAGCCAATATAGGTTTATGAAAGGACAAAATTTATAAGTCTTTGTAGTGGTTTCTTAAAAAAATAAGCTTTATATACAAAATTTTTAAAACATTTTTAAGAAAAAAATTTGGTACGCCAATTTAAAGTTTTTATTATTGTTCGAATAAAATTAAATTTCCAAAAAAAAAAATAGATTTTCTTTCAAAATTCAAAAAAAAAAATATTTTTCTTAAAGTTTTGAAATACGATGTTTTTTAAACTTTTTAGAAGCTTCTCTCTAAAAAAATTCCCTAAAATCTGTTATGTCAATAATGAGAAATTCAAAATTTTAAAAAATCGTTCTATGGTAGGTACAGTCATTAATATATTGTTTTCAAAATGTTTTTTATTAAATTATAGATCTTAAAAATAAATGGAAAGAAATAAAATTAATGCAAAATTCTCGGAACCGTTTTCGAGAAAAATACGATTTTGATTTTCGAAAACCATTTTTAACATTTGTATGGAGGGTAGCGTTATTTTTAGGTAAAATAAATTTTTTTTTCTCACATCTTATAGATTATTTTAAGAAACTTTTATTTATGAAGTTTTAAGAAAATCGAGCATGGGGTTTTAGAAATATTGAGTTTTCAAAAAAAAAAATTGATTTTTTTTTTTAAATCCGAAATTTTTTTTTTGAAAATTTGAATATACAATAATATTGAAACTGCTGGGGAGCATTAACATTAAAAAATGATCAAAATCGGTCATACCGTTTTTGAGATAATCAAAAACAAAAAAATGGTTCCAAGGGGGTACCAAAAATAATAATTTTTTTTCAACCATTACCTAGGTTTAACTAAATGAAAATTTATGATTTTTTTTTAAATCTGTGGGACAGTTTTTGAGAAAAAAAAATATTTATAAAATTTCGAAAAAAATCGATATAGTACCTATAAGTCGCAAGTAAAAATATTTAAGTCGTCCAAATCGGGTACTAGAGTTTTCGTCTGGAATAGGAACGACATTTACCAAAATTTCTTTGGAAATCTTGTCAGATAATGGAAATAAGACATCGATATCGTGATTTTTTTGGATTTAGTTGTACGTATAAATGTTTTTAACCTCATAATCTTACCTGACGGATAGGGAACATGCATCTTTATTTGATTCCAGATTCGAAGCCAGATACGTTGAAAGTTTGACTCATATTACACGCCAACGCATTAATAGACAGCACTCTGCCCAAAATATGCATACAATGAACAATTATCTTCTTTTAAGTCTGCAATAATATAGTTATTATAGGTATATAAATAATACCAAATTTAAAACAAAAGAAAAGTCTTAATAAAATTGAATTGAAAATTTAAAAAAATCACAAAAACAATGTAAAAATTGGTTTCGTTTCTGGGTGACCATATGATTAGCGGACCATTCGTTGATCTGACTATTTATCAACGGTACCATGACATAAAGTGCAATTGATTGATAAAAATAAAAGGTGAGGCTGTATCCATTTTTTAAAGGTCATTCATTAAGAACCTTTGAAACAGTACCTTCCCGACTATATCATCAAGTTGCTAATGTTGATTGGTTTTGATTTGTTGTATGTAAACTATATACATATGTACATCAAATAAGCCTAAGTGGTACTGAGTCTTACTTTTGTTGTTTGTATTTGAAATTAATATCATGCGGAACTTTAACAAGAATTTTATTATGTTTATAGTGAAGGTGTTTAGCAATGTCAAAGAGTTGGATTTCAGTAAGGCTAACTGCTGAAAAGTAAGAAACAGTGTGTATTAATACATAGTATGTATGTATTTATATTTATATAAACTTAGATCTTGGAAAATAAATGTTGACAACAATCTTAAGAAACAGTTTGAAGCTATAGACCATTAGCCAGTGCCAAAAGTAATAATAGGGTCTCCCTAAAAAATTAAAATTAGGTGTGCTTTATCGTTAAATATGTCTTATTTTATGAATATTATTATGTTGTGTTGACACCTTTTGATTGATGCTATTATACGAGTATTATGTAAGTTATAGTGCTCTTAAGAGTTTTCGGCAAAGTTTTCCCCAAACTTATACTTTACCTGTTCAAAAACTTGTTAGAAAAAAATTAAGCAATATAGTGTTGTTTTTAAGACGTTTTTTCTTTTTTACTATTAAATTTCCCAGAAACAGACTCTTGATTTTGCATGTCAAGGAAATGCGCGAGATTTGAACATTTTTCAAGCTCCGCAGCCAAAGAAGTTTGCCTGGGACTTAGATAATGTTCACTCTTAAATGGAATCCAGTTCACAGTGGAATTGAGAGAAACAAACGGGCTAATGCTATCCAAGAAAGGATCAGCCCTTCGTAGATAGCTTGTGTCTTAACCTGTGCGACAGGAAAGTCTTGGTCTTGTACTCGTAAGAATATTTTTGCTTGAATCTTTATTAGACTTTTTGCCTACGATGAGTAATCTGTGCGGAAAGTGTACCGATTTACTAAACAGCAGTGATACTGTCTTGTGCGGTATATGCGGTATCCCATTTCATGCCATATGCTCTCTGCTAAGTGACTTTGAAATGAAAATCATAAAGTCTAGTTCGGTCATAATCTGGAAATGTGAAAATTGTGCAAACATAAATCTACCATCTTTACTAAATAAACTGTTTGACTGTGTTGCTCTTTTACATAGATCGGATTCCGAACTTAAAGTACCCAGTTCTCATAAAGTTATCGCCACACAAAAGGTCGAAACAGAAAAAAAACAAAAACAATTAGATGTCAGTAGAGAAGTGCGTAATTCTACGAAAGGTCAACGACTCACAAAAGCTATTGTGCCTCTTAATAAAAAAATACAAACCAAATTCCATTCTTCTCCCGCAACTAATCGACTCTCAATAACAAATATAAATCCCTCGCCCTCCCCAAAAACTTCATCCAAAATTCCAAGTAACAAAAAACCACAAAAACAACTACCTTCCGCACTGTCTGCTTCATCATCGAAAATTTCCCTCTCTAAAGAAGAGGTGCAAAAAGAAGAAGGTTTTATGCAAAAAAATGACGATGACGACGCTGCTGCATGCTCTGCTGTTCTCGTGGGAGTGCATTCTAATTCTACTTCTCTTTTAAGAAATGGTTTAGACATTGGTTCCACTTCCTCTCCCGTCAATCAGAATAATGCTGTTGGTACGAGTGAGATGACAGCAACGAATGTGGGTTTGGGTACTGCGTTTGAAATTGAGGTTCCTCTAAGTAAAAAAAATGCTAATAATGTATGTGTTGATGTTGACGAATCTGTGAAAGCCCCCGAAGGCGACGCCGACGACGACGGTGACGACAACAAAGGTGTTGCTAATATTAATGCTGATGGTTTGACTTCTGCTTGTGATGACGGCTCTAAAACTGAATATGCTCGAATTCAATCTTCTGCTAACAGACCCAGTTTTAAGTCAGGTGCAAATATAGATGCGGACATCTTAAAAAAAAATGTTTTTAGTAGAATGAGGTGGTTTCATTTATCCAGTTTCAGAAAGGAAACATCAACTGAAAATATCACCGATTATATTCAATCTAAAACTAAACTCGATGCCTATCTTTTTCCGTGTTATAAGCTAATTGCGTCGAATGAAGATATGAAAAAGTTAAAATTTATCAATTTTAAAATTGGTACTCCTCTGGAATATGTGCATTTGATATACAACTCTGAGCTCTGGCCTAAGGGTATTCGTATTCGCGGTGGTGGAATTATTATCGCCATTCAAACTAATTTTATTTCAAACCAAATTGAATTGTACTCAAGCAATAACGACACTTGTTTCGATATTGATCAATTAATTGTTAAAGTGCATCTTAGAAAAAATGTATATTTATATATCTCCGCTAGCTACATTCCACCTGGAAGCCCATTAGATTTATATAATATTCACATTGAAAATTGTCGTAATTTATTTAATTCCTTAAAACCATCTGATCATATAATTTGTTTGGGCGATTTTAATATCGGTGATGTAAATTGGAAATTTGATGCTGAAGATAAATGTTTAATTCCTTTTAACGTTAAAACTGAAATTGAGTGTTCTGTAATAGATTTTTACAGCCAGTTTAATTTATTGCAAAAAAATAATGTTCCTAATTTATTGAATCGCATATTAGACTTAGTATTTGTTGATAATGAGCTAGAAGTGAGCGTTGACAAAGCTCTTTCACCGGTGGTTCAAAATTCTCAGCATCATATTAGCCTAGTCATAGATTGTAAGCTCTTAACCTATTTTCAAACCACTAATGATATCGACTATTTTTTTGATTATAAGCGTGGTAATTTCGATGCAATGAATTTATTTTTAAACTCATTACCGTGGGAGTCCATAATAGAAAGCCAAGATCTGACCCAAGCGTTCGTATCTTTTAAAACTTACTTAAAACAAGCATTTGAAAGTTTTATTCCGAAAAAAATAAGTAGAAAGAATTCCAACCCACCATGGTATAATGACAGACTTTCTAAGCTCAAAAATAAAAAAAATAAAGCATATAAACGCTACAAAAAAGACAAAAATAATTTGGTTTTCAGACAGAACTATCTTGTAATCGAAAAGTCTTTTGATGTCTTAAATAAATTTTTGTATGGTAAATATGTTTCAACAGCTGAATCCAAAGTTAAGAAGGACAGCAAAAGCTTTTGGAATTTTATAAACTCCAAAAGAAAATTTAGTGGTTTACCAAATTGTATGGAGTTTTCGGGTTCTATATCTAGTGATTTGCAAACTATCTGTAATCTTTTTGCAGATTATTTTGAATCTGTTTACGCCGCAGTTACGTCTCCTAGCGAGCTTCCTGAATTTACTCCATCAAATGTAGTTGATATAGGAATTATTCAGTTAGAAATATCAGATGTACTTGAAGCGTTAAATGGGATTGATGAAAACAAAGGACTTGGTCCAGATAGTATATCTCCCAAGATAATCAAAAACTGTGCAAGGTCCCTTGCGTTACCTTTGTTGCTAATTTTCAATAAGTCTCTGAAAACGGGTGAATTTTTGAATGAGTGGAAAACATCGTACATATCTCCGATTTTTAAGTCTGGAGCAAAGCAAAAAATATGTAATTACCGACCAATATGTAAGTTATCTATTATTCCTAAAATTTTTGAAAAAATTGTATGTGATAAGCTCATTTTTCTTACAAAACAAATAGTATCCGATTCTCAGCATGGATTTGTTTCCGGCAGATCTACAGCTACAAATCTCACTATTTTGTGTGATTCAGTTGTTAGTGGATTTGAAAGTGGTCTCCAGACCGACATCATCTTTACTGACTTTGCCAAGGCATTTGATAGAGTTAACCATGAAATATTATTATATAAATTGTCCAAGCTTGGTATCCACTCCATACTTTTAGAATGGATAAGTTCGTATCTTACTGATCGAACCCAATTCGTTAAGATACACAGATATGTTTCTAAGTGCATAAAAGTAACCTCGGGCGTCCCTCAAGGAAGTCACATTGGCCCTTTGTTCTTTAATTTGTTTATCAATGATATTCCTGACATTTTTCAGTTTTCCAGGTATTTATTATATGCTGACGACGTAAAAATATTCAGAACTATACATTCTCTAATTGATTGTTATTTATTGCAAGAAGATTTATGTGAACTTGCATCATGGTGCAATAAAAATCTTCTTTTCTTAAATGTAGCCAAATGTCAAAGCTTTATATGCTCAAGGAAAATTGCACCAATAGTATTTGATTACACTATCAATAATATAACATTAGATAAAGTGACTGAAAAGAAGGATTTAGGAGTCATATTTGATAGGAAGTTCACATTTAGTAGTCACATTGACTATATAGTTAATAAAGCATATAAAATGTTGGGTTTTCTAAAAAGGAACACTAGAGAATTCTCCGATTCATATGCTCTTAAATCTCTTTATATGGCTTTTGTGAGATCTACCCTGGAATACTGTTGCGTGGTTTGGAATCCGTACTATGCAAATCATTCATTGAGAATTGAAAGGATTCAGAGAAGTTTCACAAGATATTGTTTTTTTAAGCTAAATTGGAACATTATTATGCCTGCATATAATGTGAGATGTTTGCTTTTTGGTATTCAAACGCTTGAGGTCAGAAGAAAGTATTTTTCTATTATGATGATAAAGGATATAGTAAGTAGTCACATTATGTGTCCTTACTTGCTAGAGCAAATAAAATTTTATTTTCCCAGTAGAGGCCTTCGTATAGGCTTTCATTTGCGGGAGACTTTTTCTAGAAGTAATTATGGTAGAAATGTACCGATTATGCGTTGCATCAGAGAAACTAATGCTGTAATCGAAAAGATAGATATTTGTATGCACAGTTCACGAGAAACTTTTAAAAAACATGTAATGTTAATTTTGTTATTTCATTAATTATTGTGATATATGTTAAATTTATGTTTTCTGTATTTATGTGTATTTATTTTTATTTATATTTATGTAATCTAAAAGAGAATGTTAATCTCAGATTGATGAAATAAACTAAACTAATTAATTAATTAAAAAGAAAGAGTTAACATTCGTCTTGGTGTAATGAAATACACAATTTTCTCAATTTTTGTACGGGTTCTTTTCTATCTTAAGACCATAAGCTATAAACTTTAGGTAAATGGAAGCTCATGGATCCCTTATCATATCCTTTTAAATCTACAGGTCAAACCAGTTTATGGCATCAACTCGCCGCATTTCCGTGCTAATAGGTTCGCTGATCATAAGTATATACCTGTAGTTTTTTTTCACTTTTCAAAAAAAAAAATCTATTTAAACAAGTTATAAACTACCAGCTGACCCGGCCACGCGTTGCTGTGGTTCCCCTATTATTCTCCTCCGTAATTTGAATCCACCTCAATTATGTAACGGTACGCGTTTGGTCATCAAAAAGATCACCGGAAACATTCTTGAAGCAACCATTTTGGCTGGGAAGTTTAAAGGAAAAGTGGTCCTGCTGCCACGTATTCCGATGATACCATCAGATTCTACCATACCCTTCAAAAGGCTACAGTTTCCAATGTAATGAGGTAGGCAAGGCAGACAGTCTTAAACTTTTAAACATTAATATCTATTTTTTTGAATTATAAATACTTTCAATTTCAATTTAATTTAACACCAATCGGTGCACAATGTTTTTGGTTAACTTGTCTTTAGCTAACACAAATAGATTCGACGGTTTCCCAACACGTGAACACGCAACATATAGTTGCCCATGAGAAAAACATGGATTTTCCAAATCTAAACCACAAATGGACATTGTTTGACCTTGAGATTTATTTATAGACATGGCGAAAGCTAAACGAATTGGAAACTGTAGCCTTTTGAAGGGTATGGTAGAATCTGATGGTATCATCGAAATACGTGGCAGCAGGACCACTTTTCCTTTAAACTTCCCAGCCAAAATGGTTGCTTCAAGAATGTTTCCGGTGATCTTTTTGATGACCAAACGCGTACCGTTACATAATTGAGGTGGATTCAAATTACGGAGGAGAATAATAGGGGAACCAATCTTTAATCGAAGATTATGTGGTGGCATTCCAGGGATATCTAATGAATTTAAAAATTCAATCGGAAAATTTACACTTTCATTTTCATCAACAACAGTATCGATTGATTTAAAAGACATCAGATCGCCTGGTAACAACTGTTGTATCTGGAAGTTAATTTCGTCAACATCAACGTTTTTGGCTGCCAAAATCGCCCGTTGACTAAGCCATTCATGATTCAAATAACTATTCTGTATATCCGGGAAAATACTCTTGTGCCATTTTCTCATTGATATATTAACTTTTATAAAACTATGTGATATTACTTACATATATAAATTGAAATTATTGTTCCTGTGCTCCCACTGTGGCTATGTCTCGTTCTCCTGCTGCTCTTGTTCTTATGATATTCTCTTGAAAACGTTCGTTCTTAATAATTATGTGATAATACTTACATACATATATTCAAATTAAATTATAAAGTTTTGATCAATGAAGCACAAATAAGTAAAAAACAGGTTTAATTTCACTGTATTTTCTTCATTATAATATGAATGCAATAAATTGCGATTATAATTTGAGATTTAAACTATCCTATCTCTCAAGTTGGATCGAACTGCACATGGTGTGCGAATTTTATTATAATCGGTTGAGTGGTTTAGGAGTCCATTGAGGACAAACATCGTGACACGAGATTTATATATATTAAGATATAAAAATTAAATATAACTGATACGGCGATCCCTTTCGTTAGTTTTTGTTAAAAGAATGAAGCTCTTTTGGAATTAAATTGAATTCAATGCATTTTATTTGCACTTAAAAAGATTTTCATATACCTGTAATGTTTTATTTTTTTGTCCGTTGAATAAACACACGAACAGGCCAATTACAATTGTTCGTGCGAAAAACAAGAAAATTCGAGGATGATTAATTGATTGTAATGGAGAACGGTAACTCGATCGGTATCATCGAAATTTTTGGAATGGGAACTTTCTTCGCCAGAAAAACGATAATTTGATGCAAGCATTGACTTACCTGCAGGCGTTGATCGCGGATTGACTGGTAATGGAAAAGTTTGACTGAAACCGCCGACTTGCAGTATAATCGCACCTCCAAAGTCTCTCGCTTTTTTTCGAAAATCTTTCATTGTTCGATCAAGCACCTCCAATGCTCGTTTGTGAGTTAGTGTGCATTTATCACAGCAGATTATTTTGGAAATTTTCAACACCATAGCCATCGCTGAGTTTCTTGAAATGTTGCATATATTAGTCCGTCATTCATCTGAAGATTCAATGGCAATTTAAACATTTAATGAGACATACCACTGCCTTCTAATAAAGTGAGCGCTATTCCAGACGAGACCACTGCAAGTACGATTACGGTTAGACGTGGAGAAAGCTTTTGATAGTGTGTGGCATAATGGTCTGATCTATAAAATGAAAATATTAAATTTTCCATTATATCTTATTAAAATTGTGCAAAGTTTTTTGACAAATAGATACTTCATCGTTTCTATATATGGTGATTTGTCTCAAAAACTATGTGTGCCAGCAGGAGTTCCACAAGGATCTGTTTTGGGCCCTCTTCTCTATAACGTATATACGGCTGACTTTCCTCAGCTCCCAAACTGTGTATCGGCTATATACGCCGATGATACTGCTATCTTTTCATCTGATGTACTTAGTTTTGAAATTGAAACTAATCTACAATCAGCTTTGAACATTTTATACAACTATTATAGCAAATGGAAAATAAAAATTAATGCATCAAAGACACAGGCAATCTTTTTTTCAAGAAAAAGAAAATCCTGTTTTCTTCCCAGCAACAATCTGATGCTAAACAATATAAATATAGAATGGAAAACCTCGGTTAAATACTTGGGAATACACCTAGACAAGAGACTTACATTCAATGAACATGTACAGAAAACAATATTAAAAGTTAATAAGACAATACAAATAATGTATCCGCTAATTAACAGAAAATCTCTTTTGAACAAGGACAATAAGTTGATAATCTTTAAAGTAATCTTTCAATCAATTATGCTTTACGGAAGTCCAGTTTGGGGACAATGTGCTAAAACGCATATCAAAAAGATACAGATCGCACAAAACAAAATTTTAAAATTAATGCTCAAACTTCCCTGGCATTTTTCCACTAACGAATTGCATAACCTTGCCAATGTCGATTATGTCTTTGCAAGAATGCTAAAGCTAAAAGAAAACTATGATATTCGATGTCAAAATTCTGATAATGTACTCATCACAAATCTAGTTAATTTCTAGGGTTATTTTATTACGTACCTTTGTTGTCTATTAATATATTTGCAAACTGTATTATCTATGTATTTATTTATTTATTTTTTTTTTTTGTATTTCTCTTTGTGTCATTTTTCCATTTCGTAATTTATTTATTAATTAATTGCTTGTTTATTTATCTATTTCTTTACTTATTTATTTGTTTATTTACTTGTTATTTATTCAATTATTTATTTACCTATCTATTTATTTGTTTAATTATTTATTTATACATTCATTTATTTATTTGCTTACTTATTTACTGCTTATTTGCTTGTTTTTTTCTTCATTCATTTATGGATCTATCGATTTATTCATTTATCTAATTATTTATTTAGTTAGTAAATGATTATTATTTAAACAATTGCATATTGCTTATGTTATTAATTTTGTGTTGTTTACTTCTTTTGTTTTTTGCATTTTTAGAACCTATTAACTCTGTGATATTAGATATAAGTTTAAAAAACAAATATAAAATATAATATGTATATATTTGTCATCTTTTGCTGATCACAGTAAATAATTTTTTTTTTTTTGTTTCTTATAATTCTTAAATAGGAGGTTTTCATGACCTTTCCTCCTCAAACTAAATAATTCAAATAAAAATTAATTGTGTATAAGTTATAATATTTTTTAGAAGTAAGGTAGTTCTAGCCATAACTCTATGTAAACTGGGCGATTGCAAAAATGTAATAATTGTAAATTTTATAAGTGGTCAATAAACATACATACAATCCAGAAGTACGATTACGGATCTCGACTTTATTAAAGCTTAAATCAAACGAAATGATGAACGTTTCTGTCGTCAAAATTATTCTGAAAGCGTTACGCAATTTTTTTCTGATCCCATTTTCGTAAGGAAGAAAATTTGCCGACTCTCAATTCTGTTCATTTATTAGAATCAATATTTTCTCCCTCCCATAGAAAATTGATATTCTCCTTAGATTTTAATTAATTTTGGATTTTCACGATTTCTCCGCTTTTTCCAGTCGATATTTTCAATTTTCGGACGCGTAGTGTGTTTATTTTTATAGGGCTAGGTTCGATATCACGCTTTTTATAATACTTTTTATAATCCGGTTTTTTTTAAATCTCGTCTCTTATAATCCCGTTTTTTAAATCCAGTTTCTTATTATCCAGCTTTTGCAATCAAATAGCGTGATTTTTTAAAATAAAACAACTGGTTCCGATTTTTATATTTAAAGTGACTGCTATAATGCTATAATAAAAGATAAAATCTAATAAATAAGACACCAAATTAGTTTCTCTAACACGAGTTATATGCTCAAAAAGTGCATAACTCACCCTATGTTCATTTTAACGGAAGAGATTAAGCTCTCTTAGTTGGCGAGATGGTGCCTATACTCGTGGTAAGGGCAGTTGGTAAGATAAAATATAAAATATTAACATAACCGATAAAATTTTTCGTCGATTCTCAAGTGACTGCATGACCATAATTTGGCATCTTGTACTATAAAAAGACAAGATTCCAACCAGTATTCGAAACAACAAACCTAATGAATTTTTTTGGATTTTTTCTAACCCCATAGAAAGTGTGTTGTAGTGTGGAGCAATATTCTAAAATAGACCTCCCATTAGCAGAAAACAGAGGTTTAAAGATACATACATATATGGTTCTGTTAACTCAATTTAATTTTGTTTAATGTAACCAAGCATGAAATTTGCCTTTTTAGCGATATATTCAACGTGTTTCAAAAAACTGAACTTAGGATCAAAAACGACATCGAGATTTTTTTTTTTCAAAATCTCTATCCAAATTGTTATAACTTATTCTATACTCAAAGAAAAATAGGGAGTGGGATCGAATGAAAAACTAATATTGACATTGACGTTTACAAATAATTGGTTTTAAGTAAGTCTGTGACGGTAATCAGGAGCGGCCCAAGGTGACTTTAGGGACTCCTGGTGACTACGTACATACATATATGGGAGAAGAAAGAATATTATCAATAGACGCAAACTGAATGTGCGCTATCAAGTAAGATGTTTTCAAAATAATCTAATGACAACCTTATATTTGAAGTTTGTTCAATAAAATATAAAATTTAGTGGCTCACTCTATCATAAGCTTTTGCGAAGTCGGTATAAATCACGTCCACTTGTGACACTTCTTTGAGATTAAATACTACGTTTTCATCAAAAGACAATCTGAGATTTAAGGCAAGAGGTTTATGTGGTGTTTTCACTGCACTGAAAGATTAAAAAGAAGATTAAATTTGACAGCATCTATCAAAATGCTAATGGTTTTAAATTTTTCTTATAAAGAGGAAGCGAGAGAAAGAAAGTTCATTTGTGCCAAACGATGAAAAATCATCGAGATAGCTTAGCACGATATGGATGTTAGGTCCGTTCGAACTTAGAACAATCGATCCAATGAAGATTTAGTAGAGATTTATTTCTGATCTACTAAATTTACGAAATAAATTTTGTATGGTAAATCTTCAAGATTTAAAGAAGATTTATGGTAAACCCACTTAAATCCAGGATTATCTCTTAGTGAAAATGTTGTATAATAACAAGAACAAAGTTAGAAGCAATTGAAAGGTTGGTAGCAGTTGATCCACTGGAAGTACGGCCATGTTAGAATGGAGAGATAGCTTTTTTATCATAATTATAAATCTATAGCAAACAATCTTCTCGAAAAGTTTTGAAATCGTTAACAACTTACAAATAGGGCGATAATTACATATCGCCTGTTTAAGACCTGGGGCCAAATTACCGCATCTGTTTTCGAGTAATAAGTGACTGAATTATGTGAGTTTGGAATTACGATTACCCTAATTTGACATTTTCATTCGATCACTGATGGGACTCACTCACTCGGTTGCTGAAGCGGTAATTTGGCCCCTGATTTGTAAATTGGGATTATATATGATTTTTTCTAATCATAAAGAAATCCTCCTGGAGAAAGCGAGAGATGTGTATGAAAGAGGTTCTGGGAGCGCTGTAGCACACATTTTTAGAACTATGGGAGAGAATCCATCTGGGCTGGGCTATTTATCGTTGTTTAAATTTAGTAATGATTTTTCTCTCCAGACTTAATAACAATAATTAATCTTCCAATTTTAATCAAACTGTCCGCATTCATATGACAAGCAGTTGCTGATGGGAAATTATATAATTGGACTTAAACATTATATGAAACATATATGAAACGACACCAACCCAAACGACGTTCACCAGGTGCTACAGAACGATGATAACGAAATTCTTATGGCCCAAATTGAACCATATGGACCTAGACGTCCACTGTGGTCCGAAAAGGAAAATTTCGTGGCAAAAATACTATTTTCGATGTTTTATTTTTAAAGTTTTGTTTTTTATTTCTAATAGAAATATAAACGGAGCTTCAAAAACAGCAAACAAAAAAATTTTCCGCTAACTAGTTTGACTTATAGAGCTTTTCAAAGTTGGTCAATTTCGTTCTAGAGTTAAAAAAAAGCAGAAAAAACTAACTTCTTTGTTTTCGTATTTGAAATTTTGGCATATTAAATGTAAAATATTAATTTTCTATAGTTTATTCTAGTTGTATTATTTGTGCGTAAATCAAAATTTTAATTAAAAAAAAAATAAAAAAATATTTAATATTTTTAATAAATTAAACAAAAAACACCCTTTTTTAGCAGATTTTTTCGGTTTGAATAGAGCTACAAAAAAATACTCGCGAGTTCGCGCGGAAAATTGACCATGATAGTTTACCCTAACTATTTCTTTAACCATATGCAAAATTGTAGCTGCAACTATTTGCAGCCTTCAGAGAAACTGTAATTTGTTTAAAAAAAGTCGTGTTCCCAGTGCTGACCTTTTGGTCTTAAAAGCAAATTTCCTTATGGAAAATTTCAATTATTTTAATTATTAAAATAGTCGAGAACGTGAAATTTTCTTTTTAATTAAAAATCGTTTTATTACTATCTTGATTCTGACAAAAAAAACCGCCCACTTCTACGCCCCTTTTTATACAAATGCCAATTATTATTAAAAAAAAATATAAAATATTGTGCACAAACTATTGATTACTTTATTGAACATTAAATTTCTTTAATCCACCCACTTTGACGAACCTCTTTGAATAAATTCCCCTTAACTTAAATTATTGTAAATATTTATTGATCTTATTCTAATAGTACCTAAACATAGATTAACTTGCCAAAAGAAAAGGATTAATAGCTTTATTGCCTACTCCATATACAAAGTTGAAAGAATTATTTAATTTTGGATTATTACTCGTATTTTATGATCCAATAAAACAGGTAGGAATAATAATTTTCTTCCGATACCCCATATTGTTAAGCTTAAATTTCACAGGTAAAATAATCCTTGTGCATATACATTATGGAGATATATATAAACTATGACAATGGATATATATAGATTTTTTGAAAATCCAGAAGTTACGTCAGCTATAACCCGAGTAGACAAGGATCTTAAAAAGAAACTGCAAGTTATTTTAAATGCGCTGTCATCTAAAGAATCTTTTAATGTAGATAAATTCAACGAGTATACCAAAACCACTTCGGATCTTTTAAAAGCCAAATACAGCTACAAACTCCTGACACCAACTCTGCACAAAATTTTGGACCATGAAGGGGAACTTATAAGACATCAAATTTTGCCAATCGGGGAGCTTTCAGAAGAAGCACAGGAATCAAGGAATAAAGATTACAAGCGATATCGATACTCAAATACTCGTACATACACGGAAACGACAAAATGAAGATTTATTTAATATGCTAGCTATATCATCAGATCCACTTGTTTCATCTTTAAGACACGTTAGATCAAAAAAAGAGCTGAAAAAGAGTTACTGCCCAGAACTAATAGGTCTATTAATTGTTGAAAATGATAACGATGCCGATGAATTTTTTTCTGAAAATTAGATCTATAGTAGTTAATTGTAAACAAATATTTATAATGTATTCTATTTTATTTTGTTAATATAAATTTTATATTCTATTTGATTTTTTTTTATTTTTTTTTCGTCCGTTTACTTTTTTCCTACACTGTTTCATATAAAATATATCAGTCAAACAGTTTATAGAATAAACTGATGCCCCACAACATGAAAAAATACTGTTTTATAATACTCCTTAAAATTTATAATACTCCTGAAATTGGTGCGTTACAGGGGCGAACGCAGAAAATAATTTCGGGGGGGGTTTTCAAAAAAATATGAGATTTTCATAAATATATTATTTTATTACTATATTGTAGGTACCTACTTGTTAATTACATATTCTTTATTGTAATTAACATAAATATGTTATAACTAAATAATATTTGCTCTTAGGGATAGGACCTATCGGAGCAATTTCATAAAGCTAATCGCAAAAACAAAACATCATAAAGATGTTGCAACGAATACCTATTTTGCAAATTTAAATAATGTTACCAAAAGTTGGAAAATATTCACTACGAGGGCGTTTCTGGTGCTTCCCATTTGGGCATTTTTATTCCGGAATTAATTCTTAGACATAGGATTGTACTACGGGCCCTGTGATGGAGGCCATCATTTGGTTCGTAAAATATCATTAATGCAACAACAAGAAAAAGAGTGTAAGTGATTCCATGAGTGTACCTAACAATAGAGTTATAATAAGTTCTAGGTTCGCCTAGTGGTCCAAATCTGCAAAACTAAATCCGGCATATATTAATACGTGAAGTTATAACTTGTTGTACTTTTGCGATCATAGGAAAAAGAGTTATACGAAAACATAAGGACACCAGCAACACTCAATTGGTACCTATACGTTAACTATACTACATAATTATAACCAAAACGCTCATTCGTAACTTGTTTTCAACACACTTCGACCATGGAGCCATCAATAACTCAAACTTGCTCCGTTAGTCCGTTTTCTGCCCTATACATAATGTAAATTATAAAAAACACAATTGCTGTTCGCTTCGTGTCTATTTGTTGCGTTAAAATACGAAGACACATAAAATAAAATACACGACTGGATCGCACGAACTTGCTCTTATGTAAAATACTAAGAATTTCAAAAATTAATGTTATTAGAGAAAAAGCATAAAATTCATTTTTTAAATGACTAAAACTTTAGTAGTTGGAACTAAACACAGGATGCCATGTGTTTTGAGCAAATATTAGTTTATGCAAGAACAAAATTGTTATTCGTTTTTGTGGTTTCTTAAAAAAATAAGCTTTTGTATACAAAATTTTTAAAACATATTTAAGAAAAAATTTTGGTGCGCATATTTAAACTTTTTATTATTGTTCGAATAAAAATTTAATTTACAAAAAAAAAATATTGAGCAGTTTTTGAGGAATCGAATTTTCAAAAAAAAAAATAATTTTTTTCTTTCAAAAATTCAAAAAATATTTTTTTTTAAGTCTCAAAATGCAATGTTTTTTTAAACTTTTTAGAAGATTCTCTAAAAGTAAAGATTAATTGAAACAAAAAAAAACTATCAAAATCCTCGGAGCCATTTTTGAGAAAAATACGATTTTCGAAAACCATTTTTTAACATTTTTATTGTTTGTACCTTTATTTTTAGGTAAAATAAATTTTTTTCCTCAGATCTTGTAGATTATATTAAGAAACTTTTATTTATCAAGTTTAAAAAAAAATCGAGCATGGGGTTTTCGATATATTGAGTTTCCAGAAAAAAATTTTCAAATTTTATTTTCAAAAAAATAAAACTTAAAATTTGTATACCTACGCAATAATATTTAAACCTTGGAGGGGATTCATAATGATTAAAATCGTTTGTACTGTTTTCGAGAAAATCAAAAACCAAAAAATTTGTTCCAAGGGGGTTTCCAAGAATAACCATTTTGTGGAAAATTTTTTTCAACCATTATCTAAAATGACGAAATGAAATCTTATGAATTTTTTTTTTCAAAATTCTGTGGGACAGTTTTTGAGAAAAAAATATTTATAAGATTTCGAAATAAAATCGTATGGCAGGTACCGTTATTTTTTTGTCTTAAAAAGAAAAGGAAAAAAAACGTGTGGGGGAAAAAAATTCAAAACGATATCTACCAAGTTTAACGAAAATCAGCCCAGCATTTTAGGCCGTAGTCGAACAGACAGACAGACAGAATTTTGGGACCCACATTTTTCTTCTTCGCTATCATAGTAATATTAACTTTGATAAAAATCTTGAGTTCGATTTTTTTTACTAATGCATTACTTGCATTATAGTACCTATAAGTCGTAAGAAAAAACAACACTAGCAGAAGAGCTTATGGCACGAAAATAACACTTTTTTTTTCTTTAACGAAATGAACCCTTATTTTTTTGGTCGTTTCGGGGGGGGGTTTGAACCCCTAAAACCCCTACCTGCGTTCGCCCCTGGTGCGTTAACTTTAAGCATCCACTGTTGTTATGAATTCACTTGAATAGTCAAAAACTTATTTTTACAAAGTTTTAAAAATTTAGGACTGTTTTTAAAAGGTTTACTTTCAGACTTTATTCTGTTAACTCCTTTTTCTAAGAAAATCTTACATCAACCAATTATTCTGAAACACCCTGTAAAGTAATTTTCTTAAAATTCACAATTTGTATAGCCTTGGAAATTACCTTTAAGGGAAAAAAAAAATTATTGCGATAGCTTCACGTGTTCAAAATTTATGATTTTTGCAACGAAAAAAGTCATTTTGGACCACAGTGGTCATGTAGTGATTCGGCAGGCGCTTCGCACTACACAGCTGATGCCAGAAAGCAACCCCTTCAACAACTGATTTCACTATGGACATTCAGCATGAGCTATTTGAGATTAAGGTTATCTCTAGCAGAGGTGACATAAATTGGCCACCAAGGTCATCCGCTACACTTTTTCTTGTGGGGTTTCATTAAGTCGCAAGTCTAAGCGTCATTGAAGACTGGATCACTCGGATCTATACCATCAGATCGATGTCATATACATCTTAGCAGACAGGCATTGCAGACCAAGTTAAGACCCACTTTTTGGTATAATATGCCATAGATTGCATAGACGTACATATTACGAATTTTTAAAACGTTTCCAAACACTCTCATTTTAAAATGTTTATTTAATTTACTTGATCACTTCATCGAAACATATTCTGTCACTCGAAATAGAAAAAGAGAAAAATATTACCCACTTTCTAATCCAATTAATTCGTCATGTTTACTTATATGCGAGGATTGGACAAAAAGGGTAAGAAATGTATCTTAAGTGTAAATAAATCTTTGTTTAAGAATATTCCTTCGTCTTTAGATTTTAACTGCACGAATCCAGCTATTGAGGAATTCCCATCCGATGGTCTGACGAAGGAAGAAAGAGCAGAGGGTTATGTGGCTTTACACATAATCCTAAGCATTTATATATTCATAGCGTTGGCAATCGTTTGTGATGAATATTTCGTACCCGCCGTGGAGAGGTTATGTCTTGGTAAATTCTATGGATATTCTAAGCTTTAGGATTGACTAAAAATAAGTTTCTGTTCTCTTAGCCTTGGATATGTCAACTGATGTAGCTGGAGCAACATTTATGGCTGCAGCAACATCGGCCCCAGAATTGTTTGTCAACATAATAGGAACATTTATCACTGAAGGTGATCTTGGTATTGGAACAATAGTTGGATCCGCTGTATTTAATACATTAGGTGTTGCTGCAGTTTGTGGTGTAGTTTCAGGAGTGGTAAGTTAAATTAAATAAAAAGTTTTCTTTTTTTATAATTTGAAATGTTTTTCTTTTGAATATTGCAGACTATTAAATTAGATTGGTGGCCTTTAACAAGGGATTCACTTGTGTACGGAATCACAGTGTCTTCTCTGATTGTAATTCTCTATGACGGAGTTGTTCAATGGTATGAGGCTTTGTCTTTGGTTGGTTTTTATTTCATCTATTTGTTGATAATGTACAATGATAAGAATCTACAAAGACGTGCTAAAGGTAAGAATATTGTCAAAAAATTTCACTTGTTTATTAAAAATTTATTGGTTGCCACATTTAATACTCGTATGACTTTATTTTAATTTTCAGTTCTTTAGTAAAAAGTTTCTAAAGTTATATTGAATCTGTTTTAATTGTCTAGATTGTGGCCGAAAAAGAATTTAATTTGAAATAAAATAACAGGTCCTCATGAATTTGTTTATCTAAGGTTATGTTATGTTAAAGTGTCTGCCAGCCACTTAGCTGACACACTTAGACCAGAATTTGTCCATTGTGATACCACATGAATATAGAGATTTTCTCTCTACTCGTTGAAGCATTGAGGAATTGATCTACCTCTTTCTTATTCATACAGCTTCTGCACAAAAAAAAAATATCTTGATATCTAGCAAGGTTTCCTTAAATCGAATCTGATCTCAGAATTGATACATTTCCTCAGGTTTGCCACATTTTCAAATATATAATTGTTAACTATCCGTCTAATTTTTAATTGAAAGAGCATGGAAGTCGTGTCCAGTTCAGAAAAACGAGACCAATTTTTATTAGTTAAAAAAGTGATTAATGTAATTTCAATATTCGACATCTTAACTGGCAACATTTTGCTGTGAAATCTTGTTTGCGTTTCTGAGATAAGTTCGAGTACTTACCTTAACTACATTAATTCAATTTATATTTATTAATCTATTGAATTAAAAAAAAACTTAATTTTGTTTAAATTTTCGCATTCCAATTTTAATTTTGATTTTACTCCGCTTTTTGTATCTGCTCGTTAATTTTAATTCTGGGTCTGTACACTCCTCCAACCTTTTATATCTAGTGTGTAGATAGTTTCAAAACAGTTTCATGTTTATTATTAATCAAATTAAAAAATGTGAATTTTGATGAAGTTCATATCAAACTTATTCCCCAGTTATATTTCTGTCATTAAAAAATTACTAAAATACTCCCGTTTTTAACCAAATGACGTACAATGACATTTCTAAATTCCAATATTTGCTATTCCAAGTTTTCGAGAGAGAATTGCAGATACAAGCAAACCCATTTTCGATTTTTTTTAAAAATTTTGTATTGTTTTATCGAACTTACTATTTACAATTCGGCTTACAACTAATAAGATATTATATATGTATATGTATGAAAATTTACATTTGTTGGCTCATAGGGGGCCTAACTACATATATAATAGTGACTAAAGTTTAATTATTTTTATATAAAATTTCAATGACGAAAAAAATAAAATTTAAAAGGTCGGTTGACTGTACTGTCCTCAGGGTGTTCATTCCCGGTTGTCAGTGGTGATTTTTGTGTGCTGTGGGCAGGAATGGCGTTTTAGCCGCGGTGGTAGGCTGACCCAATGTCAGCTTAGAACGAGACTACTTCCTCGTTGTCCATGATTACGTTCTCATCCAGAGTTTCAATCACACTGACGTACCTCGGATCGGGATGTCATTGTTCTATGTTCATCCTTCTCATAAGCTGGTTCGGGTGCTCGATGATGTTCCGCATTAGTTTCTTTGTTGAATGAACCAGATATTTGTCCAGTGGGATTAAATTCGCTTCTGTGTAAAGATGCTCGTTCCTGTAGTGTTTCTGTCGTTGACGGTCGAAGTAGAGTCCAGTGCAGATCCTCATTATCTTCCTTTCGAATAGTTGAAGTTCCTTCATAACTGTCTTCGAGAAGCAAAACCATACTGGGAAGGAATAGCTGATCACTGTTCGCAAGAGCTGCTTGTAGAATAATATCTTTGTCGGTTGGCTAAGAACTGATCTTTTTTTCAGCAATTGGTGCAAACGGCTGGCCTTTTTCAGAACATTGAAGTGCACTTCCAGGTACTTGCCATTTTGCTTTGCCACTATGGTGGATCCGTCAGGGAGTCTCAGGACCAAATTTCTGCAAATTGTTGCGGTACGAATGCCTCTACCAGTTGAAGGTCTCCTGAAGCAGATACTAATACAAGCCGATACATTAACTTGTGTAGGTGTAGATGTGATTCTCTTCTTTTTTTTATTTATTTATTTATTTCTATAATCACAAATTACAATATGTATTTCTAATTTTATATAAGTAACGTTTCATTCATATTATTCTTCAAAATTATCAAACATATTAGCCTTAAGAAAATGCTTATCAAATATTTATCTTCATTCGTATGACATCTTGAAATGAATCGTCAGACATTAACTAAATATTTCCGATTTATTAATTTAATATGTGTGTAAATTGTACATACTCTGTGACAGAATTTGTCAGTAGCGAGCGTGCATTTTCAATTTTATTATTTACTAGCTGCCCCGGCAGACGTTGTTCTGCTCTTTTTTCTCTTAAACAACAGTAATAAAACATATTTCAGAGTGACCACTTTTCATATTTATAGATTTATGTCTCCATGATAAATATATCGATTACTTAATATAAATATAAGTGTCCTATTTTGTACATTGCAAGACTTTAGTAGTAGTAGTAATAATGTGGTATTTTCATTGTAATGTCTTATCGTACACGATATTTTTTGTTTAATCACCTGGTGCGTAAATAAATAAAGCTGTCGGTTTTCCGACGCGAGAGCAAGCAACATACAACTGTCCATGAGAGAAGCATGAGTTTTCCAGATTGACGCCGCCGCAAACACTCAATGACTAACCCTGTGATTTATTTATGGTCATAGCGAAAGCAAGCCGCACTGGAAATTGCAGTCGTTTAAATTCAAACGGTACGTCAGTTGGTACCATTTTAATTAAAATTATTGGGAGGTAATCCTGGAAAATCCAGTGAGTTTAAAATTCTGGTGGATAATTGACGACACCATCTTGGTTAATTGCGCAATCAACTCATTTGTATGTCTTTAATTCACCGGAAATTTCATTTTGGATTTTGAAATTTATTTCATTTACATCCGTGTTTTTGGAAGCTTATATTGCTCGTTCACTCAACAAACAATGATCTCTGTAATTATAAGGTACGTTTGGGAACACCTTTTCTGTAAGCTCAGTTTTTGATTCTGTAAACTGACAAAAATTGACAGGAAATGTAATACAGCCTGTCATAACATTTACAGCGATTTTACCATTACCAATGTCAATTTGTTGCTTTAAAAATATTTCTCCAGATCGATCATTTTGCAATTCGACACGCATATTCTTGCTAAAATTTAGTATCTTAATTTTTGTCCACAAAATGGAGGACTTCAAACATGCATTCAGTTCATCCGCTTCCGCTGGTGTAGACCGGTGGAATAACTGGTAATGTTTGACGAAAATCTCCTACTATTAAAATCATCGTTCCACCGAATCGGTTTTGATTGCTTCGCAGATCTTTCAGAGTTCTGTCTAATGCCTCCAAAGACTTTTTATGTGCCATCGTGCATTCATTCCATACTATCAACTTGCATTGCTGAAAAACCTTTGCCATTGCAGAGTGCAAGTCGGAGTTTCGTTGCTTTGAATATTCAATGGTAATATTAGCGCTGAGTGGGCTGTACGACCGCCTTTCAACAATGTAGCGGTAATACCAGAGGAAGCAAATTCATTTACAACTTCCATAAGTGTATCAAAGACATACTTTTGTTGTTGGTTCAACAACGGAACATATATTCGAACCAATTCCCTTAAATCATAGATATCGAACAGTTTTTCACGATGTAACTCTTGATTAAAAGCGTCGTGCATTGGGCGATTAGGCGCGGCCATTTCTAATTGAGATAATAATTTGTTCGACAGCATCAAGCACATGTCTTCAACTGAAATCAACGCCCCGTTGAAAATTTCTTGAGTGAATTGTAAATATCGATTTCCTGTTCTATTGCGCATTTGATGCAAGATATCTATCGTCACACATTTCATCTTTGTATTTGATCCATAAATCAATTGGATTTTACGGAAAGCATGTTGATATAATTATCAGACCAAAAACATAAATGTTAAAAAATGAGCCAAGTTCTTCTATACAAAACCCTTTTTGTAACAAGTCAGCCGTTAAAAATACTGAGATCTAAAAGTACGCCAAGTTCTTACTTCATGAAGGTTTAATACCGAATATTTAAAGTGGAATAATATTGAAACTGCTACAATGTAATAGAGAAATTTTATTATTTAATGATTACTGACTAAAATTTGATGGGTTCACTGGTCAAGTTTTTAAAACCTTTCGAACTGGGCATAAGAAAAAACTTACAGTTCGTAAATGTTGGAATGATGTTGGGCCTCGAACATTGACTAAGAGTAATCTATATAAATAAAAACGAATAGCAAAGTGTGTTACTAACCGTAAAACTCGAGAACGCCGCAATAAACGTTTTTTCTCTCCATAAGAACTTTCCTTGAACCTTAACAAAAACTTAAAAAAAAATTAGGCGAATTGGTCAAGCCGTTCTCGAGTTTTACGCTTAGCAACACATTTTGCCATTGATTTTTATTTATATAGATAGATTTATTGAAATTTAAGAGTATATATATTAAATGGATACTGGATATGCAAATGATCGTAGCAATATTTTATGAAACAACTTCCATAAGAAGAGTTTCAACCTCTGATCTTGAGAGAAGCCAGTCTTTCAATTGTTTTAAAAATATGAAACTATTACAAACAGTGACGTATCTCAACCGGAAGTTTATTAAAGATAATTGGTGCAATTACATTAAAAAATTGCTTACGTTTCCACTTCTAGTATAGAAAACTTTCAGAGTTTTGAAAATGTAGAGATACCGAAATGGAAGTACCTTTAAGTACTGAAATAGTGGGAGAGCATGCTCAATTCAAGACTTGAACTTACCAGGGCGAAGTAATGTGCGTGGAACCAACTTGTGTAAAAAAAATATTTTGCTTACTGCAAAATATAACACTTGTTTTACTGATGTAATTTGTAGTTTCCAAGTTAATCTGTTGTCAATAATAACGCCTAGATATTTGTACTCAGTTGCAAATTCCAAGGGAAAACAGAGATTGTTGCAGGATATACTGTCGCATGATATGTGATGATGATGATATATTATAGTTTCAGGTCGTAGAGATCGAGATAGGGAAAATATTATAGCTTTTGATTTTTGGCTAAGCACAATTTTATGATACGCTAACCAATTTTTCAATGAAATTAGATCATCTTCAATTCAGCTGTATTTCTAATGTTGCCTTATCCACCTTTTCTAGACCTTGTTTTTTTTTTTTTTTGGAATATTAAAGAAGTCCCCAAGTCATACCCCTTTTAACTTTCTTCATAGTTGCAATATTGTCCGTTTAACTTTATGATGTAATGTATTTGATGGTTAACTCCAGCTTTATTTAATTTGCCCTCTTTGCAGTTTAGAAATGAGCAGGACCTTCTTAAATATATCAAAAATAAAATGTTTAGTCATCACTAGGAAGTTATTGGATCTTTCCTTCATTTTCAGATATACACTTAAAGGCTTAAAAGATTCAGTACGTTAATAAAACAAACAATTTAGGAACAGCATTTTGATAAACCTTACTCCTTTTGTGTGTAAAATGTTATTGAGTGGATGAATTAAGATTATATTATCTTCTAAAAATTTAACCATTAAGCCTAGTACTCACCTAGCGTGAAATGAAAAATAAATACGTTCCAAATTACACGCGAAGAATAAAAATGAAAATAGAATAAACTTTTCCACGTGAATTTTTGATACTCACTTTGAATGAAATAAAATGCACGACTGGATCGCACGAACTTGCTCTTATGTAAAAGTACTTTCGAATTTAAGATACATTTTATAAATATAAAACATGGATTTAATGAGATAATAATGTTCAAATGCATATAATTGACATCTTATTTCTAGAAAAGTATGAATTTATGCAAACAAACTTTAAAAAACCGTTTTATTATTAAATACATTTTTTATATAAGAAATTTCTCTAAAATTTTTCAAGAAAAAAATGTGGGATGCGAATTTAAAGTATTTACTAATATTGGTTTTAGGAAATAATTTCAAAAAATAATCGTTCATAGGTTTTGAAGATATTGATTTAAATTTTTTTTTTTTTTAAAACCCAATAAATATTTTTTCGAATATTTTTATATACAATATTATTTTAAACTTAAGGGGACTCCTGCTAAAAATTTTGGGTTAAAATCCTTAGAGCCGTTAATGAGAAAATCGAAAATCAAAAAAACGGGCCTATGGCAGGTACCCCTAATAACATTTTGCCCCAAAATTTTTGTTTACCAAAATGTAGTCCATGTCCATGATATCACACCTAATTTTTTTTATCAAAATCGTTAGAGCCGTTTTCGAGATAAATAAGATTTTGCATTACGGGTGTATGGGGGGTACCCTTAGTTTTGGAGCTAAAAAAAAATTTCAATTTCTCCTCTAGGGAATCACCGAAGACTCTTAACTACCGAGATTGAAAGAAATAGGTCCAGTGGTTTAGGCTGTAGTGAGAGGTACAGACATACAGACACACTGAAACATGTTTTTTGTGTACTAAATTTTCCTTAAAATTTTTATAAAAAAAATTGATATGCAAATTGTTAGTATTTAATAAAATACATTTTAAAACATAATTTAAAAATTTAATCGTGTATCGGTTTTCAAGATATTGAATTTTCAAAAAAAAAATTGTATTATTTTTTTAAAAATCCAAAAACTATTTTTTCGAAAAAATTTTTAGTTTATATTTTTTCAAATGCAAAGCAGCTCCTGCATAAAAATTTTGGTTAAAATCGTTAGAGCCGTTGGTGAGAAATTCGAAAATCAAAAAAACCGTTCTATGACAGGTACCCCTAATAACATTTCCCCCCAAATTTTTTTTTCACCAAAATATAGTCCACGTCCATAATATCACACTTAATTTTTTTTATCAAAATCGTTAGAGCCGTTTTCGAGATAAATAATATTTTGTATTACGGGTGTACGGGGGGTACCCTTAGTTTTGAAGCTAAAAAAAAAATTTCAATTTCTCCTCTAGGGAATCACCGAAGACCCTTAACTACCGAGTTTGAAGAAAATACCTCCGGTAGTTTAGGCGGTAGTTCGAGGTACAGACATACAGACATACAGACATACAGACAGACAGACGGAATTGTCGGACCCACTTTTTTCGTCTTCGCTATCATCGTAATGTCAACTTTGATCAAAATCTCGAGTTCGATTTTTTTTCCAAATGCAGAACTTGCCCTATAGTACCTATATCGCAAGTAAAAAATGACAATTATTTTTAAACTGATTCGTTCTTTCTGTTTATAAATTTTCAATTTTTTGTTTTGAAACAAAATATTCAAATCAAATGACAAATGTCACAGTTTTCCACGTTGCCTTAAACTTTTTCCTGATGGTTGTACATTGAGAAAGGAAAATCATAGCGTGGAAAAGGTTGTGGAAAATATCTGTTTTTCCAATCCACATTTTAGTACTCACCTCTCGTTGCGGATTTCATACCAGTGAACCAGCAGTCACTTTTATATGAAATTTTCATTTTCACTTGGACTGAGTACTAGGCTTTAGATAATAGGGTGAACTCCATTTTTTTTATTTGTTTATTTAAGACACAAAATGTGGTTACATCTTTGAGATAGGGTTTTGTAGCCATGAGGTGTGAATTAAACGGCTGAAGAAATATAATATTTATACTTTTTGTGTTTCTTATTAAGGTTGATGAAATACTTAACAGTTGGTAATTTCATGAAACTTTACGTTTGTTTTGGATTTTACAAAATTACCCTTTTTAAAAAACACTTCTATCGAAAACATTCAGCAATATCATTCTTACTAACGGCTGTTAAATATTTTTAAATTGCGTTGTTACTAGCAGGCAATATTCATATAATTTTTTTGTAAGGCAATATGATCAAATCTGCAATTATTCGACATTAATATTTACGAGTAATATGTTATTCATTATCGTCTTTATTTCGATATCGGTAATTTCGTTTTGGTCACCATAATTTCTGTTCCTTTCTACGATTTGTTTTTTTATTTTCGATCATTTCGTTTAACGATAAGATTGGATATCTTTTTAGAATTGTTTTGGCTGGAATTTCCAACAAGTAGACTTTGGAATATTTGCACCAATGTTATTCAGCATATTTTTTTTGATCTAGATATATTGTTTCGTTATCATTTATAATTTACGAGTAAATGTCTCATCGACTTGGAGAGGTTATCTTTCGACACTAATGTTGACATTAACGTTAAGCGATACAATTGTCCGTGCGAGGAAATTCGAGATTAAGACCACACATAAACGATTGCCCTTGCGATTTGTTGGTTGTCATGGCGAATGCGAGTCGATCGGGAAACTGAATTAACTTAAACTCGAACGGCGAGTCGGTTGGTATTATCGAAATTCTTGGAATGATAACTTCCCAGCCTTTGGATTTATATTTTTACAAGTCAGCTTGGTTCCATTACACAATTTCGGTTGGTTCAGATTGTGTAGCATTATGATGACAGAGCCGACTTTAAGTTCAAAATTTTGCGATGGTTTACCGACCAAATCCAAAGAATTCATTTGTTGTGCGATCAACCGATTTTAATTCATCGACGTCCAATCGCTGGTTAAATAAAGGTGACCAGTGTTCGGGAAACCTTTGCTGTCTTCTTTCTTCGATGGTGTGAGTTCATAAAAGTTCGACGGGAACAAAATCAAGGCATTTGAAGCTTCAACCAGAACTCAGCAATTGGCAACAGTTGTTTTGAGAAATCATCGGCTGATGGATAGAATTTTGAGATTCGCATCAGTTGAATAGAAATCCGCGCATCCGTCAATAGATTGCAATTGTTTTTGGCGTCATAGTTGTTGGATAATGTAATTAATATTTAATTGTAGAACAGACGGATTACGTTCTTGTATCCGAAGGGAAAAAATTCTACTAATCGCCTCGTTGCAACTTAACTGAGCGCTTGATGTCAAAATCCACCATGTTGTTTACATTTTTGACGTACTCAAAATGGTATTTGATAGACTTCACCGAATTGCAGTATTCAACATGCGCGTTTTGAATACTTTAAAGAGAATAAACAATCCATGTGTTGTCCACCAAGACCTCTTTCGCATTTGTTTACATTAGGTGTTTTCCGTTTTTAGTTCAGAGCTTTGAATATGTGTTTTTTTTTTTTCGTTTGGAGCATGTTATGAGCGTGTTCAGAGAGGGCTCTATGAGCTCAGAATAAAATAACTGAGCAGGCAGAGTTAAATGCTTAAAACAAGCATTTGACAGATGGAAATAAAAAAAATGATGGCAGCCAAACGTTCAGGTATGTTTCAAAGACAACTCAGGGCACTCAGAGCACGCTTGGTTCAGAGGATGTTCAGAAACTGCTCAACGTGAGCGACGTGCTCGGATTCTGTTCAGAACTCTATTCTGAACTAAAAAAGAAAAACGCCTATTGCGACTGTTCTGCCATTGTCATCTGGTGATTTAGCCGACACATGGGTATCCGTCGTTGTCAGTGAATGTCTGACAGGAGTGAAGGTGGATATCGCATAGAAAATTTAATTCTATCCATGCATGACGAGAGTCTAAATGAATGAATGAATTCCAACATGAGGAAATTCTTAGTTCTGTCATTCGACCGAAAACATCCAGGAACCAGGAAAGTGGTTGTTCGAAAACATTATGTTTAACGATAAATACCATGATCGTTCTGAGTTTTTGTATAATAAAAATCGTGCAGTGATGTCGTGACGGTCGCTAGAAATTTACCCTGGAAGTGAGAGCTGCATTATTTATGGCCATTTCAGATTACAGGTGAATGTCATGTGTATAAATCAGGGTGTCTGTAGTGCCACACATATGTATGTCATTGCGTCCTACGCGAATTCGTACATATGCCTTGGTTTTACAATACACATATGTACACTGCCGCTCATCTGAATAGGTTCACTGTTTTCCGTAACTTACTGTAAGACTCTCTGCATATATGTATATGGCAATGACACGTCTGTGTTATGTATGTATGTAATGAAAGAGGATAATAATTATGCGTTTAGTTTGAGAGAAATTTTTTTTTCTTAAAGCTTACCGTCATTTTCACACGCTAGCTAAACTTAATTCATTAAAAAAAACAAACTTTTTTTTGGCTCATCTGAATAGATTCAAAAGCAAAAAATGGAAGAAAACAAGAAAAATAACTGTAATTAAATGATTTATTTTGCACATTATATGGGTAGGGACATAATAATTCATATAAATTGTAGTAATTGTAAAAGTATTGCCACTTTTTTTTTAAATTGTTTCGAAAATTGGATTTGGAACGGAGTCATACAGTTTTTTTAGAAATTGCAGAAATTGCGAAATCTCTGCCCACTCTTTTTTAATTCCGTCATTTAAGGACAACTTGCCTTCATATTGTCTTCCCGACTCGTGCACTTTACGGGAAAGAAGTCCCCAAACATTTTCAATTATATTAAGGTCAGGTGAGTATGGAGCCCATACCAACACCTCTACATTTTGGTTCTCGATCCATTGTTTTACCGACATCGCTGTATGGATAGGGGCATTATCATGCTGGAATGACCATAGTATTGGTCCTAAAAGGTCAGAGATTTTTGGGAAATCTCTTCCAGCACACCTTTGTACACATTGACATTCATTCGCAATGTAATACATTGCAGCTCAAAGGTTCCATAATATGAAATTGCTCCGCACACCATGACACTACCTTCACAGCTATGCAGACGGCCTATATAATGTTCTTCTTTACGAAGGTCATGAAAGTAATAGTTGTAGCCATCTGGGCCCTCTAAGTTGTTTTTTTTTTTTCATCTGAAAATAAAACTCTCCTCCAATCCGATTTCCACGACATATATTTTTTGCAAAATTGGAGATGATTTTCTTTTCATTTTTCGTTCAAAGGTGTTTTTTCGGTTTTTTTTTCTTTCAAATGTTAAATATTGTTAGTAACGCGTAACCGTCGCCAAACTACACTTAACACCAGTTTTGAGTCTAATTTTTGACGCGGAATCATGCAAATTAGAAGCACCTGTTATGATTGCGCGTCTATCGGCCATTGATGTGGCCTTATAAGTTTCACCTTTCATATATTTCCGCAAATATTTACCCATTAAATTTTGGCTTCTTTCATTTTTTTTTTTTTGTGATTTTTCTTTGGCTTAGCCCTAATTCACGAAATGCTTTTATTTTGCCTTTTTCTTCCTCGTTTAAAGATTTTCCGCGACCCATTTTTCTTGTTAAACGGTTTAAATAAACAAATTCACCCGCGCACTTCAATTAAAAATGATTTTTTTGCTTTCGAACCTATTCAGATGAGCCAAAAAACGTTAGTTTTTTTAATGAATTAATTTTAGCTAGCGTTTGAGAATAACGGTAAGGTTTAAGAGAAAATTTTTTTCTCCCAAACTAAGCGCATAATAATGTTCTTTCATTACATACATAACAGAGACGTATCATTGCCATTTATATGCAGAGTCTTACAGTAAGTTAGGAAAAACAGTGAACCTATTCAGATGAGCTGCAGTGTATGTTGCTGGGAAAATTGTCAATTAGGCGCCAATTTGAAGTAGGTACTCTTCTGAATATAATTTAGTTTAGTTTGATTGAATCGGATGATTCAATTCTTACTATATTGGCGATAACTTAACTGATTATTATCCATATCCTGGCGAATTATCAAGCGATGTGAATAAAAGTTCATGTTGCTAATCTTATTTGTTTCATAAAACTAACCGATGAATGGGGATAACCATTTTAATTTGAATATAGTAGCCATCATCACCATAACAAAACATTAGCGTGTAAAGCGCCGTATGACCGGTGGGACGCGATGAAACTGTCCGATATCACATTTACTACGTTTATATGCAGTATCGAAAGATCGAGTTGGATTAGGGTCGGATTTTCGACCCAGGTTTTTCGTCATTTGAGTTGAGAGCTGGATTTGGAGTTGAGTTGAAATGGTGTTGAGCGATTCTGAAACATTTTGTTAAGCCAACTCCTCGACCCAGGTTTTTCGTCTCATATTTCGACTCGACACCGCTAAGCGAGTGAGATCGAGTCGAACGAAGCTCATTTCAACTCAATACCCGTTTACAAAGGGTTAAAGCGAGCTTCAAGCTCGCTTCAATACCTCATATAAACGTAGTAATTGTCGACAATGTCGCATGATTCCTAATTTTCGCTAACAATCACCACTGCTACTTTCTCAATTATAAGAGCATTGAATTGTTGTGCATGGGCACAATATGGTCGCTTTGCGTTCGTGTAGAAGTTGTTCAAGTTATTTGATTTGAACTTATGATCTTCATTCAATTGCTCTTTCAATATGGTGGATTCGTTCTTTGATCCGGATTGTTCTTGAATGGAAGGACAGTGGGAATACTGATCTTCCTTTTAATTGAGAGACGTATTAAATTCTAATATTTTGCCTTAAAGGAGGGATTATAATCGCGTTCTGGGATAAAAGTGGGTCCGATTGACGTCATGTCATTTGGAAGCATCCGTTGTTTTGTTGAATGTGCGAGTAAATGACGTGATTTCGATTTCATACAGAAGTGAGTGTGTCATGGCTGCCATGGCGGTGCCAAAACTGGTAATTTGACTTTTGTTTCTACAAAGCGCAACCTAGGCCTTTCAATTCAATTCAAAGAAATCAAAATGTTCTGGAATTTTTTTGGTCTCGAAGTAAATATATTTATTCTAGTCTGAATTTGACCAATGGCATTGATTATGTTGGCTTTGGTTTGTGTTTTTTTTTTACATAGACCTCTAACTTAAGAAACCCCCAAAAGAATAAGTTTAACGGGGTCAAATTCCACGATCATCATCATCGGCTCGACAACCGGGTTCCGGTCCTGGCCTCTTTCAACAAGTCTCTCCACCTATCCCAATCTCTAGCCGACGTCATCCAGTTGCGCACCCCAAGGCTTCGGGCGTCCTGGTCTACCACGCTGTTATCTGCCATAGAATGTACCACAAAGAACTTTCCGAGCAGGTTCTTCTTCGCTCATGCGAGCTAGGTGCCCTGCCCACCGGAGTCTACCGAGCTTAATTTTTGTCACGATATCTGCTTCTAGGTAGATTGCGTACAGTTCATGATTGTACCGTCTCCGAAATCGTCCTTTCTCACATATGGGGCCAACAATTTTCCTTAAGACTTTTTTCTCGAACGCAGCTAAGAGGTCGGAGTGCCTTTTGCTAAGCACCCAAGTCTCGGATCCATATGTGAGTACTGGCAGAACCATGGTCCTGTACAGCAGCAGTTTTGAAGTTTTACCTTCAATAATGTTCAGCCCCAGATTTTGTGCCGCCTGCTCGATCTGGATGAAGGAGTCGTGTACAGCTTGTTCGGTTCTTCCGATGATGTCGATGTCGTCTGCGTAAGCTAGTAACTGGCTGGACCTGTTGACGATGGTCCCTCTTGTTGCCGTGCCAGAGTCACGGATTGCTTTCTCCAACGCCAGGTTGAAGAGGAGGCAGGTCAAACCGTCCCCTTGTCGGAGTCCATTAAAGATTTTGATTGGTCTGGATAGCAATCCGGCTATTTTTACTTGGCTTGTTACGTTGGTCATGGTCAACCTACATAGTCGTGTCAATTTATTTGGGATGCCGAATTCTCTCATGGCTTTGTAAAGTTCTACCCTGGCTATGCTATCATAGGCGGCCTTAAAGCCTATAAACAGATGGTATGTTGGGATGTTAAATTCTAGACATTTTTCCATCGCCTGCCTAAGGGTAAAGATCTGATCAGTTGTTGATTTGCCTGGAATGAAACTACACTGATATTGTCCGATGACGGTTTTAGTGTATGGGGTTATCCGGTCTTGTAGGATAAAGGAGAGTATCTTATAGGCGGTACTCAACAACGTGATACCTCTATAATTGCTGCACGTTGCGACATCTCCCTTCTTATGTATGGGGCATATTAAACCTTTTCGCCAGTCTTCTGGCATTTCTTCCTGCTCCTATACCTGTACTATAATATCATGAATTGCTTGACGTAAGGCTGGCCCGCCGTCGGCTGTATGCCATCGGCCCCCGGGGCTTTGTTCTGTTTAAGCCGGTCTCTAGCCTTCTCAACCTCTTCTATGCTTGGTGGCGGCAACATAGGGTATTCTTCTTGAAGTAGTGGAGCCTCCACTTCTGCAGTGAGCTGACCATTTAGCAATTCATTAAAGTACACTTCCCATCGCTCCAGTATGCTTTCAGGATCGGATAGGTTCTTCTCCCAGGCTGATTTTTTTGTCTGTGAAGCCGTTTTTCTGTTCTTCTGAGGTCTTTATATAACTCTTCGCGTGCCCGCGTTCAATGAGATTGTTGCATTGCTCGGTACGCAACATTCTTACGTTCAGTCGCTAGCTTGCATTCATCATGAAACCAGTCGTTCCGATTTTTACGACTGCTGCCTAAGATGGAGTTGGCAGTACTAATGACAGTATTTTTAAGACGTGTCCACTTCTCATTTACGCCCAGAATACTGGCTCCAGGACTTAGTCTCCCTAAATCAGGTGTTTCAAGGGCGAGTCCTAACGCATTACCAAAAGTGTTACTGGTGTTTTCATTGCGCAGGGCAGCCGTGTTGATTCGAACCTGATCGGCGGATGCAATGCGTCTTCGCAAGATAGTGATCCGAGTCAATATTGGCACCTCGGTACGTTCGTACCGTCATCAAGTTCGAGTAGTGGCAACGGTCTGTCAACACGTGGTCTATTTGGTTACGAGTGACTCCATCAGGTGATACCCAGGTAGCTTTGTAGATATCTTTACGCGGGAACCTGGTACTCGCAACGACCATGTTTTTCGATGCTGCCATGGATGCTATGGGTGCCTGCGTAATGCCTGAATACCGGCTCCCGACCTATTTTTACGTTCAAATCCCCAAGGATGATTTTAACATCATACCTTGGACAGGCATTGAGGGCCCTCGTGACTTGTTCGTAGTAAGTCTCTTTGTCTTCTTCTGAGGACTCCTCCGTAGATCCGTGAACGTTAATGAGGCTGATGTTTGTAAATTTGCCTCGCACGCGAAGGGTGCATAGCCTTTCGCTTATAGACTTATAGCCTTAAAGCCGATGGTAGTAGACTTCATTTTTTCGCTGACTAGGAAGCCTACCCCGAGCACATGGTGTTTTGTATGACAGCTGTAATATACGTCATATTCTTTCTTCTGTAAAACACCATTCCCTGTCCATCTGATTTCTTGAAGAGCTGTTATGTCAGCTTTATATTTTGACAGGGCATCGGCTAGCTGCTGAGCAGCTCGAGCTCTATAGAGCGATCGTACGTTCCATAAGAAAATTCGTAAATCGTTTTTCCGTTTTCTTTGCGTGGGTTGTCGTCGTGTGATCAGTCCGTTTCCGAGGCTTGTTGTCGTCCTCGAAATTCTCTTAGTTTTACGGGACAGGGAATTAACCTGTCGCCAACCTGAGGAACCAGCCTGATCTTATTAGCCAAACCTTTTTTAAAAGGCTTGTTTCTAGCGGCCGCCGCGGAGAGGCTATGATCACACTTCCACCAGTCTCGAATAGTTACGGCACGTGCATGTTTTCGTATGCTACATGTTATTCCCCCTATTCGTCTAATGGGTGACCGCCATCCACGATATCCACGATATCGATATTTAATTCACTTCGCCTCCGCGTGAGATAACCATGCTCGGAAATCGCTCTTCTAAAAAGGCCATTGTGGCACGGGTTGTGTGGCGTCGTTCTGTAGAAACAACTTGTCGTCGGTGCCCATATCATCAAATTCATCGACGGATAGCACTCGCCGTGTACGGTGATGAGCTGACCAATGTTGTTCACAAAGAAACATGGAACAATGATGTCTCGAGCCAAGAAATCACACCAACTGATCAAAAGACCACTTAGCGAATACAAGTTGTTGTGTGGTCGTTAACACTGAGCTCATGGATCAGTTGGAGTTCTTACGTGCTTAGGCGCAAGTCATGGCGCAAAATTCGCCAAGTTGTCGTCTGCAAAAGGCCGAGATCATGTGTGTGGTGCGGAATTGACTACCACGGATTCATGGATAACGGCGACATTTTCGGCAGGTTTTCGGTAAAGACCAACTCGAATTTTCTTACCTCCTGGCAAAGGACGATTAAGCCAACCGTAAAATGGGCGAAGTGCTCGAAATATTTATCCAACAGAACGCCCACTTTCAAAAAACAAATAATTTACACATGTTGTTGAACACTATTACTCTCCATGTTGATTTGGCAAAACAAACTTAATACATGAGAGCTAACTTAACGAAAGAAGCTTCAATGAAAATCAAAGTTAAGAAATCCCTAGAGGAAAAAAAATAAGCTCGAAAATAGAGAAAAGATCGTTTTTCCACGATGAGCAACAATTTTTAACAAATTGAACAGTTCACTTTAAATTTGTAGCATTTATCAAAATATTATTTTAATTATTATTATTTCAGAAAATACAACTTGTCAGAAATTCCCATGTTTCGACATGACTCTGGATGAAAATGTTAAACGTGATTCACAAGCTTCCAAAGCTGGCGAAGACGAAGCTCAAGACCCTACCGAACATTTATGCAAGCTTCCAACTGGTAAAGGCTGTTGCAATGCCATGTGTTGGGCTTTTCAATATCCGATTTATTTAATGTTTTATCTCACAATACCGGATTGTCGAATGCCAAAGTTAAAAAAACTATATCCGCTGACATTTTTGATGTGTTGTTTTTGGATAAGCGTCTTGTCATATCTAGTCGCATGGATGATCACTGCTGTTGGTAACGTATTGTTTTTTGTTTCGTATTCTTATCAGACCTATTTAAGAAAATTAAAAAAATTTTAAACCAACTTTTAAAACCACGAATCTTACAGTTTTTTGGTCAAATTCAATTTGCTAAAGTATCATCTAAAGCAGAAGTCCAAGATGCAATTGTAGAGTCTGTTGTAGATTACATGTTGAAAGGCATCATATGACTTCAAGAAGCTTTTGATGATATTTTGAAATTACTCAAAAAGAAAAACTAAGCACGACCATTTCAAATCCTTTCATCATAGGTTTAGGCTCTTAAAAACACAAGCCCACACATACTCGTACAAACACAACATTTTGATTTCTGAGAGATATTTGTTTAAATTAATATTATTTTTAGGCCTGAATACTCAACCGAAACTTTATGGAAATACTTAATTTCCAAACTTCTTTTCCCTTCAGGTGATACTTTTAACATCCCGGATTCAGTGATGGGAATAACTTTTTTGGCTGTTGGAACCAGTATACCTGAAGCTGTTTCCAGTGTTATTGTTGCAAGACGAGGTATAATTATTCAAACTCAGTTGTTTGTATATTAGCAGTCAATCAATTAACTTTTTTAAGGTTATGGATCTATGGCAATATGCAATTCAATTGGCTCAAACACATTTGACGTTCTCGTTTGCCTTGGTTTCCCGTGGTTAATTAAGACTGTTTTTTTTCCTTCTTCACCGGGAAATAATTCTTTGGATATTAATTCCTCAGGATTGATATATTCAACTGTCACCCTTTTATCGTCGCTATTTCTACTTTATACCTCGTTCGCATGCACAAAATTTATATTGGGAAAAACTGTTGGATATGCATGTCTTTTTCTATACATAGGCTTCGTTATATTTGCAATTTTGATGGAAATGAATGTTTTCTTCGTCGTTAATTTGCCTATGTGCATTGTCAATTAATTGTTTTGTAATTATTATTTTATATTAATTAAATTAAATACAATTTATGTTATAATTTGAGAAATTTGAATTAAGTACATGATTACAATTTATTTGAAACTTGAGTAAGCACTTTTTAAGATGATGGTGGTCGACGAACGCGGCTTAGGCTATTGTCAGCTCTCATATCCATCTAATTGGTAACTGGCATCAGATTATCCGGCTTCATGTCCTCAGGTAAATCAAGTTATATGTCAACTTAATTTGAGGATTGTGTTGTAAAAAAAATTCGGGTATGGGAGGAACACGAAACGTCTCGGATAAGATTACCCTTGAAATAAAAATAAGATCCAGAACGTAAATGGGTAACGACTTGAGAATATGCACATAACTGGATCGTAAGAACAGTTTACATGGCTGGTTCTATTCAAAAGTTTGAGTCTGTTCGCACGTGTAGGCAAATATTGAAACTATTTGTTAAGATTTCTTATCCCAAAGGAAGTTTCTTTAATTGATAATTGGTCATTACCAAATCCTAGACCTCGAAAATACAGTTAATTTCCCAGAATTCTTGTTTCTTGAAATCTGAATTAATGAGCTCGTCAAAGTTTTAATTAATTCGATGTCTTAAAGACATATTTACTGTTTACAAACCACCTTTTAAAATTTAAATGGTGTACGAGAATTATTTCCTTAGTAATGAAAAATGGTGCTCATCTCAGCCGTTTGGCTCGCCAAAATTTTGTAGGTTCTCTCTTTTCCTCGTACCATGCGCACGGGAATGGATGACAGTTGGAGGTCGTTTGTTGCCTGGTTCTTTATAAGCTGGTGCACCAAATTTGCTACAACCTTAAGATGGATTTCTTTTTACCTGATTGAATAAAGTTCAATTCAGGTATAAACTACCTCCGGGGTCCCAAAAGGTGGCCACTTAGGACCTCTCCTCTTTAATCTATTTACTAATAATGATATTGAAATTGTCACAAATATTCCCATATCTCACTCTACGCCGACTATACAAAGTTTCCCAAAACCATTTTTGCGACATATGATTCTATTCTCTGTCTTGAGCCTGAAAAATTGCGAAGAGCTAAATATTTTCAAATGCCATTGAATGACTTTTTCACGAAAACGCTTCCAATCTCCTCCCGGTTTTTCTACCTTCTCCATTGTCAACCCATATCCACTGCTGAGTCAATTCGCGAGCTTGATAAATTAATAGAGAGTTAAGCTTTCTCACACATATTGACATAAAGCTCAGCACTAGGTTTTATGAATCAATGGTCATAAGAATTCCCTGACCCCTACGTGACCCTATCTTTATACATAACCTTTGTTCGCCCCTTCTTGAATACACATAACAAATTCATGTATCCAGAATCGAGAACATTCAATGTCGTTTCTTACGTTTCACCATTCGTTGTCTGTCTTGGAATAACCCTTTGATTCTACCTCCGTATCGAGAACAGGTTAGGTTAGTTTAAAGTGGCTGTCATTAAAGCATCTGACACACTTAGACCAGTAGAGGTCCATTGTGATACCACGATCTAATAGTTAACAAAAAGGTTCCCTATTTGTTAAAACCATTTGGAGCTTCTGATGAAGCGAAGGAGAATTTTAATGTCTGTGTTTATAAGATCGTTTGGTTCATTATAGAAATATTCTCCTAGATGAAGTTTGCGTCTGTAAGAGAGAGCAGGGATGTACAAATAAGGTGTGGGATTGTTTCTTCTTCCTCCTCGTCCAAGCAACTCCTGCAAAAATCGTTTGATAGTGCACCGAGTCGTGCGGCGTGTCTACCTATAAGACAGTGTCCAGTTATGACACCTATTACGGAGCTGATCTAAGATCTACTGATGGACAATCGACATTTTGACCGTTTCAAATACAGTTTAGGCCAGATTTGTTTGGTCGCCATACAAGGGGTAGTGTTAAGCCATCTTGTATTGGATTGTTCCAGAGCGATTCGTTTCAGCATAAGTTTACTTGTTTACCTTATCGAGCAAGATAGGTATTTCCGTTCCAATTCTGGCGAGTTCGTCGGCATTGCAATTCCCCGGAATGTCCCTGTGACCCGGCACCCAGAATAGGTGAATATTAAACTGTTTGGCCATCTCCATCAGAGACGATCGACAGTTTTGGGCTTTAATGGAGTGTAAAGAGACTGATGCGAGGGATTTCAAAGCAACCTGACTATCAGAGAAGATGCGTTTGTCAGTGCTAGATATCACGTTTTCTTTAAGCCAAGACAGTAGTTCCTTTATCGCCATTCTCTTCATTCATCGACTACTTTGAGGATCTGTTGACTGCACAACTATGCAATACCATCTCTTTCAACACTCATTCTCATAATCTAAGAAATCCTTGTTTCTTCTATCTGTCAACCCACCGTAACTTTTATGGCTGCAACGAACATTGCTTGCATGTTTCGGAGGAATAATTGTACCATTAACTACGACGACCTTAACCTCAGTTCACACACTAATTCACTCAAATCCTAAATTTACATAAAGAGCTTCGTATGTATATTTAAGTTAGATTAATTGGCTAATTAGCTTAATTAGGCCCGATAAATGGGAGTATTGCCCCGATCAAAATTAAATTAAAATTATGGAATTTTATTATAATATATATTATTTTATTCTATAGCAAACCATTCTCAATACATTGAATTGAAATTATATATTAAATGTATGGCATTATTATACATTTCATGACCATACAAAAACTTAAAGAGCCAGTAGATTTACTAATTCTTAAGGAAATAAAATGCACGGCTGGGTCGCACGAACTTGCTCCTATGTAATAGACCAGGAATTTTAAAATTTGAAAGTTATTAGATAAAACTGTTCATAAGGATAAAATTAATTTTTTAAATTCGTTGAGTAGTAAGAGACAAAAACAGAATGCTATGCAAATATGAATTTATGCAAGAACCAAAAAGTCGTTGTAGTGGTTTCTCAAGAAAAAGCTTTTATATACAAACTTTTTAAAAGATTTTTAAGAAAAATTTTAAAGTTTTTATTATTGTTCGAATAAAAATTAAATTTACAAAAAAAAATATATAATATAAATAATTACAAGCTGTAATATCTTAATTTCAATTTTTTTATTAAATCAAACATCATAAAAATTTATTGAACGAAAAAAATTTTTATCAAAATTCTAGGCGCCGTTTTCGAGAAAAATACGATTTTTGAAAACCATTTTCTTAAATTTTTTAACATTTGTATGGTGGGTACCTTTATTTTTAGGTAAAATAAATTTTTTTCTCACATCTTGTAGATTATATTAAGAAACTTTTATTTATCAAGTTTAAAAAAAATCTAGCATGGGGTTTTCGAAATATTGAGTTTTGAAAAAAAAAAATTTTTTGAAAATTTGAGTACACAATTCTATTTATGTTTTTGGAGAGCTTTAGCAAAAAAAAAAAATGATCAAAATCGGTTGAACCGTTTTTGAGAAAATCAAAAACAAAAAAATGGTTCCATGGGGGGTACCCTCAATAACCATTTATGGGAAAATTTTTTTCAACCATTACCTAGCTTTAACTAAATGAAATTGTTTTGTATTTTTATTTTTAAAATTTCAACAGTTTTTGAAAAAAAAAATATGTATCTATATATAAAATTTCCAAAAAAAATCGTATGGTAGCTACCGTTATTTTTGGTCTTATTAAAAAAATAAAAAAACGTGTGGGGGGAAAAAATTAAAAATGATATCTACCAAGTTTAAAGAAAATCGTCCGAGCCGTTTAGGCTGTAGTCGAACAGACAGACAGACAGAATTGCGAGACCCACTTTTTTAGTCTTCGCTATCATCGTAATGTAAACTTTGATCAAAATCTCGAGTTCGATTTCTGTTACGAATGCATAACTTGCCTTATAGTACCTATAAGTCGCAAGTAAAAAACATGAAGTAAATGCTATATGGGCCTAGTCTAGGTTGCATGTTGCAACGCAGGTAAAAAGGCGGCACTGGTTAATACCACAATATAGATACAGTTTGTTATCTTGGCAACATGAAATAAAAACTTTCTTTAAGTTCCTTTAAATTAACATGTGACGATGCCAATGAGGAGGCGACACATGCTAAGGCCAAGATAACGCCCAGGTAAAATTCGTTATCCAGGCTTTATAAATAAAAATCTATCTCAATCCATTCTAGTTTACATTTTACAACTCCAAGAAAAATGTTCATATTTAGTATACACCAAGTAAAAACTATCTAGGCCTATAGTCTAAGTTACATTACATATGAGAACGCCAATAAAGAGGCAACACTAGCTAAGGACAAAATAACACAAAGAAAATACTTCATATCTAGGCCACAACAAGTTGAAAATGTTTAGACCCAGTCTAAGATACATCTGGCAAAGCCAATAAATAGGCAGTTCTCGCCAGGGTCAATATAGAGCCAAGATAAGCATAAATTAGTCAAGATCCACCAGGCTTGCGCCTGTCTAGGCCCAGCACAGGATTTACTATATAATGGCAAATCTAGATAGGACCACGCTCATCGATAGTGTTTCCTTATGAATTCTCTACCAGAGCTATGTATATTTAAAGTTCGAGTTCAAATGACCTCAACTCCAAAGTGGCGTTTCGCCCAGATACCTGATTGGTTTCTATGAGTTCCTTACCTGCTTATCCACGATATGTTTTAGTTCACATGCAATGATTGCTGGCCTCCTATTAGACTAAGAGCCCACAGCAATTTTTCGGTGAGATTGATAACAAAAAATAATTACCATAATTAGATAGGCCTTTTATTGTTATTTACAAATGTGAAAGTCTTGCATACTCTAGTGGGAGCAATAGTGCATCAAGTATGCAGTTCTTTCCAAGTCCAAATAATTGTAATACTCGTAACAACTTTGCCAAAATGTAGAGCTAAGCCCCCTGATTGAAAATATCGAGGTCCAAGACGTTTTACAGACAGCCTTCTGCCTGCCAGACGCGCTAAGAATAGGCTACTTCTTGCACTAAGAAGGCCACCTTCAAAACGTCTTGGACCTCGATATTTGCAATCAGGGCACTTAGCTGTCATTTTGAAGTTATGGCAAATTTTGTATCCCAATTTTTTAGAACATGGAAAGAACTGCATACTTGATGCACTATAATGCACTATTGCGCCCACTAGAGTATGCAAGACGTTCGCATTCATAAATAACTATAAAAGGCCTATCTAATTATGGCTAATTATTTTTTGTTATCACTCACACCCAAAAATTGCTGTGGGCTCTCGGTCTGTATTAGGTGCGTTTTATTATTCACAAATCTATCTGGATCCGGATCTGGATTAAGTTTTAACATGTATTACAAAAACAATTTGGGATCCTGTTTTCTATCGGGATCTATTTCAAATATCCAAAAATTAGTTATTACACTGGCGAGTAGATGGCTTTTTATGGTAAGGTAGTGTAAGCTATAGTGTAAAGAAAAAAGACAAGACATAATTTAAAATTTCCAAACCCAAGGATAAAAAGAGACGGGCTTACAACACTGCTGTCAGTAAGATCCCTATCGTTTTATTTTCAAGGGAAGATCCCGATCCGGATCCAGATAGATTTGTGGATAATAAAACGCACCTATTGAATCAGCAAAAAATTGATGTGGTTTTCCTTTTCAGTTTTAAAAATCGGTCCCTTTGCTGTTATAGTAAATAGTGAATCTTGAATAAGTTTCAACACATTTCAACTTTGATTATACGAGTAATCTTCACACTGAAGGAGATTTATGAGTAAAAGAAAGAGAGTTGGAGATAGATCGAAGCCCTAGGCCGGCCGTCCCAGCATTTAGTTTTTTGGATTTAAGACTTGATACCGTCCAATAAAAGTTGTATTGATTGGTCCGAAATGTAATTTCCAATCCAGCGAAGATTTCCACGATTTTGTCAAAAAGAAGTAGATAGTGTAATTAGACTAAATTTAGAGCGTGTAATAGGGTAGTCAATAAAGAATTCATTCCAGAATCCAGTATAGAAGGGGTAAACTTAGCTTCAAAAAAGCTTGATAGTCCTCGAATCTCTGGCCCAGCTTTGAAGCGATAAAGAAAACTCTGGTTTAAAAGCCAATCGATTTTCTTTTTTATAATTCAGTTTCAGACGCTCTCAAGGGTTTATTAGAAGGGAGCGTAAGGAAATCCCGCTTTTTATAATCCTGTTTTTTTCAAAAATCCCACAAAAAAAGTTTTAAGATACGAGTACCATAATCTATAATACCGCTAAAGAAACTTTGCATACACCCAACCTGGCACCTTCCCCAAATCCTATAGTGTGCCCAAGCCGGGGGGTTATATCCCTCTATAACTCAAAACCTTCAAATAACATATTTTTTGTGGAATCGGATAGGTTTATGAATAAAAAAGAACACGTATTTTTTAAAATTTTGAAATTATTTATTAATTCTGCATAATGTTACAAAAGAGGGAGTGTTGCTTATAGGCAACATTGAAATACAACGTCAACAAAAAACGAGATTTTGAGTCAAAAGAAATTTTTAGGTAGGTACAAGGAAATTATTGTATATGAAAGTTTCTAAAGCAATTTTTGTTTTTTGTATAGCATAAAGCTACGCCGCACTTCTCGCAGACCGTATGGGTAAAGCCGGCACACTTTGGAAACTTGCATCTGATTTTTTTTTCGGCCCATTGGGGCCAGTGACCGACTTGATCTTGGCGGACTGCTTGTGGTGGCACATGTTGGGCAGGTCCCTTATGTTTCTTTGCCAAGAGATCACCTTCAATAGATCGGCGTGTTGTCAAGCCAGTTTTTGAGCCCATCTTGCAAAGAGTTTCAGCGACTTCCAGGCGAAAATCCGCGGATGCCATGACGGCTTTATCAGGAAGGTTTTTGAACCTACACACTCTCTTGTAGAGCAGCCATGAGTTCGCCATTGTTAGGTCCAAATAATGATAGAATAGACGCATTTGCCATCGTTTGCTCCTCAGTCGTATTTTGTATATACCCATGACGCTGTCGATAAGGTCGACACCACCCATATGACGGTTGTACTCACCAACAACAGCAGGTCGCGGGATGTTGATATATCTGGAGTTTTTTTTGTCATATCTCCGGACTTCAGAAATGGGATTTTGGCCAGTAAATGTGGATGCCAACGTTACAAGTTTATTGTCCTTCCATACAACTGTTGAAACGTCGATTCCGTTGATATTAGCTACGTACTCTTCTGAATATCCTCGATCTTTCTTCATAATAATCTTTTCATTTGACAGCTTGCAATCTGGAATTCGATTTCTTCTGATGGTACCTAGACCAAGAATACCGATTTTGGCTAAATATTCCAGAAGAGGCAAGGAAGTGAAGTAGTTGTCGAAATATATTCTATAGTTTTGGTGTCGTGGAACCATACGCGACAATCTTACAACAACGTTGGAAGAGGCTCCCAAATCTTGTTCATCTGCTCTCACCACATTTTCTTTACCTGTTTCAACTTCTGTTGTATAGCCGAAACCAGAAACTCCACTCAAAACATATAATTTGTAGCCCCACTTATGAGGTTTGTTGGGGTTATATCTTTTGAGCATATTTCGTGCTTTTGTAGAGCACATTTGCTCATCTACACAAAGCCATGGTTCTAATGGAACTTTGGCATATGCTTCGTTCAATGTTTCAATAACCGGACGAATCTTGAAGATCCTATCGGCATTTGGATTGCTCCTGGGAAGACATTTTGTATTGTCATTGAAATGAAGATTTTGCCTTATCTTTTCGAATTTATTCGATGGCATTGTATGCTGAATCAGTGGTGTACCAAGGACAGAACTCCAGTGGTTGGTAACTCTGGGCAGTTGAATCAAAGACATAATATACACCAGACCTATAAATTGTCGGATTTCTGTCTCAGATACCCGAAAAGTGTTGTTGGGATCTTTCTGTACCAAATAGAGGTTTGTTTCTTCCGAAATTTTCTTTATAAGTTCTGATGGAAATAAGTAAGTGAAGAACTGAACAGGAGTTTCAAGATCCAAGATATCAGATCCCAACGATTCATTGCCAGTAAAAGCAAGCTGCTGTGCATTAAGCTCTAGATTTTTCTTTTTCCAAATCAATGTTGGCTTTTCAGGCTTTCGTCGTTTTGTAGGGGGACCTGAGGGATCTTGAGTGCCTGAACCAGATGGGGTCGGTTCTACCTCAGGATTGGAATTGCGGATGTCATCATCCAAGTTATCCAATAATGCGTCCATATCAAATTCATCCCCAAAAGACTCATCAATAAACTCTTCTAAGTCCGGGTCAAAATCAGGATCTGCCAAACTATCGTCATCAAAGTCGAGACCATCCTCACTTCCAGAATCATCTTGGAACTCATTGATATCGTTGTTATGGTGTCGGTGAGCCATTCTACAACAAAATAATAACTAGTGTAAATATTCGTAGTGTTCATACAAAATATTTCCCCTTTCCGTATAATGTAGCCTACAAGATACAAACACTAAACAGCACAAAATACCAAAATCCCCATAAAATGTCCAGAATATTTTAGTAATATAGTAAAGTTAGAACACTTACCTTATAGATTATCCAAAAAAGAAGCACAAAGAAACGTAAATTCTATTTTTTATTATTTTTTATTTTTTATCACACGAGGAATATTTGAACACTTTCACTTTACTAACGGCAACGTGTCATATAAAAAATATAATGACAGCTAGGCTACTTTGATTATTTTTGTTTGAAAGAACGAAGTGTAGACCACAGTCAACAATGCATGAAAAGGTAAAATAATAAATATTTGGGGAGTTGTGAAGGCTTAAACGGAATGTTGCCTGCAGTCTACAATACGCTATAGAGGGATATACCTCATTGTTTATACGTCGTTATAAGAAACGGGATTACCTATAAGAGACGGGATTTTAAAAAGCGGGATTTAAAAAAAGCGGGATTATTAAAAGCGGGATTTTAAAAAGGCGAGATTATAAGAAACAGGATTATAAAAAACGGGATTATAAAAACGGGATTATAAAAAGCGGGATATCGTACCCAACCCTGTTAGAAGACCCTTATTTTTAGAGGGTCTTGAATGTTTGTATTACTTGTGAAATAAGCGATAAAACGGGGAAATACATGAAACATTCCGACGGTGTTTAAGAGATGGGAATGAATGCATGTTTCTTATCAGTTTTCATTTTGTGCGGTCTCGAGAGTGTAAACATTCCAACAAAGATTGTTGTTAACACATACATATATCTACCAAGTACTTAAAGCTTTTCGGTTCCTCCCATTCAAGGGAAATGGCTTTAGGGGTACATTCTGCTTAATTGACAATATACAGCACTGAGTTTTCGAAACAATAAACTCCACACGATTTTAATGCTGTAAAGATCGAAATGTAATGAGCTAATCACACAATACATACGTTGCAACTCCACTTCTGAAGGAGATGGACGTGCGAACGAGTATGAGAAGCTGAGAGTAGAGTCGTCGGCAAGAAAATAAAGTGGATTAGAAGTTTCAGACAAGAGATCGTTTATAAAAATGAGGAAGAGAGTCGGAGACAAAACGGAGCCCTGGGGAACACCAGCATTTATTTTTTGAATATCAGACTTAAACATGTATTGAACGATCTAGAAGGTAATTTCTAATCCAAAGAATAAGGTTTTCGTTGATGCTAAACGCACGCATTTTCGATAGGAGAGCCTGGTGCCAAACTCTATAATAATCTTACTTTCTCCAAAACAGTATAAAGATCTGTTCCACTCTTCGGTGAGATACGCCATAAGATCACAAGTGGAACGATTGCTGTGAAAGCCGTATTGCCGGTCATTAAGAAGCTTTCGATGCTCGAGATATTTTCTTAGCTGATGATTTATTAGCGACTCCATGACCTTGGAAAGAAAGGACGTAAGTACAATTGGTCGATAGGAAGAAGGGTAGGAAGGGTCGCTTTTTTTGGGAACTGGCTGGACAAACGCTATTTTCCATCTTTTCTAGGTAAAATTCCAGAACAGAAGGAGTGATGGTAAAGCTTACGCAATGGTTTTGCCAGCGATGAAGAAGAATTGGGGGTGTACCATCAGGACCAGCCGATTTGTATATATCAAGATCTCTCATGGCGGATGCCAGCGTGTTGGGTCTGGATTAATGCCAGCAGCGTTCTCAGGATCATAGAATATGGAAAGCCTCTGGACGTGTCTCATGCTGCGACACAATGGCTTGGGAACTGGATAAGTAAGTTTGTAGGTATACATATGATTCTCATGATATTAAAAAAAGTGTACAAAAAATATTTGGTACACAAAACATAAAGTAGTTTTAATATACCACCAATACTTCTATTCTAAAGATTATTAATACTATTCTTAAATCCGAAAATAAAAGTTTATCTACTAAAACATTGTCGCCCAATTTTTTTGCGAATGTTTTATTATCAAGTCTGATGTTGTGTAAACTCGTAAATTGCTGTTTTGTTTGTTTTTTACCTTTTTTTATTTTTTGATTCACAAAAAATATACTTTGAATGATAAATATTTACATTTTACAATCTTGATTTTACTGCCTTATCAATTTTATATATTGTCTATTCTATAAGTATTTTACGTTGTAATTGGTTTACACTGATATACAAAAAAATCAATAATTAAAACTACATTTATTATAAACAAACCAACAACAACAAAAAACTAAAATAAAAGAAAGTAAAATAAAAAGTAAGAATGTAGAAGGGATAAGGCCTTAATTGAGAACTAATCTAAAAACAAAAATTATTTCTCAAAACCCGACGAATCGAACAACCAAAAATATTGCTCTAGAGTGTTTTTTAAAAGAACCTCCATCAAAGGGTTCTATGTTCGTCCACAAGTTGGCAAATTCACTCGGAAGAAAACGTTTAATTCTATTAACGAGGCAAATACTAAAAACACCAAATACATGACCAGACATGCCATTCCCACTTTTTTGTCCAGTTTGAATTTGTTACACGAAAATGTGATATACAGCAAGAATAATGTTGAGAGAAGTGTGATTGCGGAATATTCCAATCCTGCTGAGTTAATTCCGACAAAGTTCTGGCCAGGTTGTATTGGAAAGAAGACAGCTTTGATGAGCCATGGAACACCAAGACAGAGTAGAATGTCAAATGTGTTTGAGCCAATCGAATTACAAATTCCCATTGAGCCGTGTCCTGCGAAAGTATATATAGATAACTAATTGACTTCTTCAAAAATTACCACTAACTCACCTCGCTTGGCTACAATGACACTGGAAACTGCTTCTGGGACACTAGTGCCAGCTGCCAAGAATGTAATACCCATCACTGAATCTGGGATCTTCAACGTATCACCTTAAATAAAACAGAAATCATCCAGCCAAGTTTTTGAAAATGCAATGCAAGAATTTTATATTACCAATAATTGTTATCATCCAAGCGACAACATATGATAGTGAACCGATCCAAACAATGCACATCATAAATGTTACTGGGAAGATTTTGCTGTTTTTTGCGCGTTTGCAGTCGGGGATTGCAATATAAAACAAAAGATGTATTGGCCAAATGATTAGCCAAGTAAATTGGGCAAAGCAGCTCTTTCCCTTGGGCCAATGAATCAGTGAATAACGTTCCTCCTCTTCTTCTTCCTGGGATGATTCCACTTCACATACTTCGACTGCCGACATTTGGTGTGATGTTGGGCCCGAGGGTGGTTGCAGCTTTGGAGGGTCATTGTTAACGCCACCATTTAACTGAATAGTTGACATGTTGTGGCAAATGCGGTTTTCAACTATTTCTTTATGATAAAATTAAAAGGTATGGTAGTTTGAATCAATTGTAATGTGGTAGATTGTACAATATTAAATAGTATATAGTAGATCAAAACAGTATTTCTACAAGAAAAGAGCAGCACGATATTCCACTTATTCAAATCTCGTATTTTTCAAAAATATTGAAAGTACGAAATTTTGTAAATTAATTATCCTTCTCATAATCCCGCAATTACAGATTCGCACTGATTTCATATTGAAAAATCTAAGATTTACCAACCGAAGTCTTGAAAATTAAAATCTCGCATTACAAATATGTCTTTGATTATATGTAATGTGATCTTTATGCTAGACTGTAAAAGAAATAACTTAAACTATTTTTTTTTCTTTTTATAATTTGTACGCGCTCAAGGGTTTATTGAGAGACCATTAAGTTACTTACATTGGTCTTGAATGTTTGCAAATTAACCGTGGAAAACAAGGTCTTCGTCTGCGGCAATATATATGATGCGACTGTTTGTAATGGTGTAACAATTCTGAAGGACTGGACCGATTTGCGCCAAATTCGCAGAGTATATTTATTTCATTACATGGCTTCCTAACAAAGATCCTATATGTTTGTGGACCAAAATAACTCATGCTACTCGTAATTATAAAGGTCTACTGTAAAACATGAAAAGTGACAATCCGATCCATAGCAAAATTTTAAGGAAAATTATTAGTACTGGTACCAGGACTTGTACTTGTACCTCAGGACTTTGATACTAGTACTGAAAAATGCCAAGTACTTCAAGTACTTCGTCGCAAGTACCCGATGCCCAAGTACTTGACCATTACTTTCAACTGTGAAACCTATACAATTAAAACTAAAGTTTCAATTCCTTGCCGGGTCAATTATTCCATAATTGTGTTGAGACTAAAAGACGAATATCTGTTTTTGACGGTAGATACGACCAAAATTAGGTTCGAAGTTTAACTGTCTATATACTACTTGGGTTACTTATGTTAGCCAATTTTCCTCTTTATCTAATATAATCTTCAGAGTAAGGCTAGGAACGCACTTGCGATTTCAATCGCGCGGTTTTTTAGTCGCAAAAATAGAACACATGAGTTTAAATGAGAATGAATGCACTTGATACCAACAAATCGTGACGATTTAAAGGTCACAATTTGTTTCATTTTTCTGGCGATACGATTGTCGTAAGTTAAAATTAAACAAATGCACTCAAATGGATATGCTCACATTTGCGATTTAAATTACTGCGACTTAAAAATTGTAGTCGCAACAATAAATTGTTATGCACTTGTAATTTTTAATCCACGATTTCTTAGCCGCAAGGAATAAAACACATGGCGTTAAATGTAAATGCACGCACATGCGACTTAAAAATCGTAGCGATTATAAAAATGAAACAAGTTCCATTTTTTCAAGCGATTTTTCTGTAGCTACTTATTTGTAGCAAATACCTGCACTCACATAAAAAGTAGTGTGTTTTAATTTTTGTGATTAAATAATCGCGCGCAAAAAAATCACAAGTGCGTGCACTAACGATTAACGATTAAATATTTTTTTTTCCTTATTTAGCTCAATGTGACAAATAAATCGTTCCTCAGGTGATATTCAATTTCTCCATTTTGTATTTTTATAAACAATTCTGGGTCCATTGTTTTACCATTTTAATTTCAAAATGAGAATAGTAAACTTCAAAGTGGAATAATAAACTTCAAAATGAGAATAATAAACTTCAATGTGAGAATAGTAAATTTCAATATGAGAATAGAAAATTTCAATATGAGAATAGAAAATTTCAATGTCATGCTTGAAACAGGAATCTCGCCGCTGTTTATAAAAACGCTTAAGCTTCAAGAGGACTATTTGCTTAAAGTTCTTAGGATGCCTGAATTCCGTTTGGTAAAGAGAGTAGTACTTAAATGTATTCAAGACCGTAGTAGTTGGTATGGAGAGTGGTTGAGGTTGGCGGAAGGATGTAATGTGAGACTGAATTTGAATAGTACAGATGAAGCTGCTAGTAGAAATATTCTTTATGAAATTATCTCTAAGATTGATGAACAGTTCAGAGCAGAGTATGAAGCGGAAGCGGCCGAGTCATTGTTTAGGTCAACTTATAGCAGACTTTCTCATAATATCCCAGGAAATAACTACTTCTGTGATACAAATAGTATTCAACTGATTTCCATGATGGTTAAGTTAAGAAGTGAAATGCTCAATCTAAATTTTATTCCACATAGACCGGACCTACCATTGGAATGTAGTCTTTGTAACTTAAGAGAAAGGGAAGATGTCATTCACTTTATCGGAAAGCAGTGTTGTTCCTCTACGTGTCGACTTTTATTGTCTACATTAATGCGTAGACAATTGTGTCGACAATGTAGACAATGTAAACAATGTAGACAATGTCGACTATGATGTCGACAATGTAGACAATGTACACAATGAAGGCAAAGCATGCCAGCCAATCTGTCATCTGTCATTCTTGATTTCTCTGTGTGCAACAAAAATCTACAAAATACTGCAGAAAGCCGTCTTCGCAGCCACAGGTAAATAAAAATTTGTTAAAAAAAGCATATTCATATCCTAATAATAATGCCTTCACATTCATTTACGAAAGGAATGCCTGTAAGCAATCCCAATCACCTGCGACATCTGAATCCGGCGATGTCTCTATGATTGTTTTGATTGATGACAATGATTTTGGCTCGAGCTCTGATTTATTAGACGAAACATAATAAGAGAAATTGAATGTCTACGTTGTCTACATTGTTGACATGGCATGTAGACAATCATGAATTGTATACGTTGAATTGTCTACACGTAGACAATCGTGTAGTCTACATTTTTTGTCTACATGGAACAACACTGTCGGAAAGTGCCCTATACTGAGCGAAACAAGAAGATCTGTTTTTGGAAGCAACATCTTAACAGAAGAGCAAGTTTTGTGCGAATTAAATGAGATGGATGTCGTCAAACTTTTTGAGTACTGCAAAATTGCCTTAAGGTATAGAAAAAGAATAATGAACGAAGACTTGTGAATCCTTTTTTTTTCAAAGTTATTTTATTTTTTTTTTCAACAAATATTGATTAACAAAGTATTACAACTGTGATAATTCAAGTAAGCTTATGATCTACTTTATAAAAAGCTATTATATATTCTATTTTATTTATTTTTTTTTATGTTGTCATTCTGGCAGACGGCCCAAGCCATGCTATTAAGATTTTTGTTAAAATTTAAGTTTATATGTATATCAATTCAATAAAAATCATCTATCTATCTAGTGCAATGCTTAACCCAATTGAATTGTTTGGTCTGTGGTAAAGAGTTACGTTAAAACAGAGCTCTCAAAATTTATAAAGGATTCTTAACAGCAGAAACGATTCATCCATAAGAGAACAGAGAGTAAGAAAGCCTTAAAAGGTTTGCAGACAATTACACCAACAATATGTGCCAATTGCATCGCAAGCATTCAAAATAAATTTCCTGCAGTTCCTAACTTAGTAAATATGTATTATTAATATTAATTGTTTTAAATTAAATTTAAATAAAAAATCTCATACTGAAATTTACTATTCTCATATTGAAATTTATTGTTCTCATACTGAAGTTTACTATTCCCCATTGAAGTTTACTATTCTCATTTTGAAATTTACTACTCTTACCATTGAATTCAAGTAAACTCAAAAGCAGCTTATTTTTAGATTTTTAGATTTATATAATTTTCAGTTGTCAAAAATTAGAATTTAGATAATTAAGCCTGAAAGTTAGGTTAGGTTAGGTTAGGTTAAAGTGGCTGCTGACCGGAAAAGGTCAACACAATTTAGACCAATATTTGGTTGTGATACCACAAGGATTTCAAAAATCACCCTTACTCGTTAAACCATTTTGAGCTAATAATGAAGCGTTTGAGACAGTGAATGTCGGAATTATTTAGATCACTAGGATCGTTATAGTAGTAGTCTCCCAAGTGGAGTCTACGTCTTTGCGCTAGGGCAGGACAAGAACATAGAAGGTGAAGAACTGACCCTCTTCTTCTTCTTCATCCATGCAGCTTCTGCAAAAATCATTTGCAGGAACTCCAAGACGAAAAGCGTGTCTTCCTATTAGGCAGTGTCCAGTAAGGACACCTATAACGGAGCTAATATGCAATCTACCAATAGAAATTAGTTGTTTTGAGCGTTTAGCATCAAACAATGGCCAAATCAGTTTAGTAGACCGGCCAGTTGGGGTGCTGGTCCATCTGTGATTAGCTTTCTTCATGGTATCATGCTTTAGCATAAGTTTACAAGTAGCTAGGGGTATACCGATGTTAGATTTGCTATCCAACAAATGTAAGATTGTTCCGTTTTTTGCAAGTTCGTCAGCTTTACAATTTCCTGGAATGTCTCTATGCCCCGGCACCCATATAAGGTGAATGTTAAACTGTTTTGAGTTAATGGAGACAGAGTCCAGTGACTTTAAGGCAGCTTGACTGCCTGAGAAGATACGTATATCAGTAGTCGATATAACGTTTTCTTTTAGCCAAGAGAGGACTTCTTTTATTGCTAAAAGCTCTGCCTGGAACACGTTACAGTGATTGGGAAGACGAAAAGATAGACAAAGATTTAATCTTTCGGAGTATACGCCTCCACCGACCCCGTCATCAGTTTTAGATCCATCTGTATAGAAATGAATTGCTTCGTCTATCAAAAACGACTCATTTTCCCAAGAAGACCTGGAAGGGATGGACACTTGAAAGTTTTTATTAAATTTTGGATGAGGGGTGGTGTAATCGACTCTACTAGAGTACTGAACGAGTTCAGTATAGTAGAGTGGCCAATATCATTATTGATCCACTGCGAGGAGGCTTTAAGTCGAATGGCTGTGTTAGCGGCCGATTGCTTGCTAAAAATATCTAGCGGTATGAGATGAAAAAGAACATCAAGTGCAGCAGAAGGAGTTGAGCGGAGAGCTCCACCCATGATTAAACAGGCTGTTCGTTGGACTTTGCTAAGCATATCGCGGTTTGTTGCTGTTTCCAGCGCAGTCCACCATACTGTCACTCCATAATTATGTAAGTATTAGTCTAATAACTGAGATGTATAGCCAGTGTGTTATATGAGTTTGTAGACCCCATTTGCTACCTACGGCTTTTTTGCAAGAGAAAAGAGCTATGTTGGCTTTGTTGATTCTCTCTTGGATATTGGGCTTCCAGCTTAATTTCTTGTCCAAAATAAGACCCAGATATTTTGCTTTGTCTGAGAATTTAAGCGGTATACCTTTGATGAAGGGAGGGTCTATGTGTGGGATTTTATATTTCCTGGTAAATAGGACAAGTTCAGTTTTGTGGGGGTTGACACCGAGTCCACATTGATCTGCCCAGGTAGTAAGCTTGTTTAGAGCATTTTGTAGGAGTTCCTTCAGAGTGTTAGGATGCTTACCAGATATCGCTATCACAACATCGTCCGCATAGGCAATAACCCCGTGCCCCTCCCTTTCAAAAATCACTAGTAGTTTATTTACGACTAGGTTCCAAAGGAGAGGAGAGAGGACACCGCCTTGGGGCGTACCCCTACTGACAGTTCTTCGACTAGTAAAATCGCCCAGTTTTGAATTTATAATCCTGCTTATCAGCATATGATTTATCAACTTACTGATTGACTTATCCACCTTCAGAGATGACAGCGCAGATGTGATTGTGGATGCGTCGACATTGTTAAAAGCTCCTTCTATATCTAGGAAAACAACTAAGGTGAACTCCTTATGATGAAGGGAATCTTCGATAGTACGAACCAGCGTATGTAGAGCGGTTTCTACAGATTTCCCTTTGTTATAAGCATGTTGAGCATTGGATAGTAAGGACTTATCAATGTTTGCCCTGAAATGAATTTTAATCAGACGTTCAAATGTTTTAAGAAGGAATGATGAAAGGCTAATAGGTCTTAGATCTTTAGGATTAACATGGCTAGGTTTGCCAGCTTTGGGGATGAAAATAACATTTACTTCTCTCTATGACAAAGGAATGTGAGCCAGAGCGATACAACCATTTAGGATGTGTACCAGAATGGGTATTAGAATTTCGGAATTTTTCTGTAATTCCGCTGGAATTATTCCATCTGGCCCAGCAGATTTGTATGGATTGAAGATGTTTATTGCCCATTTTAATTTTTCCTCTGTAATCAGACCTTATGGAGGAGTTATGCTACTAATGATGTTGTTAGGATCAGTGTTATTAACGCAAGGAGAGCTATCTGGAAAATATACATCCAGAAGCAGATTGAGCGATTCTTCGCTTGAGTTTGTCCAGGAACCGTCATTGCTTTTTAGGCAACTTGGCATTACTGGATTTTTGGAGAGGATTTTTCTTAACCTTGATGCCTCTGAGTTGCCTTCTATATTGTTACAGAAAGTTCTCCAGGACATACGCTTGGTTTTCCTCAGTTCTTTTTTATATAACTTGAGGGAGTCTTTATATGAATCCCAATCAGCCTGAAAGTTACATAAGCTACATACATATATGTATTAACACGTAAGTCAAAGTAAATTTGTTTGTGCAGTTGCAAAGGTAACCCAAAAAAGAAACAACTTAAAAATTGCAACGTATAAATTGCCTAGTGTTGAGGCCAACGCACGTGAATGACTCTTCTTTTTAATGGATAGACCTGTGTCTCGCGTTTTAATATATTTTGTTTGTTTTTTTTTTTTTTTTTGTAATAAACAGATTCTTTCTTCATTTAATTTCAATTCAACTCTAAGCCGATCGTTTAATTCATGGAGCGAAAATATAAATATAAATCAATCCTTAAATGATGAGAAATAATGGCGCTGTACACGAATAAAACAAAATTTAAAACGATTCTCCTCTTTAATTATATGTGGATGAAAATTTTCTCTTTAATTGCAAAAAATGGGAAATAGGTGTTTTCATGTATTAACTTTGCATTTGACTTTAAGGGTATGTGTGGAGTGGAGTTCCAGTAGATCAAAGGGCACATAGTGCCCAGCCAAGTTCTGGCACTACACCCTTTTTACAGGAACAAACTCAGGCGAGCGATTTTTGACCCCTCCCTATCTTCAGTACCAATGAAGTCAGAAACTTAAAATTCCGAATATTTGCTTAGCTAGTCAGGCACAGTCGCCTCACCAAATTTCAACTTTCTAGCTTGAGCGGTTCCTGAGATATAAGGCCTCAAAAATCACAAAAACCGTAACTGACTGACTGACTGACTGACAGATCATCAAAATTATGGAGCACTTCCCGACATCATAGAACCTTGTAATTTTGCACAACGGTAGGTCTTGTCATGCAAGTAGAGGAAAAAATCGAAAATTTGAGGTTTTCCATTTAGGGGGCGTGGTATCCGCCCACTTTCTCCGAATTGGTGTTGGTTAAATGGAGCACTTCCGACTGCTGTAAAACGATGAAATTTGGTAAAACGGTAGGGCTTGAATTGCATAGAAAGGACCAAAAATAAAAATTGATGTTTTCCATTCAGGAGGCGTGGTATCCGCCCATTTTCTCTTTTTATGACTTTGAGCGGATGTAGGTACTAGTATCAAAGGGCACGGTAGTGCCCAGCCAAGCTCTGGCACTACACCCTTTTTACAGGAACAAACTCAGGCGACTTTTGACCCCTCCCTATCTTCAGTACCAATCAAGTCAGAAACTTGAAATTCCGAATATTTGCTAAGCTAGTCAGGCACATGCGCCTGACCAAATTTCAATTTTCTAGCATAAGCGGTTCCTGAGATATAAGGCCTCAAAAATCACAAAAACCGTAACTGACTGACTGACTGACTGACTGACAGATCATCAAAATTATGGAGCACTTCCCGACATCGTAGAATCTTGTAATTTTGCACAACGGTAGGTCTTGTCATGTAAGCAGAGGAAAAAATCGAAAAATTGAAATTTTCCATTCAGGGGGCGTGGTATCCGCCCACTTTCTTCGAATTGTCTCCGAATTGGTGTTGGTTGAATGGAGCACTTCCGACTGCTGTAAAACGATGAAATTTGGTGAACCGGTAGGGCTTATATTGCATATAAAAAAACAAAAATAAACACCAAGATTTTCCTTTCTGGGGGCGTGGTATCCGCCCACTTTCTCCGAATTGGTGTTGGTTGAATGGAGCACTTCCAACTACTGTAAAACGATGAAATTTAGTAAAGTGGTAGGGCTCAAATTGCGTTCGAAGAAAAAAATATAAAATTAGCGGTTTTTTATTCAGGGGCGTGGTATCCGCCCACTTCCTCAGAACTGATGTAAATCATATATGGCGCACTTCCAATTGCAGTAGAACAATGAAATTTGGTAGAACGGTAGGGCTCAAATCGCATATAAAGGACCGAAAATAAAAATCGAGGTTTTCCATTCAGGGGCGTGGTATCCGCCCACTTCCTCAGAACTGATGTAAATTATATATGGCGCACTTCCAATTGCAGTAGAACAATGAAATTTGGTAGAACGGTAGGGCTCAAGTCGCATATAAAGGACCAAAAATAAAAATTGATGTTTTCCATTAAGGGGCGTGGTAGCCGCCCACTTCCTCAGAACTGATGTAAATTATATATGGCGCACTTCCAATTGCAGTAGAACAATAAAATTTGGTAGAACGGTAGGGCTCAAATTGCATATAAAGGACCGAAAATAAAAATCGAGGTTTTCCATTCAGGGGCGTGGTATCCGCCCACTTCCTCAGAACTGATGTAAATTATATTTCGCGCACTTCCAATTGCAGTAGAACAATGAAATTTGGTAGAACGGTAGGGCGCAAATTGCATATAAGGGACCGAAAATAAAAATCGAGGTTTTCCATTCAAGGGCGTGGTATCCGCCCACTTCCTCAGAACTGATGTAAATTATATATGGCGCACTTCCAATTGCAGTAGAACAATGAAATTTGGTAGAACGGTAGGGCTCAAGTCGCATATAAAGGACCAACAATAAAAATTGAGGTTTTTCATTCAGGGGGCGTGGTATGTTTAATTTATATGGAGCACTTCCGATTGCTGTAATTAAGGTAGGTATGTTAGTGTTATGTATCTTGCCAGGATAAGAAGAAGTAATTGAAGCGCAAATTAAAACAACCAATAACAAAAAGAAAATATACCAAAAGAAATAGGAAGCTATAAACTAAGTTGATTTTAGTAGGAAGAGTCCACCCTTCTATCTTTCCTTATCTTTCGAGATTTTGACATGGCAAAATATTTAAATCTTTGCAAAAAGGAGTGAGATCAGACCAAAAACATAAATGTTAAAAAAAGAACCAAGTTCTTCTATACAAAAACCTTTGTGTAACAAGTCAGCCGTGAAAAGTAATGATATCTAAAAGTGCGCCAAGTTCTTACTTCATGAAGATTTAATACCGAATATTTAAAGTAGAATAATATTGAAACAGCTACAATGTAATAGAGAAATTTTATTATTTAATGATTACTGAGTAAAATTTGATGGGCTTACTTGGCAAGTTTTTTTTTTATGCCCAATTCAAACGGTTTTAAAAACTTGACCAGTAAGCCCATCAAATTTTACTCAGTAATCATTAAATAATAAAATTTGGGCTTAATAATAAATAATAAGGCAAGAGCCTTTAAAGTTACATATCTGATCGCAACTGTTAAAAAAAGAAGATACTAACCTATATCACAAGTCTTAACATTTACAGCCCAATTAATACACAAAGCTTATTCCACATCTATTCCAAGGTTTTTCTTAACTATGGAATATGACCTATTTCTCGACTTATACTCTTTCTTTTAAAAAATCGAAATTCGAAATCTTCGTGTGATAGTAAAGTGACTTTAAGACGGTAAAAGAAATCGTTAAGCCAATGAGCTATTATTATATTTCTATTCAAAATTAATTTGCAAGACTTTTCACTGTTGTTTAAGCCAATCCATTCACTGGTTTCGTAAAGACGACAGTCTAAGCTTTCATTCTATATCTACATAGCTAAAACTACAACCGAAAAATGCATTCTCTGACCAAATTAGCCTGTTCACAAAAGCTGGTCCGACCTGTGGTTTTGAAAAAGTTTGAACTAAAGACGTCGGTTGGTATCTTATTTTACAATCCGGATGAAATAGGCCAACTTACGGCTGTCCCCCGGAATAAAACATACGAGAAGAATATGTGAGTGTCATGTTGTGTAATAATGTATTTTTGTATTATGTTTAAATGTTTAACCTGGATCCTTTTCATTGCTTGTTTTTGTCTGTATGCTGCTGTTTGAAGATCTACTGCGTGTTCTTGCATGTTCGACACCACCTGCATACATAGAATTTCTAGTGTTAAATGTATATGTTTGTAAGAGTGTGTTAAAAGAAAAAATATCTTGTCTTATAGAAATTACAATTATTACAAACCTTTTGCACACTTTTGAAATGTTTTATCGAAATACATAACAGCCAAATAGACTGCATACAATGAAACCAGTATAAGAGCTTCATACCATTCTACTCTTTCGTCATGCATTACACAAATAAGAATAGCTACTGTTATTCCATAAGCAATACTATCTCTCGTCAATGGCCACCAATCCAATGGTATCGTCTGTAAAATATTATAATTGCTAGAAAATCGAATTTTGAATTTTAAATAAGCCAACCATTCCAGCTCCTATGCCGCAACACGCTGCCACAGCTAATATGTTAAAAACCGCTGAACCAACAATGGTTCCAACTCCAATATCACCTTCTGTGATAAATGTTCCTATTACGTTAACAAACAATTCTGGGGCGGATGTTGCAGCTGCCATAAACGTTGCTCCCGCAACATCATTTGACATATTAAGCGCTAAACGAAAGAAGAATATTAAATTTATAGACCTGTTTGCCAATTTGGTGTAACAAAATCAATAATAAAATAAGGAAATTATGTCCCAACTTCTTGTGAAGCTGGATAATGTTTTTGTCATTAGAAAATAAAATTTTGCAAATTGAACAAACCTGCGCAGATTTTTTCGACTGCAGGTACGAAATATTCATCACATACTACAGCTAATGCTAGAAATAAATATAAACTGGCTATCACATGAAGTACTACAGCACCGGACTGTCTTTGCGCCTCTGTAAACAAATCTCTGGGGAAATCATCTATGGCGGGTTGTGTACAGTTTATTTCTATAATAAGAACAAAATGAAGAAGAAAATAATAATATATATCTGTTAAAGGTTTCATAATAATAAAAATGAAAAAAGGAATACAAATATTAAACTATAATTTTTTGTTTTTATTTTATTTATTTAAAAAAAACATTTTTTATATAAACATAAATACTGTATAATATAATTTTTGTTCGCTACATGTTTCGGGAGCAATATTGCCTCCTCGAGCTTTTTCAACTGTTTTTTTTTTTTAATTTCTTGTTCATTTGACCAACAACATGTGAAATAAAATGCACGACTGGGTCGCACGAGCTTGCTCTTATGTAAACGACCAAGAATTTCAAAAATGAATGTTATTAGAGAAAAACTGTTCATAAGCATAAAATTCATTTTTAATAGACTAAAACAACTCCTTTAGTAGTTTTAGCTAAAAACAGGATGCCATGTGATATTAGCTTATGCAAGAACAAAAATTATAAGTCTGTACTGGTTTCTTAAAAAAATAAGCTTTTATATACAAATTTCTTGAAACGTTTATAAGAAAAAAATTTGGTACGCCAATTTAAAGTTTTTATTATTTTTCAAATAAAAATTAAAGTTACAAACAAAAATATTGAGTCGTTTTTGAGATATCGAATTTTCAAAAAAAAAATTAATTTTTTTTTTCAAAAACTCAAAAATTATTTTTTTTTAAGTTTTGAAACGCAATGTTGTTCAAATTTTTTAGAAGCTTCTCTTATTCTTATTGGGTTTTCTGAAGTCGTTGATCTATGCGAATACGTATATGAAGAAGAGTCATTAAAAATTGAACCAATGGGATGCGTGCCACTGTTAGAAGCCGAGCCAGGCATTTAAATGATATCATATGCTATACATGATCATATATTGGCCTTTTAAATAAAAAACTATTTTTTTGAATACCTCACACAGGTTGTTTTATTCCACTTCAATTTTACAAAATTGTTAGAATGGATGTTCATATCCATACATACGAGTACATATTAAATTTATTAATGAAAAAGAAAACAATAACACAAATTTATTAAGATTAACTTAAAATGGTACATATACATATATGATATGATCATACAGCAAAATTCGTCATTTTCTGCAATTATTATTGTTCAGTCTTGATTCAAACTTTTAGTTTTCCTGTTCCATAGTATTTTTATGGCGTTCTTTTAGCTTTTTGTCACAAAAGTTCTGTAGTTTCGTAATCCTTCGATTCAACCACAACGACTTGTGCAAACTATGTTAAGCGCAGTACTCCAGTGCCATGTAGCTGGAAAACTCTTTGGGTCCCCTCGGCTGAGAAATTTTCAAAAGAGTTAATTCTTTTTTTAACTAAGAAATTTCAAAATAAAATATACAAATTAATCATTTAAAACAAATGTGCCCATTTCTTTTTTTTAATATTCTCCGACATCCCCAACTTTTCCTCGATAATTATGATCAGCATAGAAATCTGATTAAGAATATTAAAGTTATTATTTGCGTACTTATTACCGGTTTCCGGAAATTGCTTTAAAAAAGTACCAACATTTGACTAAGAATATCGGAAATCACTTCATCTTTTCTTGATTAAAAGGTAAGAAAAAAATAAAAATAATGCCAGAATAAGATTTTGTTAAAATAAATCTAAAACACACCAGAATTGTTTGTTATTAAGTTTAAGACACAAAACAGATCATCAGAAAAGGGAAAATAACCCAACATTAAAATAGGAAATTTTTCAGTTAATGTGAAAGAGAAAAAAAATGCACGAATTGAGCAGGTACAGAGAAAATTTACTAGGTATGCTCTGTGAAAGTTAAACTTGAATAATAATATTTTACCTTCTTATCGGTAAAGATGTTGTTTAATGGACTTACGCATTTTTCAAACACACAGGAAATATTATCTTACTCGTATTATGCTCGCTAGGGACATTATGGAAAATCATATAGAGTGTAATGGTTGCTTGTACTGTAGTATCCTCTATACGCTCCCTCAAGGCATTTAAGAGAACCCCAAATATTTAGTCCATCGCGGCATTGTGCAAACTATGGGAAAAATTATCCAATAACTATGTAATTCTTGTCAGTGGCGTAGATAGCTTTTCGCTATGGGGGGGGGGATAGATCTAGTTAGTTCGCTCATTTTTTTTAAGTTTTAATAATTTAAAAAAAAAAACAATTAACAAGACTTCATTGAATTCATTATGCCATAAAAAAATTATATTTTTTAAAGATAATATATTATTTGAATATGAACTAGAATAAATATTGATATACAGTGCCTTGCATAAGTATAACCGCACCTGTAAAAATGCGTTTTGTAGAAAATTAAAATGGGAATGACACTTTACTATTTTTTTTATTGAATGGCATCACTAATCAAGAAAATTGAGAATTATTTTCTCTCCTGGTGTTTAAAAATTAAAAACAGATTTTTATATATTGCAAAAGTATAACCGCACAATGCAAACCTTTCTGAAGCTTCATTCAGTTATGTGCTTCGAAATGACAAGAAACAATGCCGCGTGGTAAACATTTAAGCGATACGGAAAAAGTCAAAATTCAAGCTTTTCGGTTAACTGGCCTAAGCTTAAGGGCTATTGGTAGGAAAATTTAAAGATCCGATCGTATCGTCCGAAATTTCTTACAAGATCCAGAATCTTATGAGACTAAAATAAGACCCGGGCATCTGCAGAAGCTGACACGTCGAGATAAGAGGCGTTTAATAAATGCTGCATCCAATTCGGCGCATTCTTTGCCACACGTTCGTGACGAATTGGGCTTAGAAATTTCGGTTTCAACGGTTTTTCGTGCCTTAAAAAGCAGTAAAGTGATTGTTCGGTGCAAAATGATGCCAGCTCCAAATTTGACAAGAGTCTACAAAAAAAAGAAGAATTTGCCCAGCAAAACATGAAACGGAATTGGAAAACCATAAGTTTAGATTATTTTAGATTATTTTCAGTGGCGAAAAAAAGTTTAATCTTGGTGGGTCAGGTGGTTTTAACGGATATTGGCACGATCTGAGAAAGGAAAAAAGTTTTTTTCCAAGATTTTCCAAGAGGAACTTTGGCGCTGGCAGTTGTAAGGTTTGGGGGCCTTCTGCGACCGTGGTAAGGTTGCACTTGCCTTCACCTCTGCAAAGATGAACAGTTCTGCTTGCACCCAGGTGCTTCAGGATAATTTGATACCCTACTTAAGACGATTTCGTCGAGTTCGGCATGTCTTCCAGCATGATAATGCCCCAATTCACGTTAGTCGTCAAAGTTTGGGATGTCAGGAATCGAATAACATGCATTTTATGGTGTTCCCGGCACGTTCTCCAGATTGTAACCCCATTGAAAATCTTTAGGAAATTTTGACCCGCAAAATTTATGCCCATAATAGGCAATTATACAGTGTTGCTGAGCTGCGAGAGGCGATTGTGGAAGAATTGAACTGTATAGACGATTCCATATTAAATAACCTTGTCATAAGTATGGCAAAAACAATTTTTAGATTGGTCAAAAATAGGGGCAGCAATGTCCTTTACTAATTTAGCCAAAAAATTTACTTAAAATAAAAAAAAAAAACAGATAAAAATAAAAAAGCGGTTATACTTTTGCAATAAAAAAAATCTGTTTTAATTTTTAACCACCAGAAGAGAAACTAACGGAACTTTTTTTTCTTCTCAATTTACTTGATTAGTGATGCCATTCAATAAAAAATAGTAGGGTGTCATTCCCATTTTAATCTTCTACAAAACGCATTTTTACAGGTTATACTTATGCAAGGCACTGTAGTAAGTAAAATAATATTAATTTAAAAAATAAATCACAAAATAAAATCAAGTTTTCTGTTCTTTTTAGATAAAACACTTATAATCTCGTCTGCTAGTATAGGTATTTCGCGATGAATAGCTAGAGCAGCCAAACCATTCAAACGATCCTGCAAATAAGTAAACATCCAAAGCTTATCACACTGTTATTAAAATAGACATATTTATTTTTAATAATCTCACTTCGTTGGTCATGCTTCTTTGTATTGTTTTTATTCTCTTTACTGACTGGAGAAGGTTCTTTCGGGAGTTGACGTTGAAACCGGCAGTGTAGCTAATATCTTTAATAAAATATATATAGCTGGATGGAAGCGCTTTTTCTAGCACGTTTACCTATTATCAATTGTTGAGAGACGTAAAAAAATTTCAGAGTGCGTTTCTTTAACTTATTTGGTTCATGACTGGTTATGTTGAACAATTATCGATCCCAATGGGGGGGATATATCCCCCTGATCCCCCCCCTATCTACGCCACTGATTCTTGTCAATAATTTTACTCGGTCAGCGATGTAGTTGACTTGTATGCCAACAGAGATAAGTTTAAATTAAAAAAAAATAAGTTTCGATTGATGAAAAAAATAAATAAATCAGCATAACGCCGCACCTCCATTAGCAATATTTATTTCTGACATTATGTCAGACACTATTTCTGAAGTTTATATTTCTTTAACACCGTGGGCAAATTATGTCGTGATTATTCATTCTTCGCCACGATCTCACGAAGTAAATCACCTCGTTTGATTTTAGCGATAAACGCATTGGAAAAGCTGGAAGAGGCAAAACGGGAAGAATATAAAGGGAAGCACAGGTTTTGGGTCAATCCATTTTTGAGCAAAAGAGATTTGCACGACCTTGAAGAACATTTGCTCCAAGACATAATTGAGTAGTCCCACAAGCATGAAAAGTCTCTGAATGCCCTAACTAATTTTAAAAAAATTAATCAAAATCTTTTCTATCTTCAATGTTTAATTCTTTACTGCTTAGTTCGAGCAACTACAAAGTTTGTGTTTTGACACAAATTAAGCGATTGCCTAAAATAAGTTCGCTATTTTGTGTAACATATATATATGCTTATGCACCTGCGCGGACATTCAACCAAATAGTTCATCTGTTTTCTATAAGCAACCAAACAGTTGTGCAACTAAAAATTGTTAATGTTAATTTTGGCCTGCAAACAACCAAACAACGTATGTACTTCAACAGACAGTGGTAGAAAAATTACATCTTGGCTTCACAGGACATAATTTCTATACGAAGTGAAAACATAACATGAGTTTGTCAATGAAATGAAGGAATGTTACATGAAAATGTAGGAATTATTGTCAAGACTCGACGTCTTGTGAGAAAATTGTGTCTAGTAAAGTTGGGGTGTCACGAAACGTCAAAGTTTATATCTGCATTTATTTCTTCTACGAAGACAAGAAATAAATAGAAAAAATTATTTCTAAAAATAACAAAAATCGAGACATAAGGTGACTCCACAAGAAATATTGGCTACATGACACATTTCTTGCAATCATTTATTTATTTATAGTGGAGGCTCAGTGTAATGTCAACTTTGATCAAAATCTCGAGTTCGATTTTTTCCGAACGCAAAACTTTCCCTATGTTTATTCCAAGTAAAAATAAACTTGGTGGTGTAACAGCTTTTATGTAATCAGGACCTAGTGACTTTCTTGGTGCACAAGCATGTGTTCTGTGTGGAAAAGTTGCATAAAAAAACAGTTTCATTATGTGGTATAAGATATTTCGAACAAAAGTAGCGTCTTTTTTCTTTTACTGACCTAAAGTATGGGAATACCTTGTCTTTAAAGCTCTGGAAAAGTTCTTTCGATTTTTTATTCGAAGCACTTTCAGGTTGTAAAGTGGTTCTGGAAAAAGGCATATCTCCGTATTTTTTGAAGAACCTTAAAATAAATTGTAATTACGTGGCAAGATTATGGCGATGAAGCATGAAAGGATTCATAGACTTTTAGAAAAATTACTTTGAATCCATTTTAAATCAATAGATTAATACATAAAATGCAATTCGATCGATATATTATAAGTTTTTTGAGAAAAGTGTTTTTTGTTTATTTAGCACAAAAGTGGAATTTTGTTGAGACGAAAATATTTTTTAAAAGTTTGTATACCATTTATTTTTTGACGAAATTTAATAATATTCTACGATTCAAAATTTCAACAAATCTAGCGGCTATAATGCATGCATTGTAAAAGTTCAAGATTAAATCCAACTAAATTTATTATTCAATAGTTGCTATGCTCCTAGGAAATCTCTATGTCTTACTACTTAATCTCCGGATTTGGATTTGAACCAAATTGGGAATTTAGAGTGATATGTATGTATTATGGTGCCGTAAAATACGGCCAAGTGAAATAAGGCCAACTTTCAAAAATTGGCCTTATTGCACTTTGATAAGGTGAAATAAGGCCAATTTTCAGTAGTTGGTCTTATTTTACTTTGACAAAGTGAAATAAGGCCAAATGATTTTGAGAAATAAGACCAAATTGGTCTTATTTCACTTTTTGAAAGCGTAATAATATTCCTTTTTTTTTAAGCCTAGTACTCACCTCTCGTGAAATGAAAAATAAATATGTTCCAAATTACACGCGAAGAATAAAAATGAAAATAGAATAAACTTTTCCACGTGAATTATTGATACTCACTTTGAATGAAAAAAAAAAAATGATAATTATTTTTAAACTGATTCGTTCTTTCTGTTTATAAATTTTCAATTTTTTGTTTTGAAACAAAATATTCAAATCAACTGACAAATGTCACAGTTTTCCACGTTGCCTTAAAATTTTTCCTGATGGTTGTACATTGAGAAATGAAAATCATAGCGTGGAAAAAGTTGTGGAACATATTTGTTTTTCCAATCCACATTTTAGTACTCACCTCTCGTTGCGGATTTCATGCCAGTGAACCAGCAGTCACTTTTATATGAAATTTTCATTTTCACTTGAACTGTTTAAAAGTTTAAAGAATTTGTATGGAAAAGTAACACATATTTATATAATATTTAAGTTTTTTGTCAACGAACAGGTCTTATACATGCAATGATCGGCTGGGTGACGAATTTATCTTCTCTTTGAGGTGTGCTGAAAAAAAATTAAACATATTTGATTTTACTTGTAATATAAATTCTTGCCTTTTCACGAATAATGATGGCATTTTGTTTACATATACACATATATCTGAAGCTTCTTAATACCAAAACCTTTTCACATTTGCCAAGTTAAGAACAGAAGTGATTAAAGTTACATTTTTAGGAAGAGAGAATTAAGAAATTTAAATATCTACTAATATAATAATTATATAGTAAAACAACACAACAATTGATTGGATTACTTCTGTTCGAAGCTACGAGTAGTCATCAGTCATCACTACTTATGACTCTATCAAGTAGGGATATTAAAAGTAGATTAGTGTCTGACCAGTAATTTTGAAGCAGTTATAAGTTCTTATTCCAAAATTTCGAACAAAACAACTAAAAACTTTCCGCAATCAAAAAAAAAAAAAAAAAAAAAATAAAATGCACGACTGGATCGCACGAACTTGCTCTTATGTAAAAGTACTTTGGAATTTAAGATACAGTTTATAAATATAAAACATGGATTTAATGAGATAATAATGTTCAAATGCATAAGATTGCCGTCTGATTTCTAGAAAAGTATGAATTTATGCAAACAAAATTTAAAAATCGTTTTATTATTAAAAAAAATTTTTATGTAAGAAATTTCTTAAAAATTTTTCGAGAAAAAATGCGGGATGCGAATTTTTAGTATTTAATAATATTGATTTTAGGAACTAATTTCAAAAAATAATCGTTCATAGGTTTTGAAGATCTTGATTATTGAAAAAAAAATTTTTTTTTTCAAAAAAAAAACAACAAATATTTTTTCGAATATTCTTATATACAATATTATTTTAAACTTAAGGGGACTCCTGCTGAAAATTTTTGGTTAAAATCGTTAGAGCCGTTAATGAGAAAGTCGAAAATCAAAAATCAAATCAAATATCAAAATCGTTAGAGGCGTTTTCGAGATAAATAAGATTATGCATTATGGGTGTATGGGGGTACCGATTGTTTTAGAGTTAAAGAAAAAATTTCAATTTCTCCTCTAGGGAATCACCGAAGACCCTCAAGTACCGAGTTTGAAGAAAATAGCTCAAGTAGTTTAGGTTGTAGTTCGAGGTATAGACATATAGACAGACAGACGGAACTGCCGGGCCCACCTTTTTCGTCTTCGTAATGTCAACTTTGATCAAAATCTCGAGTTCGATTTTTTTTTCCAAATGCATAACTTCCCCTATAGTACCTATGTACGAGTATATCGCAAGTAAAAAATAAAATAGAGCATGTAAGCAGATTTCAAAAACTTCTTAGCCAATTGACTAGATATAACTCTTACACTTACATTTTTAAAGAATTTCAAAAGCAATACCAACTATGTATAGTTCTTTAAATTGGACTCTAAGACATTTTGTCTATCCGGAGAAAACCATGACCCGGAGAAGTTTTAATATGAAAATTATTCGTTTTAAGAGATACATATGTATGTATTCGTGTATTTATTTATTTTTAATGATTTGGCGAGAAAGCTTTGTAAAACTTTTCTTTACATGGCCTTTGATGAAAATTTCTTTTGAGATTTACATAACAGATACGTATATTTTAACACTAGGCTGATTAAAGTTTTGCGCCAGTGTATTTATTAATTTGTTTAAAGTAAAAGTCGAGAGCCCGAGTTTATTGCTTGATAAAATACTAGCAGGTCTTTGTGGGATTTTGCATTGGGTATTTTGGCACTGGGGATATTCTTTTGTAAACTATGTATTTTCTTTTGATCAAACACATTAAAACACACTTACCATATTGTAATGCTTTATATTCTAAAAGTTCATTTATATATTATCATGATTCCTATTGATATTTCATTGAGGAATAAAACTTGTTATTGGCATCTGTATAGAGTCATAATGGGGAACATAAATCCCATTTTACTTTGATTTCAAATAGCGCAAACCCTGCAAGAAGTTAAAAGTCGAAAACTGGGATTTCAGCTGCATTCATGGTACCCTACACACCTATATGGACACAAGAATCTTAAGCTCAACAGCCTTACCTTTTTTTAAAGTTTTTAAAACGACTCGCAAACTTTTATACTTTGACGTCTGATACTTTCGTGAAGTCAGGTTTAGCTATTAGAAAGTAAAGTCAGGGAAAATATATTCTTAAAAGTCCGTCACATTTTAAACTAGTTGAAATAGAATTTTCTCTACTTAAAAAGAAGCCTTGTATGTATTTTTAGAGGTATATGAATGCTACGTTAGGTTAAAAGAGCTGATGATACGGCAAGTCGTGCCATCTCTCTCGGATCTCAATGCATACATTGTGCTCTCCCCATGCATGATGAGGGAGGAACGACCAGCTAATCATCATTCTCCTCATGTAGGTTCCCATTGTGTTGTGTTTGACTGTATATTTATTTACACAAATGTATCTAACATATGTATGTGGTGATTTGAAAATAGTAAGAGCGAGTTTTCAAATCGTTGTATTTGTTAAGCAATAAAATAATATGACACCCAATAACATTTAGTATTGAAAATTCTAATTATAATTATTGATAACAGAAAAAATGGAAGAAATTTTTTAAATTCCTCATAAACATAACAAAACAAATCCTCATAAACAAAAAAAAAATAATATACGAGTACATATGTAGATATATTTATTTCTTCGATTTATTTTCTGCCAGCTTTTCTTTAAAGAGCTTCTTCACCTCTTCACTTCCCTCCTCGTTGATTCTCTTATAGTAAGGTAATTCTGACATTCGATCCATCCAAGCCAAAAGCTTAGGATATTTGGCTTCATTGATTGGAGCTACATCATTCATTGATGAAATTGATGCAATACAGCAGAAATCAGCAATGGTCATTTCATCTCCGCATAGATAAGGGGTTTCCAATAAAAAGTTCTCCATAATATCCCAGCATTTCTGTATATATGTGATCTTATCGATTGAGCAATCAGTAGACCCATAGTATAAAATAGGCTCATATAGCATTCTACCGCGAGCAAATAAATAACCTGAGTCGAAATGTAGGCGAGCATCAACATTTGCACGTTTAACCGGATCCTTTGGATAAAGTTTATCATCCTTGCCGTATTTGCCAACCAGGTACGCACAAATCGCATGACTGTCAAAGATAATGGCTCCATTGTCATCCAAAGTCGGAATGGAATGTTGCGGATTCATTTTGATGAACTCTGGTGTAAGATTCTCACCTTTGAGTAAGTTGATTGGACGCAATTCTAATTCAACATGAAGAGCAGTAGACGTCAGCAATACAGCTCTTGACGGAGGGCTAAGGTTTGCAAAGTACAAAACTGGCACACCCATCTTAGATTTTTTTTTATAGTTTTTATTTTAAAACAAACACACAATAAAAATGATCGAAAGTACGTCAAGCACAAGTGAACCACAACGATCAACTGAATCAAGGGTTGTTGGTTGTTGCTCGTATGGACTACAATAACAATGGATAGTTGAGGCCGCCGCCGTATCTTAAGTAAATAATTTAGGGCCGTTTGCTGATACGAAACATAAATCTTGTTAATAGCTAAGTTCCACATAACTTTTAAGTGATACATAAATTTATTTATGTTGCACATACAAATTTATCTTGAACTTAGCAAAGGAACAGTTTTGAAATACATCTAAGTTCACTTCGATCTACGTGAACTGTCAAAATCGGAAATTGAAACGTTTATATTTTCTTATTAGTGGCTTCTTTTTGTGATAAATTGTTTGTTTTGGTTTTGTTTGTTAAAATAAAATGTCTGAAAAAAATAAGAAAAGGAATCCAAACTTTTCAATAAATGAAAAATCATTGCTCCTCCAATGCGTATATGATGAAAGAGGCGTAGTCGAAAATAAAAAAACCGATGCTGCTACATGGAAGGACAAGGAAAGTGCTTGGCGCCGTATCGAACAAAATTTTAATAGCCAATCCGGAGCTTTGTGTTATAGGAATAGCGATTCTCTTAAAAGATTATATGGGAACTACAAAGCTGAAACACGGAAGGACGCTGCTCAAGAAAAATTTTCTAGTGTCCAAACTGGAGGCGGAAAACCGTTCAAGCCAACAGATCCAAATTTTGAACTTTCCATCTCTATTATGAACCCAAAAACTGTCCATGGAACGAGTTTGACGGTGATAATCAAGTTGAAGAAGAAGTCGAAAATGTAACTTTAAAAAAAAATTCACTTAACTTGACTGTTTGCTCAAAGACTTCCTAATTTCTTTTAGGTTGACGAAAGCTCGAACAACGACTGGAGCACCTACAAACCTTCTATGCTTAAGAAATGTGTTAATCCCAAATTAAAAACTAAAATGCATTCAATCAGTGACCCGAACTTACGTGATCTGAATGAAGAAAATATCTCGCCTGAAACCGATAAAGAAAAGCCACCAAAAGTTGTTTTGTCAAAAGGTTTCAAAAAACAATTTGAAAGTCCGGAGTCAGAGGTGAATACACCATGGGTTTCTAGAAGAAGGCCCGTCGCCTCAAGTATACCCAATATATCAGAGCAGTATTCAGAACTTTCCAGAATTAAAATAGAACTTGCCAAATTGCAGTATGATACTTTGAAAGAAGAAGCAATTGAAAGAATATATCAGAGGAATATCGAGCATGAGTTGAAGAAGAAGTCCATGGAACTCGATATTGAAATAAAAACAGAAGTTTTGAAGAAAATGAAAAAGGAAAACTTTACTGCCAAAGAGGCTCATAATGTTTTGCATGACATAGAAGTGTATTTTGATCAGATAAATAGACAATAATTTTCGTTCAGATTATTCGAACCTACTTAAGTACCTTCGTTCATATTTTTACTATGTATTAATATTTACATACATATATCCTTAAATGAATTTTTTAATTGTTACTTTAATTTTTTGTCGTTATTTTTTAGTTTGTTCTTTATAACCTTGTTATCGTTTTTTAATCAAATAAAATAAATATCTTTTTATTGAAAATAATAAGTTTTATTTATTATCAATGAAAATAGTTACAAGCGTGCAAAATAATTATTTATCAAATTCAAACGTTTTTGCATGTTTAAATTGGAGGAATTTGATCTTGAATTGTTTTGTTGGGAAGAATGTTCAATATCTATCTATCCAGCGGTGATAAAACGTTCTAAATCTTCATTACTAAAGTCTAAGCTTTCAGGCGGATTATCGGGTATATTAATATACCTCAATATGTTGTGCAAAACACAAGTTGCAATAATAATGGTTAAAACAGTATTCAACTTTAAACGTGCACCGTACACTAAAACGGGAAATCTTCGTTTTAAAATACCAAAAGCTTTTTCGATTACACCTCTGGAACGAATTTGAGACTCGTTATACAACTGCTCTGCTGCGCCACGTGTATTGAGAAGGGGGGTCATCAAATAAGATTTTTGAGGATAAGCCGAATCACCTAATATTTACCAAAAATAATATTGTTACACATACGGAAAATTTTACAAGACTTACCCAAAATGAAACAATCTGTGTATGAACTAGACTGCCTTTCCAAAACATTTTTTATCCTGCAACTATTGAAAATCGTTGCATCATGACTAGAACCAGGCCACCTTGCCACCACATTAGTGAAAATCATTTTAGCATTGCAAATTGCCTGGACGTTTATAGAAAAATAACTTTTTCTGTTTCGAAAAACTTCTCCATCAATCCCACCTTAACATATGTACATGTATGTATATCCGAAATCTATATATATAAAAACGAGTTTAACTTTTGTGTGTGACCTTATAACTAGAATACGGCTGGATGGATTTTTATAATTTTTTTTTTAAATGAAAGGGGACTATTTGGAGATGGTTTAGAAACAAACTTTTTGAAAATTGGTCCAACTGAAGTTTTGTAATCCGAGCTACATTTAACATTTAAAATAATACCTCAATCGTGAAGATTAGATAATTATAAACGAAGTTATTAGCAGACGTAATCTAAATACCTTTCGATTTCGTACAACTATCTAAAATGAGCGAAACACCAACACAACCCACACTATAAATTCAATTAAATATATAAGACTTTCGAATTGATTTTTCGACACTTTGACTGTGGAAAAAATTATTTAATTATAAATTTTTTAAGGCATATGTCTGTTTGTAATTTGTTTTTTTTTTCGTGAAAGTGAGGCTCGGAAAAAAACTTTTTTTTTAATTGGTGCAACGTTCTAGCAGCAAGTGTTTTTTCGTTATTTTTTTTTTTAAAGTTTCAATTTTCAGCTTTGTTTTGTTGTTTGTTTGTAAAAAAGAACAGTGTAATAAAGAAATAAAGGACCAAAAGGAACAGTTCGAGCATCACATAGAACAAAAAAATACTTGAAACAATCGAAAAAAGGATGGAAGACCATATTAAAGAAATTGTTGTAAAGTTAGTTAAAGAGAGGGATGCTTTGAAAAAAAAATATTGAATCAAAGGATGGTGGTAGTGTACTGCCTTCAACTGATAAACCAGTTGATGATGATCGTGAAGAAATGCCCATAAGTGAAATTTTTAAAATTGTTGGCCTTGAAACTGCTTCTAGGACATCAATCAGAACATCTTCACAAATAAAAAAAAGTGACACCGCTGTGCTTGGTATATATGTATATATTTTATATGCCAGTGATTTAAAAAAGTTGATGGGAGTTTTTCAATGTATAGATTGGGATGAAGATAATTTGGATTTAAGTTTGATATCTGATTAACTTATGTCTGGAAAATATGACTTAAAAAAAAATGAGAAGGAGAAAAATGCTTCTGCTTCGTCATTTAACAAAATCAAAGACACAAGTTCTATTTCGATAGGTACAATTAATGTTTGGCTTAGATGATTCGATTGATTACATTATTCTTTGAATTCGATGTATTTCACTTGCAGATTTGTCAAATGAACCATATTAAAATGTTAGTGCTTCTCTTTTAAAGGATCCATCATCAAATCGATTATTGGCTCTCGCAATAATAATTTCAACATTTTCAATTTCAAATTCGTTTGAATTATGGCACAACCATCAAGATGAATTGTCAGATGATATTTTACGTAGATTACGTACTATTAATTCAAATCCAAATTTGCTAATTAATCCGGAAATCCACAACGAGGCTCATATTTTGATTGAAGATATTTGTATGTCAATTACTGCAAATAAAGCTTTATCTCAGTTGGGAATGATAGCACCTAATCGTTCGGCGCAAGATTATCATTATGTTATGATTGTGTTGAATTGGAGGCATTTGTGCGGTCAAATGTTCCAAAATTAAATATTAAACAGAAGCATGTATATGATACAATCTTTGCTGTTCATAATGAAAGAGGTGCAACGTTTTTTTTTTAGATGCACCTGGTGGAACTGGAAAAACATTTTTGATTTCATTACTTCTAGCGTCCATACGACCAGTATCCCAAATTGTTTTGGCACTCGCTTCTTCTGGAATTGCAGCAACTTTATTGGAAGGCAGTCGAACTGCACATGCTGCACTTAAATTGCCATTGAACATGCATGGTACCTAAACACCTACATGTAAAATTTCTAAGAATTCAGGCATGGCAAAAGTTTTGCAGAAATGTAGTATAATCGTTTGGGATGAATTTACGATGGCTCACAAAAAGTCTTTGGAAGCGTTAGATAGAACGTTGCAAGATTTACGTGGGAATCAACGGGTTTTTGGTGGTGCCTTGATATTGTTAGCAGGTGATTTTCGCCAAACATTGTCTGTTGTTCCTCGATCTACAGCTGCTGATGAATTGAAAGCGTGTCTGAAATCATCGTATTTGTGAAGGCATGTAAAAAACCTAAACCTTACTAAAAATATTCGCGTTGAATTAGAGAATGATCAAACAGCAGCCGAATTTTTTAAACAGTTATTGGATATTGGAAATGGAAAATTCAACTGGCTTAGTAACACTACCAACCAATTTCTATCGAATGACTCAATCAAAACAAGAATTGATTAATAGAGTATTTCCAAATATAGCACAACAACTCAATAATCATATTGGTTGAGTGAAAGGGCAATTTTGGCTGAAAAAAATAAAGACGTAAATGATATCAATGCAGACATTCTGAATAAAATACCAACTCAATTTTTTGCATACAAGTCCATCGACACAGTTATGAATCAAGATGATGTTGTGAATTATCCCACTGAATTTTTAAATTCTCTTGATTTGCCTGGTTTGCCACCACATTATCTACCATTAAAAGTTGGCGCGCCGATAATAATGCTACGCAATATTAATCAACCTCGGCTTTGCAATGGTAATAATGCACAAGGCCAATCTTTGGGAATATGCGGTATTAATTTAAAGGTTCCAGTATTTGCGCATGGGCAACTATATGTTGCATTTTCACGTGCAGGCAAGCCATCTGCTTTAATAATTTTAACAGATGGAAAAACAAAAATATAGTATATCAAAAAGCACTAGAATAAAATGTATTAAAAATTGAACACAATACAAATAAAATTTTTTTGTATGTTGTATTGAATTAGTTATTTTATAGCACCCGGCGAAGCGGGTGTATTTAAGCTAGTCAATTTATAAATAGAATAAAAAAAAAGCAAACATAATATACCAGGAGACTGAATTATCACATGAGTGCCATCAATAGCGCCAATCACATTTGGAAACGATGCTATTTCAAAAAAATCCGTTTTAGTTTTTAAAATGTCAGTTGTACTTTCAGGAAATTTGATATAGTCATTCCCAAGTCTAGCTATTGCTTTGGAAACTTTCAAAACTATCCTTGAAACTGTCGAGACATGCATCCCTCCAAAATTAGCTATGCTTAGAAGATGGTTTCCAGTTGCAAAAAAACGTAAGGTGACCAAAAGTTGATTAATAGGAGCGATGGAGTTGTTTCTAAAAGCGCAATTATATTCTATAGTTCAGTTTATAATTAGCATTAAGTATTGTACCTGTTTAAAGGGCATTCTAATAAGCTTTCTATTTTCTCTAAAACAGCAATTGTTATTTCCCTTGTTAAGCGAAATCTTTTGTAAAAAGAGACTTCATCAAATGAAGAAAAATATTCACTTCTATCGTATATTTGACGGGGAACCCCAAATTCAACGATTTCAAGGATTTCAACGTCATCATCAAACAAATCCGGAATTTCAAAATCCATTTTAATTTAGGTTTTATATTGATTTTGTTGAAATTGCTTTATAATATTTAGAAATAATTAATATTCAAAAAATACTATTACGAGTGCTTCAATTATTTCTTGACTAAAATATTTTATGTGACACTTTTTCCTATACATAAGTTATGTTCGACTTAACGACTTTTATGTTTAGGTTTGAGTTTGGTGCAAACCAATATGTGTTACTTAAGTGTTTATGTGCAACATAAACACTTAAGTTTCGTATGAGCAAATGGGCCTTAGAGACATAGAAATATAGCTCAGATAAAGTTTTGTATATCCTCGAAATTGACTTTTTTGACAGATAACTTTAATCATTGAACATAATGTGTTGTAACTGATAGCCGTGGCTAAACTGTTTAGCTTCCTAGTACTCAGTTGTTTCCTAGGTACGAGTAGACATCCGTCTTTAAAAATCGACATTGAAAATAATCTAATGGGGTCAAATCACACGAACAATGTGGCCAGTCAACAAGTCCATCCATATTGTGAAATTTCGTTTAGTAAATAAATTGTATCTCTCGCTGGTGTGGAATGGGTCACCACCGTCCTTCTGCTCAATTCAGGCACGAACAAATTAGTTATCATATCTCTGAATCACTCAACGTTGACTGTAACGTTTTGGCCATCATAACTTTTAGGAAATTTGGACCAACAATTTCACCGGGCCATAAAGAAAATCATGTATTTCAACCTACCCCAAAATTATGATATGCACTTAGTATATACTTACAATTTCAAGAATTCCAAGTGCAATAAAACCGAAATAGAAAAACTTGTATATGTAAGTGTGTACATATATGTACATACATACCTATAACTCTTCTGATTTCTTGATTTCCACTTAATCATCTTTAAACAAATTCATTACGCCTCGAATGTAAAGTAATAGCTCAACCAATGATATACAAGCTCCGCTATTTTTTGAATAAATTGATAAATGGAAGATGAGACAACATTCAGCATTGAGAATAAGGCTAGCACCTTTCAATTTATATAAATAACTTGAAATAAAATTACCGGCTTTCCATTGTTGTCATAATCAGCAACTAGGTGTCTCGAGTTTTTTCATCAACTGCAATAAGCTTAGTCTAGGTAAAAAGTCGGGTCGAAATTCTTATTCTGAAATATTTAAATCTGTAGTAGAATTGTAAATGCATGTAGATAACATATGTAGGTGATTCTTATCAAACTGATAGAAGTGAAAAATTTTTTTAAAATGTAAAATTGAGTAATGCGAAGGAACCAACACTTTTTTCGCATACCATGGTGGTCACATTTTCATAATCAAATCCACTATGCAGAACACCTCTCACAATTAAAAAATGGTTCCATCTATTAAAAACTACTAAAAGAGTATGAGATTTTAAGTTTATCTTTCTGCGGTCGTTATTCATGTTAAGAATAAGACTTATCCCGTGACCACGAACAATGAAACTTGTTCGAAACGACGGGAAAAAGAAATTATAATTATTTCTAAAGAAATTAAACGCGGTAAGTTCCGAAAAACTGTATCTACTAAAAGAGTGTTCAAAAAGTGACAAACATTTTTAAGAACAAATACTCGTGCTGTGTACACTTTATATGAATTCGTCCGGAATAAGCACTTGCCACAGAGAACTTAAAATTTACAATATAATAAACTTAGTTTACACAGTCCTTTACTCAGAATAATAAGGTAAAAATCTAAAAGTTGATGGAAAATATTTAAACCTTGAAAACGAAATTACGATGTTTTAAATACATCAGAATAAATATTTAATTATTTGCTCTATTGCTTAGTAGTTTAAATTTGAAAAAGTAGCGAAAACCAAAAAAATAGGTATTTCTTTTCAAATATTGCATAGATTTTCAAAAGAAAATTAAATTTAACACTTAAAGCCTAGTACTCAGTTCAAGTGAAAATGAAAATTTCATATAAAAGTGACTGCTGATTCACTGGCATGAAATCCGCAACGAGAGGTGAGTACTTAAATGTGGATTGGAAAAACAAATATGTTCCACAACTTTTTCCACGCTATGATTTTCATTTCTCAATGTACAACCATCAGGAAAAAGTTTAAGGCAACGTGGAAAACTGTGATATTTGTCAGTTGATTTCAATATTTTGTTTCAAAACAAAACATTGAAAATTTATAAACAGAAAGAACGAATCAATTTAAAAATAATTGTCATTTTTTTTTCATTTAAAGTGAGTATCAAAAATTCACGTGGAAAAGTATATTCTATTTTCATTTTTATTCTTCGCGTGTAATTTGGAACGTATTTATTTTTCATTTCACGCTAGGTGAGTACTAGGCTTAAGCTATAAAACTGTTAGAACAAGAATTAGATTTTAAACTGAAATTTTATAAAATTCATATTTTTTTCATTAATTGAAACTGTGACAAAATTTAGAATGATATATGTATTTCACTGATTAGAATTATTTTTGTAATTAGTACCTTGATGACTTTTGAGAATTAGAACATTTAAAAAATATACGTCACCCTAATATCGAACTCGAGATTTCGATCAAAGTTGACATTACTATGATAGCGAAGACGAAAAAGAGGATCTGGCAATTCCGTCTGTCTCACAGTGCGGCCGAAAGCCGCTTTGTGCGGCCAAAAGTCGAAAAACGTAGAGATTGATCTACAAATTGGTATATAGGGGTTTTTGCAAAACAATTATTTTATATTTTTATTGAAATCGAACGCAGTATTTATAAATCAAAAATTTAGAAATACAAAATGCAATATGAGCAAACAAAATATAAGTTAATCCGATATTTACATGAAAATGTTTTCATTGCCCATCTCGTAACAGTCACAATCATCCACATCTGTATCTGTTTCAGAAGCGGAAGAGCTGTCAAAAGATTGTTGTTCATCTTCTGTTTGATTATTTACAGGTGGAGGTGCTAATAAATTGATCTTTAGACAAAGATTTAAGGGGTTTTAGAGGTAATTCCTGGCAACTAGATATTAATGGATCGGATGCGATTAGGAATCTTTTAAAAACATCCTCCATTGTCTTTTGACGATAATGGTTTCTTGCGAAATTAGCTTGATAGATTTAAAAAAAATTATTACATGCTTCTTGTGCATCTTCTGACATTTGACAGATAACACTGAATATTTTATTATTTCGGGGCAATAAATTAAAAATTCGTGAACTAACGTGGGCATACAATACCAAGGATATTGTTGTAAATTAAGGTACTAGTACGGTCTAGAACGCCAAAAAACGCACGATTTTTAGGAATTTTTTTCTCGGAAACTTTATTAGATAATAACATAATTTTTTTTTAAATAATGAATACATGCGTCAAGAGCAAAAGAACATTTTTTTGTCTTAATTTTCTAATTTTGGCCGAATTATAGAGGGCGCCAACGTTGACTCTTCAAAAAACACATTGTACCATTGCGGAAAGTTAATCTCCCGATCTACTGAACCTATTTTCAAAAAACTTGTTGCAACTTGATTGTTTTTATGTTTTCTAAGACAATATCACAATTTGACCAAAAAGTTATGAACAAAAAAATTGCGACCCAAAAATGGCCAGCAACATTTCAAAAAAAAAATTATTTTTTCAAAGCTTAACTTTTTTTTTTTTTTTGTTTTTGACTTTTTAAACAAATTGTGGTAAACTGTCTCGTAAGAAACCTTCTTTTAAATAACCCACTTTGTTTTTCTTTGCTTGCGCCCTCTATAATTCTGCCAAAATTCAAAAATTTTAAAAAATTTGTACTCTTGACGCATGCATTCATTATTTAAAAAAAAATATGTTATTATCTTATAAAGTTTCCGAGAAAAAATCCCAAAAATCGTGCGTTTTTTTGGCGTTCTGACCGTACTAGTATCTTAATGCACAAAAAAACACTCAACGGGCAGCTACGGGCAGCTGAAATTTATTTTATTTGGTAGATACACAATACTTTTATTAACTATCTTAAATAGATTCGAGAACAAGAAATAGCAAGAAAAAAGTTTTCACTGAAACAAATATTTTTTTTTTCAGGTAAATAAATAGTGTTGACATATCTCTGTCTAACAATGTACTATTTAGGAATTTTTATTCCGAAATTCTCTAACTTATTTTACGCACCTGCAGCTGTTGAATCCATTTTATTGTAATAGATTTGCTTGGAAATAAAAACTTTTACACGTGTTTTGATGGAAGTGTCCATTAGCCTATCTTAACGATGTGTGATTACGTTATCTTAGCAGCCACATCAGACTAAGATTATGGGGGGATTTGCGGCAAGACACTCTACTACGAACATTTTTCGTCTCCTAAGGGTCTCCTTTAGACAGCCTGATGACAAAAAACCCCTAACTCAAAACTTTTATTTTGGACTTTTGGCCGCAAAAAGATGACTTCGGCCGCACTGTGTGTCTGCCTAAATGTCTGTACCTTGATTCACAACCTAAACTACTGTAGGTATTTTCTTCAATCTCGGACTAAGGGTCTTTGGTGATTCCCTAGAGGGGAAATTGAAAAATTTTGTTTAGCTCCAAAACTAACGGTATCCCCCATACACCCGCAATGCAAAATCTTATTTATCTCGAAAACGGCTCTAACAATTTTAGTAAGAAAAAAATAGGTGCACTATTATGGGCATTTTGGTCAAAACCAATAAGGAAAAAATGTTATTAAAAGTACCTTTCATATAGATCCGTAACTTTCTCATTAACGGCTCTAATGATTTTAACAAAAAATGTTTAACATGAGCCCCCTTAAGTTTAAAATAATATTTTGTATAAAAATATTTGAAAAAAATTTTGTTTGGGTTTTTTTTGAAAAAAATTTTAATTTTTTTTTTTAAATTAATATTTTCAAAATTTTTTTCTTGACAAATTTTAAAGAAATTTCTTTTATAAAAAATTACTTTAGGTAATAATAAAACGATTTTTAAACTTTGTTTGCATAAATTCATGCCTTTCTAGAAATCAGACGGCAATTTCATGCATTTGAACATTTTTATCTCATTAAATCCATGTTTTGTATTTATAAAATATATTTTAAATTCCAAAATTGATGTGTCAAAGGTAATCATCACAATTAGACTGCACCAAATAAAAGGCGAAAACAAATTTTACTTATTTTTATTCCACATTTTATTTTGTACCACACATATCGTACCGGGTACACCATTTCATTTCAGTTCACCTTTAAAAAATCAGTTTGACTCAAGTTTTTGATGCATTGACTAAACGACTGGATTAAATTTGATTCTTTAGATTTTAAATGATTTTTCTAAAACACAATCAGAATTGTATTTTGGGGGACTTAATATAAAATTTATAATATATGTATATAGTATATGCCTTTTAAGACCGTTGAAGAAAAAAGCTTATTTTTTGAGTTCCGATAGTAGAAAAATAAAAATAAAAACGGCTAATGGATTCATTCAATTTGGGTTTTTTCTCATTCTTGATATTTAAGGAGATAGGTATAATAAGGTTTAAAAGTCTAACAATAAAGTTTAATAAAACTTTTTTAGAGCGATCTTTTCGAAAAATTCTGCCCGATTTTATTTATAAGTTTGCTCTGTACATACATACATAGAGTGTTGGCCAAAATATAAGTAGATGAGAGCCAATAGTCTCTGCAGCTAGGCTCTCAAAATCTTTATATTACCCTGTAATTTAAATTACATGTTAATAAATTATAGTAATAATAAATATAAGAAAATGAAATGACCTCTATCATTATGTTATTCAAAAACTAATAATTGATCATGTTTATCTTTTTCATTCAAAGTTTAAATACCTAAAAGTGTGTTCAGAACAAAAATCAATTCTTGAATACTGAATACTGCGATATTGTTTGGTGCCCCGCTTTTCAGGTGCAATCTATTCGTATTGAAAAAATCCAAAGAAGATTTACGAAATTCATCTTCGCTAAAATGAGGTGGGGATTCTCACCAAGTTATGAAGCAAGATGCATATTTCTATACTCTGTCCAACAAAAATTGTCAGTACAGGGAAGATAGGACGTTTGTTTCTCATTCTGGTTGCATTGCCATGCATAAGTGTGTCGCCTTTTAAAGCTCTCACAGGGATTCCGTAGTTTACATTATTAATCTTATATAAATATAAGATAGAAGGATGTACTCAGCTTAGTTTAAAGCTTCCTATTTCTTTTGGTATATTTTCTTTTTGTTATTGGTTGTTTTGATTTGCGCTTCAATTATTTCTTCTTGTCCTGGCAAGATATTTAACACTAACATACCTACCTTAATTACGGCAATCAGAAGTGCTCCATATAAATTACTCGTAAACATTTTCTCAGAAAGTGCCCCCCGAATAGAAAACCCCAATTTTTATTTTTGGTCCTTTATATGCAATTTGGTCCTTTATATCAAATTTCATTGTTCTACTGCAATCGGAAGTGCGCCATGTATAATTTACATCAGTTCTGGGGAAGTGGGCGGATACCACGCCCCTGAATGGAAAACCTCAAATTTTGTCCTCTACTTGCATGACAAGACCTACCGTTGTGCAAAATACCAAGATTCTACGATGTCGGGAAGTGCTCCATAATTTTGATGACGGTTTTGTGATTTTTGAGGCCTTATATCTCAGGAACCGCTTATAATAGAAAACTGAAATTTGGTGAGGCGCTTGTGCTTGACTAGCGTAGCAAATATTCGGAATTTCAAGTTTCTGACTTCATTGGTACTGAAGATAGGGAGGGGTCAAAAGTCGCCTGAGTTTGTTCCTGTAAAAAGGGTGTAGTGCCAGAACTTGGCTGGGCACTACCCTTTGCCCTTTGATACATAGATTAAATTAAGATATTATTGGATTAATTGGAGAACACTAATTCACCAGAGATTGCCCTTCACTCAAAGTTGGCTCTAATCTATGCATTATTTAAAAACTTTAATCAAAAATACAAAGCTCGGAAAAAAATCAACTGTATTCGTTAACAAAATATAATCGAATAATGAGATCAACTGATTTTGACAGTTTTCACCAACCTGCACTAGCTCAAAAGGTAGTACAAAATACTCTGAACTAGTGTACACTAGTTCAGCTCAATGAACGCTAATCAGTGTAAGTCAGTGCAGAAATTTTCTCAATGAACACAAAAAAGCTACACTTTTCTGCCCCGAGTAGTCCAGTGCAACTGGTTGAACAGAACTAATACCAACGAGTTATAAGAAGTTAGCACGATACTAAAAATAATAAAATAGCTTATTGATGATTTTAACTTTAATAAGATGTTAGAGAAAGTATGGTATTAAACTCAAATAAAATGTTCTTCTTAGGATCCAAGATCAGAACAATCACCCGGGTAGAAAATTATCTAGGAAACACTATCGAATAGCGTGGCCCTAGCTAGATTGGCCATTATATAGTAAATCCTATGCTGGGCCTAGACAGATGCAAGCCTGGCGGATCTTGACTAATTTATGCTTATCCTGGCTTTATATTGAACCTGGCTAGAACTGCCTATTTATTGGCTTTTCCAGGAGTATCTTAGACTGGGCCTAGATATTTTTAAATTGATTTAGCCTATATGAAACTTTTTCTTGGCGATATCTTGGCTGTAGATAGTATCGCCTCTTTATTGGCATTGTAACAAATAAACTACAAGGGACCTGGATAGTTTTTACTTGGTGTAGCCTGGATAAGGAATTGTATCTGGGCGTTATATTGGCCTTAGCTAGTCTCGCCTCTTTATAGGCGTTCTCAGATGTTACTTGTACTGGGGCTATATAGTTTTTACTTGATGTATCCTAGATGTGCCTATACATATATCTCTATAAAAGGCTATCCATTATCCTTCTAAAAACATAACTTTTTTGTTTTGGTCCTAAATCGGTATTTTTCAGATTCTTTAATACGTATTTAAGTCTTCTTAAACAGTATAATTAAAAGAGAGTTATTTGAGTAGCACTTTGAGACACGATATTTTATATATCACAGTGGCGCAATAGGTAGCGCACAAGCACGGCAAGCGAGAGGACTCGGGTTCGTATCTCAGTGGAGATAAATTAAAAAAAAAAAAAAATTCTTTCATTCCAGCAAAAAATCACTTAAAGAGTCGAATATAGGGAGACAAAGAAAAAATGAAAATAATCAACAATAATAAAAAAAAAATTTTTTTTTAAGAATTGCCGTAGCTCTTGTGCTACTTGTGAAGACCCATCTAGGGCCCATATAGGAACATCTAGCAAGGCCCATTATATACAGAGCATTAACAAATTAGCGAGGGACAAGCTGGATACTGCTCGGTAGGGCCATGATTGAAACTAAGAAAAACTAGCTGCGGCCTTGGCATTATCGAGTCGAAAATTCTACCCGGGCATTTAAGGCTTCAAATCAAAATATTCACTGGTAGGTTTATCCGTTAACATGAAGAAATAGCAAAAAAGTTTGCAGATATTAGTTAGATTGATATTGACTTAAGCTTGTAAATTTAATTTTATACCTGCATCAACTAAAACAATTAAATTCTTTAATAATATTATTTGGACTTTTGGATATAAATCTTGAACGATTCTTGGGCACTTGTAAGTCACGTTTATTTGTCAAAACTACCAGGTGAATTCAACCAAGTTCTGTTGTACCGTCTTTTGTATCCATTAATTATAGTAGATAAATGTATTCTTGATTTATAATAACATATAACATAACATACATAAGGGCCAACACCAACTTATAAAAAAACTATTATTCTTGTTTCTATATCCATTAGCACAATACCTTTCAATTAAATTACCAGTAAGATTTTATGCAAATTTTTTTGCAGCAGATATCAAAACACGACGCTCGACAGCGTCAATTCGGGCAGGTCATAGATGATGCTTTTTAATAAAAATTACTACTAATTTATGCAAGTCATACAACTTAGTTCTTCTATAGACCTGGAGATTTTATATTTCTCACGAATAAAAAAACAATAAATTACCTCTACTTTTTCATAAAATACGAATCGTCTCATACAAATCGTAAGGTATGTAGGTAATCTTCAAGTGACGCAGATACATTAGAAGTACATTATGATAGAACTTTTAAACTACTCGTATTCTATAGTTCTGGCTCTGTTGATAGTTTTGAGTTTAACTAATTAGGTTACTATTTAAGTAATTTTGTTTAATTAGGCAGTTTTAGATTATCCAGTTATAGCCACAAGGCAATTCTCCGAATTTTCGATATGAATAGAACTATAGTTTAAAAATAGACAATCGAAAAATAAAATTAAATTGATTAGAGTTTTCAAGGCAACACATTTTCAAATAAATATCTGTCTAAAAAGGGGGTAGGTCCAGTTTTCAAAAAAACATAATCTCAAAAATAAAATCCCCAAATCCAAAATGTTCAAGAATACAAAAATCGTCAAAAACAAATTTTTTTTCTTTGCTTTATTCGGTTATAATAAAACTGAGTATTAATCGATTTTTTATTCATAAATAAAATATAGAAAAGATAAAACATAAAAGATATTTAAGGAAAAAATAATCAATAGTCTTTAGGTGTACAACAGGGTGCGTTTTTCAGGTCGATGTTTTCTTCAATACATTTTACAGGAAATAAAATTTTTTAATAAATTTATATTTTATTGATTAGTTAAATGGTTTTTAACATTATTTATGGAATATGATGTCGGTCAAGTAGGCGCATCTAGGCCGTGGCGCAAAGACAATCTCTTTAGGCACATTTGCAATATCTATTTTGCAGACTTCTGTTGTAATTTCAGCAATTTCGTTTCTAATGCTGTCCTTAAACAACGAGGTTTTGGTTGGTTTTTGATTTATACATTTTCTTCAAGTTGATGGTCATTTCCCTGCAACACTGTTTTGTCAATTTTTTTTTTATAATTTGCACACTCAAGGGATTATGACTTCCCATATACTTTTATGGTGTAACATAGTGCGAGCGTTAAAGTTTAGTGGACAGGATTTACTAGGGGAAATCGATGCACATATTGGTCTTGAAAGCTTGTGAATCATAATGGGGGACAAAGTATTCCACATTCTAGTAGTGCGGTTAAAAAAAGAATCCCTATATTTGGAAGTAATCCCAAAGTTTGGAAAAATGATGAACATATATATATACGAATATAAATGCAAATCTGTTTTCAGAATTTACAGCACCCTTACAATTAAACAATTATTTAAATAAAATGTTATGTTAATAAATTGTTATCGACAACTCTCTATGACTGTCAAATGCCAACTGACAAATTTCAAATTTGATTCACGCACAAAAGTTGAAACCAAATAAAATCGACCTGGACCATAAAACGCACCCTGTATAACCTCAACATTTCTTCAATATAATGTAGGCAATCTTCTTTTCAGTCAACAAAATAGGTTTTGTTAAAGATAGAAATCTGACTTTGAAATGTAATATAGATCCATAATCTTGCATTCAGATAATAAATTGATTAGCGTTCACCAATTAATACATAAATATTTTATTTCGAGATAATATTTTTGGACTTAATTATCAATTCTATGAGCAATCATAAACGGAATGTCAGTTCATTTGTACGCGTGTAACGGCTTTCGACTTAGTGTACAAACAGAGTGGAGCAGCGAGCAAAGAGTAAAGCGGAGAAATCAAACACGTGTATTGAAAGGGTGGCACACAGAGTGCAGTGTGCAGCGTAGTTCGAAGATAGAGCAAAGAGCCGTCAAGAGAGCAAAGCGGCGATTTCAAACATGTTTGATTTCTCCGCTCTCATCGCTGCGATTTTTAACTAGAAGTGGTGAAATTTTGAACTGTTTTTTGTACTCAAAGTTAATGTAAGATGTTTTATTGACTAGAATCGGGTTTGCTACGAAATCTGTCCACTTCTTCGTAAGCTTGTTTTGAATTTTGTCAATTAAATAACTGCATATGTTCATGGTCATTCGGAAATATGCTTGAAAATTAACATGATTTTCTGTTTCCGCGTTTCAGAAAATATCATATACTTAAAAATGGGTTTTCAATAAAGTACAGATTCAAATTGAATTTTATTTGAAAAACACAAATATTTAAACGAAAAAGAATAATCTATTGCTTGTTTTCTTCTACTTTGCTCTTGCTCCTAGCTCCTCACTCTGGCTAGTCATCATCCTTGCTCGCTGCTCGAGCTCTTTGCTCTGATGAATTTCGCAGCTTTGCTCTCCGCTCCACTCTGTTTGTACCCTAAGTGTCTATAAATAGCCGAATTTTGCTCTCGGTAACAATCTACATATATGGATGATCAAATAAAAAATAGAATGATACAAACCAGGCTGACAACAATGTTATGTACTCAATTTTTTTTCCGTGAGCTTGTTTGTTTTTCAAGAACTTATTACCCTACGGAAAAGTAAAAAATTTGCAAAATAGCCACCTATCCGCAAGAGTTAAGACTAACTCTTGAATGATGAAACGAGACCCCTATAAAGAGCAGGTGCTCGCATTGTAATACATGCTTTTTGATAATTTATATGGATCATATATGATAATAAAAAACGCTTACTCCAAGTTTCACAGTGGGAGCTTAAACTTAAATTCAGCAGAACCTAAACTTGAGGTTAAATTTAAAGTTCAAATCGTCCGGTTTCACAGTCTAATCTGAACTTCAGTTTTTTGAACGTAGAGTAAGTAAATTGTTTTCTCTTTCTATCTGAATCCAAGAAATAATAAATTGAATTGAATTGAAATTGAAATTGAATTGAGGTTATATAGTGCCATTTAACTTAAACAACAGAATGAATTCTGTTGAAAGTTTAAATGACACTGTGAAACCAAATTTATTGTTGAACTAAAGTTTAAACCAAAATTGGGGATTAATGTTACTAACGTTTCAGGTAACGTATAATGTTGGGTAGTCCACAGATCGGTTTTTTTTACTTAAGTTTTGGGCTTCTGTATGTTTTATAAGTTACTGTAGCAAGATCAACGAAGAGCGAGAAGGTTGGTCTTAGAACGAAATTGAAAAACTGAAAGAGCTGTCGGTATCGGTAGCGAAGCAATAAAGTGGATTAGAAGTTCTTATCTTGAGTAAATATTCTTTTTTGTTTTCCTCGAAATATTGGGCCATTGGTTCATTGAAACCCACCAAGTGTCTATTGTTGACCATCTTAAGACTGTAGATATAGATATAGAGATATAGATTTGGCTCTAATTAATAAAAGAACAGTTTTTTAACCAGCTCGTCTGCAATTTCGTTCCCGCGTATATATCACGATGTCTCAGTACAAATCCGAGGGTAATTATTTTATTTGTACCTTTATATATAAAACTCATAGTACTCATAGATTGTTTCGACATCTTAAGGCTAAGGACTGCAATTGCTAGATTTGTCTTTGCTAAATTTAATAATAAAATATTCTCTTTTTTACTACTTGTTTTGTATGTTATCCTACTCTCCACTGTAAAAGCGTGCGCTAATTTCTGCTCCACCACCAGGCTAGAGTTCGCAATACAAAATCACGCTCCATGATAATACTATAGGTTATATATACAAAGTTTGTATTGAGAAACCGTAATGATTACATGTAATGACAAGGTAACTAACTAACTAGATAAGTTTTCCTTTCCTATTATTATGTCCTTGGTTTCATATATTTTTTTTTCGGAGGGTTGAATTAGTCTACTTTACAAAACGAGGTAATACCTATCTCTCTTCTTTTTCATCTAAATATTTTGAAACCAAAACAGTTTGTTTAATTAAAGAACGAGATTTTTCTTTTTTTTTTATAATCTACACGCGCTCAAGGGATTATGATTACCCTTTAAATGTTTGAACACAGCGCGGGCGTGAAGTTAAGGAAGAGAAAGAAGGATAGGAAAGATGTGTGGCACGATGTTCTGAGACTGAAGGTTGTTGTCTCAGATATTTTATCTCCAGGGATGGCGGCTGAACTAAAGCGGAGAATGCCGTGTCTTATTTCTATGTCGCTTATAATTCACATTATTTTATTCGTGTTCATCCTTGTTGGGCATACTAGTTTAACTCAATTACATGTTGTTAGTGTTATCCCTGAACAACATGTAATGAGTAAACCAGCAACCCATCGATGACAGTTTTTAGAAGGTTTTTAATGGAACTAAAACGACATAGACGACGGCAGGGATCGAACCTGTGATCATGAGGTTCACAGGCGAGCACACATCCATCGCGCCACGGCCACCCCATAAAATAAATTTCTTAAATAAAATAAATAAAAGCCTTAAATAAACCTTTGCCTAAATCTTCAGATTTTACAATTAAAGTTCAATGACATACGAAATAAATAGTTCCATTTTGTTTAAAAGTTTGCTGTGAAATATCTATCCAATTGATAATTGGTCGACCAATCTTAAAAGTGAAATCGCAAAAACGCTTAATATGTTTTTATATTTATTTCAATACGATAAATGCTAACGTTAACAGTATAAAATTTACTTATGTAGATAATTTCTATTACAAATTTAAGACTTAATTCGAATAAATCTTTTATTTTATTATTTTATTTTATTTATTACAATTCGTTAAATGCTAACGTGAACAGTTCTTATAAATGAATGCTTAAAAACTACTTAACATTAAAATTTAATCCAAAATACTATAAAACAATGTCTTAAATTTGAGATTTTTAAAGTTGTCATATGGTGAACTTATTAGAAAATAAAATAAAATCAAGTTAAACTTCGTTGAAAGTTCATTAAAAATATGAAATCATAATTGTGCACGTTCTACTTTTATAATTATAATACTGTTAATTTGTCTAAAATTATCACAAACACTGTTAATTTTATTTATGACTTTAGGCAAATTTTTTCTACATTGCCATAGAACAGTTCTTTCTCTACCGTTAAACAATTAGTAACCAAATAAAATCTCAATAAGAAATGTGTTCGATGCTTTAATCAGAGCGTCCCGTCGATTTATAAATAATGCTTAATTGTTTTAAACAGCTTCCTTGGTATGTATGTGCGAAAAAGTGAAATGGATGTCGCAATTTCTTTTATCACATCTATTATGATGAAAATTTAAATTGATTGTAGACCATACGAATTGTTTTGCATGAAATTTAGGATTGGGTTTTATTTTTGATGCCTTAATTTATTTGATTTTGCACCTCTCCAAGAAAAAGCTGAAACTTCATCAGCTAATTCTGAAGGAGCAAAATTATATTGGACCTTAATTTTTATTTATAAAAATAAAGCCACAAGTTAATAAAATAATAATTATCATCTTAGTTAAATATGGAGTCTGTTTTAAAACGTATATGTATTAAAACGAAATGCAAGAAAAAATGATAAATTTCCCATAACATAAAAGTCAAATACACACATACATACATTATGTTCGACAAAACGAGATAAGTAATGCTCCGACAACTCCGAACTTAATTACTGAATTTGAATGTTCTGAAATGACGTCCTGAGAAAAATTGTATTACACAGATGATGTTGAGCCTGGACTCAAGAATGTCACAAGATTGCATTGCATCTATTTATGGATATACCAGTAAGTTGAAAATTGCGAAGAGAAGTTTGTAAATTGATAAAATTATAATTGATGAAAAATTTGAATTTTGTTATCATTTCACAGCTTTAAAGAACGGGAATAGACCACAGTGAAGAAACTCAGAAATAAAATATGAATTTTAGTTAACTATAATATTGAGAAGTTCAAACCATATCAGTTCAATTTGATTCTTAAATTCAAATTATGATTTTGATCAAACCGGACATAACGATGATCGAGGCAATTCTATACGGCTACTCCTCAAATACTTTTTCTTGATTTTTTAGGACCAAATATACAGTATTTTTCTTAAGAATTTTTGTATAAAAACTCATTACTTTAAGTAAAACATTTAAATCAAACATTTGAACTTTACATGTTCTGTATCGTAAAGCACTCAAACAATATTGGTATAAGAGATCCCACCCTCGTTCTCCATTCATCAATTTTATGGTTTCCTCTAAACTGAGTATATCAATTCCAAAGTATCTCATGCGGAATTCTTTCAAAATTGGTCAAACTCGCCAGTAATATCGTTTATGTATAGACTGAACAGTAGCGCAGTATTAAAACGCATACTTGCTTTACTCTCATTGAGGTTTGAAACTCATCGGAAAGTTGTTTTCCATCCCACACTCGTGCCACGTTTTTTTTATACATTGCTATGATGACTGCTATTATTTTTGTAGAGATTCCTTAATTGTAGAGCTTATAAAACAGAGCTTCCCAAGGAATGGAGTCAAACGCTGCCCGAAAGTCGACGAAAAAGGCATACAACTTTTTACCATTCTTCTTGTAGATTTCGGCTATATTTACTAAGGAAAATATTTGATCGATTGTTGAGTGATTTTTTCTAAACCCTGCTTGAAACTCAGTCAAAATTTCCTTGCGTTCAATCCAATTGGATAATCTAGTATACAATACTAAACTAAAAAGCTTTGTCGCAGTGTTTAAAAATGAAATGCCTCTGTAGTTTGTTGGATCTTCGAGGTTGCCTTTTTTATGCCAGGGAAAGATGATTGCTGATCGAAAATTCACGGGAGCGTCGGCCGTCTCAAAAATTTTATTGAATTCGACAGTAAGGAGTTGTAGAAATTTAGGGGTGAGATGTTTATAAAATTCAAAAGGTATTCTGTCCTCCCCAGGAGCTTTGCCATCTTTAGAGTTTTGTACAGCTGTTTCAACTTTGGATAGAGAAAACGGGGCATCAAGAATTTCATCGGCTATTAATGGGGTTGCATATTGAAATGGGGGCGATATTTTAGTTGTGTTAAGAAGACTCGAAAAATGTGTTTTAAGAAGGTCTATGTGCAGAGTTGCAGTCGTTGAAGTCATCTTTCCACTCAAACACTTCACTGCTTTCCAAAAATCCGTTGCATTTTTAGCTTGGTTTCTTGTTTCAATATTTCTGAGATCAAAATTGCATTTTTTAAGCTTACAAAGCTCTTTGTATTTTTTGTTTGCAGATGCATACAGGGCTTTAAAGCTTATGTTGTCTGACGTTCTGAGTAACTTTAAGTACGCAAAAGATAGATTTTTTTTTTGCTTATTTGTAATGACCTTTCTTTCAAACGTTTTTTGACAAGCTGCATTTTTTATGAAAGTTACGAGTGTGTCTAGGTCGTGGTTCTCTGGAACTTCCGTGGCTACCCGCAATTCGATTTGTCTGTTTAGACTGCGCTGAAAAATCTCTCTGTTGTGATTATTCCAGTGAAGTTTCGGAGGAAGAGAAAGTCCCGAATCCGCTGTTTCGTCACGATCTGTTCTTATCTTAAACGAGACCTCCAACGGCATGTGATCGGAGAATGTTTTTACAGCTACTTCAAATTTATCCAAATGGGAGATCCAGTTTCCAGATAGAAAACAATAGTCTATCACAGAACACGATGCTCCACGGATAAAAATAAATTCACCCCCTCGGTCGTCTTCACAGCTTCCGTTTAGAACGTGACAACCCAAAGCATCAGCCAGTTCCAGAATTTTGATTCCCTTCGTGTCACACACCTCATCTTTCGATTTTCTATCATAATAAATATGAGTTAAGTTCATTCCACTATTAAAGTTGTTTTGTGATAGGTCAATCCTTCCATTGAAATCGCCTATCATCATCAGATTTGTTGGTCCTAGCTCATAAACAAGTTTTCGCAGCTTATGGTAGTCTTGTTGCCAATGACTGCAATTCAAATAAATCGGAACGATGTAAAAACGGCTGTCTTCAATTGATACTTCAAAAATTCAGGATTGCTCTATGTTTTTAAATTTAAATGACATATCTTTCAGAGACTTTTTATACCCGATGCAAAAGTTATAAATGGCAAGTCATGCATTCGTAAGCAAAACTGGAGGAAATGATCAAACTCGACATTACGACGATAGGGAGATAAAAAAGCAATTCTGACTGTCTATGTTTTCGGCTACCGTACCGATTAGATTTAGGGTAGACAAGTTATATATATATACATACATAACTTATACAGGTGGTTTTTTTTTAGATCATAGGTTATTTTGACACTGACAGCTGTTTCCCGCTCGAAATCCTGACAGAAAGTCAGTAATATATGTCCGTGGAAGGAAATGAATCGCCTTACACTTGAACAACGTTGGGAAACATTGAAAACTTATTTCCAAATTAAGTGCTGTGTAGCCCACGCAGTGCGTTTTTTGGCCGAAATGAAGCACACCGCGACTCCTGTACGCAAGTTTCTGCAAAAGGTTCGTGAGACTGGTATGCTAGTGGACAAAACTCCCCGTTCTCACAGGTGCGCACAGGCGAGAATGTGGCTGCTGTAGCTAAGAGTATAAGACTCAATTCACGAACATTAACTCACCACCGATCTTAACAGCTCTACATTTCACGCACTAGTCTGAGGAGAATTCCGTACAATGATCTTGGATTATTCGCATACAAGGTCCAATTGACTCCATCCGAAGCACCCAAGGCAGCCAATTGAACGACGTTGTGTTTCATAATTAATGGGAATGTTTGCTTTTACTAATAAAGCCATAATACTCGTACATAGAAAAATTTTAATTAACTTCCCATAGGGAGTTATTGTAATCGGTCCGATTTGTCAAATTGGAATTTTTGACATTTCTCGACGTTTCAAGGTCCCTAGAGGCTATATCAATCATTTTTAGAGAGATGTCGGTGTGTGTGTGTGTACGTACGTTCGTACGTGCGTACGTTCTGGTACCATTTTTCGCCGTCGATATCTCAAGAACGAGTAAAGATATCGACTTCAAATAAATTTTGCTTAATAGATAATAACTTCGAAAGAGGCTGAAAGGGCGTTTATTAAAATTCAGTGGGTAGTTTTTTCACTATACCGGTTTAAAAAAAAAAGTAAAAATTTTGTTTAGTTTCAAATATCTCACGAAAAAAAAATGCTATTGATTCCAAATAAAATTTAATGTACGCATTATAAGGTCATACGTATTTGGTATGAATTTGGAAAAAAATGAACATACCGTTATTTTTTTAAATAAAAAAAACTGAACAAAAAAAATCATAACCCAGATATTCTAAAAACGGAAAACAATTTGAAACTCAAAATAATTTTATTTTACGAAAAATAATGTGTTTGACAACTGGTGAAAATTTCAAAAAAAATCAGTTCACAGTTTTTTTACAAAAAATAAAAAACCATATAAAATTCTATTGAAAATTGGTAAAAATTGATTTTCGACTCAAATTTCTCGAGAACTAGTAATGATATTGACTTCTAATTTAGTTTATTTTAAACATAGTATAATTTTGTACAATTGGTAAAATGTTGACAAATATTGAATTAATAGTTTTTTTTTAAACAAATGGGAAGTTATCAGTGTGGGTCGCACCCAGCCTCTTTTTTTGTTTATTTAATTGCATTTTAAAAAGGGACCACCCTTTATTTAACAAAAATGAACAACTGGATCGCACAAACTACTCGTAGCTCTTATGTGAAGAGGTGCCAGAGGATCCCGAAAATTCGAACAGGCGACGACGCACGAGTCACGCAATTGTACATCAATTAGTGAATGGCTTGTTCCCTTACCGAAGCGGATGCGAGGAAGATAACTTTACATCGAAAATCATCGTGTGCGTGCACATACAATAAGTAAAATGATCGCCTCTAGGGCACCAAAAATCCACGTATAACCACGAAGAGACATTATACTAGGGTTGCCAGATTTTTCTTAGACCTCGGCGGGACAAATGGCTAAAATAATGATTTCAACAATTTTGCCCGGGACAAAACAAATAAAATGCACGACTGGGTCGCACGAACTTGCTCCTATGTAATAGACTAAGAATTTCAAAAATGAATGTTATTAGAGAAAAACTGTTCATAAGCATAAAAATTAATTTTTTAAACGACTAAAACAACTTCTTTAGTAGTTGGAGGTAAAAATAGAATGCCATGTGATTCAAGCAAATATAGGTTCATGCAAGAACAAAAATTATAAGACTTTGTAGTGGTTTCTTAAAAAATAAGCTTTTATATACAAAATTCTTAAAACATTTTTACGAAAAAATTTTGGCACGCCAATTTCAAGTTTTTATTGTTGTTTGAATAACAATTAAATTTACAAAAAAAATATTGAGCCGTTTTCAAGATATTGAATTTTCAAAAAAAAATGATTTTTTTTTTCAAAATTCAAAAAAATATTTTTCTTAAAGTTTTGAAATCCAATGTTTTTTAAACTTATGCCGATAATGAGAAATTCAAAATTTAAAAAAATCGCTCTATGGTAGGCACAGTCAGTAATATCTTGTTTTCAAAATTTTTTTTATTAAATTGTAGATCTTAAAAATTAATTGAAAGAAAAAAATTTAAGTAAAATTCTCGGAACCGTTTTCGAGAAATATACGATTTTCGAAAACCATTTTTTAACATTTGTATGGAGGGTAACGTTATTTTAAGGTAAAACAAATTTTTTTTTTAAATCTTATAATTTATATTAAAAAACTTTTATTTATCAAGTTTTGAAAAAATCGAGCATGGGGTTTTTGAAATATTGAGTTTTCAAAAAAAAATTTTGATTTTTTTTTTTAAATCCAAAAAATTTTTTTGAAAATTTGAATATCTACACAATAATATTGAACCTGCTGGGCTGCCTTAACATAAAAAAAATAATCAAAATCGGTTGTACCGTTTTAGAGAAAATCAAAAACAAAAAAAAATGGTTCCAAGGGGGTACCAAAAATAACCATTTTTTGGAAATTTTTTTTCAACCATTACCTAGGTTTAACTAAAAGAAATTTTATGATTTTTTTTTTAAATCTGTGCGACAGTTTTTGAAAAAAAAAAAATATTTATAAAATTTCGAAAAAAATTCGTATGGCAGATACCGTTATTTTTGGTCTTAAAAAATCAAATCAAAAAACATCCGGAGGGAAAAAATTAAAACCCATATCTACCAAGTTTGAAAAAAATCGGCCGAGCCGTTTAGCTGCATTCGAACGGGCAGACAGACAGAATTGCGAGACCCACTTTTTTGGTCTTCGCTATCATCGTAATGTCAACTTTGATCAAAATCTCGAGTTCGATTTTTTTTCCGAATGCATAACTTGCCTTATAGTACCTATAAGTCGCAAATAAAAATCATAATATGCGTGTATAGATCAAAATAAATAAATTATTTTATTAACTTTTAATTAAATTACTTTTTTGTCATTTGCAAATATTTTTCTTTTGTTAATTTCAATGACAGATGTCAGTTTGCAAAAATATATTCTTCGTTAAGTTAGGTTTGTTTGATTGAAATTTTAAAAGCAATTTCTTAAAATTAAATCACAATGCAACGATTATTCCTTATCAATGAAAGATTTTTAGGTACATTAAGCATTGTTTTGTGAGTTTGATCACAACCCGGGGAAAAAAGGTGCCCCGGTTGGATAGATGAATTTATGTCTAAGATCCGGGATGTCCCGGGTAAGCCGGGACGTCTGGCAACGCTATATTATACCTACTCAAAGTTAATGCATGCACTGAAAATAAAATCTAGGTATATATGACAAAAATGTAGGTAGATCTGATAAAAATTTTGTCAATATACGTCCAACAAAAAGTTTTGTCAAATTGATAAAAATCACAGAATTTTGTTGAAGTAACAAAAAATATTTTGTTGTATCCACAAAACTATTTTGTTATGCTAACAGATTAATTTGTTGAAATAACAAAAATATTTTGTCAATATGACAGAATTTCGTAGAATTTACAAAATTAATTTGTCATATTAACAATTCTTTTGTTGTATTAACAAATTTTTTTTGTTAACGTTAAAAATTTGTATTTTTTTTATTATTATCGGATTAACATAATTTGTTTGTTAAATTAACAGAATTGTTTTGTTAAATTAAAAAAATTGTTTTGTTTAATTAACAAAATTGTTTTGTTAAATTAACAAAACTTTTTTGTTATAATTTGTTAAATTAACAAAATATTTTGTTAATTCAACAAAATATTTTGTCAATTCAACAAAATATTTTGTCAATTCAACAAAATATTTTGTCAATTCAACAAAATATTTTGTCAATTCATCAAAATATTTTGTCAATTTTACAAATTTCTTTTGTTGAATCCACAAAATTAATTTTGTCAAAATAGGTTTTTTTTTTGGATTTAAGTCCACAAAAATTGGCGTTTCGTCCCTACGATCTCACATGCAACCATCTGTGAGGGAGTATGGACAATACGCAATTTTTGTTAAGTTCAGTTAATCTTACATCGATTTGGTGACAAAAACCAAATGTGAACTATATCATACACAAAAGAAATGTCATGATCAAAAAAATATACGTGCAAAATTTTTTTGTTTCCTTACAAAATAATTTTATCTATCTGATAATATTATTTTATCAATATTACAAAATAACTCAACCCCAAAACAAAATATTTGTTATTTTAACAAAAACGTTTTCATTTTTAGTTAAATTGACAAAAAAAGGTTGTGTGTACTGAAGTACGCGCGGTAGAAGTAAAACTTTATTTCCCTCAGCCTCCTTAAGATTCTACCCTTCAAGCGTACAAACATTTTGTATTCTAAAAGCATGTCACTGATAGCGTGTCCTTTTGACATGTCAATGACAGCTGCAAAGAAAATTTTTTACCCTCAACGCCGGAAAAGAAGTTTTACTTCAAAAATTATAATAAATAAAATGTGAGGTAATTTATTTGGGAACAGCAAAAAAAAGTTTTTTTTTTTTTTATTTTTTTTATTTTATCTAAGAAACCCGATATAATATAATATTTTTGCCTTCGGATTAGAGTTCAGCACCTTTATAAAAAAACCTTTATAAAAGTATACTTTGGTTTTTTTATAAGAAAAAAAATTATTTATTTTACCAGTGTAATAATTTGAATGAATCACAATCACAGGTTAAACTCACAGTGAATTGCAAATCACAGTCATAGGTTAAGTTGTGATTCAAAAATCACGACTAAGCTCATCTCTAAATTGTAAGAACCATGTCGCTTTAGCGTGTCGTTTTGACATGTCACTGACAACTCCATAGAAAATCTTTAACCCCAAACGGCGGAAAAGAAGTTTTACTTCGAAAAAATTAACAAAAACTTTGTGATAATGACAAATATTTACAGATTTTTTGTAGATACAACAAACATTTTGTTAAAATCACAAAAAAGTTTGTCGATGTGACAAAAATCTCTGTTTTATTTTGCAAATATTAACAAAACTTGGTTTGTTAAACTGACAATATTATTTGTAGTGTATATTTTGTTAAACTTCATTAAACATTCTTTCGTATTGACAAAAATTTAATCAATATTACTTAGGAATATACTCGTATTTTCAGTGTGGTGTGTTGTTTACGCTGAAGACATCATCGAGCCTTACGACTTCTGTGGACGGCGAACGCTACTACAGGATCATGCTCAAAGACTTTCTTCTCCTCAATTGGTTGAATTGGGAGTGGGGAACATAAAGTTCCAACATGATGAAGCAACGCCCCGGTGCATACTACATTTCCGGGTCGCCAAAGCAATCATTTTGGCGATCTGCACTGGCCCGCAAGATCTGCCGATTTAACCGTTCCATACTTATTTTCTTACGTTTTTCGAAGTCATGAGTCTATGTCAACTAGCCTTAGACTTCTGATGGCCTCAACGAGAATATCCTCCAAGAATACGAGGACTTATCGGCCGCACTACACGAATGTGGAATGCCTTACGCGGCTGAATATTTCCCACTCATTGCAATGTGCAGACATTCAAAACCAATGTGCATCGGTATCTCCTTTCTCATCCTATCCTACTTTCCTAATTGCTCGTACTTTGTTTAACATTATAAGGGTATTCATATTCATAAAAATTCTTGACCATAAGCGTTTTATTTAATTTTGTCTAGCTAGAATTTTTTTTAACTTTATAAATTGCAGAATTTGTGTTAGGAGGAGATGCTTTTATTATATGGGGCAGTATTTCCAAAAAAGGAAATATAAAATAATACGTCTATGTTCAAGTCAAATAATTGTTTCTCAGCGACTCGGCTAGTTCAATAGACACTAGTTTTACGTTCATTCATTCAGTAAAACTATTCTCAGGGTGACTATGTGTCTCTTAAGTCTTAAATTATCCAATCGTAGCCTCGTAGGATAGCTTGTTTGGAAGTGAATTTACTGCCAAAGTGACTTCGGTGTATTCGGCTAATTTTACTATTTAATATGGGAAATTAAAATGATAGATGGAATATTGCCAACCATTGTTAGATCCCCATGGCAATGGCAAAACGGAAATTGTAATATGACTGTTCGATAACAATTACACATTTTAAACGATAAGCAAGTATTTAGATTCCAAGCGTGAGCTGGAGATATTTTTCTTCAAAGATATTATGCAGATACAAATATATTGTATTTAATGATTGAACGGAATTCTTTTTTTGTCGTTGTTGTCTATTGTCCCCGCGAACTTATGAAATGAATTTCGCATATGATGCTGTTGCAATTAGGGAACGTTGTGGATGCGATAAAAAAAAAATCATGTTTAAGAAATTGATAAAATATGAAATCATGATGTAAATAAATAATAAACGAAATATCTTCTTTTTTTTTGCTCAAACTTAATATCATTGAACTTTGAAAAAGTACCTTTCGGAATTCCTTCAAATAATTTTATAAAATATTGTTTTTTTTAAACGAATATCATATCCCTTCTGAAGAAATATATTTGCAAGGAAATAATTAAAATCTATCTTTATATTATTTGTAAAATGTAAACACAAAACTGTGCTACTTTTTATTATAGAGTTAATAGATTTTTATAAAAAAAATAGTATACAACCTTCATTCCAAAAAGTGTTATAAAAATCCATTTTTGGTTGGCTCATTTTTTTTATATATTAAAGGAAGTGCGACTAAAATGCAATACTAGGACAATATGACATACCAGCATTAACGTGCATCATTTATAAGATAACACTTAATTCTATCTCAGTAGGTGCATCTAATGAAATTTGTAATCCTGTCACAATGACAACTCGTAAGTCAGTGTAGATTATTTTTAAACGAAAGTTTTTTTTTTTGTGTTATGTTTATTGATGGGTTATGAGTTTATGACACTATTCATTAAACTAATTCATTTTTTTTAATTAAGTCGTAGCTCTAAACAGTGTTTAAAAAAAAAATGTCAAAACTACGATATACACAAAATGACAAATGCATTTTTTTTTAAATTTAGCTTTAAATATGTCATGCGGGTAAGGGAGAACTTCCGACCGCCATTTATAAGACGTTGAGGAAATGAAGAGAGCCATTGAAGCTGTCAATGGTAATAGAATTGGCTTGCTCACAGCATCACAGCTTCAACTTGGGTAAGAATTTTTTTTTAATTTGTTTAATTTTTGCAATTTTTGAAAATAAATTAGGAACCTGCGTCTGTGAATAATCGTGATATACAACATTATGTCATTTTGTCCAAGCTATATGGACAAAATTATTTTTCCTACTTTTTTATAAGATATTAACTAAACTAATATAAAATTAGGGTCACAGGGACATTCCGGGGAATTGCAAAGCCAACGAACACGCCAGAATTGGAACGGAAATGCCTATCTTGCCCGATAGGGTGAATATACATATGTAGGTATGCCTATAGCTACAAGTAAACTTGCCTAGGAGAATATCATGTAGGAGAATATTTTTATAATAAACCAAGCGATCTCATAAACACAGACATTAAAAGTCTCCTTCGCTTCATCAGAAGCTCTAAATGGTTTTAACTAGTAGGGAACCTCTTTGTTCCCCATTAGATCGTGGTATCACAATGGACCTCTACTGGTCTAAGTGTGTCAGATTCTTTAATGACAGCCACTTTAACCTAACCTAATATAAAATTATTTATTTTATTTTTTATACAAAATATAAAGATTGCAATATTATATCATGAGTATTTATTTATTCATCAAGAAACGTTTGGTATCCCCTACCTATTGGGTAGCAAAATCATTTAGGAAACTAAAATGTGATATCCTTAAATTATTTATAGTGGACAAAATGTTTTAAATGATTTTCTCAAAATCTATTGATTCTACGAAAAAAAAGCATAACAATGTTTTTTGTATAGAAATACCTGAACTATAATTCTACTCTCACATTTTGTATTAAATAAATGTTTTGGAGAATCTTATAAAATACTGAAATTCACGTTCGCATAAATTATTTCCTTAAATTTGAGAAGCCACATTCAAATTTACAATATGGGCAAGTTCGCCCGACCTGTAAGTTATTTTTCCTCTAGACTAATACATATCTATATAATGTACATATCTTAAGTTTTGTGATGACAAGAGGATAAGTAAATTAATATGGACGTAATCTCTGGTAAATAAGATAATTACATGACTGCGGATGTTTCTGTCGGATTTCGTTCGTGTGACTTTCATTTGTTTTTTTTTTCTTTCCTTTTCACTCAAAGTCTCTCTGTTCACCATTTTCTTATTTAATTTTTCAATAACCTAATTAAAACTTCGTCGCATAAAGGCGGCAAACGTTTGATTAATTAGATATTTAAGAAATTATTTTTCATTAGATGTTGTTCTTATGGTTTTGAAATATTTTTATTTTTTTTTTTTTATTATTTTCAATGCCATATATCATTCTCCTTGTGATAGAAGCTTGCATGCGTAAATTTTTAAGTTAGTTTGATAAATGTTTCATGTCATTCTGGAACTTTGAATGTGCAAATATTTAGGACACTTTCCTTTTTTAAACATATGTATTAAATTATTATTATTTTTTCTACATAGTTCAATCATATGTGATTCAAACACAATTTTTCTAAGCTTTTATTTTTGGTGCTTAATACTACCTATATACATATAAGCCAGGTTTAGGGATTCACTATTAAATTTGATATTCTTACATGCATTTCCATTAAAAACTGTAAAAATATTATATAAGTTGTATGTGAAATTTCAACACATTTATGATTTAGTTATCGATCAATCTTTTAAAACAAAATACAGTTTTCATACTGACATTATGAATGAAATATAACAACATGCCAATGGGAGTTCCTGACTTCTGACAAGGTAAATTTTGATGACGACACATCGAACAAAAACTTAGCCACATCTTGAAAAATATTCTATTTAAAATCTTCAGGAATGTTCGGATTATATCAATAAGCACGACAGATCACACGCGAAATAGTTCTTCCAGGAAATGTTGCATTCAATCAACCCAAAACTTTTGTATTGTGTGATATGTGGCAACGTCACATCTTTCACATCCATATTTTGGATTTCAGGCCAGCATTTCACTTTAAAGCGCCGAACAGATTGAACCAGCAACAGCACCGCCAACAGCAACAGCGGCCGCCATTAATTTACAACCAATGTATTTCAATTGTTCAACACACATAAGAACAGCAACGCCAACAGCGTCGTTAGGCCGCCGAAGTCCTAAATTTGTTGTTGCTGGCGCAGTTTTGTCAACTTTCCCACTGCAATATTCAGTGGAACCACAATGCAAAACAAAAAAAAACAAAATACAAAAGGAACTTGCTGGTTGCTGATATTGTTATTGTTCTGGTCGTGTTTGTGGTTTTAGGTTTTTTTTTATCTGTCTACGATTATTTTAAGGAAATGGAAGAAAAATTAATTGAACTTATAAGGGAAAATTCGTTTCTCTTCGATAAAAGAAGAAAATCCTATTTTTGGTGAAGAATTTATGCAAATGAAAAACTTTTTTCGATATGAAATGTCAAACAGATGAAATGACGTTGCTGGTGGCAATGACGTGTTTGAGAAATGTTTGCTGGTCAGCGTGCTGTTTGCTGTTGACGATGCTGGTGCTGTTGCTGGTTTAATTTGTTTCGCGCATAACATTTTTCTATAGCGATGAGAATTGACAGTGAGAGTTACACATTTTGAAGAAATATTGAGCAATGACACTACCAGACCTTAATTGCGAATCATACAGTGACTTTTCGTGGGTCCAATGGTATTTTAACAGTTACATACATGTGAACTTTCCCCATGCCATATGTGTAAGCTTCCAAAAACAACTTATATCTTACATCATATAGGTCAATATCGCTTATACCAATCATGGAAAAAGTTTTCGAAAAAATGCTACTGAAAATGCTTATCAGAAAAATGATACCGTATCATCAGCTTAGATTTAGAAATTAACACATCACGATTAACCAAGTGCATCGAATTAAGAATGTTGTGGAAATGGAACTTTAAGAAAACAAGCAAAAATTAAGTTTTTTATAACACAAATTATCTATGTATACTACCTAGATAAAAGAGCTAAGTAGAAGATTTAGCAGTATTTAATTGTCATCTTTAAACTATGGATTCAAAATAGCTTTTTGGCCTTTAGTCCACAAAAATTGGCGTTTCATCACTGCTATCTTAATTGGACGTTCGGTACCCATTTAAGTGGTGTATAAATAAAATAAATCCTGAACCCATCCAAAAATTCAAAAATAAAGTCCTTCATGGAATAATAAATGTCTCTTGGTGGCGACACAATACGTGATCTGCAAATAGAAATTTTTTTCAGAAGCATCACACAGTCAGCTACAATGTAATGTCATACCAACTCCAAAATGAGGCTGTCTTAGGTACACATACAATATTCGAAGAGAAAAATCATCTGTCGATCTTTCATAAATTGTTTCCAGTGCTTTTCGTGGGATAAGAATAAGTTAACGTATCCGTTAACCGATCGAAAAATGAAAATGTTGTTTGAAAATTGGTGATTTAAACGCTGATGTTTTTAGCACACAATCAGCGGATGTTCTTCGAATTACGTATTCCGCTGGTTTCAATTTCTGAGTGGGTTCAACTTTATAAGGGTAAAGACGCAAATCCAAAGCATAACGTGCCGTAAGACAAGCCCGAATGCTTTGCGTGATATCGATAGAATCTGCTTTACCTCTTTCACTAACGGCAGATGGGCATAATTGTCAAATGGCAAAACCTTAAACTGATGACCCTATATAATTGACAAACTGATAATTTGGGGTCATGAGACGCAGATTCAGATTCCCATAAAACTGAACCCTTATTTATATGTAGTTTCAAGTCTTTCTCACACTCGATTCTCGCATTCCAAAATTTAATCCTTCTGTATTTTTTCTTTTTTTTTATAAATAGTTACATAATTTATAATGAAGGTATGCTTTCAAATCATTTTTTTTTTTGCATTAAAAAGAAATTTATTATATTTTTCGAAACTCAGTATTTTACGAATCTTGACAGTTGACATTTCTTAATACTACAAGCTTAAGAAAAGAATTTGTTATTTATCTTGAAATAACGTTACCTACTATATACCTACCAATGTTGAAAAATGGTTTTCGAGATCGGCTCGTATTTTAATAATTTTTTTTTTCATTTCACTTAATTTTTACGATCTAACTTGTAGTTTTTTTATTTATCAATTGGACATGCAAGATTTATTCTTAGATTAAGTACAGGTTTATGGTGCTACATTTAGGTGGTAAAATTGTTAAATTACGTGTTGATAGCGAAAAAGGTATATTTACATATAAGAACTCTGGATTTTTCGTTAGGATAAGCTTGGAGAGGGGGCTTAACATTCGGGGTTTCAAAAATACTTCAAGATTGCAACCATGTATTATGGCTAGGATATGCAGAAACGTGGTCCTGCTTAGGTTGAAAATAAATCGCGTTGTAGCGTTAAAGTTTACTTTGAGTTTCCGCTGAGACTCGAAATTCGAGTTGGAAGAAATTTCAGATCCTTAAGATATAGTTGGCACTATAACTGCCTTAAGTAACTTTATTTACTAATAGAAAGGCTTCGTAAGAAAAAATAAATGTTTGCGACAGTAAGGTTAAAATGATCGTACCAGGTCATGTGGCCCTGTAATAATATTGCCACGGTTTTCAATTTTATTCACTATTTCTATAAGAGAGTTATTGATAATGATGGAGGGAAGACTAGTTTTCGTCTGAAAATAGGAATTATTTTGCATTTTGATGAGAAGTATATTTTCTAGAGACCATGGTAATATAAGTTCGTGGCTATAAGTTAGTTTTTCCAACGACATCTTCAAATTGACTTTTTGAAAACTTAGAAAAATTGGACGTCATCGGCATATTTATGATATTTAAAATGAAATAAAACCCAAAGTAAGTCGTTAATAAACATGGAAAACAGTAAAGGCCCAAGCAATGACTCTTGAGGAACATCTTTAATGAGATTCACAAATAAGGCAGTTTAGTATTGCATGATTCGGCTTGAGAGCGATTGGCCATGTAGAAAAAAAAATTCGGTCCACTGAATCGAAGACTCTAGGAAAGTGTAATAAAAATAAAAGAGTAACCTGATTCTTATCAATCAACCTTCTTATGTCTTCTGTAACTTTAAGCAGGGCTTAAGTAAAGTAAAAACAGCGATAAAATAAGGCCAGAAGATGTTCGAGAATATTTCTCAGAACTATATCAATTCAATTCAAGTATTTATAGGCTCATTTACATATACATATAATATGGAAATTTTAATCAAGCTTTGATCGAATGTATTGAATATTACAGCCCGATCAGAAGAAGGTGAACATTTCTTCCGTTGTATAAAAAAACTCAAACACAGCGCTATTGGCTTTGAATATGAGGACGTTCGTCAAAAGGTATGTGATGCATATACCACTGTGTTTTGGAAACATTACTTGGACAACGCTTTTCAGATCATGAGTTGCGATTGATCATCAAGGATAAAAATGTATTTAGAAAAAATAAAAAAAAAGCTCAGAGTATTGACGTATAACTAATAGATTGGAATTTTCAGACAAAAAATCATTTAAGAATATAAGGAAAATTTTTTATTTATTTATTTATTTCGTCTGTCAAGTGACTTATGGAGACTACAGTTTAAATTATACAAAAATAATATTAATAATAAATTTAAATAAATAACTTAAATAATAAAGCTCACGATAATTTTAATATATCTCTCTTAACATCTAACCTACTTTTATTAAAACCAATATTAACATCAAATTCATTGATATTCCAAACTCAGCATCTACAATAAATTGCTTATCTATAAGCAAGTGATAAAACCAATATGGACATATGGTTTGGGGTTGTACTAAACCAAGCAATAGACAAATACTACAATCTTTTCAGAGCAAAGTTCTCAGAGAAATCGTTAATGCTCCGTGGTACATTAGGAACAGTGATTTACACAGAGACTTACGAATGCCAACTGTTGAAGATGAAATAGCAGTTTTCGCTGGGAAGCTACGAACTCACTTAAATAACCATAGCAATGGAATTATTCGACAAACAATTAATGAGACAAACCTTGTGCGCCGACTTCAAAGAACGAGACCGTTCGACCTAGCGCCATAAGGAGTATCCGCTTTCAAATGTGGTATCTGCAGGTCCTCTCAGTGGGGAGCTTCCTGCCAAACGTGATTATAGTATAATGAAATTAAAACTACTTGATAAGGTAACTTAGTTGTAGTCGCAAGAACAAAAGGGAGGTGTTTTTTAGTGAGTAAAAATCTCACACTACTATGAGTACCGGGCTCATAGTGTCTATGAAGATTCTTCACCTACCCACGAAAAAAAAAAAAAAAAAAATTCATTGAAGGCAATACAAGAATCAGTAATTGGATTGTGGTTAGCATAATTTGTGTTGTGAGAAGGAACATATAGAAAATTACCATCTCTAGGTCGCAAACAGGGCCGGATCAACCATATATGTGCATGATGGGCAAATGCACAGGGCGCAAGATTTTGGGGGGCAGATCACTAGAAGCCAGAAAATGTAATTTGGTCTTACTCAAACAAATACTGCCATTTGGTTTAACCATTTGCATTTTAACTATAAAACTTATTCAAATAATCTCAAAATAACAACTGTGCTAAGTTATTTCTTGCACACTAACTAACATCACTTTAATTGTTACATTCAAGGAGACTTTAACATAAAATATCGTAAAATTAAAGATCCCACTAGACATATGCAAGTTCAATCTTAACTACCTTATCTCAAACTATTCTACCCTGTTCGTACAAAATAAAACAAAATTAAAAAATCTCAAAACAAAAAGTTCCACGACACCTCATCTGTGCAAGTTTTATTTCACACACCGAGTTCCCAAATTAACATGGGAAAATATGACAAAGAAAAAAACTTATTCATAATCATATTTTTTAATGTAGACGTTTATGATTTTGATATTAAAAGGTGTCGCAATATATTGTATGAAATTAGATATTTATATTTATTGTGCATTTTGGAAAAGCTATGGGTGTACTCGTGCAACTACATCTTTATACTCAATTTTTTTTAACATACTATTTGCCCAATATTATTGTAGGTTATATATTAGGTTATGTATGTATGTCTTATTTTTGTATCAGTGTATGTATGTTTGGATGTGTGCAGGGCGCAACTTTGGCTGAGGCCGGCACTGGTCGCAAACTACGGTAAGGTACATAAATATTGAACATTGATAACAAATCAGAACAATCAATGTTTGAATTCAGAACATCGAAAGCAAAGAGTACCGAATATAGTTTTCTTCTCATCACTAAAGTCAATTAAAGTACATCTGGTCTCATAAGAAGGAAAATTCGAATTTCTAAAAATCTTTCGTAAGGCAAATTTGGTAAATCTTTTTTGAACCTTTTCAATCCTATGGATATTATATTGTGTAAAAGGATTCCATATAATGCAACTATACTCCAACAAAGGTCTCACAAGGAATATATATAAAGTGTTTTTAAAGTATAACGTATAAGGATCTTCAAAAAAATTAGAATTTCTAGAAATAAAACACAACATCGAGTTAGCTCTAGAAATTACATGGTCAATTTAAAGCGAAAAACTCATTTTAGATTCAAAGATAACTCCAAGATCTTTTTGAGTTATTAATCTTTCTAAGGAATGATTCTCAATTTTGTAATCGAAAGAGAATGGATTTAGTACTTTTGAAAATGTTACAATACTGCATTTTTTAATATTGAAATACTCGTATAATCCATTTTTATTACACCAGTCAACTACGCAATCAATGTCTATTTATATTTTACTGGCATCTAATGGAGATTTAACACAGCTCAAAATTTTAAGATCATCAGCATAAAAAAGTCATTTGGAATAGGAAATATGATTTGGCAGATTATTAATAAAAAGAATAAAAAGAAGTGGACCTAGGTGACTGCCCAGAGGAGCGCCAAAAAGGTTTTCAATATCATTTAATAACACGTCCCCAATTTTCACACATTGTCTACGTCCAACCAAATAGCTTTTGATCCATTTAAGGAGAGCAGAATGAAAACCAAGCCAAAACCTTGGGAGGTAAGAGCTAATGTCTTTTAATTTACATCTAAGTCTTTTTGTATCTTATTTGTTAGTTCAAACAGGGTGGTCTCTGTTGATCTGCCCGCCCTATATGCGTGTTGCCGCTGATTGAGAGGCCAAAAGGCGTAAGAGGGCAACTGAGTTCAAATTCTTGTATAGCTCCACTTAACGCATTAACTACAAATTCCAGCTCAAGGTGGCTTTTTGTCGTACTTGCTGGACCTAATTGTTTCAGGTTTGTTTTTAGAAAATTTTTGTATAGGATCTAGTTTGTTTTCTTAGGATTTCTTCCAGAGATATTCTCTGTGTGAAGATCTTCTAAGAGAACACGAAACAAGTGGGTCCCGCAATTCCGCCTGTCTGTCTGTACCTCCAACCTAAGCCGCTCTGTCTTGAAAGCGAGTGAACGATTGTTTTTTTTTTGAATTATTTCCTTAAATCCAAAGTTTTTTTTTTAAATGTTTAGAGAAATTTCATACATACATAAAGCGCTCTTCTAATGAATTAAAATTTTGTTTCCATATTATTTATTTTTATTTTTCCACTAAAACTATGTCAGTCGTTGTTTTAGTAATTCAAACAATGATAAGACGCATTTAAACATTTTTCTGTAATTAATATTTTTGTATTTACAATTTTTAAATTCCAAAGTTATTGTACATAATAGCAAGTACGTGCGAACCAATGTAGCATTCAATTTTTGTCGTCATTTGGCGCAAGGGGTATAGAAAAATATTAAATAAACAAGAATAATCTTAGAGAATTTGAATAAATAAATCTGAAATTGTGTTTATCATGGTCAGAGGTCCAGTAGCTTTAGGAATTCGGGTTGGCCCGTCAACACGCTGAGTTAGGTGACTTAACTCAGCGATGACCACTGAAAAGCCAAGATCTAAATGACGAACCCAGTGTGAATCGAATTGGGCTTAAAAAAACTTGCCAAGTAAGCCCATCAAATTTTAGTCGGTAATCATTAAATAATAAAATTTCTCTATTGCATTGTAGCTGTTTCAATATTATTCTACTTTAAATATTCGGTATTAAACCTTCATGAAGTAAGAACTTGGCGTACTTTTAGATCTCAGTACTTTTCACGGCTGACTAGTTACACAAAAGTTTTTGTATAGAAGAACTTGGCTCTTTTTTTAAAACTTATGTTTTTGGTCTGATCTCACTCCTTTTAATCTTCCTTAATCCTTAAAATCAACTTAGTTTATAGCTTCCTATTTCTTTTGGTATTTTTTCTTCTTGTCCTGGCAAGATACCTAACACTAACATACCTATGTACCTTAATTACAGCAATCAGAAGTGCTCCATATAAATTAAACATTTTCTCAGAAAGTGGGTGGATATCACGCCCCCTGAATGGAAAATCTTAATTTTTATTTTTGGTCCTTTATATGCAATATGAACCCTACCGCAATCGGAAGTGTGCCATATATAATTTACATCAGTTCTGTGAAACTGGGCGGATACCACGCCCCTGAATGGAAAACCTCTAATTTTATATGTTTTTCTTTGTATGCAATTTCAGTCCTACCACTTTACCAAATTTTATCGTTTTACAGCAGTCGGAAGTGCTCCATTCAACCAACACCAATTCTCAGAAAGTGGGTGGATACCACGCCCCCTGAATGAACAACATCAATTTTTATTTTTGGTCTTATGTATTTAATTTAAGACCTACCGTTCCACCAAACTTCATCGTTTTACAGCAGTCGGAAGTGCTCCATTCAACCAACACCAATTTGGAGAAAGTGGGCGGATACCACGCCCTCTGAATGGAAAACCTCAAATTTTCGATTTTTTCCTCTACTTGCATGACAAGACCTACCGTTGTGCAAAACTACAAGATTCTACGATGTCGGGAAGTGCTCCATAATTTTGATGATCTGTCAGTCAGTCAGTCAGTCAGTTACGGTTTTTGTGATTTTTGAGGCTTAATATCTCAGGAACCGCTTATGCTAGAAAATTGAAATTTGGTGAGGCGCCTGTGCCTGACTAGCTTAGCATATATTCGGAATTTCAAGTTTCTGATTTCATTGGTACTGAAGATAGGGAGGGGTCAAAAGTCGCCTTAGTTTGTTCCTGTAAAAAGGGTGTAGCGCCAGAACTTGGCTGGGCACTACCGTGCCCTTTGATATATGCAATTATAATCATCCATTCATTTTTGCATAAATGATGACTGATGATCAAACATCGACACATTTTGATGAAAAAAAAATCATCTTGAGATTGACCTCATAGCATCACACTCTGGTCGTCGTTTTGAAACCTGTGTTATTTGAAGACGGGAACGTTAACTCACTTACATATTCCCCTATCAGAATCACATCATATATGTAAATGATTTGAGATTGTGTTGCCCTCATATCCACCACTCAGAGAAGAATAACTTTTGTAATTTGATTTAAGGGACTATAACCACTTATCTTAGCTGATGATGTCTTGGAATATTGTGCAATGTGCATAGGCATTCTGTAGATACTCGTACATATAAATGAACTTTTCCTGTCTTGGTCACCACAAAAGGCGATTCAAATTTGTGTTTTCTCGATTTTCAAAAGAAAATTAAGTGATTTAAAAATTGCGTCCCTCGTCGACGCCGACGTTATTATCGTCTTCGTTGTCAGGCGTCGTGGACGGAAACAAACACTTTGTCTAGGTCTTTGTGTTTTTTTTTTATTGATTTATACATGCGAAATAGTAAACAAAAATTACATTTTGTAGATACATTTCCCACACCTGTATTAAAAAACAATAACATTACCACCTTCTTCCTAAATGAATGCAATAAATTCGCCGCCGCCGGTTGGCGTAAAAGAAAAACAGAAACATTTAATTAAAGCAAATTTACGACGGTTGATCTGTTCGCTCCCTAAACACTGTTTATATGCAAATGCCAAACCAAACCATGTATCTAGATATCTAGCATCTCTGTACTGTACATGTGGAGAATCTGTCATCCGTAAATGCGTATCGCGTGTATACACCATGATGCTCTGCTCTTGTGGCGATCTGCCTACGAGTTTCTCGCGAACTGTAAAACAAAATAGCTTGTTGTCAAATTAATGGATGAAGCATCGACCCAATCAATTGACCGAATGCCAAGCTCAATTGTTGTACTCGTCGTAATTGGATTATATTGCTATGAAGGGTTCATTGAAGTGAGACCGAACTAATAAAATTTAAGCTTTGACTTTTTCTATTTACATTGCAACACAAATAAAAATTGTTTAGGTAAAAATCAAATAAAATACAAAAATAGGGTGTAGATGCTTTGGATAATAATACCTATACTAGACTAATTTGAACAATCATAAAAACTATTGAAAAAAAAATACAATTTTAACAAATTAGGGTTGTACATGTTTTGGGCTAGAAACATATGATCAATGACTATCCCGCCATATTGTTACTTTAAACATGCATGTTCTTCTATTACTTTCAACTATAACTATTCAACATCAAAACCTTAAGTTAATTAAAATTTAGCCGTTGATGGACTTCAAGATTTTCAAAATGGAACACCATGAATTTTGAACTTGTTATTATAGGTTATATGCTGGAATTAATGCAAGACGTAAAAAAATCGAAATCGAGATTTTGATCAAAATCGACATTAATTGAGGTAAGCATCATACTTTCTCTAAAGTTAAAATCATCAAATATCTATTTTATTTTATTTTTCAGTACCGTGTTGACTTCATTTGACTTATTGACATTTAGAAACGTCAAAAAAGGTCTGCTTACATAATTTGTTTGCATGAAGTGTCATTGTTGTAGGTGTGTTCAGAAGCAATCGACTGATAAAATTGCTTAAGTACGATACTAGTTATAAAATGTTTAAAATTAATAATGAGTTAGTAAACTACTTTAAAGTTAGCAAATTGTAAAGTAGTATCATACGAGTAGTATAATTAAACCTTATTATTTTTTTTTAAATAAATTCAAAACATTTTTTTTTGAAAATTCCATGTCTCGGAAAAAAAACATTGATTTTTTTTTAAATTTAATTTTAGATAGCTTATAAGTCTCTTAAACATAAGAGCAATATTCTTGCGACCCAGTCGTGCATTTAATTAATATTGTGCACAATCGAAGCCTCTCAAAATTGTTGAGATACATAAGATTTTGCACAACGGCTCTATACCAGGTACCGATAGTTTTGGAGTTAAAAAAAATGTTTTTATTTTTACTCTAGGGGACCACCGAAGACCCTTAAGTACCTAGTTTGAAGAAAATACCTGCAGGGCTGTAGGTTGAAGTACAAACATACTAAAACATGTTTTTTTTTATTAACTAAATTTTCCTTAAAATGTTTGTTTACGTCTTTTGATATGTACAGAGAAAGTGAAGAATTGATTTCTTCTCCTCTTTGTCCATGCAGCTTCTGCAGAAATCGTTAGAGTAAACTCCCAGCCGCGCTGCGTGCTTACCTATCAACCAGTATTTTGTTATAACACCTATTACGAAGCCTATCTGCGATATGCTTAACGATATTACACCTTTGGAAAGCTTCAGATCCAGTATTGGCCAAATCTGTTTTGTTGCTGCGCCATCTTAATCAGAGACAATTGGCAGTTAAGATTTAATGACTATTTGGCTGTCTGAGAAGATGCGGATATCTTTATTTGATATCACGTTTTCGTTAAGCCAAGACAGGACTTCTTTAATCGCCAAAAGTACCACCTAGAACACGCTGAATCTGAGTATACACCTTCACCAACCACGAAATCAGGTTTTGGTCCATCGGTGCAAAAATGGATAGAATCATCTTCCAGGAATGTCATGTTCCCCCAGATTTCTCTTGAAGTGATGGTTACCTGAAAGTTTTTTATAAAATTGAATATGAGGAATGGTGTAATCGATGCTACTTGGAAGTGAATAGAATGAGTTCAGAATGATGGAGTGGACAATTTCATTATTAATCCACTACGAGGAGGCTTTTAGACGAATAGATGTGCTTGCAGCCGTTTGTTTTCCGAATATATGGAGGGCTGTTAAATGGAACAGAATGTGCAGAGCAGCGGAGGAGGTCGTGCGAACTGCTCCATATATTTACAAACAAGCTGCGTTGGACCTTCCTTAGTATATATATAGCAATTAGAGTTTTTGTCTAGAGCTGTTCACCATATTACCACAAAGTCTTATGTTAGAATCGGTCTGATAACCGAGGTCTATAGCCAGTGAGCAACATGGGGTTGGAGCCCCCATTTATTTTCAATGGCTTTTTTGTAATGGTTAGAGTCCCTTTTTGACTTTTTCTTGAATGTTAGGTTTCCTTAACTTCTTATGTAAAATCAGACTTGAGTTATTTGCTTTTCCGGAGAATGTTAGTGGTATACCTTTAATGGAAGTGGGTGGTTATGATGAATTTTGTATTTCCTGGAGAGAAGAGGACAAAATCTATTTTGTGATAATTAACGCCCAGTCTGAGCCGATCAGACCAATTTGGTATCTTTTTTAAAACATATTGTAAGAGATCTTTTAGAATATAAGGATGTTATCCTGATACGGCAATAGCAATATCATTTGCATAGGCAATCATTCGGTAACTCTCTGCTTCAAAATATCTCTACAGCTCATTCGCTACAAAGTTCCAAAGAAGGGGCGCTAGGACCGTCCTTCTACTAACAGATCTTCTTGAAGAAAACTCTGTCAACTTTAAATTGATAATCCTATACTAATAAGCACTTGATTGATCAATTCTCTAGATATGACGATGCAGATGCGATAGCAGATGCGTCGACATTTTTTCGAGTGTCATAGTATACACTATATGATGGAGGGAGTATTCGATGGAACTTACCAGTGTATGAAGATCTGTTTCCACCGATTTAACTTTAGAGAACGCGTGTTGAACGTTAGACAGAAATCAAGTGTCAATGCTTGTTTTTAAATTGATATTAACCCGTCGCTCAAAAGTTTTGAGAAGGAATGATGATGTATGTACTAATAGGTCTGAGATTTTTCCGTCATACATCGGAACATTTGCCCGCTTTAATTATATATACAACTCTAACTTCTCTCCAGCATAGTAATATGGATCAAATTAAGACAGCTACTAAAGAAAATCTCTAGGATTGGAAGATTAATACCACTAATATGGTTGTTACAAATAATTGTATTTTTGTGTCTAGTTCGACAAAATTTATACTAGTAATATTACTATCCTTAAACTTTACATTTGCAAAATTGGATTTTTATCCTAGTTTCATACTAAAATAGCTTTAACATCGTACTATTTCAACTAAAATTTTGCGCAAACATCTTCCATTGCCAATGTTTTTTAATTGTTTTTGATTGAATGCAATTTTAAGGCTATTTTTATTGATCAAATTCGGCCTTGTACTAACTTGGAAAAGTCAGTGGCGCAAAATTTTAAACGATTTAGTAATATGTTAATGCCATTTTAATAAATTACAAAGGATTTCGCTTATTATAAACGATTTTAACATATTACTATCTCTTGACATTTTATTAATGTTAAAATCACAAACTGGCTATTTTAACTTTTAGTAATTTGCTAACTCCATATGACTTCTGTGGTACATAATTTCTTTATTTGAAAAAGTTAAATTGTGTTTTTTTATGATTCGTGAGCTAATTGTTTTTAAAAGTAAATAAAATAATATTAAATGTTTTCGGAAGACGAAGATTTTGATATGTTTGAGGACTCGGCTTTGTGCAGAAAAGTGCGATGTTTTAAGTCCCAAACAAACACTTTTGAAGAGCTGGACGATGGAGAATTTTACTCCAGGTATAGATTTGACAAGACAACAGTTCGGTTCTTGGTTGAAAACCTGATAATCCAAGACACTTTGTTGGGAGAAATATCCATCAGGCAGATGTTGGTAAGTAATCTTCATAATGGAACACAATGAATATACCTGTGTACAACAATTAATCTTATAGGAGCATTACATGATATTATGGAGCACAGTGGGAAAAATAATAAAAAAAACATTTCGAAACAAATTGCTTCGTTGCTCCCACACTTTATCAAGTTTTCATCATCACCTGCGGAATTTAATGAGCTAAAACCGCGATTTTAAAGTAAATGTTTTGGCAACTCATAAAGACACAATGCTCAATGCATTTATATCAGTAATGTTATTTAAAATTATGTTGATATACATCAAAAGAAGCCATAACTTGTTAATCCCCAGCAATATGTCCACCTCTTCTATCTGCGTTTAGGTCTGCCTCAACAATAGCTACAAGTTTGTCCATGTTTTTCTTGAAAAAACTATATTATTTCTTTCGTAATTCCTCTTCACTAAGCTCTTTCATTGCATCATATCGGGGCTTATAAATTTTTGGTCTTCTTATCAAAAATTCAGATTATCCAGCAAATCCAGACGGTTTATGAAATCGTTAAATCTATGAGCCAGTTTTATCATTATTATCATTTTTTCTTAAAATAAATTTGGAAACTTCTCACTTTTGATTAATTTTTTTGATAAAACAAAACAAGTTTGACAATTCTATTTCTTATTCCTTCGCTAAACTACCTACTTCGATGGTTTAGTTTAGGCTTAGTAAGCGTCAATTAGCAGAAAATTTGTTTTATTAATAAAATTTTGCACTTAGTCCATGACTTGACGATAAACCTTCAATAAACCATCTTCATTAATATGGGTGTAAAAGTTTAACAAATTGCTAACTAGTAAAATACTAAGCCCTTAATAATAGATTGTTCAAAATTTTGATTTATGTACCTGATCTAGAAAGGGTTACATTCGAATAACACTCGAAACGGATCTAACGATTTTAGATAAACATCGTTTCAATAACTTCTTAAATATGCGTTCCATCAGGTTTTACCCAAACTAAATTTGAATAATAGAAGTGAAGTGTAGGAGATATTCTTTACTTTTAACACACTTACCCCCAGTTTCACAGTGGGAGCTTAAACCCCACTTTTGGTTTAAACTTCAGTTCAACAACAAATTTGGTTTCACAGTTTCATTTAAACCTTGAACAGAGTTCATTCTGTAGTTTAAGTTAAACGCCACTATTTTGCCGTTTAAAACTCAGTTCAACAACCCTTCACACATTTGAAAATATTATTTATTTTCATTTTTTAATTGTGTTTCCTGTCACAGGTCAAAACTGAAATAAATCAAACTTTCCTCGATTGTTTTTTCTTTGATACAGATAGAAAGAGAAAACAATTTACTTAAACTACGTTCAATCAGCTGAAGTTCTGGTTAGACTGTGAAACCGGACGAATTGAACTTCAAATTTAAACTCCAGCTCAGGTTCAGCAGAACTTAAGTTTAAACTCTCACTGTGAAACTGGGGGTTACTGTTTTTAATATATTTAATTAATAAAAAGTTAACATATGTAAATCTAGGAATCCTAGCCACGTTATAGATTTTAAAATTGAGCAGGGTCATATTGAGCATTTTATTTTTTTAGACTTGTTACTTTTTCGTGTATCTTTTGTCTCTTTTCTTTATTCTACAGACTCCATTTATTAAACTAAATAGCCGTCATCTAACCGCGAAACTTATTGTTGGATTTTGAAATACCTAGATTCAAAAAGAAGGCAGATAAACGCGTCGTTTCTGTGTTTAAGAATTAAAGCCCATTATGCAGATCGCGTTAAATTTTGGCCTTCACATTTCTTTTCAAACATCAGCGAAAGTCCTAGGTAAATTTTAACGTAGGATGTCTGTGGAGAATATATCGCATAATTGTTCTCTGAAAAGAGATTCTATTCGAACATTTCAAAGAATTTGTTTTAAAGATTTCAAGTGAAGTTAATCAAATAAAAGGTTTTGGTTGTGATGAATTGTTTATTCCCAAATCAGTTATCATTTTCGGAAAGTAAATTTAACATAAAATTAAAAATTAATAGAATCTGCCAAAATTTATTAGGAAACTGTTATGGAAGCGACGTAGACCTGTGGACTGTTTGGGTACATTTTAGCTTGGCTTAACTTTGGGGATAGAATTTCCCTTTGCGCGATCTGCTTACAAGGCTTAAATAATGTTCTGTATCTTTTATTTTGTATAATAAGATGGATTGAATATAACCAATAGGCTGGTTCTTATAAAATTCGTTTCTTAGGGAGAGGATCCTTTTAACTATTTCCAAATAAATGAAATCTTGAGATATTAAGATGTATGTCTATATACAGTGTTTAAATTATTATTAAGTACAAATTTTGGTAAGCAACTTTTGTGTTTTTTTTTATTATTGGACACACACAAATAAAATTTAAAAAAAAAGTTATCGCCCCGTATTTTAAGAATTTAAAACATGTTAATTTTAAATTCTTATATTCAATGTTTTAAAGCTATTTAGAATTTTCTGCATAAATGTTAAAAACTTAATTTGTTAATTATTGAATTATTCTGTAGACTTTCAAGAGCCAAAGTATGCAGAGTATATTTTTTTGTCTAGTTCGACTAATTCTATACTCGTGCTGTTACTAATTTATTAAATTCAGCGCACACTTAAGGAGTTATGACTACCCTCAAAATGCTTGAACACAGTTCGAGCTTTTAAGAAAATTGGAGCGGAGATAAAAGAAATACCTACGCACATTTGATTGAAATATCTGAAATCGCAATAGGAGTGAAATATTGAGCCGGATAAACCATTTCATATTCGTGTAGAAAGAATCCATGAACTTCACATGACGAAGTTGGGCTCTAGGTAGGTTGTTCGATGGACTTTCTCTGAAGTTCAAGTATAACATTCGAAGTATTTAAGAGGGGAAATTCAACTGGCTGTTTCACAAGAACCTTGTGTTTAAAAATTGCGATAAAATAATGAAAGACATGAAATATTGCGGTGATGATCGAGACATGCAATTTCACCTATCCTCTTTAAAGCTCTTTTTTCAATAAACTGAAGTGGGATATTGGAGCACCTTCCCAAATATGAGAACAACCTTTCTTAAAATTTCCTAGGTACATATTTAAAAAACGAAAAACAGACATTTCATACGGCATCATTGCAGCTCACATTGTAAACAATAATTTATTTGTGCTTGTAAATTCAAATGCTATCATTTTAAACGTATAAAAAGGCAAGGCTTTTATCATAGATTTAAATACTGAAAAGAATACTTACAATTTGTCTCGCATATCCTTATGAAACACCTATACTTACATGCGTAACGTTACTTGAGAAGAGAATATCCGTAGAGTATATTTTTATTAAAATAATAGTTAACACACTGTGCACACAATTTCAATTCAGTCTATATGCATATTCATCTATGTTATTATGTACATCTTTATTGTACTCGTACACCACATGCGGATTACACGCAATTTTTATTTCCTCTCAAGAATTATCATTTTAAAACATCGTTTTATTGTATTCTTCATTTTAAATTACTTGCACATACTTAGAACGAAATGAAGAGAAATACTCTTCTCTTTATTAATGTAAATATGCAGAGCATTATTATTATTATTATTATATCTACAATTATTGTCCGCCACTTAGGAAGGAATGGTGTTGTTGATGTATTAGGTTGATGTCTTAGCTTGGGAGGGTGATCTGATTTATACATCACTTATTCCTTTCACAGCGTATCCCTCAACCTAAAACTTAAAAGAAAACATAATACCGAAATAATCTCTTTCCTTTTCTTTTATTAATTTCGCTTTTTGCCCACAACTAACGAGTACAAGATTATATTTCTACACAAACACTTGCGCATACTAAAATTTCAAAAAAAAAACTATCGAAATAGGGGTAAGGGGACATGATATTTTGTTGTCAAAGAAATATACTTTTATACAGCAATCTATGTATTCTGTAGTGAAAATAACAACAAAACACCAATACTAGTGGGATGAGCATGAACAATAACGCGAGCGTTATACAGTATGTGGGGATATCAATCACGGTAATTCAGTTCACTTTAATTTAATAATCGAATCGAATGCTTCTCTTTTTTGACGTTTACGTCTCGTGTCATCTTGTCCTTTTCTTTTCGCTTATTTAAACACAAAGAACGAATAAAATGATAATGATAAATTATCATCATCGAGACCACAATTTTTCGTGTGCATCTGGATAAATGTTCGAGTGCATGTTAAGTTCATTAATTTTTTTCTTCTAAGAAGTACTCCTTAATCATAACCATGGATTTGAGAATGAGCTTGTTTTAATTTAAGAGTTATATTTTGAATATGTGTAGATTTTATCGAATAGCCAATACTCGAATCACTTTTATATCAATCACTCAAAACTTTCGCACTTTTTTCCGTTAACTTTTCACACGAATTTCACGAATGACTGAGTACAACCGATCTTAACGTAAATTTTAAAAATACAATAAAACCAAATATTGCATAAAATAATGAAAAAATTGTATATACCAGTGGTTCTACTGAGACCCCAATAGTCTTCCATGTTTGTCATACGGTGGCCACTACTAAACTGCGGCAACTAAATTCTCAAAAAACTGCTAGGTAAATAGTTTTTTTTTTTTTTTTTTTAATTTGCTCTTGTGTATATATGTATTTAGTTATTTTTTTGTATATTATTTTATTGAATGGATCTTGTTTTTATAAAACTTTTTTCCGACGAAAGCGACGACTACGACAACGATGTTAACGTATCTATAGTCGTTCGAATAATGGATGATAAAAATAACGACTAACGACTGCAATGGAGTAGGAAAAAGCATCGCGAGCAATTGTATTTTAGTGATGTTGTATAGTGAGTCCGGCTTTTATACAATGTCCGTATACCGACCGTCAGTTTACTTTGGCTTAATTAAGATCATCGTTCTGACAGACACCGGGGTTGGTCAACTTAAATTGAATAAATTGATAAAAAGGAATAGTTGTTGTTGCTTCATTTTTGACAAGACCCACAACACCACTCTTAGGAAAAGAAAAAGAAAAGAAGAAAATGAATCGATTTTAAGTTTGTATCGATTGAAGATACAATGTATATTCCTTTAAGAATCATTTTTTGAACACCTTATTGAAATAAATAAGAAGAATGGGTATCGGATCTACTCTAATAAAACTCATTTCTTTTAAGAGTTGATCTTGGCCGTTGGAGTGGGAGAGGTTTGAAATTAAACTAAGCTCAATCTTGTTATGTTAATCACAGTTAAGGGCGAATTCAAAACACTATATAATTACCCAATATAAGCTCCTATGCAAGTTCACAGGTTAGTGTGCCATTATATGGTCTTCCATCTTTAACTCACTCAAATATATATATTTGGAGCGCAACAACCCGTAGAGAACCAAGGCCTTGTCACTAACAGCTTTCAAGCTTTCCTATGTAGATGGTGTCGCCAGGAATGAAGGTAGCCTATACAGTTTTCTGCCGAGTCTAAGCACATTAGGTGGGAAGCACTTTTCATAGGATGGGACACTCTTCGACAATCTTTCACTTCCTTGCAAGAGGCAGTAGCTCTGTAAACATTTTTTGGTTTGAAATGTGTGAGTAACTAAAGCAAATAAATTAAAAAAAAAAAAACTATAAAATTCTCTTCCGATTCAAAAATAATTTTAAAGAGTTTTGGTAGATTTTGGTGGCTTGTGGCGGCCATTTTGTTTCGGTGACGTCTGTCAAATCTATATTGTTTGTTATTCAATTAGACGTGGTGGCCCTTCCCAGTCGACTCTTCAACGTTTAGTGGCAAAATTTGAGATGACCGGTTTGGTAATCAATCAGCATATACATGTACGTTAAAAGAGTGTAAGATCGGCTGAGAACATCACCGCGGTCTATGAAAATGTACAGCAGAACCTGAGGTAGTTGATTCCTCGCCATGCACAAGAACTCGGCCTTTCGCAGACTTGAACTTAGGGAATTTGGCGTCGGGACTTGGACTGACCCAGGAGTTCAAAGTTTATGATGCTATACAACGTCTTTTCCTCGATGACTGGGCTTCAGATCGTTTGGAAGAGGACAGCAATTTTGGCGAATAATCATATATAACGACGATACGCATTTTTGGGAAAATTGCTGTGCTAACTAGCAAAATTGCCGTTTATGGGAAGACTCCAATTCCACACGAGGTTCATCGGTGACAATGCATCCTCAAAAAGTTACTGTTTGGTGTGGATTTTGGGCCGGCGTTGGTGTCATAAGTTCCGTAGCTCCGTAGTTTTTCGAAAACGACAATGGTGTGGCAGTCACCGTCACTACAGAACAATAATCACCAATTTCTTATGGCCCAAACTGAACCATACGAACCTAGTCGACATGTGGTTCCAGCAGAACGGCCGGCGCTACGTGCAACACAGCGGACGCCACTATTGACATACGGCATGAACAGTTTGAGTGTAAGTTTATCTCTCGCACAGGTGAAGCGAATTGCTCACACCAGCTTGTCTTAATTAATTTCAACATCTACCTGCCCTTATTGAAAAACCTTTTAGAAAATTGATAATACATATCTGCCAAAGTATAAGGTAAATTTATATAATTGGGTTTTTGATATTAAAAATAAATTTTATTAAAAAAATCTTTAATAATTGTAGTACCACTTGAAATAATGATTAGTGCTTTGGACATTAATGCAGAAGTTCGCTGCAAGAATGTTTCACAGAGGTGCCTCTTGCAGGAGATGCCATCTTAGCCGTTTAGACTATTCAGAAAATGGAAGATCCCCGTCTCCATTTCTGCTAACACGTCACATGAATAGTTGAGAATTTTATATCACTTTGTTTGGGATTTCTATGTACCGTTGGCTTTTTATTTATTTATTTATTTTAATATTTAAAATCAATTTGTTAGGAGAAAAATTATGCGTCTCTACTACCCCTTCTTATAAAACCTCTGATGAAATGAAAAGACGTCTATTTCGTTTAAAGGTACTTTTATTAATCATCAAAAGAAGAATATTCTTATGCGGCTCTGCCGCTAACTTTATTATCGTACATTTGTAATTTTCTGATGACGAGCAAATAATTCGTTCGTGAGAAAGCGTCAGTGTGGTTTCGTATGACGAACGAATTATCTGCTCGTGGGAACTTTATTATTGTACATTTGTAATTTTCTGATGACGAGCAAATAATTCGTTCGTGAGAAAGCGTCAGTGTGGCTTCGTATGACGAACAAATTATCTGCTCGTGGGAAATCGGAATGATGTTTAATATGATCAGCATTACGCATTACACCTCCCTTTTTGGGAAAAATGAATTTATTACTAATAAAGTTCATTTTTAATATTAATTAATCATTTTAATTTCTAATATAATATTGTTCAGTATTCGATATTTATTACTAATAAAGTTCATTTTTAATATTAATTAATCATTTTAATTTCTAATATAATATTGTTCAGTATTCGATATTTATTACTAATAAAGTTCATTTTTAATATTAATTAATCATTTTAATTTCTAATATAATATTGTTCAGTATTCGATATTTATTACTAATAAAGTTCATTTTTAATATTAATTAATCATTTTAATTTCTAATATAATATTGTTCAGTATTCGATATACCTTATACATTTATTTCTAAAAAAAATTGAGTGTTTTTAATTTTTTTTTTTTTGTTTTTTTTTTGTTTTTGTAATTATATGTTTATATTTATACTTTATTTTGTTCTGTATCGTCTTAGTCGGTCTTTGTGCACTGTAGAGGTCTTATTATTGTCGTCTTTTAAAAGTACGTTGTTCTTATTATCTATGCTTACTAATTTAAATGGGCCCTTATAAATATTATCTAATTTATGTCCTATTTGTTTTACTAATACTAAATCTCCTATTGCTATATCTAATCTGTTACTATGTCGATCGTATAAAACTTTTTGTTTATATTTTTTCCTTTCGATTATGTCTGCAGCTCTTTTATGAGCCGAGTGCAGTCGATATTTTACTTCTTTTTCATAAGCATCTACATTATAAATTGGATCTATTTGTTCTCTTAAGAGAATTTCGTAACTACTTGGGGATTTTCCAAACACTAACTCAAATGGGCAATAGTCATGTACCACTGATGGCGTAGTGTTGTAGCAATACGTAAAGTATTTAAGCCACTCATCCCAGTCTGTTTTTTCTACTGAAATATATGATCTAACATATTCATTAAACGTTCTGTGGTTTCTTTCCACAGTTCCTAACGTTTGGTGATGGTATGCCGTTGAGGTAACATTTTCTACTTTCAGTAGTTTACAGATTTCGTTAAATATTTGGTTTTTGTATTCGGTACCCATGTCAGTAATTATTTTTTTCATTGGACCATAAACTAGTATGAAATGGTCAAAGATCGCTTTCGCAACTGTTTTTGCGCTTTTATTAGCGATTGGGACTGATACCAGATATTTGGTTAAATCACATATTATTGTAACTGCATACATATTGCCGTTTTCTGACCTTGGTAAAGGTCCAATAGTATCTATAAGTACCACATCAAACGCAGTTGCTGGTGTGTCGGTTATCATCATCGGTTCTTTTATGTTTTTTTGTGATTTATTTCTTTGGCATTTGTCACAGCTTTTAATGTATTTCATAACGTCTTTCGTCATATACTTCCAATAATATTTCTGTCGGATCTTTTTTAATGTACGTGTGATCCCTGAGTGACCTCCGCAGGTTGGATCCGTGTGGAATTTTTGTATAATCTTTGTTTTTTCGTCATCATTCGTAATTTTTGTTACTACTGGCGTCAGTGAAATACGTATGTTCGTTAGAGCTCTATTTCCTATTTCTTTATACTCATTGATCCGGATCTTTTTAAATATATTGTCACTCAGTGACTGCTGCAGCTTTATTATTCCATTATCACTTGCTATTTTTTCAAGCATTGGAAATAATTGATACAAGTCAATTTTTCCATTAGTAATAAGGTTATTTATTCTTTTAGTGATCACCTTTTTATTTTTCATAATTTTCAAACAGTCGTCATTTATAGCTAGCCTGGCGCTGTTTTTCTTATTTCTGCTACTGAACGCTTCGTAGATTTTTATTTTGTTTGATGACTTTTCTGTTGTGTTGGTTGTCAATTTGACTTTATTTTTCTTACCTTGTAGTCTAGTTGTAACTTTTAGTATTTTGCTGATTGAACTTTTTATAGTTTTAATATCTTCAAAATCTATGCGCGACAATGCGTCTGCTACGTAGTTTTCTTTTCCCCTCAAGTACTCTACAGTAAAATCATACTCTTCGAGATCAAGTCTCATGCGCGTCAATTTAGAAGACGGATTTTTCATTGTAAATAGATACGATAGTGGTCTGTGGTCACTTTTAACCAAAAATTTAGTGCCGTATATGTAGGGTCTGAAATGCTTAATTGCCCAATGAATAACGGTTAATTCTTGTTCAATAGTGGATTTATTGCGTTCACCTTTGGTGAAAGATCGTGAGGCATATGCAACTGGGAGTTGGTATCCATTGTACTCTTGACTTAGTACAGCACCGCATGCATATTTGCTTGCATCGGTTGTAATGCAGAATTGCTTCTGAAAGTCTGGATACTGCAGAATGTTAGGGCTTAATAGTGACTGTTTTAAGTATTGGAATGCATTGTCACATTCTATGGTCCATTCAAAAGGGATATTCTTCTTACAGAGTCTGGTTAAGAGCCTTGAATGTTCAGCAAAATTTGGAACAAATCGTCTGTAATAGTTGCAGAATGCAACGAATCGCTTTACCTCATCGGCATTTTTGGGAATTGGATAGTCTAATATAATCTGAAATTTGCTATCATCTGGAAGAATGCCTTGGTCTGTGCATTTATGTCCTAAATATGTCACTTCATGACTGAAAAATGTGCACTTATCAGGATGTAATTTTAGATTGTATTTTCGGCACGTTTTGAATACATCGTTTAAATTTTTCAACATATGCGATTCTGAACGGCCCAATACCACTAAATCATCCATATATAAGAATGCTTGCGTCGGGGATAAACCAGAGAACGCAATAGTCATCATTCTTTGAAATGAGTTTGGTGCGATCTTTAGGCCGTAGGGAAGGCGCTTGAATCGGTATGAACCTTTGTCAGTTGAGAATGAAGTAATGTCTCTTGAATTTTCATCTAATTCAATTTGATGAAATCCTGACGTTAAGTCTAGGCAAGAGAAATATTTAGTTTTTCCTAGTTGGTCAAGAATATCGTCTATTCTTGGCAACGGAAATTTATCTGCAATTAGTTTTTTGTTTATACTTCTATAATCCACTACTAATCTCCACCGACTTTGGCTACTGCCAGGTAAAGGTTTTTTCGGTACCAAAAGTATTGGACTATTATATTCAGATGCAGATGGTTCCACTATATCATCTTGTATCAGTTTGTCAACTTGTTGAGTGATCTCTCTTTTATGGGTGTGCGGAATTCTATAGTTTTTAATATATGTTGGCTCGTCACTTTTTAAACGAAGTTTTTGTTTGTAAAAGTTATTAACAGTTATTTTATCTGTTTCGAGCGCAAATATATCAATGAACTCCGAGCAGAGTTTGTGTAATTCAGACTTTATGAAATCTGGAAATTTGTTGGACAGTTTTTGTAATTTAACGCTACTGGCTTGGTAGTTTTGTATTGATATATTCTCATAGTCGTTTAGACTTTCTGTTTCCAATTTAACATTTTGTAACAATACATTTTCATGTGTTGTATTAATTATGCGCACAAATGCTCTTTTGCTTGTTACTATAGTATTTGCAACATATATTCCGTCTTGAAGTTGTTGTTGTGGAATAAGCAGTTCATTCGCCTGACTTTGGATGTTGATTTGTCTAATAACTTCAGATCTTGCAGGTATCGCTATAGTGTTAATTTTTGGTGAACATGACATAGGTATTGTAATGTCGTAAAAATCGTCTGGCCTAAGTATCAGCCAGTCTTGGTTCGTATCGTAGTTAAGTAGACAATGGTATTTCTTGACGAAATCCAGACCGATTATTCCGTCGCTTGGAATTGGAAAATCATCACAAACGACATGAAATGTATGTGCTATTAATAGATTTTTAAATTTTAAGTCAGTATAGACTTTTCCTAAGGTTTTGATTATTCCCTGACCTATGCCGTTTAGGCTTGTTGTTTCACATGTGTTCAGTGTATTTAAGTGTTCAATTTGTCCTACTTTTACTATAGAAATATCTGCCCCCGTGTCAACTATAAATGATGTTGTGTTGTTATTTAACGATGTTTTTAATGCTATGAATGATGTTAAATTTAAATTTATATTAAAGATTTTACTGTTTGTTTTTGCATTTCCTACTGAGTACTTGGGGTTGGTTCGTTTTCCGTACCTTGTTGAGTCATCCTTATGTTTCCATAACCGCCATTACTCTTATTATTGTTATTATTTCTGTATTGATTATAATAATTTCTATTGTAGCGGTTATTATAATTTCCGCGTCTGCGTCCACGACTCCGGCCATGTCCACGTCCACGAAAATTGTTATGTTTTCGGCTGTTGTCTCTAAAATGCAGTATTGAATTTGGCTGGCCATAAGTTTCAGTGCAGCAATTTACAAATTTGGCCACTGCGTCATTCATATTGCTGAATTGACCGGACTCCATAATAAGTTTTACTTTATCATTGTTTGAGTTCTTGATCATGGCCTTTATAGCCGTCTTAGTGGAGTAGGTTTCAGCCAATTGAGATGTAAGCCCGTCTGAAATGTATGCGCTTTGCAATTTTTTGGTAAGTTCTTCAACCTCTTGTGCGTATGAATTCGCTGGTTTTGAGGTTTGACGTATGTTCATCAGTTTTGCGGTAATGACATCTACCGATTCGCCTTTTACTGTTGTTTTTAATTTTTGCACTACTTGTGCTATTGTTGTTTCTGACCCAGAGATGAGATTTATAGCATTTCCTTTTAGCTTTGTTTTTATAAGGTTAATAGCAACGACATCGTTATTATCGTTTATGCTATTTACTAACTCCAACGCAGCTAAGAAACTCTGAAGATGTTCTGCTGAGCCTTCGAAATCCGGTAGGATTTTCGATGCAATATTTAAAAATTCTACAGGTGTTTGTGGCATTATGTTTGATTCTTTGTTCGGGTCTTTTATACTTTCTGTAGTTTTAACATTAATTGTTAAGCTCTCGTGGAGTGTAACAGGTATTCTAAGATTAATAGACTGTCGGGATGCTGCTCTTAATACTTTGTCCCTACAATCAGTGAATATTTCGTTGGCCTGATCCTTATGTTGGTTAGTCAGCCTCGAATAATTTGCGTTCAATATTGTTCTAATGTTTTCTAGGTTCTTTTCCAATACATGGATATGTTTATTTAAAGTTTCTTGACCTATAGGTCTATCTGTATTGAGGCATTTATAGGATTTGTAGAGTATATCTTTATATTCACGTATTTTGTCTACAATTTTTAACCATTCCATTTAATTTGATGATTAACAATTAACTTTTCTTTAGTTATACGTACTTTTTTTTTTTTAATTTTGAAAATCTAGTTGGATCTTTAAGTCGTGTATGTCAGTAAATGTACGATGTCAGTTTGTGATTTAGTTAGATCTGCGCAAGAGATGCGGCTCTTGTCATATATGTCTTTTTTAGTGTCTTTTTGTGCCATCTATATATCTTTATTGCCAAATGGGCAGCCAACAGTAGAATGATTATAATGAGGTAAATTTCATTATTATCTCTCTGTTCAGTTACATCTACCTCATTTATAACATTAGCCATTGGCTTTTGTATCTTCGATTGTTGCTTGCCCATTGTTCTTTTTTTTTCTCTAAATTACAGTTCGCAAATTCACTAAACTAATCTTACATATGTGTACATATATATTCCTTTCAAACACTCATTATTTTATTTTATTTTTTTTTTTTTGACAAAACATGAATATTTTTAACTTAATTTTATTATGTTGCTTTTTCGATTTCGATGAAAATAAACACGAGGATTAAAATCACGAAAAATGAAAATCAAATTTTATTTGTTTTAAAATGTTCTGAAGGAACTAAAAAACTCTCACCTGTACATTCTATTTTGAAGAAATTATTAATAACTGAGACCAGGAACCAGGATCCTTTCTTTAAGTTGATAAATTTTTGGCAGGTATTCAAGATGAGGCTGCTTTTGTAGAGCTGGTCTTCTGGTTGGGCGCTGATGATTTTGCTGGTGTTTGCGCTGATGGCTTTGATGTAGCTTGTAGTTGTTGAGATGAAATTTTGTTGGACCGATGTGTCGGAATAATTGCTGATTACTGTTTTTGTCGGATGAGACACGTTTCACGTCGAAATGCTTAGCGACTATAAATGTAAGCAGAGCACATGAACACACGAGCACCCTTTATTTGTGTGGGCACGTAAGCCGTTGTCGACTTTGTCGAATTGCTTATTCCTTTTTTTTTTGATTTGGTTTGGTAGTAGCAATGATCGTTGGTGGTTGCATATGCTTCTGGTGGCAACAACGATCGATGGCGGTGGTAACTACGATGGCGATAATTAGTAAACAGCCACAACGATGAGTGGCGGTAGCAACAACAAGCGGCAGCAACAGTATAGCAATTTGCTCCAGCACATTATCGCACAATATCACCCGTGTTAATTAAAAAAATGAAAAGCACAACTTAATTTTTTTTTTTTTTTTTTTTTTATATTCTTTAAAATACTGGCAAGATCGCCATGAAATGAAAAGACGTCTATTTCGTTTAAAGGTACTTTTATTAATCATCAAAAGAAGAATATTCTTATGCGGCTCTGCCGCTAACTTTATTATCGTACATTTGTAATTTTCTGATGACGAGCAAATAATTCGTTCGTGAGAAAGCGTCAGTGTGGTTTCGTATGACGAACGAATTATCTGCTCGTGGGAACTTTATTATTGTACATTTGTAATTTTCTGATGACGAGCAAATAATTCGTTCGTGAGAAAGCGTCAGTGTGGCTTCGTATGACGAACAAATTATCTGCTCGTGGGAAATCGGAATGATGTTTAATATGATCAGCATTACGCATTACACTGATAACTGTAAATTAACTATAAATAAGACTGATATACACAAAAATATTACATACATATGTTATCTTATTTATGTAACTTAGGCTGGAAGTATCTTCGAACAATCTCCAGTTCAAAAATCGAAAATCAAAAACGACGTATTTTAAGAACCATTCTTTAGTTATTTTTAAAAACTGTACATTTGAACGATCGGCGATATACAAGGCTGTTACTACGAGATCCGCAATTATTTTGTTGACAAAAATGTGAGCAGAAAATAATTTTTTTTTTATAAATAAACTTTTTTAATTAGTTAACTAATCGTGACAAATTTTTGAGGAAAATCCCGACCTAAATTAACGGATTTTCATACGTGGTTCAAAAACAGTAAAATACAGTGCAAAGAAAATTTCTTTCTTCAAAATATCTCAGCCAGGCAGACAGTTCTTGTATTGTCGAGATTGAGGCTGCTCTAAATTCCAAAACACAAAAGATACTGAAAAGTCTGGTTACTAAGCCAAAAGTTGTTTACAAACCTAAAAAAGTTTTTTTTTTAGTGCAAAATTACGAGTATTGTAAGGATTCAATCGAAATGTCCATTACGTTCTGGGTCCATTGACGTATGCCACTTCAAACATTTCAATTGCCACATACCCGAATATGATGGGGGATGTAAAAAAACGCAATACTATCAGTTTTATTATATTTGCTTTGTTTTTAAAAACTGTTTTCCTTTTTCAAATACATTTATGTGACAATATTTTTAAATCTTAAATTCGAAAGATTTAATATAAGGGTAGGTAAAGTAGTATTTAAATGAATTCAGACCACAATAGGAAGTGAATCAAACGTTCGTTCACCCGTTTAGTAGAATCTGGCTGAAAATCAAAAACAATCTATTCAAGATTTCAAAAAATAGTATAAATCATTTGCTTAAATGAGGCAATTCTGCTTGTTAATGAATCCTCTGAGGTGAAAGTGTGCCTCGTCGCTGAAGATGATTTTCTTTGTAGTCACCATTCACTTCTGTCTGTTCAACCAACCATTGGGCGTATTGACGACGCTTGAAATGGTCAGTAGGCCTCAGCTCTTGTGTCAATTGAATCTTGTAAGCGTGTAAATTCTTGAGATGTTCAACTGTTGGGCACGACGACGAGTCGAAGTTAACGGCAGGTAACAGCAATGTTTTCATCAGAACGAACTGGGGCCTATTGCACCAGTTAACAATTTATAACCACAAATTTGTTATTGTAATCTACAAATACAAATCCTGTACACGATTTTTTGTTTCACCATGTTCAAATGAGTGTGTTAACAAATTTGTAGAAATATTTACACACGGTCTTTCACCTGTAGAATTTTTTCACAAATTGAAACAAATTTTTGATCGCTTTATTATGGTGCAACAGAAACCCACAAAAAAGAACGATTTTCACAAATTTTAGCTTGTAATTAACAATTACAACTTTTTTTTTGTGCAACGAAAAATCCTATTTGTCAACAAATTTGTGACTTGTAATTCACAAGTACAAATTTGTGTTTAGCAAATAAATTACAAATGAAAAAATCTCGATTTTTTACAATTTTGTTAAAAAAATGTTTTTAATCACAATTTTGTAAGATGGTGCAATAGGCCCCTGGGCGTGCATGTACAGGTGTTTTCACATTTCCTACAGACCCGGTTTGCTGAAATTTGTGCACAATTCTACCGATTGTGAACACATTTGGTCGATTATTCTGACAAACAAAATCACGAAGTGCATGAAATGCATTTTGATTTGATTTGGAATGTTTGCATGGGTTCAGCATTTGTTTTCCTTGGACAGCCCCATAGCTGGATACCATACGTATACAAACAGGTGCTGAAAGCTGAACCCCGTGCTTGTATAACATTATTTTGTTCTGGATAGATAGGCCAGAGTTCTGCCCTATAGTCCAGTCAAAGCGTCATGAAAAAGGGCCTGACCTTGCGCGCAGAGGCATGGTCAATTTTTTTTTCATGGATCGATAGGTGCTTATGAGAAAAGCTTAAAACCAAATTTGCACCACATGACAACTTTTTTTACCAAAGTTATTGGTAAAAATGTGTTTTGTGTCATTTTTTGGTCATTTACGAATATCTCGGCTCCACTATTTCGTACAAACAAAAATTAAACATACATTTATTCTTAATAACATTGTCTATTATGTTCTAAAAAAAAGCATTTGTTTAAACAAATGAAAAAAAAGTTATAGTAAGTTAAACAAATTTTTTGTTGTTTAAAAATCACTTTTTCGTGATTATTAAGAAAAAAGCTCATTTAACGATGAAATTTTTATTTTTTATTATTAAAGTTCTTGTAATTCCCTACAATTAAAAAAAAATCAACACTCTACAATGAACGAAAGCCGAGTAATAAATTATTGAACATAGGTAAGTCAGCGCACCCACGCATTTTATGATTTTATGTTTTAATTGATATCTCAGCCCAGTATGTCGCAAAGTGAAAATAAAAAACTGTATTGCTAATAACGGTATTTTCTATCAATTTGCATTTAATTTAATATGTTTGAGCAAAAACATAAAAAGTTACCGTTGGTTTCAACGTTTTTTTTCTTGTTTTTAATACCTTTTTTCATAGTTATTGAGAAAAAAACTGTATTTCACGGTAAATACTTTCAGTTTTGGATTTTTGTTTTATAGTCCTACTAATTTTCTTCAAATTAAAAAAAAAATTAGTCCATTACGACAAACGGGAGCCAAGATATTCATGATTTAAAAACTTAGGAAAGCTTACAATTTAGCATTTTAACCTTGTAGCTTGTAATTTTGGTGTCGCCAGCAACAAGATATATTGGTATCCTTCATACACCCCACACAAACGTACACATATTTGTTGCTTCTTGTTGCTGGCGACACCAAAATTACAAGCTTCAAGGTTAAAATGCTAAATTGTAAGCTTTCCTAAGTTTTTAAATCATGAATATCTTGGCTCCCGTTTGTCGTAATGGACTAATTTTTTTTTTAATTTGAAGAAAATTAGTAGAACTATAAAACAAAAATCCAAAACTGAAAAGTATTTACCGTGAAATACAGTTTTTTTCTCAATAACTATGAAAAAAGGTATTAAAAACAAGAAAAAAAACGTTGAAACCAACGGTAACTTTTTATGTTTTTGCTCAAACATATTAAATTAAATGCAAATTGATAGAAAATACCGTTATTAGCAATACAGTTTTTTATTTTCACTTTGCGACATACTGGGGCTGAGATATCAATTAAAACATAAAATCATAAAATGCGTGGGTGCGCTGACTTACCTATGTTCAATAATTTATTACTCGGCTTTCGTTCATTGTAGAGTGTTGATTTTTTTTTTAATTGTAGGGAATTACAAGAACTTTAATAATAAAAAATAAAAATTTCATCGTTAAATGAGCTTTTTTCTTAATAATCACGAAAAAGTGATTTTTAAACAACAAAAAATTTGTTTAACTTACTATAACTTTTTTTTTCATTTGTTTAAACAAATGCTTTTTTTTAGAACATAATAGACAATGTTATTAAGAATAAATGTATGTTTAATTTTTGTTTGTACGAGATAGTGGAGCCGAGATATTCGTAAATGACCAAAAAATGACACAAAACACATTTTTACCAATAACTTTGGTAAAAAAAAGTTGTCATGTGGTGCAAATTTGGTTTTAAGCTTTTCTCATAAGCACCTATCGATCCATGAAAAAAAAATTGACCATGCCTCTGCGCGCAAGGTCAAATGACGCTTTGACTGGACTACTAGTAACCAGATCATTTTTCTGTACTTTAAGTTTAGTTCTTCTCTTTTCTTTTTGATGTGCTCTTTCCATTTTCGTTTTGCATCCAAAGTCATTCCAAGGTATTTGGCAGTATTGGTGTACGGTACAGCTTTACCGTCGATACAACTTTTTAGTTGAAAAACATTATTTAGTTTTTTTGTTTTAAAATTTACACGCGTCGATTTTGTTTCGTTTAATTTGATACGCCATCGTTGCGTCCAATCTCTTACTTTATCGACTGCATTTTGCAGTTTTTCTGTAAAGAATTTATGAGGCACCAATATCGCAGTATCATCAACAAAGGTTGCCATAATAGCGTTGATGTCCACTGGAATATCCCTAGTATATTATAATTATATTATAATTTGGAGTTGTTTGAAGGCTATTAAATGCATTTATTTCGAAACCTGAGCAGTTATATGTGACATAAATTTTAAAACTGATATCCGATAGTTTTAATATAGGTAGGGTAGGTAAAGTAGTATTTAACAGAATTCAGACGACAAGAGGAAGTGAATCGAACGTTTGTCCATCTGTTTTGTAGAATAGAGATGAATATGAAAAATAAAAATTTTTTTGTTGAAGAATCTTGTTCATCGTCTGCTATTTTGGTAACTTAATGTTTCGACAGAGCTGGCTGTCTTCTTCAGATGATTCTTTATTGAAACAATAAATCACAACACAGTTTATAAAATTTGTTTAAAAAGAAAAACAAAACTATTGAATTAAAAAAGAACTAACATATAAAATCAAATATTTATCTAATTTTACATAAAAAAACGTCAAAAAGAAACATTTAAGAAACAACAAAATAAATTAATCTAAAAAGTAAACTCTAATAAGTTGCACTTCTTATTCGAATATCGGTTTTGTTTTATTGTTAAATCAAAATTTAAAAGTTCTTGGCCTCTAGAAGTGTGCAGTAAACTGCGGGGGTGTTTTAATGTTTTTTCTTGTTTTCTGTTCATATTGTTGCTGTTTTACGAATGTGTAGAGTTCCTAGGGAAAACCTTCTGCAAAATGTCTCTCCGTTTCGAGAATTTCTACCTCATCAAAATTTGGCTGATGGTTGGTTTGGGAACAATGGTTCGTTCACCAGTGCTGTCTTAGTGGAACTTCTACTATTAATGTCCGATTTATGGACAGCCATTCTCTGTAGTAAGAAGTGCTTTGTTGTACATGTACTTACATAGCAAAGGTTGCAATTTTCATCATCTGGCCCTTGCAGGGATTTTGTATAAAACGTCGGTTATGTTTTCTTTCTCCATTTTCGACTTAAGTTTTGTGTATAGTTATGTGAACGTGAAAGCTAATTTCACATTTTTGCAACGGTCGGCGACAACTTGTTTGTAATTTGCAGCCTGTGTTGGAACAAAAACTATATGCTTTTATAAACGCAATCTATTTCAATGATTAAAATTATTTATATAGCGTTGTATCAAACTTCTTGTAAGATCATTAGGGTAGCCATTATTAGCAAGAATTTGAGTGACTACTAATTCATTATTTGAGTGAAACTAATGGTCACTTAACATTAATACTTCTTTAACCAAATTAGTCGCCGTATTGATTAAAATGTGTTATCTATAAATCTCTTTAGAAACTCAACCAAAATTTGTAAAAATATTGGCCATTAGCTTAACTTTTTAAAACAGAGGACGTGTCAGTGAACGGATATTACTTGTATCCTTCATTAGGCGTTTTTCTTTTTTAGCTTAGAGCAGAGCCTGAGTTGTCAAAAAAATAGATTGTGTTTCTTTTTTAGTTCAAAGTGTTCCGAGCTTCGAATATGTTATTCTATTTTCCTTCTGAGCATGTTTTGAGAGTGTTCAGAGTGCGCTCTATGAGCTCAGAATAAAATAACTGAGCAGACAGAGTTAAATGCAAGCATTTGACAGATGGAAATTGAAAAAAAAAAATGGTGACAGCTAAGTGTTCAGATGTGTTTCAAAAACAATTCAGAGCGCTCAGAGCACGCTTGGTTCAGAGCATGTTCAGAACATGCTCGGACTCTGTTTAGTCCTCTATTCTGAACTAAAAAAAGAAAAACGCTCATTATACCTCAAAAAATGTATGAAATTTAAGGAATTCCAATACCTATGCCACAATACAAGTTAAAGCACTACACATGTTCGGAGTAAAATTTTCGATACAAACCCAAAACTCTATTAACGATAAAACTGGAGGATTCACCCTTTGAAACTGGAAACATTTTTTTGATACCTTTGATTTTGATTGCGAAGTGGAATAGCATTTGCAGTTACTTTATGCCTATATAGTCACCCGTCTTGTGAAAAATAAAACAAACCATGACACTTAAATTAAGTAAAAGTAAGAAACCGAAATATGTGTCGATTTGCAAAACGATCTACGAGTATCTGAAGAAGTGTTTTAAAAATTATTGATGGACAACGGCAATTGCAAAATCCCAGCTGACATTTCGACTGCATTACATTATATGTACATATATAGATTTTCGTGAGTTCCCATAGACAAAAACCGAATTGATCGATCTAAGTGATCTCACAAATAGTGATATCCATATATAAGTAGTCTAACAAGCCTTATAAGGAGCTTAAATAGGTTTTAAAAGTAGAAAAAAGCTTTCATAGGTCATTATGGTATCACAACGGGCCATTATTTGGTCTAAGTGAGTTGGTTTTCCGCCGACAGCCACTTCAACTAACATTTACCTAAATTAAGCATTTTAATACTAAATTTAATTTAATTAGTTAAAATTTTTATGAATAGGGTTGGTAAATGTTGAATTTCAATTATCAATTGATTGGCAATCGTATGGGGTTTATAACGAAGACACATATGCGCACGGCAATACAACAAACACATTTCTTATACTCGTGTCTATGAAACAAAATCTTAGGCAGTGCAATCACATATTTAAAATTAGTAAACAAAAGGAACATATTATTAAAATATAATTTGAAATTTCAAAGTAGCTTATGTTTTGATTTCGTCTTACTTTTGTCCTAATCTGTTCGACAGAGGTAGTATTTTTCTTTAAATTTTGTATTTTCTAATTGACATGTTTCACTATTGTTAGCTACCCCTGACAGACATAGTGGACACATCAACACAATGGAAAGTCACACATTGAAAACGCTAAAAAAAAATGACACAATAGCAAAAAAATAAATTAAAGCAATTTTTGTTCGCGTACTAAAGCTCTCTGAGTCGGTGTATTTGAAAGGCATAGACTTTAAGTCGTTCCAATGACGTCAGGCCGACATTAAAAATGTACGCCTTTCAAGATGATCACAGTTGGATTCCTAATATGCGTTTCGAACAGTCAATTTGTAAAAAGATGTACATACTTACTCACGAAATAAATTTAGTAAAATAAGATTGAGGCTGATGTGGTTTCCTGTATGGATGCACAATTTGTTCTTCAAGTGTTTTGTATTTAAAACTGATAATATATTCTTCAATTGAGATGTTGTTAGTTATTTATCAATCGAATCGATTTCATTGAAACTAGTTATGGTAAATAAATAGTAAAATCCGAAATTTTTTTTAAAGTAAAAGAAAAATGAATCCTTCAAATAAAAATAAATTATTCCAGAAAATGAAAATGAAAAAGTATAACAAACAGGATGTGATTTTGAAAATGCAGTTTGAAATTATGCTTTGATGTTATTTTATTTGTAAATCGGATCAATCAATTGGTATCGTATAGTTAGTATATTCATAGAGTTAATCAGTATATAGCTGAAAATATGGAGAAAACATATAATTTTTAGATCGTTATAGAGCTTTTCTCTAAAGCAATTGCAAAATGGTAATTATCTTATTTTATAGATTTCGTAATTCGTCATCTTTCTTTAATTAAAATTTGATGATTTATTGCAGAGAAAATTATTTTTAAACGTTTACGAAGTGTTTCTTTTCATGTGTTAGCCGGAAACCCTTGCCTTTTTCTAGGTGTCTAAATTTAATCGAATTGCCCTAAAAAATTCACAGTGTATTAATGCACCGTCCAATATTTGCGTCTTAGAAGGGTTCGACAGCATCTAATTGATGAGCCAACTGTCGTTTCTTGGCGAATCACACTTTGGAGTTGAGGTCTTTCAATTGAATTAAATTCAATGGGACATACTAATAATCAAACGTTAATGTACACAATTAGTTAACTGGAAGGTTAAAACAAAATTCTGAGCTTTAACAAAATGCTACCAATAAACAATTTAATCCTTTCACTAACTAGTTTCCAGACTTTCTATTAAATCTATTACAAAATCTACAACAAATGAGAAAAAAATGTACTGAACTGTCAGAATTTTCACCAAGGTCTGTCAAAGTTCAGGAGCTGTCATAATTTACTCTATACCTTCAAAGTTAAGTATTGCCGTGCTTGTTTTTAACAGAAAGCATTCAAGTACTTAAAGTATGTCAATTGATTTGAAGTGTCGGAGCAAATTTTCAATTGTTTTTTTTAATTTAGAACACCATATTTTCTAACAAGGAAACATATTTCTTTATTTATTTTAATATTTTTTATTCGCAATGTACATATACATAGGTACCAAAGTAAGAAAATCTTAAACTTAAAATATTTTTAAACTATAAATAAGTGAACTGGCATATTTTGTGTGAGAATATAGTTTTTTTTAGGTGTTCTATTGATAAACAGTAGGGACCATTTTTTTTCACAGTGTGTCATCTTAAATCCATGATTATTTCAACTCGTAACAAAAAATTCAAAGTTTGAGTTTAGTTTTTAATCATGGATTTAGCTAATCAGTCGATTTCAGTTAATTGATTAACACTATTTTTCCAGCACCTCTGTGTATCAAATCAAAAACTTATCCTAATTTGAAAAAAAAAACGTGAACGTCGTAAAAGTCGTAAGCTGAGTAAATCTATCAAAATTATAATTCTTTTCAAAAATACACAAAAAAATGCAATTTCAATTTGGTTGTTCGGTTTTGAAAATTGTTTTCGACGTATATATTTCTGTATTGCTAGAATGCTTTTTTTCACTAAAGAAAGATCATCCCGCTATAAATTTGTAAGATAAGTTTTTCAAGCTCATCTAACTCTACTGAATGTGGTTCAAATGTTATTTTTGTTTTTTCAAAATAAATACACTTGGATACACACAATTTTACCAATACAACAACAGACAAAAAGAATGTTAAATCAATTCTCTTTCAATACAAAAATTACTTTTTTAGATATACGTAATTATGTAAATACATAAAATGGAATCAACAAATTAACCACGTATTTTAAGTAAAATCCAGACTTACTTAATATATATGAAAAAAATAAATAATCTATTTCTGTTGCACAAAATCATACAAACAAACAAATAAAGTATACTTCCTTTTCACTTTAAACAAAAATCTGAAAAATCGACTTGATAACATGGGATTAGATTTAAGTGTTAAATACAAATAAAGCTACCATGAAACAGCAATATGGCAACACTTTTTATTTTATTAAATTTTGACATACAGTGCCTTGCATAAGTATAACCCCACCTGTAAAAATGCGTTTTGTAGAAAATTAAAATGGGAATGACTCCTTACTATTTTTTCTATTGAATGGCATCACTAATCAAGCAAATTGAGAAGAAAATGGTGCCAGCTCCAAATCTGACAACAGCCCACAAACAAAAAACGTTAAAATTGGCCCGTAAAAACATGAAGCGGAATTGGAAAACCGTAAGTAACATTCCCTTAACTCTTGTTATTCCAAATGGCATAATCCAATGAATGTTTTTTTTAGATTATTTTCAGTGACGAAGCAAAGTTTAATCTTGATGGGCCAGATGGTTTTAACGGATATTGGCATGTCTGAGAAAGGAAAAAAGTTTTTTTGCAAGAGCTACTTCGGCGGTGGCAGTTGTATGGTTTGGGGGGCCTTCTGTGACCGTGGTAAGGTTGCACTTGCCTTCACCTCTACAAGGATGAACAGTTCAGCTTACACCCAGGTGCTTCAGGATAATTTGGTACCCTACTTAAGACGATTTCGTCGAGTTCGCCATACCGTCCAGCAAGATAATGCCTCAATTTACGTTAGTCGTCAAAGTTTGGAGTGTTTCGAATCCAATAACATAAATTTGATGGAATGGCCGGCACGTTATCCAGATTGTAACCCTATTGAAAACCTTTGGAAAATTTTGACCCGCAAAATGTATGCCCATAATAGGCCATTTGTCAGTATTGCTCTGCTGCGAGAGGCAATTGTGGAAAAATGGAACTCTATAGACGATTTCATATTAAAAAACCTTGTCAACAGTATGCCAAAAAGAATTTTTATCTTGGTCGAAAATAGGGGCAGTAAGATCATTTACTAGTTTTTCCCAAAAAATTTACTTAAAATAAAGAAAAAATAAAAATAAAAATGCGGTTATACTTTTGCAATGCAAGAAAATCTGTTTTTAATTTTTAAACACCAGAAGAGAAAATAACGGAACTTTTTTTTTCCTCTCAATTTACTTGATTAGTAATGCCATTCAATAAAAAAAATAGTAAGTTGTCATTCTCATTTTAATTTTCTACAAAACGCATTTTTACAGGTGCGGTTATACTTATGCAAGGCACTGTATAACTAACGACTAAACTGGAGATTATATAAGTTATTGGTACATATGGAGATTTTCTAAAATCTGGAGATTTTCTTTTAACCTTAACACTAAATTTGATTATTAGTAAGGCCAATCACTTCATTGAAACAAAAATAATTTTCTTATTTCCTTCATCTTCGTTGATTACCTTTTTCGGTTCATTTTCCATTCAATAGGCCCCATTACTATGAATCATTTTATACTACTCTCTACACTCATGAGTTTTTGTTTTTTTTCAAATTTTAGCAAGCGAATCCAAAATTTGTCTACCTCAGTATTTGACAGCAAAACTTATGTATCATATTTACATATATTTCTGTTAAGATTTCTGAGATCTCAGAAATGTAGATTAACCAAATGAAAAACTAAAACCTAGTGAATATTTCCTATTGTCAACTGTCTTCAGGCGCGGATCCAGGATTTCGTTCAGGGGGGGGCAATTTTCGTAATATTTTGCTTAACTTTAAAAAAAATGGTCCATCGAATACTTACGCTTTTTTAATGATTCTCTGCATTTCTGTCTTAAAATATTAAAAGGTATAAACACAATCGAATATAAAAATAGCAATTTATTTAATTGAATTAATTTAATTTAATTTAATTGAAGGAAAGCATGTGCAGGTACATAATAAAGTTCGTATGTAAATAACTCTTAAATAGTAGATCAAACATCTTCGTTTACATTACTTTAGCATCTTTTAATAATGCTCTGTATGCATGTCTTAAAGTATTAAATAGGAACTCGTATGCATGTCTTAAAGTATTAAATAGGAACTCGTATGCATGTCTTAAAGTATTAAATAGGAACTCGTACGTATTAAAAAAAATAAATAAATTAATTAATTTAAATAAAGGAATTATAGTACATTATTACATTATACATTATTATACATGATATGCATAGTTCTTAAATACTTAATTCTAATCTTTTTGGGTGGCCGGTTTTTGAAAACCTAGTAATAACATTCTCAACATCGATCGGGATTTGCCTGTGGATGTGCATGAGTGCCAGACCGCGGAGGCGGTTTTCAGCCATTGTTGATCTTAAATATGTTTTAAGGCGCCGCAACGAAGAAAAAGACCTTTCTGCCGAAGAATTTGTAACTGGAAGCGTTGCAAGAATAAGAAGGAAACTATGTATAATACAAAACACATCCTTATTGCATTTGTCAATTAAATCCAGGGCAGTGTCGGGAAGCTTGTTCTTCTGCTCATTTTCTCTTACCCATTTTTCGCGCCACATCACCAGCTCATCTTTAAGCAAAAAAAGGGCAACATCTTTATTTAAGTTTAGGAGTTTTCCAAAGCGATCCAATAGGGACTTAACGGTGGTATCAAACTCATCAGTATTATATTTGATTATATTTTCTGGGATGAAAATCGTGAGCTTAAACACATCTAATGTTTCAGGTTGAAACCTTTCACGCAAATCAGTTAGAACAAAGTCGAGTACAGGTGCACACTTGTTTACAGTTGATTACGCACAAATATTATTTTATAGAATATACTGACACTTTCGGCACGCGACAAAACACTGTTATTAACTACACACAAAAGCCAAACACGCGTCGACTGTCGACAAGAAATAGCAAACAGAATATGAAGTGAAAGGTTGCAATTTGAATTAGATGCATATAACTATTTTAGAGTTCTTTATTATTTCTACCTAAAACTTGAGACACATTTTCATTACTTGTAACGGTCGTGGTTGGGACTTGCAAAAGAAAATAAAAAAACCCATTGTCTTTGCCTGAAAAAAATAATATGGAATTTATAATAGGCAGTGAAAATGAAGACATTATGGTTTTATTGCGCTCCTTTTGTTTTGCAATTAACGAGTATTCCTAGATCATAAAGTCAAATTTGTTTTTGTTGACACATCACACATCATCCCTATTCCTATTCCCAATGCTTGCAGGTAGAGAAAAGGGTTCATTCTTCAGTCAGTGAAAAAAAAAAACATAAAACCATGATAGGCATTTCAACGACCGACGCACGCGACAGGCGGGCGCCGAACGCAAATAAAGGAAATAACTTATGGAATCGTAAAATATATACATATACGAGTACATACATATACATACTTTCATACAGAGAACTTAGGTATATCTAAAATGCGTAGTTGCAGGCTGCACTCCAAACTTCTATTCTGCCTTTGGGAAAAAAAGAAAAAAGTGTTATGGTTTTTTGTACGCAATTTCAAGAATGTGAATAAAGGTATCTACATAAATAACATGAAAAGTGAAAAGTGATGCGTAAGCGTTTGCGTGTTGGTTGTTATAGGTTAAGGCTGGGATTGAAAAAAATTTACTTTATAATAATTGTGAAACGAAGAATTGCCCAGGGGGGGGCAATTGCACCCATTGCCCCCCCCTTGTATCCGCGCCTGACTGTCTTGCACATATCTGAAACTAATAATTATGATTCAATTTATAAGTATACGAATCCAAAATGTGGAAACTTACCAATCCCTAAGTATTGAATACAACAATAAAATTTTAATGACAAACTGCCTGAAACAAAATTGAGTAAACAATTTTGAACTTCTAAATCGTTGAGAGTTATTGGCCCTGAGTAATAGATCCGAATCTAGCCTAAGTTCGATTTTAACCAAACATTCGTAGAAATAAAACAAATTTCAAGTATAAATACTTAAAAGCGGCTTTCCTGTAACTAAGTTAAATTTAAAATGATAGAATCACAATAGAACTTTACGAATCTGGTTAATAGAAATCTGTTTGTGTATCAGTTCACAATAACGAAATTATGAAAATGAGTCACAATTATTGGTATAAATAAGACTGTTGTTAAATTTGATCTGTTACTACGAAATTTTAAAAGCAACTTTTCTACATCTAACAAAAAGTGACTTTAAAACCGATTCTATGAATGTCTATTACTAAGGGTAATTGTTTATTTAAATACAGATTTTGCATTTTTTCTGTTCTTAAAATATTTACTTTGTTGTTAAAGAATGTAATATTTTATATACAGGTGTAGATATTAAGTCCAAAATATTATCTTGGCATTTTTTCCAATATTTTTTACATTGCGAGTGTTGGCCATCAAATTCTGCTTTATAGTAAACGTTTGGTAGCTTTTCATCTTTTGAAGAACTTGGTCTGTAACAATAAAAAAACAGATTTCATTTTTAAATAGAAAAACCGTGTTGAAAATACATTTAGCATAAATAAATTTGTTTTACATATAGAACATACATTTGTATGTATAATTTTTCTTTACCTTTTTTAAAAAAGTTGAAAAAATCACTTAGGCTTCTAATATAATAACATAATCGAAACATTGTAATTCCTGTTAGACCGGAATTCGAAACTTAAAATTATAGTTTTTTAAACAATGTCGGTTTTGACAAATTTAATACCTTTTTAAAAACTGAAAAAACATTTTCTTATAGTAAAAATCAGTTTTGTGTTAAGAATTTTTCTCGAGATTCTCTTTTAAGGATTTAAGTCAAAAAAAAAACTATAATTTTATGTTTTAATTGATATTGAAATGTTAACATACGCAAATATAATGTGTATTACAGATCCTAGGAAGCCATTAACCTCTCCAATCCCTGAAGCATTTATATCGCAGATTAGCCGCAGCAAGCAACTTCGGCCATTGTAACCATACCTGTCGAAAAAAATAAATAAAAAAATTAAAGTCGCATGTATAAAGTGAGAGATTTTATAATATATTAAAATTTGTTTAAAACAAAACATTTCATGTAAAATAGATTAATAAAAACGAAATGAAATATACGACTGGGTAGTAAGTGCTTGATCTTATGTTCAAAGTCGAAGATATTATAGTACCTACAATAATACACATACATGATTCTTATCAAAATCTGTTTGGAGATAAATCATAATATAATAAAACGGCAAACATGTTTTTTGTGGTACACTTTTCTCCAAAAGTATTTAACCGATTTCGATAAATTTTATATGGTTGGAAAGCCACAGTTACGGAGATGTGCAGAATATACTTGAGACACGCATTTACACACTGTGGGTCATTTTTGTTTTTGCACTGTCGAACACTTTACATATTACATAAAATGAAATTTAATTTAATAAATTTGCTTGAAAACACTGCCAATAATATAAATAATAAATAATAAATAAATTGGCACTCGAATTTCGAGAGCTGGGTCGGCTAGTAAAAAATAATTCAATAATTAAAACATATTTCGAAAACAAGCTTTTGAAATGTTTTCCTTAAATGTATTTTATTAAATACTCAAAAATGGCATACCAAAGGTTTTTCAGATGAAAGATCATCACTTCAAAACGACTCGACTAATTTGCCAAATAAAGGGTGGTTAAATTTTAAGGGCTAATGTTGAATGTGAACCACACCTAAACGTCAAGTTTTTTTCTGCATTTCATTTGACATTTCTCAATTTCAGACTAACTCAATTTGAACCATGGAAAGATACACAATCGAGCAACGCGTTAAAATTATTCAGGCTTATTATGAAAATGTGCTTTCAAATCAAAATGCATATCGTGCACTTCGTGATTTTTTCGGTCAATTTAATCGTCCAAATGTGCGTACAATCGGAAAAATCGTGCAAAAATTTGAACAAACCGAGTCTGTAGGAGATGTGAAAACACCAGGGCATGCTCGTACAGCTCGTACTGCAGAAAATATTGCTGCTGTTCGCGATAGTGTTGCTGAAGAGCCGTCCACCTCAACTCGTCGTCGTGCCCAACAATTGCACTTTAAAGACTTGCATTTACACGCTTACAAGGTGCAATTGACTCAAGAACTAAAGCCTCTTGACCATTTCAAGCGTCGTCAATGGTCAGAATGGTGGCATGATCAATTTTCGAAGAAAATCATCTTCAGTGATGAGGCACATTTTCACCTCAGTGGATTTGTCAATAAGCAGAATTGCCGCATTTGGGCGAATAATAATCCAAGAGTGATTGTCGAAAAACAAATGCACCCACAAAGAGTGACTGTTTGGTGCGGTTTATGGGCTGGCGGCATCATCGGGCCGTATTTTTTCCAAAATAAGGCCGGTCAGGCAGTTACTGTGAATGGTGTTCGCTATCGTGAGATGATAACGAACTTTTTATGGCCCGAATTGGAAGATATGGATGTGGACGATATGTGGTTTCAACAGGACGGTGCCACTTGCCACACAGCTAACGAAACAATGGCTCTTTTGCGCGACAAATTCAATGGCCATGTTATCCCACGTGGTAGCGATGTCAATTGGCCGCCAAGATCATGTTATTTGACACCGTTGGACTTCTTTCTTTGAAGTTATTTGAAAGAAAAGGTGTACGTCAATAGGCAAGCAACAATTCAAGAGCTAAAGGATGAGATAATTCGGCACATTAACGGCATAGAACCTCAATTATGCCTCAACGTCATCGAAAATTTGGACCATCGGATGGAGGTGTGCCGGCAATATTATCATACGAGTAATAAAAAGAAATGACAGTAATTTCCTAAATAATTTGTGTTTTATTCAAAATCAACATCGGCCTTTAAAATTTAACCACCCTTTATATTTTCTGTTGGGTTTGTAACAATGGTGTATGAAAGAAAATTTTAAGAAAATCTACCTGGAAATTTTTAAATTCGGTAAAACCGAGCGTTCTCTTTTCTTGGATTACAATTACGTTTGTATTTTTTGGTTAATGAACTTGGAAATCCTTTCCAGTACAAAATTTATACGGTAAAAAAATTCTTCCAACTATTCGAATAACATGAAGTAAAAGCTTCCAATAACTTTTATGCACTATGCAAGGGGTGCGTTTTGTGTTTTCTTTCAATAACTTTTTAAAGAAACACAATTTTAAAACTTATATTTGATTGAATTGCTATATGTATTTAACATTATGTATGAAATATGATGTCGGTGAAGTGAGCGCCTCTGGCAGTGCTCTTTAGAACACTTTTTGCATAACAATTTTATATAATGGTAAGTGCATTGGACTGTTATGCAAAAGGTCTTGGGCTCGATTCTCAGCCGTCGCAAAAAAGTATTTCAGAACTGTCCTGCCTCTAACGAGGAATTGACAAATCTTCTTAGAGTATTTATTTTCATAAAATGTGCTTCTGATTAGCCGCTCGGAATCGGCAGAAAATTGTAGGTCCCTTCATTCCTGACAACACACACACAGGAATGGTTGAGAGTTATAACTTATAACTTATAAGTCACTAGGTCCTGGTTCTCTTTAGATATTGCACCACTAAATTTATGTATTTATTTTTAATGTTGTCATTAAGCATTGAGGTTATATGTAGTTGGTTTGTTGATGTACACCTTTTTTTCAAATACCCTCATAGTGATAAATCGGGAGAACTCAAATTGGGGGATCGTGGGGGCCCGTCGTCGATATCATCACTTTTTGACATTATTCAGCCGGTAAAAAGTTTTCATAACAAAATCATCGTAGCAAGAACTGGTGTGTGATGTGGCACCGTCTTTTTTTTAACTAAATGTACTAATTGATCCAATTCTAGCACAAAAAAGTTTTCTAACATGCCCCGATGGCGGTTACCAGTAACACAGTTCAGCATTGCCTATAGCATCCACAAAAAAATATGACCCAATGCAAACGCCTAAAATGGCGCATTATGTTATAGCCCGGTAAGATTCTGTGAGCTTTGCGGCTGCAGTTGAACCGGTAAGATTGGTAGTCGCATGGGCCCGAACACCGTGGCCTGGTCTATTGAGAACAGAGTAAAAGTACTCGTAACTGTTGTACAGTTACTGTACGAGGATGTAGTAGTCTTTTGTGTATCAATCGAGGGATTTCAGTGCCCCAATAGCTGCTTTTCTACAGGGTCGGCCATCAAGTGGTTTGTTTTTAAATCATAGGTTGTTCTGATACTTTCTTGACAGAAAGTCATTATCATAACTCCAATGTTGGGAAATATTGAAAACTTATTTCGAAAGTGAGTGCTGTGTAACCCAAACAGTGCGTTTTTTTTTCAAGTTTTGGTCGAAATAAAGGACCCACCGCACCTGCTGTACCCAAGTTTGTGCAAAAAGTTTGCGGAATGCTTTTGGACAACACTCATGGTCCCCGTCGCCGATCGTACGGTGCGCACAGACGAGAATGTGGCTGCTGTAGCCCACCCGAGACTGTGAGATTCAATTCACGAACATCAATTTGCTATCGATCTCAACAGCTCAGCATTTCACGCACTAGCCTGAGGAGAATTCTGCACAAAGATTTCGGATTGACTCAGTAATTGAAGGCGCACGTCCAGCCACTTGAATACTTGGAAATTTTTTATTTTGTTCATTTTATTGCATTTTTAAAAAGAAATTTGTATTTGGTCCACTCTTTATCTATTAAGAAAGCCAGATCGAAATGTGCTTGGTCACTCACTGTAAACAGACTTTAAAACTGGAGCAATCCAGTCTCGCCGACAAAGATGGTCATTTTCATGCTCCATCATTTGATAATTCTCATCAAATTTTCCGCAAACATTTTGTTTTTACTAATAGAAATTGTATCTCGCGACTTTACTCCTAGTTCGCAATGAAGTTAAATCTCAAATAAAAGTTGAGTTAACCATTTTAAGAGCTGCTTTATTTAAAAAAAAACTGTTTAAGTACTAATTTCATTCGCGACAAATTTTAAACATTTAAAACCAGCTCTAGTTAAGCTTTAAAATAGGCGTCTAAAATATACTTTTAAAATGAGAGTCGACTCTTTGTTAATTTTAAACGATCAAAAGTATACTTTAACGTTAAAGTGATTTAAAGCAACCAAAACTTTTTATCTTTTAAAGTATGCATTTATCCAGTTGAGATTTGTCATCTTATAATAAAAATAATAAGAACAAAAATGTTTCCTGCGCAACAAGATTTTGAAAATTTTTGAAGATTTTCAACTTTTTAGAAAAACTTGAGCAAATCTTTTTGAAGTTGTTGAGTTTTATTCAAGGTATAGGTTTGATAAGACCACGATACGGTTCTTGGTTGCAAATCTTAATACAAGTGACGAATCGTGGTCTTCCCATTTCTCCAGAACTGAAAGTTCTGGTTACTTTCAATTTTTTTTTAAAATAAAAGTTTGCAAACGTTTTATTAAAGAAGTTCTTAAGTTAGAAGAGTTCTTTAAAGTGTTTAGAATTAAGGAAAATTTAATCAAGTGTTCTTAACTAAAGGACTGCTTGAACTAGAGTCGGTTTTATTGCTTAAACAAGACCTATTTAAATATATTAATTAATATAATAATTTTTGGGCAATTATGTTTTCCATAATGTTTTTTTTTTCTAGTGAAAATACAATATTGAGATACAAAAATTAACCACGCCAAGGGACTCTACAGAAGAACTTTTTCTGAAAAGTGTAAATCAGGACATAGGGTATTACCAACAATCAAATTAAGAGACAACAACAAGAAATAAACCATTATGTGATGTGTATGTTATGAACTTAGTATTTAATAATAATAATGAACCATTAATGGTATGTTAAGTATATATAGAGTCCATTAAATAATGGTTCTTTTCACTAAAATATTAAAGTCGTCTCTAAGCATAATTATTGGTAATGCCCATATACATATGTACATAAATCAAGTATTGGCGTTTCCCGAAATATTCATGAAAAACTAGTTTACATATTAAGATATTAAATAATTTTTATATTATACATATGTATATTATAAATTCTTATTTTGTGTACCTACATTTGAAATCTTTGTTTCAGCATGCTGTAAAACGTTGTTCTTGATAACAATGATCTTTTGTCACGATTCGTATCCTTTTCGCTGTGTTTTTCTTCTTCTTGTGAAATGGTTTCATTTTTCGAAATGGACTCATAATTTGCAGTTGTTTCAGAAACATTTACGTCGTCGGAAGGTTCTAATGAAATGATGTTATGGTTAGTTGTATTATGAACATCTTGATTCACATTCACATTTTCTTTGTCTTTAGGAATGGCATCTTTCTGGTGTTCATTACGGTTTTGATCCTTCATACGTCGAGTGTCACCAAATTCCAAATACTGAATTTATTAAAAAAAATATGTATCAGTAGCTTTAAAAAAGTTAAAAAAAAGTTATTTTATAGTTAAAAATACTTTGTGTTAATGATATTTAAACTGAATATATTCGCATGGAATCTTATTTAAATTAAGTATAAAAAGAGGAATGAATCTTCTCTTATTACTATTTTGTGTAAAGGAAGTTAAGTTCGTATACTCTATCATCAGAAATAGAAAATTTAAAATGAAAATATTTACTAAGAGATTGAAAAAAGCCCGAATAATTTAAAACAAAAAAGAAGTTAAGCGGAAGATTCGTATAAAGAAAAATAAAGTACACGACTGGATCGCACGTATGTACTTGCTCTTATGGTTAAGAACTTTGGAATTTGAAATTTGTCTATAAATATATCAACATAGATTTAATTAGAGATAAATGTTAAATGCATAAAAATGCAATTCGATTTCTAGCAGAGTATGAATTTAGGGAAACAGAATTTAAGAAATCGTTTTATTATTCAATTTTTTATAATGTTTCAAAAAAATTCAAAGGAGCTCCTCTATAAATTTTTTTTCCGAATCCTTTCAGCTGTTAATGAGAAAGTTGAAAATCAAAGAACAGTTACTAAATTTAGTTTATACCTTTAATAGAACACTTTATTTTCTTATCAAAACCGTGAGAGCCGTTTTAGAGAAAAATAAATTTTTTCATAACGGCTGTATGGCAGGTGCGGTAAGTTTCGAAGTAAAAAAAATAATTAATTTCTCCTCTCGGTAGCATTTAAGAACCTTTAATACAAAGTTTGAAGAAAATTGCTTCAGCGGATTAGGCTGTAGGTCGAGGTACAGACAGACAGACGGAATTGCCAGGCCTTCTTTTGTCATCTTCTATACCATCGTAATGTCAATTTTGATCAAAATCTCGAGTTCGATTTTTTTTCCAAACTTTCCCTTTTTTAATTCAAAAAAGGGTTGGGAGAATTTGAATACACAATAGTGTTCAAAATTTTTTGGAGCTTCAGCATACAAAATAAATGAACGACTGGGTCCTCGAACTTGATCTTTTGTTTTAGAGGCTTAAAATTTTAAAAATGAGTTTTAAAAAAGAACCATGACATTCATTTTGAAATGATTTAAACAATTCTCTTAGTAATTTGAGCTTAAAAATTAATGACATTTGATTTCTTAAGAAAATATGAATATATGTATATTATATTATTATAAGCTTAATACAAGTAAGCTATTTTACATATATAAGTTTTTATATACTATGTAATGTACGTAAACAAATTTTAGAATATTTCTTAGAAAAAAATTTGCAACGCTAATTTTAAGTTTTTAATATTGTTCAAATGAAGTTTTTATTAAAAAAAAAATGTTTACCTGTTTCTTAGATATTTTTATATTCTTTTTAGATATTTTTTTTAATTTTTGATATGCAATGTTTTTTGAGCTTTATAGAAAATTTTGTAAACAAAATTTAGGTTACATTCATTATTCCGATAGTGAGAAAATAAATCAATAAAATGGCTGTATGGTAATCATTAAAATTAGTCCATACAGACAAATTGTTATCAAAATTCGTAATTGATTTTCTCACAGAATTTGGGTGGCGAGTCCTGTTATTTTTAGTTAAAAGAACAATTTTTTCTTAATTTTTAAGATAATGTGAAAGAACTGTTAGATTCCAAGTTTCGAAAAAATCGAGTATGTGGTTTTCGAAATATATACTGAGTTTCAAAAAAAAAATGTAACTTATTTTTCAAAATCAAAAGATCTTTATTTCTATCTACAGGCTTAAAGAAAATCCATCCGAGTCATTTAACCTGCTGTTTAGGTAGACAAACAGTTATGTCAAGTTTGATTAAAATATTTTTTTTTACGAATGCATAACTAGCCATATGCATATTTCACACTGAAATAAATCTCAATATCATTGATTGTATTGGTGGAAAAAAAAAACAATAGACATCATTGATTCAAAAAAGATTTTTTAGTGCACAAAAATTGGCGTTTCGTCGCGGCGAACTCACATGGATTCATCAGTTGACCGTGAGGGCCTTTTCCATACGCATTTTTTGTCAAATTTAGAGTTCTACTGAGCTGATTTATTTCAGTAATATACATATACAAATATTATAAAAACAAACATTATTGTTAATCGGTAAAAGGTAATCCTATCCCTATGTCTTGCAAATGAAATTTAGAAATAAAGAACACTAGATTTCATTAAAAACTACGAATATTTCAAGATGGCCGTATTGTATTTGACTAATGAATAGGGCAAGATGGTGTAAGAGTGCACCGTCGATAAGAATGTGCATAGTGATCTACTACAATTTGGCAGGGTGTGTAAGACTGAAAACACTCATTTTGGATATGCCTAAGTGAGCTTGAATATCTCTCAAAATTTCATGCAGCTGTGATTACAAACAGAGTCTGTAAATCGGTTTTAATATTTCAGCTCTTTTATTTTTAATATTTCGTATTAAACAAATTTAATTTTTAGCAAACATAGTACAGCCTTTAAAATCAGTTCTGGGGACACTTGCGGTGGAGATTTTTAGAACATTTCTACCAGCTGAAACAGAAACTTCTTCGTCAGTCTTGTAGCCTGTATTTCATGTATCAATTGATTGTTTGGACAATATTGCACAAGTAGTAGTGTCCGAATTAGCCATTGCTGTCCCTATTGCAAGTGACGCTAGTGGATACAAATCACCGAACAATTCATTTGTATCGGTATTCGATTAAGCAAATGACCTCACAAGGTCAAATAGAAAGCAAAATAGGTCGAACATATAAGCAGCTCCCCATTTAAACGGCAACTCGAAGAAGCAAATCCTACCTACCTGTTAAGTCAACCTCGGCGAAAAATAAAAAGCCAATCAAACCCCTACTAGAACTGAATAGAACTGACCGCGATGTTATGAAATTTACTCGGAACCATTAGTAAAAGACTGGATAGAGTGTTCGTCATATTAGGAGTGGTGGCACGAAAATTTAGTGCTTATTTTAATGTAAGGCATTTTTCCTTGTGATCTTTGTGTCAATTAACTCCTGCGCACTCTTACAAGATACGTTAGATAAGATTGCGCAAATCTTGTACTGTGATTTTTCGTTTATAAATTATAAATTATTTTTTTTGTTTGTTTTACTTTTAAGAATTTTTTGTTACTGAAATAATAAACTAAAAAAATAAAATAAAAAATAGGATTTAATTGTCTTTTATTTTATTCTATTTGGTGTTTTGTCTAAAGTGGGCACTCCTATACCAGCCTACCCTACTTTGTGCTAAATAACTTGACATGTACTCGTATGTATGTATAATTCTGTATATGTATGGAAAAATCATTAAATAATATTTGCATAAAAATCTCATTTAAATTTAGTATAAAAAGGGAATATTTTTTTCTGGAGAGCATATAGACCAATATGATTTAAACTTTGAGGAACAATAAAAAGCAAAGTTCAGCCTGTCAAAATGTTTGTCATGTCAAAGTTTAGTTTGATTGTTCTATAAATTCAAGTAAAGCGATTATATCTTTTCGTATGAAATGATTTTCATCTCAGGAGAAAATTGTTCATAAGACACACTGGAATGGTTGAGAATTGTTAGTCAATAGTTTTTTTATTTTATGCAAGTATGTAAGTGGATTCTAGTGACTTAGTAAATAATTTCATTTGCTATGCTTAGCCATGGCAAAGAAGAACGTTCACTGCATGATTGTAATATTAATAAGTTAATATATACTTAGTTAAAGATGGTTTTTTTGATAATAATGTACAACAAATATTTGTATATGTTTATTTTTTGTTAGTTTTTGCTTATTAATGAAAAGTCAAAAACAACTTTTAGTACTCATTTATTATAACGGGAAGCCTTACATTATCTATAATGGGGGTGGCCGTGGCGCGATGGATGTGTGCTCGCCTGTGAACCTCATGATCACAGGTTCGATTCCTGCCGTGGTCTATTTCGTTTTAATTCCATTAAAAACCTTCTAAAATTGTCATCAATGGGTTGTGGTGGTTTACTCATTACATGTTGTTCAGGCATAACACTAACAACATGTTATTGAGTTAAACTAGTATGCCCAACAAGGATGAACACGAATAAAATAATGTGAATTATAAGCGACATAAAAATAAGACACGGCATTCTCCGCTTTAGTTCAGCCGCCATCCCTGGAGATAAAATATCTGAGACAACAACCTTCAGTCTCAGAACATCGCGCCACACATCTTTCCTATCCTTCTTTCTCTTCCTTAACTGCACGCCCGCGCTGTGTTCAAACATTTAAAGGGTAATCACAATCCCTTGAACGCGTGTAGATTATAAAAAAAAAAAAAAAAAATGAATTATTTCCTATATTAGGTAGCACTCACTAAACAGGCAAAAAAAGCACATGTTTTCACAAATATGCTTGCCCTAGGAATCATAATTGTTTTCCCAGATCCTGTGTTTTTGGCCGTTTTGTAGATTTGCACGTCTGTCAAATTGTTGTACATAATTTCTTTCACGTAACTGTTAAATTCACATATGTACATATGTATATTTAAATGAATTAAAATATTGCACTCTGTGAACTTATAAGTTATTAAAATTTTAAGAAACAATAAGATACATCTAATAAGTTTTTTATATTTTTTTGTATTTACAACGGTGCAAATTTTTGATCATATTCTGAAGCAAAATCTACCTAACTCTTCGATAGAACTTTTGGTATTTTTGAAATGAGCTGACTTCTACCAACCATAAACACTAAAAAAAGGGTACATAAGCAAATATTTTTTTTTTAATTTTGATGCACAGTGTTGCACTTGTTTCATTTGAATGTTTCTGATCGTTTACCATAATAACAAAGATATCCAAAAGTCAATCGGAATCTTTTCTCTATATGAACTGCATCCTACTATTCTGTTTTTCTTTGTATTTTGATTATGTACACAAATAACAAACAAATCTACTTACCGTTGGTAGCTGCCAATTTACCGGCAAATTGTAATTCGCTTCAAAGTTATATGAAATAAAAACATTCCTATGTGGTCCAAGATCTAAGGGAACTGCAATTGCTGCGAATATCTATGTATTTACATTCGAAGTTTAAAATAAAACAAATATATTCTAAACCATTAAACTTACACCATAGGCACTGTTGGAAGGGAAGAAAAACGAGCTGTGTACCGATTTGATGCAAAACACAACAACAACTGCATTGTACAATGTCACCATTTCAGCTTATAATACGAATGTTTAGAACCCTTGAAAATTAGTAAGTTGAAAATAATAAAAATTATTAAATCTTTTCTGTTTGAATGACAATAACGAAATGCTTGAACCGGCTAAAGTTAACCATGCACAAAAGGCGAAAGAATTTTAAAGCAGGCAATTGTGACAAAGCAATTCAATTAGAACTTCTTTCAAAATTATTAAAATAAATAAAACTTCTTTTTCTTTGTCCTAGATTATATTTCTGAGATGTTAAAACTTGGTGGGGCACAGTTCTTGAGAATCTGTGAATCGAAGCTGTTAGACTTTTTATTATATTTTACCGACATTTCTTAATAGATGATGTGTTATGCAATTTGTCATTATGTTGCATGAAACAGATGGTGTAGAGGATATTCTTTTTTATATAGAGGGTTGTATGAAGTTATTGTTGCTTTAAATGTTAAGTGAAACAATCAGATTTAAACACAACATTTATTCATTTTCCTCAACTAAGCCTAATAATCAAAAGTGAATGGGAGATGGGAGGGTTAACACATGCCATTTTTACGTTAGAAACGCCTAATTTGCTATCCGTGTGTGCAATTCACTACCGCCACGAAAAACAAAAATAGAGTGTAAATAGCACAATACTTATAAGCTTTCTACTAATTTGTACTACTTTCTTCAATTTTCTACAATGTAGACAATAGCTACTTTTTTACAATTTTTACTACTACTACTACTATTTCTACTCTTTATATTAAAATGATTACTATTTTCTAGTACTTTTTATAACTCAATAATACCTTCAAATACTTTTTTCTAATATGTATGTACTTCCTACTAATATTTACTACTTTTTTCAACTACTTTTACTACTTTTGACTACCTTAATTACTGTTACTAATTTTTAGTACCTTTAACAACTTTCTTCTAATTTCTACAATTTTCTATTAGTTTCTACTACTTTCTTTAGCTTTCTTGTATTTTGTTCTGGTAATAAATTATTACAATTTTTATTACTTTCTACTGCTTTGTACAGATTACTACTACCATCTACCAGGCTTACGCATGGTAGTTTTCTTATATGATACATTTTCTTTAATTGAAAGGGTCCTCTAGAACTATGATGACAACTCTTCCGAAAACCGATGCTAGTCAAGCGACGGGTCAAAAGCGATCCAGAAAAAAATGGTACATACGCAAAAAACAGAACAACAGAGGAATTTTGAATCAAGATCTTATACGGATACAAGAAGCCAAAAGAAACTTATATAGGTATGGCCTGGGTGATTCTTAGAAGCTATATTTCAGGGACTGGAAACTATTCAAGTGGACTCAGAAGCTTTCTTCCAACTCAGAAATAAAGAGTAAGCAGTAGATCTCAAATCTGGGAATTCAACCAAGGAGAACACAAGAGAACCCACTGTAGATCATATGAACTCGTGGGTCGAGCAAACTCCAGGTGGTTAAATTAAGAGAACAAGGTATATTTCTCGACAAAAATCACATACATAGTTACCTTTTCAGAATTTTATTATATTTTTTATTCAACTCTCAACACTCCATTCAATGTTTCCCACGAAACCAACAAATCTCGTATGACTTCTCAAATGGAATTAGCTACAATCCTAATTTCAAAAAAGTCATTATGCTTTTTCGTTTGAGAAGTTTAATGAGTGTGTTCAAACGATTTGATATGTTTTTTTGACAGGTCATATGAGAAAGCATATGATTTTTAATATCGTGTAAATTGGCTTTAAGAATTATGAACTTGCACCTTGTCAATGAACCCACTGCTCTTAAAACTCATTGCTCTAACTTTTATGCTGCTGCTGTACCAAAGTCATTTAACAAATTACCTATCAGAACAACTCATAATTTAAATTCATTGAAAAGAAAAGTAAAAAACTGGCTATTCACAATTGATTTAAATTCTATTGACAGCTTCTGTCGAAATTTGTATCAAATAAAAAAATTATCATTTTGCTTTAATTTTTTCTTAATTTTTGACGAATTATTTTAATCTTTTTTATACATATTTCCTTGTAGAATGTATTATTTTCCTTAACTTTAATATTTATTATTTTTATATTGCTGTTAGTCACCCCACAGCAGTTTCTTGTTAATGTAAAATTTTATGCACAAAAGTTCATATCATTCATCACTAACTTTCAAGTAAAAGAATGATAGCAATTACTCGTATGTATTCTTTTACCATTTTTAATTGTAGTAGTTTTAATTAAAAATGAAATGAATGAATAAAAATATTTTGAATGTTGAAAAATCTTCAATTTTGATCTGGTTACGAAATGGTTGGCGGCCAAGAATACCTTAAGACTTAAACAGTGTAATAATTGGAAGAGAGGGCACATACAATAACAAAACATAGACATTCAAACAGACTTTGTTACACCTCACAAAGATTTTACCCAAGCATAACAGATATCCCAACAAAGGGAACTCTGGAATGAAAACCCGGTCAATAATGCAGATCATGTACCGGTCTTTATAAGTAGTCACAAAACAAACGAGGAGGTATGGCCTTGCCATGTGTCTACACAAATAACTCACCTAATTAACCAATCAATAATGCTTCCAAATTTGTGCAGATTACTGCTTCCTCCCCATTAAAGTAAGCCATTTTGGCGTTGATCATGTTCACCTGGCCGAGATTCTTGGTTATTCGGCCCTAGCGAGATATCCGTTCGGAGCGGAAAATTCTCCGATTTTATACCATTCGGAGGATTTTTTCTTCGAGGTATTCTTCAGAACAGCTGTTCGGAATTTTTCTCCGACATTATTTTAACGCACCCGGTGAACTGCGTTGAAGCGCGATCAATTGCTTTATTTGTGAAATTTCTGACAATTAAATGCAATTTTTTTTCCGATTTCGTCCGAGACAAATACTTCGCGGAACAAATTGCGCCAACGCATTTATGTATTATTAACTTCCGATAGGGAGTTATTGTAATCGGTCCGATTTGTCAAATTGGAATTTTTGACATTTCTCGACGTTTCAAGGTCCCTAGAGGCTATATCAATCATTTTTAGAGAGATGTCTGTGTGTGTGTGTGTACGTACGTTCGTACGTTCGTACGTCCGTACGTTCTTGTACCATTTTTCGTCGTCGATATCTCAAGAACGAGTAAAGATATCGACTTCAAATAAATTTTGTTTAATAGATAATAACTTCAAAAGAGACTGAAAGGGCGTTTATTAAAATTCAGTGAGTAGTTTTTTCACTATAACGGTTTAAAAAAAAAGTAAAAATTTTGGTTAGTTTCAAATATCTCACGAAAAAATAATGCTATTGATTTCAACTAGAATTTAATATACTCAATATAAGGTCATAGAGATTTGGTATTAATTTGGAAAAAAATGAACATACCGTTATTTTTTTAAATAAAAAAAACTGAAAAAAAAATTTCATAACCCAGATATTCTAAGAACGGAAAACAATTTGAAACTCAAAATAATTTTATTTTACGAAAAATAATGTGTTTGACAACTGGTGAAAATTTCAAAAAAAATCAGTTTACAGTTTTTTTACAAAAAATAAAAAAACTATATAAAATTCTATTGAAAATTGGTAAAAATTGTTTTTCGACTCAAATTTATCGAGAACTAGTAGTGATATTGACTTCTAATTTAGTTTATTTTAAACATAGTATAATTTTGTACAATTGGTAAAATGTTGACAAATATTGAATTAAAAGTTTTTTTTTTTTAATAAAAAAACTATTAAAAATTCTAGTGAAAACTAGTTAAAATTGTATTTCATAATACAATTGTTAACATATGGTTAAATTTTGACAAGTATCGAATTGACAGTTTTAACAAAAATATAAAAAAAATCTACTAAAAGGTGGTAATATTTGTTTTTCGACTAGAATATCTTGAGAACGAGCAATGATATTGACTTTGCCATTATTTGATTTTATACATAATACAATTTCTAACAAATCGTTTATATTTGACATATATCTAGTTTTAGAGCAGATTTATTTTGTAAGTACCCTTCCATCAATAACCAAACCATATCTTTTATATTTCAATATTTCGTTTTTAATTTTTTTTTCAATTAAAATGTTTGGAACCGAAATAATAAAGAAATTTCTATAATATAATACATAATTTTATTATCAACTTAGTTTTTAGAAGAATGTATGTACTGTACATACGTATATTAATAAGGTTGTTCAGTTTTACCTAAGTCCCACATATTCAAATTCCATTAATAGCTATGGTAAAATTGAAGAAAACGTCACAATATGTTTTTATCTTTTTGTCCATGAAAAAGATGTAAAATTCTACTCAAGGTTTTCTTACCACAATGGGAAGTTATCAGTGTGGGTCGCACCCAGCCTCTTTTTTTTCTTTCCGATAGGATACCTCGAAAACAATTTGAGCCTGTGACAAAGTGTGCGTTGCGGACAATTTTCCGCTCCGAACAGATACCTCGCTAGGGCCGATTTTATCTGATGGTTGCAGTATGTCTTTTTGAAAATATTCCGTCTGGAGGACTTCGGAAGCGCTTGTGACGCAAGTTACACAAATGAAAGTCAGCAAACTTGATGACTGAACTGCCCAATGTCCGAAGGCCATTGGAAGCTGATCTTTAATTTTAAGCATTTAATTTTGTTTCTATTGTATTCTTAGTGTTTAATCAATCGCTTATTTAATAGTGAACAATGCAGTTCATTCATAAAGTGTACCGTTTTTCATTGATTGAATAAATATAAACATTTATATACGGAACTGGCGCAGACGTCGCGAAATGAATCGAAAACGTTTTTCCATAACTATTAAAATAAAATGCATGGCTCTGTCTCTAGAACTTGCTCTTATGTATTAGACTAAGAATTTTAAAAAGGAATGTTATTGGAGAAAACTGTTCAATAAATTAATTTAATTTTTTGACCTGTTTTAGTAGTAGAGATAAAAACAGAATTCCATGTGATTTCTTAAGAAAATATGAATGTATAAAAGATCAAAAACTATAAGTCGTTGAAGAGGCTTAAAAAAATTAAACTTTTATATATAAAAAAATTAAAAACAATGTTTGGTAAGCCAACTTTAAGGTTTTATAATTATACGAATAAAAATTAAATTTAAAAAAAAATACTGACCCATTTTTTGAGATATTGAATTAAAAAAATTCGAAAATTCGAAAAAATGGTTCTATTCTAGAAGACGTTTTCGCGAAAAATACGATTTTCGAAAACCGTTTCTTAACATTTGTTTAGTGGGTACCTACTGTTATTTTTAGGTAAAATATTTTTTTCTCATATCCTGTAGATTCTATTAAGAAACTTTTGACTGTAAAGTTTAAAAAATATCGAGCATGCGGTTTTCGAAATATTGAGTTTAAGAAAAATGTAAAAAAATTTTTTAAATCCCATATTCGTTTTTAAATACACAATAAAATTCAAACTATTGGGGAGATTTAGCATAACAAAAATGACCAAAATCGGTTAGAACGTTTTTGAGAAAATCAAGAACAAAAAAATGGTTCTAGGGGGGTACCATTAACAACCATTTTTCGGAAATTTTTTTTAAGCATTATCTAGCTTTAACTGAATGAAATTAAAAAAATATTTTTTTTGTATTTATTTATCTACGATATACATCAACAGATTTGATAATTAAATATAACATTATATACATAAAGGTTTTTTAAATTCCATTAAATTTCTGCCTTAAATATGCTAACAATACATTTTTAAAACTATTTCTAAGCAAGCTTATATCTAGAACATAATAAACATCATTGAATAATTTACAGCAATGACTTAAAATTTCTCGCAATCCATATTTAGTTCTATGTGAAACTTCAAATAATAATGGCCTTAATCTTAATGATCTTGAAGTAGCATAAAATTTAGAAAAAAATGGTATCGGTACCTGCTTATTTTTATTTTATTATTATTTATTTTTGGTTATTTTTGGTCTTAAGCAAAAAGAAAAGACGTGTCGGGGGAGGGGAATTTAAAAATTCTATCTACCAAGTTTAAGGAAAATCACCCGAGTTGTTTAGGCTGTAGTCGAACAGACAGACAGACAGAATTGCGTGACCCACTTTTTTTCCTTCGCTTTCGCTTTATATTACCTAATATGTTGTTTTTTGAATTTAATGTTAATGTCGTGATCTTGTTCTGACTTCGAAACTTAATCTCGACATCCATCTCAAGGCAGGCTTTTATAAATCGCTGTATGCCGAATCAGCTAGGTAATCACCCGGTGAACGAAGTGTCTCTCCATAAAGAAGTTTTGCTGGATTCCTTCTTGGAAGTTGATCTCAATAAGACGATTGCTAATACATACTTGAAACAAATACTTTGTTCCATGACATAGTGATACCAGTATTGAGAGAAGGTCAAATCTCTCGATGATCCCTTTTTTTTGGATTGTAACATAATACCGAGCTATCCAACCATGAAGTAGATTTTGAACAAGCGCTTCAGATCAAATATATTTCATAGGATACTTATAACGCCATGCCAGGATGAGTTAAACCGTGAAGATATCTGAGAATTGAATGATGTGTCGCAAAATATTTTTTATTTTGTTTATGGAAATGACAGATGTATCATCCATTTAGTCAATCCTTGACAATAAATTTATAACTTCACTTTTGTGAACTGACTTATGAAGTCGAAATATCGAATTCGACTTGGTTCTGTATCGGTTATCAGCAACTTGTGTTCAGTATAAATCGAAAATGACATTCCTTTCAACAACTGCCAGAAATGGAGCTAAGGGTCAGTGTGTTCTTTAGGTTGATTTGATTTTTTTTAAACAAATCTGAGTGGTTGAGAAACGTTTTTAAAATCTTGATACAGCACAACGCCTATCGCAATATCTGATGTGTCAGAGAAGAGATAAAGATTTGCGTTCTGTACAGGAAATGCAGAAGTGAACCATGTGCTGTATCGGACTAGTAATTTTAAAATCCAACACGTCTACAACGGATGTCCAAGTGATTAATGTATTGTTATTCTTCTTAACTGCTTGATAGTGAAGAAAAGAAACTTGATTAGCAACAGTACGAAGAATAAATTTCGTATACAAAAATATCATCGCTAGAACCTTTTTAAAATCTTTGGCAACTACAGGATTTTTATACTCGGCAATATTGATTAACAGAATTTTCCAAAAATTTAATATGGAATTTACCAAAAAGTATTTATTCTAAGATTATTCTCCTGAAGTCGCTGAAATTCTTCCTCTAGATAACAGTGGTAGATGAACATATTACCCTAAGCGGAGCAACGAAGTTCCATCGCCAATGTGCAGTACTTTTCATGACAGTAACTCTGTCTTAGAGGATTTGTCAATTCCAAGGAAGAGGCAGTACACCCTTTAAAAACCTTTTTTGCAGCGCAGTGAAATAAAGCCAAATTCTGATTTTTTTTTTTAAATTATGCTTAACATTGGATTTATTTCAAAGATGCAAGAATTTCATTACTGTTCGAAGTTATTCTCAGCGCTACCAAAGACTTGCAGTTTCAAGCTAATCGAGGGTTTTTATTTTCCTGTAACGCAAATTTTAATAACTTTGAGCTCCCAATAAAATTTCGAAGATACAACTTCTACTTGCACATGTGTACAAGTACATACATATACTTATACATCTTATACAGTGTAATATCTTCTTATTTAACTATTGAAGCGTTTTTGGATTCGCGTACAGGCGCTTAGAATAAAATCACATTTTATAAGTTATATTAGTAGCACCTTTATATTCATGAAATTTAACCTACCAGCTGAAAAAAAATTTATTATAATTTCAATCAATCGAGATAACAAGTTAAATAAGAACATGTCTACTTTTAAGAATAAGATGGATTAGTTTTTAATTTAATTAAATTCTTTTCCAAATTCAATAGTTATTTTCTTTTTCAAATATCATGTTTATGTACAACTTTTCTATCAAACGAATAAATTGATAAAAGTATCATAGTGCGTATATTTTGTATGATATCGGTGTTGTTGTTTTATATGTCTGCAAAACAATTACAGCTTACATTAATTCAAAGTAAAACTGAAATTTTATTAAGAAAACTTTCGGGGCAATCATGGTCGTATATATCGCATTCATTTTTGAAGCCAAACTCTTCTGCTTTATACATAGCTTGTGGAATATTTTCGTTCGCTGAAGAAGTTGGCCTGAAAATAAATACATTTAGTATTCAATTATTTTTTTGTCTTTTCTGTTTACTATTGACACAAAAATCTGGTAGGAAACCAGGTTTACCTACATAAAAAGTACATGTAATATACTTCCTAAGACGCCATTGGAAGCATAGAGGCTTGATTCAGCTACTTCACAAATGGTACGCAAAAGACAACCGTTTCCATTTAATCCAAAATGTTCCATGTAACCTATTACGCTTCGATAAAAGTTACTTCTGGTGTATAACGACCGCTGGTGTCTAGCACTTTCAATATTCGTAACGCCATTGCTAATATCACTAAACATTCCCGTTAAATTCCACTATTAATAATCCATTTTCAATTTATTGTTCTCCAATGATAAACTAATTTAAATTTACCTTTTGAATTAGATTGTAGTGTGTGTCATTTGGAGGCAATCCATAATTGGTTTCCAAGTTGAATGCAACGTATATATTTCGATCAGGTAGATCAACAGGAATTGCGACAGCCGCTAAATACTAATGGAAATGAAGAAGTTCTTATAGATTTTTACTAATTTGCACATAAATATTAGAAACTTACTCCAAATGAATTTCCATTTGTGAAAGCAAGTGTCCGTTTGGAGCGAATGCAATTGATAGTTCGAAAAATAACGCCGAAAGATAACACGGCAAGACTAAAAGATGCAAATTGTGTTTTAGTGAAAGACAGCTCCATTCTTTATCATAACTTGTTGCAGACTAAACCAAGGTTCATTTTATGTGCAATGCAGTGCGGAGCTAAAAAAATTAATTTGCAATAAGTATGCCAAAATAAAAAGTTAGCACATTAACGTTAAGACACAAGAGCATGGTCTTATGGTTAATAAATGCAGAAATATTTGACTTGCATTAGAATAGTTTATTCATTTATCTTTGTCAGAGTAAAGACTAGACATTTTAAATCTTATAAATAAAATTACACCCAAATTATTTTGATGCTAAAAGAACTGAGATCTTAAGGAATCCCAGCCTAATTTTAGACCAAACACATTTGTTTGAATATAAGAAATAGTTAAGTTTATATATTAAGACCTCACATGTATTCTGCACAGTGTTTATTTTTTCCCTTGAACACAATTAGTTGATGACGTTCGTAATGGCTATAGCTCTCATTAAAACGAGGAAAGTGTTTCATCTCAAACGCAGCTTGTACATAGTAATTTCAATTCAATGCAATAGTTGTATATTCTGCTAACAAAAAAGAAACCAATATTTTGAATCATGTATGAACTAAGTCGTGTATGGGGCATCACTAATTTTTGTATTTTATGTGAAAGAGCTAACTAAGACATTCCGTGTGAAATACGACAACGTTCAATTGGTCTTCGCGACTTCGTTAGGTGGCGCACATCCATTGTGTACAATTTTCGATGACTCTGATGCGTAGATCAATCTTTATTTAAACGATAGCATGGGTTATTGGCTTTGAGGTCACCACTCTATTGTGGCTAATTGGCAAAGATCTGTGCCTTGGAGAAACCTTAGAGTAGGAAGTGCCAAGTTCACGTTGTCCATGCGTGAAAAGAACATGCCTTCAAATCAGTTATGTAGAATATCTATGGTGCCATTAGCTGTGTCCCACGTAGCACCATCCCGTTGGAACCATGTGTCGGTCATATCCATACTGTACTCAATATGCGCCTACAAAAATGGGCTATCATCGATTGTTTTTTTTTAAATTGAAATCTAAAGAGGGAGGGGGGCCGGGGTTCCGGGCCTGGTGGGTACAGTCAGTAATATCTTAATTTCAAAATTATAGATCGCTATAATTAATCGAAAGAAAAAAAATGATCAAAATTCTAGGTGCCGTTTTCGAGAAAAATACGAGCAGTTTTTGAGAAAAAAAATATTTAATAAGATTTCGAAAAAAATGTGTATGGCAGGTACCGTTATTTTGGGTCTAAAAGAAAAAAAAACGTATTATGGGGAAAAATTACCATAGTTTAAAGATAATCGGCGGAGCCGTTTGGGCTGTAGTCGTAACAGACAGACAGAATTGCGAGACCCACTTTTTTCGGGTTCTCTATCACCGCAACATCCACTTTGATCAAAATCTCGAGTCCGATTTTTTTACGAATGCATTACTTGCCTTATAGTACCTAGAATTTCGGTCAAAATAATAGTAGAGCAAATAAAATCATTGGTAAGTCCTTGAATTTTCTTGTTTTTGATTACTGTAACACTTTGACATAATAAAATTTTATTAACGATCATGTACGGAGGCTGTTTGAAAAGTTCTCGGCCTAACATACGAGTAGAAGGCGTTGTTTTAATAAATAACTTTTAATTCCTCAAACAGCCTTATATATATAATATTGTATGTGAAGTTTCATTAAAATTGGTCGCGTACTTATATCAGTGCAATTTTTTGTTTGAACGAACCTATTGCTAACAACGAAAATGGGAAAAAATGAAATTAGAGCCGTCATTAAATATTTGGTCAAAAAGAATATGACACCAAATCAAATTAAAGATGACTTCGATGAGACATTGGGGGAATCTGCACCTTCGTATTCCACGTTCAAAAAGTGGGCAGCCTTATTTAAACATGGCAGGCAGAGCGTCGAAGATGATTGCAGAAGCGAAAGGCCAACAACATCCACCTCTTCAGAAAACGTCGATAAAGTTCATAAAATGGTTTTAGACGACCGAAGGTTAAAAGTGCGAGGAATAAGCAACACCATGGGGATCTCTTCTGAGCAGGTTTACCACATTTTGACCGAAGAATTGGGGTTGAAAAAATTGTCCGCAAGGTGGGTGCCGCGTTTGCTGAGCGAAGAACAACAAAAAAATCGAGTTGAAATCTCTAGAGAGAATCTAGCGTTATTTCGAAGGAATACCAGCGATTTCTTGAGAAGATTCATTACCACCGACGAAACATGGATTCATCACTATATTCCTGAGACAAAAGAACAATCAAAAGAATGGAAGTAAAGCGGTTCTCCTCCACCGAAGAAAGACCAGTCATGTGCTTCAGCTGGGAAAGTGATGGCGTCAGTCTTTTGGGATTACAAGGGAATTATTTTTATTGATTACCTTCCCAAGGGCCAAATTATCACTGGTCAATACTATGCAAACCTGTTGGACAAATTGGCTGAAAAAGTTGCCGAAAAAAGACCAGGATTAGCCAAAAAGAAGATCCTTTTTCATCAGGATAATGCTCCAGCACACAAGTCGGTTGTTGTAATGGCTAAACTCCATGAACTTCGATTTGGTGTACTGAACCACCCCCCTTTTTCACCTGATTTGGCACCATCAGACTATTACCTCTTTCCTAACTTAAAAAAACATTTGGCTGGAAGCAAATTCTTCACCAAGGAGGAGGTGATTGCTGAGACGGATTCGAAGAATTGGAGGAATCGGCCTATAAAAAGAGTATAGAAGCACTGGAACACAGATGGAATAAGTGCATTAATATAAGAGGAGAATATGTAGAAAAAAATTAAAAAAAAGTTTTAAAATTTATTGCGTTTTATTGGTCAGGCCGAGAACTTTTTAAACTGCCCTCGTATAGAAATATTTTTCATTGCTATGTAAATATGACAAATAAACAACCGTTATTATAATTGAACCGCTGAGAAGAAAAAGGAAAAATTCCACTAATCATAGTTTTTGGAAAATCGAAGAAAACTGTTTGTTTCTGAAACTGAAAGTTATTCTTCAAAGCATTCTGAAGGACAAATGTAAAGCTAGTAAAGAAGAGTAACATACCAAACAATTGAAATTAAAAACTTTAAGCTCTGGCTTAATAATTCCTGTTAAAGTGAGTGGAATGTTTTCCTTTTTCCACTAATTGAAAAAAAAATCAAATAAATTATTTTAAATTAAGTTTTTTTATTCAAATAATATAAATAATGGGTTCAAAACATTTTATTTATTTAATATTAAATAATTCTGCAAAATGAAAACTAAAACAATATTTGAATAATAATTCAAGTGAATAAAAATAAACAGAAATAAAATGCACGACTGGATCGCACGAACTTGCTTTCATGTTAAATTACTTTGGAATTTAAAATACATTTTATAAACATAAAACATGGATTTAATGAGATAAAAATGTTCAAATGTATGGAATTGCCGTCTGATTAATCCTTTTAATATTAAAGTAATTTTTTATATAACAAATTTCCTTAAAATTTTGCTAGAACAAAATTCGGGATGCCAAATTTTAAGTATTTAGTGGTATAGATTTTAGAAATTGTTTCAAAAAATAATCGTTCACACGTTTTAAAGATATTGGTTTTTAAAAAAAAACTTGTTTTTTTTTTTTTAATTCTAAAACAAATTTTTTCGAATATTTTTATATACAATATTATTTTAAACTTAAGGGGCCTCCTGCTGAAATTTTTTGGTTAAAATCGTTAAAGCCGTTGATGAGAAAGGCAAAAAATCAAAAAACGGTTCTATGACTGGTACCGTTAATAACATTTTACCCCAAAAAGGAAAGGAAAAAGGAAAATATTCCTGGAATCTCTTCCTTTTTCAACTCAATGATATTTTATAATCGCGTTTAAAAAGTAGTTTTACATGGAATTTTTTCGTTTTTAGGCTTATAATGTGCGCTATAAAAATAGCTATGCTTTTGCATCATTATCATTACTTCAATTTCCCATTTTTGTGGAATGTTTTCCTTTTTCTTCTCAGTGGTTCAATTAAACTCGCAAATTTGCCCAGTCAAAATAATAGTAGAGCATCCGTAATTTGTCTTACCAAATATTATTTTGAATTATATGTAATAATCTAAAATATAAAAAAAAATAATAATATTTCTTGAATTAAAAATTTTTAAAAAGGTGAGTTATTGTTTATCCAAAAGTTCTTCATAGATTTTTTTTTGAAAAATTCGTTAAATATTCATCAGGAATGGGAAGAGGTAAGCACAACCGAAAGACGAAACCTCACAAGAAAACAAATTTAGGAGGGCAAAACATATTCGGAGTTTCAAAAACTAATTGGATGCTCACCAACAACCATAAGAAATGTCATTAAAACGGGTTGTCAGGCATTCCAAAATTAATCCCTTTACGCCAGCATCGGAAATCAAAGATGTTTTTTGTGTAGACGCGAGTATTGAAACGCTTCGTAGACATTAACGAGAACATGGTCAAGCAGCCCACAGTCCGCGAAAGGTACCTTTGTTGACAAAAAACATGTGAATAAAAGAATGAAGTTCGCTAAGAATCACCTTGACTTGCCTGCATCAAAGTGGAGGAATAATCTGTCGTCAGACGAGTTCAAGATTGTGACATATATTGGAAAGGTATCTCGTCCGTATGTAAGAAGCCCTCCAAACACAGAATATAATTCACGTTGAAGATGAAATGCCACTGAAATGTTTATTTCAACAAGACAACGACCCAAAGCATACAAGTAAACTTGCGAAGCAGTGGTTCCAACAGAATAGGGTTAATTTAATGCAGTTCCCAAACCTCAACCCTATCGAAAATCTTTGGTGCGATTTCAAGAAGTATGTTGCTACTCGTAGTTGTAAGCCAACTACTAACACAGCCCTTTGGGAAGCTTTACAGAAGTCTTGGAGATCCATACCTGTAGAAAGATGTGAAAATCTTATTAATTCAATGCAAGGTCGTTGTGCTGCTGTTATTTCTAACAAGGGCCATGCAACTAAATATTAATTTAAGGTTCAAACACTCGACTATCACTTATGGTAGAAATTGTCTATTAACTTTCCCTTTTGTAATATTTAAAGGTGGATATTGAATGCGCCATCACTTTTTTTACCGCTGTATTTTTTGGATTTGAAATTACCAACTAATTTATTGAATTTGAAAATGATTTTTTTCTGAAATTTTGTCAACGGCCTTGGCTTTGATGAAAGCGTCGTCGATCTTTGACTTCCACTCAGGAAAGACTTCAGTGTGCAAAGTATTATTTAAAAGTGTAAGAAATAAAAAGTTATCAGTAAAGTTTTTAGTTTGACATCGATTCCACTAAGTATACGATAGCCTAGAGGTAGTGGCGTCGGCTGGTGGATCCAAGGGTCGTGGGTTCAAATCCCAGACGGAGCAGAACAAAATTGTTGAAGCTTTTTTTCACAATAACGAAGTGAGTGGAATTATTTATTGGGAAAAAAAGCTGATGGAAAAGGAGAGAAGGGCGGGGGGTTCGAAAGATTCCTCCGCAAAGTCGGATGATATTGCTGTGGTGTCGTCAGCAGCGGTACATCCAAGCACTACTGCAACAGCCATGAAGCAGACGAAGAAGAGAAGGAGGACGTTGCGACCGCAACCTAATCTGAACGTTCGGAGAGCCAGCTGGCAGCTTACCTGGGGTGGGAGACAAAGAACGGGCAGCAACAACAGCAGGTGATACTGACGAGTATTCCGACTCGGCTGGCACCGAATATATGTCAGAAGGAGGAGAGGGGCTCTACAGGTCTCCGGGTAGCAATCAATTTGCTTTACTATCGGAGCCAGAGCCGCAGACAGATAGGGAGCTGGAAGTGGAAAAAGACCCCCAGGAAGACACGCTTGTAAGCGATCTGGAGTAGGCCCTCCAGGCAAAGAAAGCAGAGGTAGATAAGTACCAGCAACACCTAGACAAGCTGAAGGAGGAAATGGAGCCCCTCCTCAGTCAGATAAGGAGAAAAATGGAAGCGCTCCGTCAAAAAGAGGCAGACCAGAAGCAGGCCCAAAAACAGTTGCAAGTTAAAAAAGCATCAGAGCGGCAGCAGCAAAAGCAACAACAACAGCAGCAACAAGTCCAGCAAGCAACGGGCAATCAGGTGGTTCAGGTTGCAAACAAACCACCGCAACAACCACAGCAGCAACAAGCGCAAAAGCAGCAGCAGCCAAAGCCCGCAAAGAAAACTGCAGGAGCGGAGCAAGGCTCCCAAAAAGTGTCAACAGCAGCAGGCCCAAGGACGGATGGCCCATCAACATCAGCAGCAGCCAGAAAATTGCAACAACAGGAGAAGCAGCAGCAGCAGCAGTCAGAACAGCAGCAGATTCACCAGAAGCAGCCACAGCCTAGAAGCGAGAAGGTGCCACCAATTAGGACCTTTAAAATCGACCTAAAGGACATTAAACAGGTATGCAAGCGGGCCACAAACGGCCACTTTCTCATTAAAATTATAAACGAAAAAGAAAAGCGGTACTCGGTTCAGTGCTTCTCACTGGCCGAATATAAAACAGCCAAAGAATTATTAAGGGAAGTAACAGCTGAATTCTTCAGCTTCACCCCTAAAAGCGAAAAATTGAAAACAGTCCTCCTGAAGGGCATAAGTTCCTGCACGGAACCGGAGGCGCTCTTAGATGAGCTCCGTCAGAAAGCCAGCGACGATCTCGAGTTTATCGGGGTCAAGCCTTTCACCACGGTGAAGTCAAGACGGGGGGGTTACGGGTTGCCAATGTTCCTCGTAACATTATCGCCCCACAGTAAGTTTGAAAGTCTGAGGAATATTTCCCGCCTCGACTTCCAGGCTGTACGCTGGGAAACATTAAAAAGACACAACGACATGCTTCAGTGCATGCGTTGCCAGAGGTTCGGCCATGTCGCAGCCAACTGCGATATGCGGATGCGCTGTGTCAAGTGCGCAGAAACCCACATAAGGGGTGAATGTCAGTTAGGGATTGAGCGGGTTGAAGATTTAACCCAGCTTAAGTGTGTCATCTGCGGAAACGAGGGGCACCCCGCTAATTATAGGGGCTGCCCTAAAGTTCAGCAAATAAAACAACAACAGGCCAGTCAAAAAGCCGAAGTTCGACAGGCTCCAACAACAAAATTCGTGGTTCCTAATTTTTCTTACGCCCAAATGGCGTCAAGAGATAGGATTACGAGACAGGCCCCACCAACGGTTGCCCCAAAGGCTTCCGTGCCTAAGGCGCCAGAGGTGCAGGCCGACATTGTAGCTTTGTTACTGAGCATTCAAGGCCAGCTAGCAGGACTGCAAAGTCAGTTAAAGGAGCAAGGCAAAAGGGTAGACCATCTCTACTCTTTGTTGCCTGGCCTAGTGCAACATAGACCATAATGGGCGCGCTACCGGAGACGCGCTTAAAAATCCTGGCTGTGAATGTAAATTCACTGATTAGGATTGAACGTAGAGCTAATTTGTTCCAATTGTTGAAAGACCTCAGTCCAGATGTGTTTTTGGCTAGCGAAACCAAGCTAAACCTGAAACATAAATTGACTCATAAAAATTACAATATCGTAAGAAGAGATCGACCCGACTCTACTCGAGGAGGCGGTGTCGCCATCTTCATACGAAAAGGCATTAATTATAAAGTCATATACAACAATGATCTTCGAAAGCTCCAGACGCTAGAGGTTTGCGTCATATGCATCTCTCTCACTCAAGGGAAGCGGATGTATGTGATTGCGGCCTATGCGGCTGAAGCTCCGCAGGCTATTACTTTTGACTCAGAGCTCGAGATTCTTTTTAGAACACTTAAACTGAGCTTGGAAGAAAACTACTATATTATGGCCGGTGATTTGAACGCAAAACATGAAGATTGGGGAAACCAAACAAATAATCTCAGAGGTAATCATCTTTTTAATTTGATGAATCTTTACAGCGTTGAATATGGTATTGACCTGCTGACTACTGAAAGGCCGTCGTATCCAAGGAGCGGTTCCTTTCTGGACCTTTTGCTGTACGATACCAGACTGACAGTTACAGACAAAGTGGGTAATCACCCTCGAAACTGCTTACAGACAATCGAGTACGACAGTGATCACTGCGGACTGGCTGCTGTAATTCAGATTCCGAACGAACGCGTGGAGTTGGAGGAATACGTTGCAACGCATTCTTACAATTACAGTAAGATGCGCTGGCCTCGTTTCACCAACGCCTTAGCGAGAGAAATTCGTTCGAGTGACATAGCCCCACCAAATAACAGAAACCTTACAAATACAGAAATCGACCAACATCTACAACAGATGGACGAAACGATTAAACGAACAATGGAACGGACAATACCCAAATACAAAGAACGCGACCAAATGGACGTCTACAGAAACGCGACCATAGACGCACTACATAGACATAAGAGTGGCTTACTGACAAGACTTAAAAACTTATACAGACGATTCACAGACCCGCACGACCTGGAGGTTAGGACACTGAAGTCGTCAATAAAGAATGTCAATCAATTGATTAAGGATAACTACAGGTTATCTATTAACAGGTTCTGGGACAACAGAATTCGTTCTGTAAATTCCAGCGACCCTGGTATGTTTCCTGAAATCAATAAGATATTTAGGAAAAATAATCAAAACGACCTTCCGTGTCTTAAGCTCCAGAGAACAGTAGAGAACACAGACGTACTCCTGACAGCGCAAATAGATCCAGAGGAAGCCGTCTTGGACGATGACTTCTATATAGTTGAGGATCAGAGGGAGAAGGTGGAGGCGGTGGGGGCTGCGTTTCAGCAAGTGTACAAGGTGAATGCTTGCATTCGCCCGAACCACGACCTGGAAAACAGAGCTCTACTGCATCACTTCTATCTTCGAAATGAAATAACGCAATGGCGATCTGAGAACCGCGGTTTCTTGAGGTTCAATGACGATCTTTTGGCAAATGCCACAATCGCCGAGCGAATAGGGACAAGTCCCTTGTTAGTGACGAAGATGGATCTCCAGCTCATCTTCAGTTCTATTAAGAAGAAGAAGTCAGCGGGTGTCGATGGTATATCTAACGTTGTACTAAGACATTTACCGAATGAGGCATTTGACATTTACACCACACTCTTCAACAATGCGCTGAATAATGCATATTATCCAGTGCATTGGAAAACAGCTGTGGTACATCCTCTCCCGAAAAAGGGAAAGGACAACTCCAATCCGTCCAATCTTCGGTCGATAAGTCTTCTTCCGAGCATCAGCAAGGTTTTCGAAAAGATCATCAATAGGGCTCTGATTAAATGGGCTGCGGACAACACAATAATTCCGGATAACCAGTTCGGGTTCAAGGCGGGACATGACACAATTCATGCCGCGGCTAAGCTCGTTTCTGATATCCAATGGAATAAATCAAAACAACAATGCACGGGTGCTGTTTTGGTGGATTTAGAAAAGGCCTTCGACACCGTATGGTTAGAGGGTCTTTATCTGAAACTGAACAGACTTGGTATTAGCAAACCATTGATGTATATGCTTTATGATATGCTTAACGGTAGAAAGTTTGTTGTCAAAAGTGGCAATGTAACTTCTACCACAACTTTTGAAATCAAAAATGGTCTACAACAGGGAGCGGTTAATTCGCCAATTCTCTTCAGCATTTACACCAGTGATCTGATAGGTAGCCTTCCGAATTCAATAGCGTATGCCGACGATCTAATTGCGTACAGAACGGCCCAAAAGGTTGAGGTTATTAGAATTCTCTTGCAGCGTGACTTTGAGAAGATTCAGCGATATTGCGATGACTGGAAACTGAAAATAAATGTCCAGAAGTCGGAAACAATTTTGTTCCGGACTCCGTTGGCTAGAGCCCCGCGGGATACGCGCAAGAATTGGCGCAAGATGGTCATCGTTGATCCTCACGGGCAGCGATTAACGAGCAAAAGTGTAGTGAAGTACCTCGGTATCTGGTTGGATCAGTATCTGTATTTCGACAGACATATAGATGCTGCGCTGGCCAGGGCCAGAGGAGCCTTAGCTCTGACGAAACGACTGTTTTACAGCAGTCGGCTTGACCCCAGAGTGAAGGTCATTTGCTACATGGCCCTCATACGGCCGATGATCGTTTATGGTTGTCCAGTGTGGTTCAACGTTGCTCCATCTCAGATGGAGAGAATTCGGGTGTTCGAGCGGCAGTGTCTTCGACGCTGTACTGGTTTGCATCGGACACCCGAATCTTCTTATGTTCACTATTATCCGAACGAGGCTCTATACAACGGGGCTCGGATCAACAGAGTTGACAATTTCGTGATAAAACTAATTCGGGGTCACATTGCGAGGGCTATGACGTCGACCAATAATTTGATTTTCGGGGCGTTCTACCCAAATGATGAATATTTTGAAAATGCACGCTTGAGTGGCTTCATTCCTCCAGAGGCATTCCTCTATTTAGATAGATGCGGTCTGATACAGGATAGATTGGCAGTACCGCTAATCTACCACGTCAGACGAAGAACCGTGGACCGGCGGCTCCTGTACACTCGGGATGTCGTGGCACAAGACGGAGAAGAGCTCCTTCGGTTCAGTAGGGCTATGTCCGAACGGGACAAAACTGATAGGGTGAAGCAGGAGAACCAGTTCTGGTGGCTTCAATCGGCATTTGATAATGGGTAGTCGGGGTGGGGTGTTAGAGCCGTGGCCGGCTTGCATACCTGTTTATTGTCACAGGTTTTAAAAAGAATAGGCACAGTGGCAAAAAAAAAAAAAAAAAAAAAAAAAAAAATACATTCTTCAAATGTAAAATGTACCAAAAAAAAAAAAAAAAAAAAACTCCGCTGTGGCTGTTCTAGTTTTTAAGTAGTTTTAGTTTAGTTTTACTTTATTTTAACTAGTTTAAGTGGTTTTAGGTAGTTTTAGTTTAGTTTTAGTTTATATTAAGTAGTTTAAGTGGTTTTAGGTAGTTTTAATTAGTTTAATTTTAGTTTGTAAGTTTTATATAAGAAATTAAAAATGATAAAGAATCCGAGTTTTTTAAATTTTCTCGAGAAAACAAAAAAAATATAGATATAGTTTTCGCATTCAAATAGTTTTTTAGGCCGAAAGGCAGTAGTCATAAGGTTATAGTTTAACTTAGAGTGCCCGCATGGGGCCAGTAAGTTAGTTGTAAGTTATTGATAAGTAGGCTAGTTTTATGAATTTTTGTCTAGCTTTAAGATAGTTATAAGTTTGAATTAAATAAAAATGAATTAAAAAAAAAAAAAAAAAAAAAAGCATCGCTTCCCATCGATCAGCGAAATCAAGCACCATTGCGCATGGTTAGTACTTGGATGGGGAACCGTTAAAATACCAACCGTGTGCTATTGACATGTGTTTCTTCTGTTATTCTTTCTTTCTGACTGTCTCTCTCTGTTGTATTGTCTAAGCCGATGGCCTCAGTTGCCAGTGCTTTCAGTGTCTCTACTTTGTAGATTTATCTACGGAGTAGTGTAATAATATGTAATGTAATGTAATTTTCTGAAATTAAAAACCTAAAAAAAAAATTGAAAATCAGTTAACTATTTATTTCTTTAAAATTAATACATAGATTAATTTATTTTAGTTTTGTTGTGTCAAAATGTTCACTATTATTATTTTGACCACAGCAAGTCGCAGGTAAAAATCCTTAAAAATAATAATTTCACAAATAAAGCTGACAAAATCAAAAGCATGATACAATGAAAGTTCAGTGTTAAATTTTGTTTCTTAAATAGATCGGTACGCGTCATGCTCAGTTCGGAGCGAGCTCTATTTGCTCAGAACCCGTTCTGTGCCCGGCTCGAGGCTAAAAAAGACAAACGCCTAATACTTATATCCTAAATACTTGTAATTATTAATTAATTACGATATAATCCCTGTAGTTCAGTTTACGCCACAATAATCAACTATTATAACTATTATACCTACATACATATATATATATATATATATGTATGTACATGCTCATACTTTTATTTGTCAAAGATCTAAGTTCTTTGAAATTGATGATGACCCTTTTAAATTGTTAATTAATATTCAATGAAGAATATAGAAATTTTCTTAACATCAAATTCACTTTTTCTAATATACTAACAACGATTCTAATACAGGTTAAAACTACATATTGGTGGCATAAACACTAATCACAAGCAAAAACAAACATTCGTGTTATACTTTACCTACTTTCCTCCATTTAGGTGTTCTTAATAACTCATGTATCTAGTAAAATCTTTTAAAACGACACGACCGACGACTGTCAACGGGTTTGATAATTGCGAATGAAACGAGCAAACAATTTTTCATTTTCATTTTTAACTTAGTTGTTTTTCATGCAATTTTTAGTTTTTCACAAATTAGTTTTAAAATTAAAATATGTTATGCATTGGTAAGAAATCGAACTAGAAAATTTGATCAGACTTAACATAACGATGTTAGGTTTGAAGAAAAGAGTAGATCTTGCAATTCTCTTTGTCTGTCAAAACGGCCCGGCTAAGCCGATTTTTTAAATTTTGGATAAGGTGTATAGACATAGACAGAAAAAACCCATTTTTCTCAAATTCTCTTTTATCGTTATTTATCATGTTTGATTGAAATATTGAACAATTTTTTTCGTTGGAGTTTTAGACTTGTAAGACGGGGTTCATTAATATGGGCATAACAATTTTGTATTTTAATACAAAGGAACGCTCAAATTTTGTTTATGGACGGTTAATGTCAAAACTTAAGTAAAGGTTCTTATGTTCATCCTTGTATATAAAATCTTATATACAATATAGTTTATATATAGTTTATATACAAGGTGTTCATCACGGAACGAACATGGTTTGGAAATTATTACTAGGGAAATTAAGTTTAGGTGATCCCAACTTTAAAATTTTCGGTTGTAATAATCGTCACACCAAGTAGGTTGTTTCACTATGACAGTGTGTTTGTCGAAGTAACGAAAATATCTTAGTCGAGTTTAAAATCTGTCGACTATTATAGTCAGTTTTATAATCAGATATGATCCATATAGCTCATCAAAAACGACAAAGCGAGATCCTGCTCTTTATCGGAACCTCTATAATAATCGTTATACCCGAAATAATTTGGGTGTAACCCTTATAGATGGCAGCCAGATCGGAAAGGGAAATGTCTTGAGCCTTTTAATAGAGTGTGGACATTTCTCAGTGCTTTCGGCAGTGTATTATTATTCCAAAAAGAGGTGGTAGTTAAAATAAATAGATTTTTAGTTTCTTTGATGTACGTGCCATTACCGGCGATGTCAATATTCACAATTCTTCGCAGTTGCGTTATTCTGGTCTCAGACAACACCCGAAGGAAGTTATGTCAAGATTTTTTCTGACTTAAACAACCTGACTCAACTCATTCATGAGCCTACTCGAATTGAAGGTCAATCCTTCAATACTCTAGACTTGTTTCTTAACTCTGACCCTGACAAATACACTAAATGTATTATTACCACTAGGCACATCCGACCATTGTGTCATATATGCAAATTTCTCATGTCAACAAATCCCAGTGAGAAAAATAATTCCTAAGAGAACAGTTTGGCAATACGAGAAAGCCAACTGGGACGGTCTTAGTGATTTCTTCAAGGACTTTAACTGATCGCTATGCTTCCTCGATAGTGACGAGGACTCCAGTGCAGATAATTATGATCACAAATTTAATTCTTTTCAGAATGAGGAATTTTATCCTAAATATGAAAAAATCAATTAAAGTGAAAGAAAACTCATGGTTTCATCCGAGCTGTAAAAAGGTAATTATAGGGTCAGAAAAGTAAGTTTCCGGTGTTATAAAGCCAAGTCTACTGTGGAAAACCAGAACAAGTTCAAACAAGCTATAGAAAAACCTATAATGATCATATTAAAACAACCAAATTTTTGCATGACCAAAAATTACGGCAAAAAATACTATAATGTCCCATAGGTATTCAAAATGTTTGGTCATTTGTAAAAACGGTACGAGATACTACGAGTACTTCGTCTTCGGTTTCTAAGCTTGTTTTCAGCGACTCCTAATGTCAGCTCACAAGAAAAAGCGAATCTGCTTGCAGCACAGTTTGCTGTCAATTCGACGCTGTCTGATAGTGTCATGATTCCTCCCGTAATTAAGAGCATTTATCATTTTATGGAGCAAATCTTCTTTCGCACATGTTCAGTTGCAAGAGTACGGAAAGACCTCGATATACAGAAATCCGCTGGCCCGGTTGGTACACCCCCATTATTATTCCCCGGTAGCAAAACCATTGCTTAAGCTTTTTATCTGCCCTACTCTACTGGTCTCTTTCCGAGTGAATGGAAAACAGCATTTGTCTAGCCTGTCCCTAAATAGGCGAATCTTTTTTCCCCTCATCCAATTGCACGTACGTCCCTTCTTTCAAAGGTCATGGAAACCCTAATAAATTATCAGCTCAAGAAATATTTAGAAGAACGAAAGTTCTCAATTTCTTTCGTAACAATAGGTCTACCGGAAATTTGATGGTATATCTCACTAAAACACTGGAACAAATCTTTACATCGTTTTGGAGAAAGTAAGATCATTGCACTTGATATTTCCAAAGCATTTGAAAGAGTTTGGCATCAAGCTCTTTTATCGAAAATGCGTGCATTTGGTTTTGATGAACTCTTCCTTGATGGATTATAAGCTTCCTTTTCAAACCGCTTAATACAAATTTGATGGTTTTAAGTCTGAAATTCATGAAATAAATTCTAATTGGCCACAGGGCTTTGTCTCCAACCCACTTTCTGATATTCATCAATGATCTTTTATCTGGAACCTCTAATCCATTAAATTGTTTTGCTGACGACAGTACTCTCAGCTTCTCATTTTCGTTTCCATATGCATGTCCTTGTTCTTCGGATGTGGATCTAGAACGGCAGCGCACGAGTATGATTAGTTTATTAAATTCTGATCTCGATAGCATTGTCAAATGGGGAACCATAAGCCGCGTAGAACTTAATGCTTCAAAAACTCAATGCTGTCTTATGTCTTAAAATGCAACCCAACCTCCGTGCCGCTATCCATGTCCATCCATTTATAAGGCTTATATTCGCCCGAAACTCGAGTACAATTCCCCAATTTGGGCAGGTTCCCAAATACAGTTATTTAACAGTTATTTTTATAAACAGTGTTCAGGAATTCAAAACCAATGTGCATCGGTATCTCCTTTTAAATCCTCTCCAACTTTCCTAAAACGTTCGCACTGTGCTCAAGCATTTTAAGGGTAGTCATAGTCAGTTAGTGCGTGAAAATTAAATAAAAATTCATGGATAATGGCATCGGTGGAATATTTTGGTGTACTCACAGAAGTCAGCTTTGTGTTTCGAAGCATTTAATTTAACGCGGTTATTAAAACCCCACTGTATATTGATGTTATTATTGGAATCTAATGAGCTTAGCATACGTTACTGTTCCAGTTCCACAACCAAAGACCAATACTAAGTTCTATATCTGCTGCGAAACTATCAAGTGGACTAGTAGTTTCAGGCAACAGTTCATTTATGAAGATAAGAAAGAGTTTTAAAAAAAAAAACGGGACCTTGTGCCAAAATTTATTTTCCCAATATCAGACTTAAGACCATACAACTCGAACTGAACGGTCAGAAAAGTACAAATCCAAGCATTTTTCTCGACAAGAGAGCTTCGTGCCTCTCTATCTTTTTCAATTTCTCTTTCAAATATCAATTGCAGTTGTTAGCAGTTACATTAAATTTGTTTCTTCAAAATAATGTAATGGTCCCATGTTTCGTTGAGATATAACATCGGATAGTGGACCCTAATGCTTCGAATGCGCAGTACCGCCGGTCTTAAACATATTTCTTGAGTTGATTGTTGATTAGCAATTCTCTTGGTGGATTTTTCACTTCCATGAAAGAGGCAGTACACCGTGCTTGAGCCAATGACGCAGAAGGGGTTCTAATATTTCTTACAAATGAGCTTAATATTTAACTTTATTGGAATGGAATGAAACCATGAAACCTTAGGCTAGCCGCGCACTAGCAATTTTTAGTTGCGAAACTGCTTAGTTCGAGCAACTAAAAAGTTTGTGTTTTGACACAAACTAAACGATTGCCTAAAATAAGTTCGCCATTTTATTGAACATATAATTATCTGCAAATTCACCGACATTCAACCAAACAGTTCATCTGTTTTCTATAAGTAACCAAACAGTTTCGCAACTAAAAATTGCTAGTGCGCGGCTAGCCTAAGGTTTCATGGTTTGATTTAGAAAAATTAGTTAAACATTCCATTGAAAAGGTGACCATTTTTGTTTGTACTGAATGCATCTATGTAACTCTATTATCTGTGATACCAGTCTCACTGTGGGTGCTTCATTTCGGCCAAAACTTCTTTTCAAAAAAGGCACTGTTTGTGTTACACAGCACTCACTTTGAAAATAAGTTTTCAATATTTCACAACGTTGTTCAAGCGTAAAGCGACTGATTTCGTTCCGCGGAGGTATGTATTAGGGTTTTCGCGTTCCCGGCTCTTTTTGATTCCCGGGAATCGGGAACGATTATTTTTGATTCCCGGGAATTCCCGGGTACCCGGGTATTAGTTATTTAGAAATAAAACTCTAGTTTTTCAGTATTTGCTTTTTATTATAAATATTAATGAGTCTGTTTGCCGGAGAAATAAGACTTTAAGAGTACCAAAGCATTCAAAGACCTATCAGACAGCCTGTTTCTAGCATGGTTGTGGATTATTTTTTTCGGCTTCTGCACGTGAGACTCTTAGGTTATGTACTTTTTCTAAGTTTTTTTTTTTTTTTTTTTTTTTTCCCGTGGGTAGGTGTTGAAATCTTCAAAAGATTCTATGAGGACCGAAAAACGCGCGCTCATAGATATGTGGGACTCTCCCGACCAACAACTCTGCCCCCATAAAGCCTTACGGAAGGTAAGACTCTATGCAAGCAGACCGTTAATCAGGCCGACCGCACTAAAACCACCTCCTCCTCCCGATTGCAACTAAGTTCATATGGAACTTATCTAGCAATTTATCTTTCTCGAAGTTAAGTAACGTGTTGTAGGCAACTTTCCGGTGAAAGTTCCTACTGGTTTAATTATAAGCTAGTTGAATAGCTTCTTTCTATTTTAAGCGATGATTTAAATATACATAATACAGTACAATAATTTCACCGTACTAGATCGGAAGGTTTGGTCCTTCTCAAACGTCGTACTAAATTTGTTTCGTCAAGAATTTCTAAGATTGTTCTATTGGTATGTTCAACTAAACGCTTTCTATGCCTTTGCGAAAAAGTTTTTATTTCTTCGCGAACCGTGGGGATTCCAAGATCCCTGTGAAGATCTTCGTTTCTAATATACCACGGCGCATTTACAAAGGACCTTAATAATTTGTTTTCAAAAGTTTGTAGACTATTTAGATTTGTATCGTGGGTACAACCCCAGAGTTGAATACCATATGTCCAGACAGGCTTAAGTACCTGTTTGTAAACTAATAATTTGTTTTCGATACTAAGTTTAGAATGTCGTCCGAGTAACCAGTACATTTCCGTTAGTTTAATATTTAATTGATCACATTTATTTTTAACATGTGACTTCCATTTTAATTTCGCGTCAAGAGTCATCCCGAGATATTTTGCCTCATTTGCAAATGGAACTTGAGTTGTATTAATAAAGACTGGTAATCTATTAATTTTCTTATAAGTAAAGTCCACGTGGACTGACTTAAATTCGTTAAGCGCTATTCGCCATTTGTTTGTCCATTCATTGACATTGTTAAGAGCATTTTGCAATTTACATGTCGATTCGTTAGCCGTTTTGCCTACTGCAAGTATTGCGGTATCGTCTGCAAAAGTAGCTACAATTGTATTGTCTGTTTGGGGTATGTCGCGTGTAAATAAAAGGTATAAAATGGGACCTAGAACACTACCTTGTGGTACCCCAGCCACTATTTCTTTAAAATCTGAATAATCATTTCCGTGCCTAACGCGGAAAATTCTTTTCTCTAGATATTCTCTAAGAATGTTGTATAGTCCTTCAGATAGGACTTGTCTCAATTTGTATTTGAGGCCTTCGTGCCACACTTTGTCAAAAGCTTGAGACACATCTAAAAAGACCGCTGAACAAATTTTATTTTCTTCAAAGGCTTTCTCGATGACATCGGTGATTCTATGCACTTGATCAATCGTCGAGTGCTTACTTCTAAAACCGAACTGGTGTTCAGGTATAAGACCCTTTTCTTCTATTATGGGCTGAAGACGCTGAAGAAATATTCTCTCAAAGACCTTCGACACTACAGGAAGAAGTGAAATGGGCCTGTACGATTTCTTTTCATGTGATGGTTTGCCAGGTTTTAAGACCATTATTACTTCTGCGACTTTCCATTGATTTGGAACATATTCTAACCTTAGAGTGGCGTTCATTATGTAAAGGAGGTTTACTAAACCTTTCCGTGGGAGCATTTTAAGAATTTCCGCAGTAATTAAGTCGTATCCTGGTGCTTTTTTTGACTTCAGTTTCTTAATTTCTTTGCTTAATTCGGCAAGCGTAACATTTCTTGTGATGGAGCTTTCATTTGAATTTATATTCACACTTATATCATCATTCAATGCTTGCCCATTGAACGGCTTAAATGTTTCCTCTAGGTAATCAGCGAAAACGTTTGCTTTCTCTTTATCGCTTCTTGCCCATTCATTTTGGTCTTTCATAATCGGGGGTGCTGGAAGCTTTGGTTTTTTCGTAGCTTTTATCGCTTTCCATAGAGAATAATTAGATTCTTTACCTGCCGTCAAGTTTTCAAGGTAATTTCCAGCTTCGCGGTTTTTAAAATCTGATATCATCTTTTTAAGCAAATTACTGAGGTGATTTAAATTAGCTTTGTGTTGGGGAGCACGAGTTTGTTGCCATTTTTTGCGCGCTTTTCGCTTGTCTTTAAGTACCTCTTTTATCTCTTGGGGATATTTAGCTTCTCTATAGCCTGACATTTGTCTTTGGTAAGGAGTATTGTTCCATGCGGCTTTTTGAACAATATGCACAAAATTATCTACCGCTTCTTCAAGCTCAAGAGGTGTTTGTAGTGATACCCTTAATTCAACATTATCTTCAATATCTTTCTTAAAACCTTCCCAGTTAGTTTTACCGTTTGTTAACCTAGGTGGTGTTTCAATTTTAACAATACTTTCGCTCATAGTGAGAATAACGGGAGAGTGGTCAGAGAAAAGATCAAAGCATTCCGTTATTTTTATTCGATTTGACGGTATTCCCCTGACTATAAAGAAATCAATCAGGTCAGGTATTTTCGAGGTATCTGTCGGCCAATAAGTTGGTTTCCCACTAGAATGAAAATCACAATTATTCTCCATACCGGCTTCATATAACGCTCGGCCCTTTTGAGAAATGCATCTAGAACCCCAAAACGTGTGTTTTGCATTAAAATCGCCACCGATTATTAAAGATGGTCTAAGTGATTTTAGCAAGTTTGAAAAATCATTTTTATCAATTCTGTACCGTGGAGGGCAGTATATAGATGTGAAATTCAATGTATCATGTTTAGTTTTAACCTGCACACTTATAAGCTGCATCGGTTCAAGTTCAAGCTTAAGGCCTATCGAGTGTTTGATACATTCTTTTATGTATAATGATGCTCCGCCTCTTGCTTTGTTCGACGGATGAATTGCATGGTAATCTAGATAACCGTTTATATTGAAATTTGATTCTTTTTTAACGTGGGTTTCTGATATTAGACAAATGTCGATATCTTGTTCCCGTATGACCATTTCTAGTTCTTCAAGTCTTTGCCTTAATCCGTTGGCATTCCACGTAATAATTTTAAGGTTTTCCATCATGATTTTTTTTAAAACGTTTGGGTCGAATAAAATCTTCGATTTTTGCTAACCTATCAGAAATAGTTCTATTGATTTTGACCTGATCTTCAAATTTTGACAAAATTAAAGCCAAGCATTGAGATAGTGCGTCAGAGTCAGGTTGATTTATTACGGGTGCAGCCGCCATTCTGGCATTTGTGTTTACACTACGTTTCTTTGGAGATGTCTGTGCAGCTGCCATTTCGGCGTATGACTTAACAGTACGTTTCTTTGGAGATGTCTTTGACGTTGATGGGGTTTGATTTTCTTTGCCGATGCCGACTCTTAGTGTATTTATTCTTTTAGGAGTCTTAGATATTGGGCTTTTTATTTGTTTCTTTGGTTTTCTTTCCATATGAATTTTTTCTCGGCGTTTTTGTAGCTCTTTAACTACTTCACAGCCTCTATAGCTTGCCGGGTGACTTCCATTGCAGTTTATGCACTTCGCTGGACTTTTGCTATTTCCAGTGCAGTCAGCAGTTAAATGTTTTTCTAAGTGTTTCACTAAACCACTCGTCGACGAGCCTTTGCAAGACAGCATTTTTGGACAAAGTGAACACTGAGCCAACTCATTATTTTTTGTATCTCTTTTAAAGTAATTTCAGACTTTAGAAGTTTGTTTATCCATGATGCACTACAAAGTAACAATAACCAAAACAGAACGTAATGAATTGTGATTGCATTATATAAAAAAACTATATTTTAAAACTTACAAGAATCTCATAAGACTTGCAATTTAAATGTACGAAAATAGCAATAAATGAAGTGTTAAAAATATACTTAACAAATCTAATGAACGTCAACAAACAAGAACTAAAACTTTTAACACACTTTGACTTAAACGAACATGAAAAACATAAACGCACTGGGGACGAAACTTTGTAGGGCATTTAACGCCTTGGCTACTAAGATTTTTGATTTATTTCTAACATTTAACTCTACTACTAAGTTTAAGAGTTATTTAAAATGCAAAATAAAGTGTTTTCAAATGATTTTGATATAACGTTCACAAAGAAAATTATTAATATTGAATGTACCCGGGTACCCGGGTATTATGAAAAATTATTCCCGGGAATTAAAACGCTTTCATTCCCGGGAATTCTCGTCCCGGGAACCCGGGACCGAAAACCCTAGTATGTATGATACTGACTTTCTGTCAGTATTTTAAGTGGCAAAATAACCTATGATTTAAAAAGAAATCTCTAGATGGCCCACCCTGATCATAGATCAATGCAATGTATTTATTATCAACTTGGTGAATTCTTTTAAGAACTTATTCTACTTTCGAAATAAGGGGTTCATATAACAAGTTAAAAGAAATACGAGTAATTAGGAATTTGCACGTATTTCTACATTAGAAAAATTAAAATGCAATGCAACTATGAAAGTTGGCCACCAGGCCACCAGGATTTTAATGAACTTATGTTAATGGAATTCTTTCAATGTTTTTCATCTGGGTGATTAACATGTTCCAGCGAAGTATGTGAACTTTCCGGAAAGATGTTCTGCGAGACCAAAAAATGCATTTTTGCATTTTAGTTAAACTTCTTCTGGCATGAGGGTCGTGCAGTTATTAATTGTTACTTTGCTATTGAGTAGCCTTATTGTAGTTCTTGCAATAAGTAAACGATATTTGTTGTTTCCCCGGCAAGCACCAACTCGTCATCAGGTAATACATAAATATTAAGTTGGTATTTTGCTTGTTCTTATTTATTTACTTTATTTATATTGCAAATAGTTCATTGCTGGAATCGGTATTCCTGTTGATCTTGAATATGAATCCTTAGTGGTGGGATATGTGCTGAAAGCTATGTTCTACTTACCATGGAATGCGACAACATTTAGAGAGAATCCTTTTGTTCCTGAATATCAAAGATATCTACATACAGCCCTGGAGCTGCAGCATAAAATATCACGATGGAGTGTTTACGCAACTATTGAAAGTGTTATAGATAGGTTATATATTATTTTTGGAAAAAGTTATCTATTGGTCTAATTTAATCAGATATTTGAACGTTCACAACCTCTTTATATTTTAAAACATGTTAGGATTTTTTCTTGTTTCCTATTGGCTACATGTCACAAATCTATTACAAACTGGAAACCAGAAATTTTCCTAAATTCTTAGTAGATACTTAGTGAAAATTTAACTTAACTTTAATTATTATATGTGGTGCTATTTACGAGTATAAGAAAAAACACCAAGATCGATTTTTGTTCCCAAATGTATGGGAAGAATTTAAAATTCCTCAACATTTCTAAATTGGATAAATTTACAAAGGGTTTAACAAAAATTTAAATCGAATTTTATTTTTGCAGTTACGGTTATGATGGTCGAGAGTGCCTTCTACAAGCAATTTGTGAATCAAATCTGTTCAAATTTTCGAAACGTGTCTCTGTCTTGGGTGAACTCATGCACATATTACTCACGTAAGACTAATTTATTTAAGAATTCAAATATGTACATTTGTACATTAATATATGTAAATCTTTTAATTACGAAAAATTCACAGGCCAACATCCTCGTATGATAAATCCGACCAGAATAATCAATTTTATTTCGCTGCTGAACAGTCTGGAAAAACTGGAGAATGTGGACATTTCCATTGCTCATTTTCAATAATGAAACGACTTTCTGTTATTTTGTGACCAAATATTTCTCAATGACTTACCTGCTTAATAAAATACTTCAATGGAATAAGCGCCCAAATGGCTTTCAATTTACATATGTACGTACACCTATAGTATCTACAATTCAATGGTATCAATCTGAATACTGGCTAGCGCAAAATATCGTTCACGATGAACAGCGTTCATGGTGTTTAGCTAGCCTTCAAAATTGTTGGAATGCAAATCAATCTCACAGGGTACGTTCAGTTTACATAAGAGACTTGAAAGTAATACTACGTTTTCACCAAAGGTAAATCCGGGATTTAAGTGGATTTACCATAAATCTCCTTTAGATCTCGTAGATTTACCATACAAATATAAATCACCTCAAATGAAGATTTAAAATAAATCTCCTTGAAATCTTCTCGCAATCAGAAGATTTGCAAAACAAACAAACCTTATTTTGTAGAACGCACCTATGAACGCACCTTTCTTCAACACAAAATAGAAATATCTGTTTTTTTCCTGTTTACTATCCAATTGCAATTTTTTTTTCTCTTGCCCAAATTGACAATTGAATGACAAGACAGAGTGAAAACGTCAAATAAATCTCAATTTCTTTGGTGAAAACACTTCAAGATTTATTTTAAATCTCTAGCGGATTTACTCTTGGTGAAAACGTAGTATAAGCAGAGTTTCTAGTATCTGATTGGTCTGCAGTCAAAAATTGCTTTTCAATTAAATCACTTTCATTAGGAAGTTGTTTTTTTTTTACAAACTGACTTTCATACCGCGTTCAAAAAGGCTCGGTTCTGAAAAAGGCACGAGGAACTTCGTATAATGATTACCCTAAAATGGCAACAATTACTGAGGGTATTCATGTAAATGCGGAAACTCTGGATAAACCTCAGAAACGAGATAATTTTATCTCTGTAGAAATGCGCTGGCGCTGTCAAAAATTATCTCACGAATTTGATGTGGAAAGAGAAGAAATGAACCTGATAAACTAAGAAATTCTCTAAATTTTAAGAAATGGTTTAAAATTATTTTTTTTGAAAACTATATTATAAGGATTATCTTATTCGTATTGAATCAAATTTAAACAAAATAGCAAATTTTTTTGGAACTATATAAATGAAAAAAAAAACTCCAATGGTATTCCCAACAAAATGTTTTATTTACAAAACTCTTCCACAGACATTTGTACGATTACTAACTATTTCGCAAATTTCTTTCAATCGGTTTACACCTCAACTGACATTCCTGACTCATCGGTACACAAGACCTTAAATAGCTTTCTAAATTTAGGAACATTGCAAGTTAATGTATCAGAGGTTATGGAAGTTTTGAACAGTTTGAAGCCAGAAAAACAATGTGGCCCAGATGGAATATCTCCTTTTATTTTAAAACAGTGTGTAAGCGCCCTTAGTGTTCCATTGACTCTCCTGTTTAATACTTCACTTAGAAATGTGGAATTTTTGAAAGATTGGAAAATTTCTTTCATTACCCCTGTCCATAAGTCTGGACCTAAACAGGATGTTTCAAATTATCGCCCGATTTGCAAACTATCTCTAATACCTAAATTATTTGAAAAAATTGTGTGTAAAAAACTTTCTTTTCTTCTCAAAGAAGTCATTTCACCTAATCAACATGGTTTTATATCAGGTAAATCTACCTCAACAAATCTTATGGTTTTCTGCAATAAGGCAGTCAGATGTTTTGAAGATGGCTCTCAATGTGATGTCATCTACACTGACTTTGCAAAAGCTTTCGACAGAGTCAATCACAAAATTTTAATAAAGAAGTTAGAAGAATTGGGTATCCACTCGAATCTCTTAAAATGGTTCCATTCCTATCTATGTGATCGTATTCAATTTGTCAATATTAACAACTAGCCGACCCGTACTCGCGTTGCTTCGCAAATTGTAACTACGAATATTTTCTTAGTATTAATATTAGCATATGAAAACATTTCTCAATGAGACTGAGCATATTTGCTACAATAATATTAATTTTAGTTTATATGTATAACATACCGTATCGAATTAGATTCTCTTTCAAACTTGAAAAAAAAAGAGTTTTTTCATGTTTGTGCATATTATAAATATAACAATATAGAAAATAATAAAACTTATTTCAAATAAACGGGTTGACTACTTTCTGAGATCATTCAACCCAAACTTTAAAATCTTTCGCTTTTATAGAATAGTTCATGTGCACGGCACTGTAGTCAATTGGATGTCCTTTTTCGTCACCCAAAATGCTATTGAGTGTATTCAAGTAACTTAAAAAATAAAATGCACTACTGGCTCTTATGTAAAAGTACTTCGGAATTTAAAATACCCCCATTTTATAAATATAAAACATGGATTTAATGAGATAAAAATGTCCAAATGTATGGAATTGCCGTCTGATTAATCTTTTTAATATTTAAGTAATTTTTTATATGACAAATTCCCTTAAAATTTTTCGAGAACAAAATTTGGGATGCCAAATTTTAAGTATTAGGTAGTCGTAGTATAGATTTTAGAAATAGTTTTTTCTTTCCAATATCTATACTATTATATAAAAGCGAAACCATTTTAAAGTTTGATACGCACGATCTCAGAAAGTAGTCAACCGATTCATTTGAAATAAATTTTATTATTTTTTATATTGTTATAAGAGTGTTTATGGCTATTATTTTTTTTCATTAATAATTTGTCAAACTTAAATATTATGAATTTTACATTTTTTGTCCATTTCTTTTCATTAGTTGACTTATACAACCACTCATATCTGAAAACCTATACAATAATCGACAAATATTAGCATTGCTTCATTAAGTCAATATTGTTGCGCAAATTTTAAGCCCAAAATTACTTCTTAGTTACACATACAACCTGAGAAATAAATAAAAACAAATTATAAAATTATAAACTTTTTGAATTTATTTTATCCAGGAATTAGATTTCATCACAATCGAAAGGTCGCTGCTTTGTTTCATTTCATTATCATTCCAAAATTTTTAATTTTCTTTTCTTCCCATGCTCTTTCTCTCTTAATATCTGTTCCATTCAATAGTTACGTTTTTTCTCTTACCTACCTATCTACCTACATTCTACATATTCAATTTTTCTGTATTGTATTTGTATAGTTTATCTAACTAACCGACACACACACATTTTTTTTGTTTCTCTAATTCTATCGTCACATCGCTGAGCAATGTGGGGTTGGCTCTTTTTACTTGCGATATAGGTTATAGAGTACCTATTAGTAATAGGTACTAAGACTAACTATAGGACAAGTTCTGCATCTGGAACTCGAGATTTTGATCAAAGTTGACATTACGATGATAGCGAAGACGAATAAAGTGGGTCCGACGATTCCGTCTGTTTGTCTGTATCTGTATGCCTGTATGTCCGTATGTCTGTACCTCGATCTAGAGCTTAAGCCACTGGAGCTATTTTCTTCAAACTCGGTACTTAAGGGTCTTCGGTGATTCCCTAGAGGAGAAATTGAAATTTTTTTTTAGCTCTAAAACTAACAGTACCCCCATACACCAGTAATGCATAATCTCACTTATTATGATACGAGTATTATGGACACGGACTACATTTTGGTAAAAAAAATGTTTGGGGGGAAATGTTATTAACGGTACCTGTCATAGAACGGTTTTTTTGATTTACGAATTTCTCATCAACAGCTTTAACGATATTAACCAAAATTTTTATGCGTGAGCTTCTATACACTCGAAAAAATATAATCTAAAATTTTTTTCGAAAAAATAGTTTTTTGATTTTTAAAAAAATAATATATTTTTTTTTGAAAATTCAATATCTATAAAACGGATACACAAATAAATTTTTAAATTGCGTTATAAAATGTATTTTATTGAATACTAATAACTTGCATATCATTTTTGTTTATAAAAATTTTAAGGACGATTTAGTACAAAAAAACATGTTTCAGTGCGTCTGTATGTCTGTACCTCTCTCTACAGCCTTACCCACTAGACCTATGTTCTTCAATCTCGGTAGTTAAGGGTCTTCGGTGAATCCCTAGAGGAGAACTTGAAATTTTTTTTAGCTCCAAAACTAACGGTTCCCCCCATACACCCGTAATGCATAATTTTATTTATCTCGAAACGATTTTGATAAAAAAAAATAGGTGTAATATTATGGACATTGGACATAGACTACATTTTGGTCAAAAAAAATTTTCTGGCAAAATGTTATTAACGGTACCTGTCATAGAACCGTTTTTTGATTTCTTGACTTTCTCATCAACAGCTCTAACGATTTTAACCAAAAATTTTCAACAGGAGCCCCCTTAAGTTTAAAATAATATTGTATATAAAGATATTGGGGAGAGTACGATAACTTGGCCGCCAAGATTTGATAACGGGTTTTTGTAGGGGGGTCAAAAATAAGCACTTTTTACTATGGGAGGGGGGGGTCTATCTCCCCCCGTTTAGGAGGTAGGGGCACTTTTAGAAAAAATGGTTTAAATTGAAAAAAAAAATATTAAAAAACAACGGCAACACCTACAATAAAGTGCTATACTGCGTTTGAAAGCCAGAAGATTGTTCTATAATCCTGCATTTGAATTTTATTACTCATATCAATAGTTTTTGAGAAATTTGCATTTAAAGTCCAAATTTGGATAAAAAAAAACGTAAACAAAAATGTTTAGACCGGTTGTTTTCAAAATTCTGAAATGAAATTGTAAATTAGCTGATATGTGTTTCATGTACCTATCAGTTCTTAATCGAACACAAAAAACCGCATGGTTCTATGTCTTTTGGTTTTTGAGAAAACCTCCGTTTAGGAGGTAGGGGCACTTTTAGAAAAAAATGGTTTAAATTGAAAAAAAAAATATTAAAAAACAACGGCAACACTTACAATAAAGTGCTATACTGTGTTTGAAAGCCAGAAGATTGTTCTATAATCCTGCATTTAAATTAAATTACTCATGTCAATGGTTTTTGAGAAATTCGCATTTAAATTCCAAATTTTGATAAAATAACGTGAAAAAAAAGTTTAGACCGATTGTTTTCAAAATTTTGAAATGAAATTGTAAATTAACTTATATGTGATCCATGTATCTATCAGTTCTTAATCGAACACAAAAAACCGCATGGTTCTATGTCTTCTAGTTTTTGAGAAAATCGAAAATTACCAAAACTACTTTTTTTGATTTTTGGTGGTGACGGTGATTCCATTTTAAGGATTAATGTTAATAAACATAATGAATCTTTGTTAGTTCAGTACCGCAATTCATTTAGCGTTACCCAGAATGCACCATGAGGAGGTAGAATTGCATCTGGGTCAGTTATTTTATCAGTTAGTCAGGAAGTAGTCAGTCATAGTTAGTTAAAAATGATCAAAATGTATTAAAAAGGTGTGTAAGTCTCGTCAATAAAGCCATCGTCCGTACTATAACAGTCGAGTTCGTTGAGTTACTCTTTTCTCGTGGGAAGCCGAGGATGTTTTGGCGGTAAAACACTTTCTAAATTTTCGCTCTGAAGGGTGGGAGGATCGATGTCTTTTAACTGTAAACCCTCACATATATCACCATCGGTATAACAAGGGTAAACTTTTTTTACATCTGATAAAAACTCTATTATTTGCGAACCCCAGTCGTCCTTATATTTCCTTTCTAGGCAGTATTTTCGATAGAAAAATAGTGCCATGTATTGGTGAACATGGTCGGAAGTTTGTTTTGGTTTTCAAGATCGTTTATTGTATTTTATATGTATTTAGTGGACATTGGATAAATAGAATAAATTTGAATTTTTTAAAATACAGATTCTGTGAATGCAAAAGAAACTTTGCATGCACCCAACCTCGCACCTACCCCAAATCCTATAGTGTGCCCAAGCAGGGGGGTTGCAGGGGGGCAGCATGCCCCCCCATACATACTTTACTGTTTATATATTGTAATGTTGGAAGCTAGCACTGATTTATTTATGTAAGGAAGCAAAAAATATCAAACATTTTGTAGAAAAGTAGTTTTAATTATTTTCGATTTTCTCAAAAACCAGAAGACATAGAAACATGCCGTTTTTTGTGTTCAATTAAGAACTGATAGATACATGAAACACATATAAGTTAATTTACAATTTCATTTCACAATTTTGAAAACAACCGGTCTAAACTTTTTTTTTCACGTTTTTTTTATCAAAATTTGGACTTTAAATGCGAATTTCTCAAAAACAATTGATATGAGTAATTTAATTTAAATGCAGGATTATAGAACAATCTTCTGGCTTTCAAACGCAGTATAGCACTTTATTGTAGGTGTTGCCGTTGTTTTTTAATATTTTTTTTTTTCAATTTAAACCATTTTTTCTAAAAGTGCCCCTACCTCCTAAACGGGGGGAGATAGACCCCCCCTCCCATAGTAAAAAGTGCTTATTTTTGACCCCTCTAAAAAAATCCGTCATCAAATCTTGGCGGCCAAGTTATCGTACTCGTGCCAAGATATTGGAAAGAAAAAACTATTTCTAAAATCTATACTACGACTACCTAATACTTAAAATTTGGCATCCCAAATTTTGTTCTCGAAAAATTTTAAGGGAATTTGTCATATAAAAAATTACTTAAATATTAAAAAGATTAATCAGACGGCAATTCCATACATTTGGACATTTTTATCTCATTAAATCCATGTTTTATATTTATAAAATGGGGGTATTTTAAATTCCGAAGTACTTTTACATAAGAGCCAGTAGTGCATTTTATTTTTTAAGTTACTTGAATACACTCAATAGCATTTTGGGTGACGAAAAAGGACATCCAATTGACTACAGTGCCGTGCACATGAACTATTCTATAAAAGCGAAAGATTTTAAAGTTTGGGTTGAATGATCTCAGAAAGTAGTCAACCCGTTTATTTGAAATAAGTTTTATTATTTTCTATATTGTTATATTTATAATATGCACAAACATGAAAAAACTCTTTTTTTTCAAGTTTGAAAGAGAATCTAATTCGATACGGTATGTTATACATATAAACTAAAATTAATATTATTGTAGCAAATATGCTCAGTCTCATTGAGAAATGTTTTCATATGCTAATATTAATACTAAGAAAATATTCGTAGTTACAATTTGCGAAGCAACGCGAGTACGGGTCGGCTAGTCTTTATATACAATATTATTTTAAACTTAAGGGGGCTCCTGTTGAAAATTTTTGGTTAAAATCGTTAGAGCTGTTGATGAGAAAGTCAAGAAATCAAAAAACGGTTCTATGACAGGTACCGTTAATAACATTTTGCCAGAAAATTTTTTTTGACCAAAATGTAGTCTATGTCCAATGTCCATAATATTACACCTATTTTTTTTTATCAAAATCGTTTCGAGATAAATAAAATTATGCATTACGGGTGTATGGGGGGAACCGTTAGTTTTGGAGCTAAAAAAAATTTCAAGTTCTCCTCTAGGGATTCACCGAAGACCCTTAACTACCGAGATTGAAGAACATAGGTCTAGTGGGTAAGGCTGTAGAGAGAGGTACAGACATACAGACGCACTGAAACATGTTTTTTTGTACTAAATCGTCCTTAAAATTTTTATAAACAAAAATGATATGCAAGTTATTAGTATTCAATAAAATACATTTTATAACGCAATTTAAAAATTTATTTGTGTATCCGTTTTATAGATATTGAATTTTCAAAAAAAAATATATTATTTTTTTAAAAATCAAAAAACTATTTTTTCGAAAAAAATTTTAGATTATATTTTTTCGAGTGTATAGAAGCTCACGCATAAAAATTTTGGTTAATATCGTTAAAGCTGTTGATGAGAAATTCGTAAATCAAAAAAACCGTTCTATGACAGGTACCGTTAATAACATTTCCCCCCAAACATTTTTTTTACCAAAATGTAGTCCGTGTCCATAATACTCGTATCATAATAAGTGAGATTATGCATTACTGGTGTATGGGGGTACTGTTAGTTTTAGAGCTAAAAAAAAATTTCAATTTCTCCTCTAGGGAATCACCGAAGACCCTTAAGTACCGAGTTTGAAGAAAATAGCTCCAGTGGCTTAAGCTCTAGATCGAGGTACAGACATACGGACATACAGGCATACAGATACAGACAAACAGACGGAATCGTCGGACCCACTTTATTCGTCTTCGCTATCATCGTAATGTCAACTTTGATCAAAATCTCGAGTTCCAGATGCAGAACTTGTCCTATAGTTAGTCTTAGTACCTATTACTAATAGGTACTCTATAACCTATATCGCAAGTAAAAAGAGCCAACCCCACATTGCTCAGCGATGTGACGATAGAATTAGAGAAACAAAAAAAATGTGTGTGTGTCGGTTAGTTAGATAAACTATACAAATACAATACAGAAAAATTGAATATGTAGAATGTAGGTAGATAGGTAGGTAAGAGAAAAAACGTAACTATTGAATGGAACAGATATTAAGAGAGAAAGAGCATGGGAAGAAAAGAAAATTAAAAATTTTGGAATGATAATGAAATGAAACAAAGCAGCGACCTTTCGATTGTGATGAAATCTAATTCCTGGATAAAATAAATTCAAAAAGTTTATAATTTTATAATTTGTTTTTATTTATTTCTCAGGTTGTATGTGTAACTAAGAAGTGATTTTGGGCTTAAAATTTGCGCAACAATATTGACTTAATGAAGCAATGCTAATATTTGTCGATTATTGTATAGGTTTTCAGATATGAGTGGTTGTATAAGTCAACTAATGAAAAGAAATGGACAAAAAATGTAAAATTCATAATATTTAAGTTTGACAAATTATTAATGAAAAAAAATAATAGCCATAAACACTCTTATAACAATATAAAAAATAATAAAATTTATTTCAAATGAATCGGTTGACTACTTTCTGAGATCGTGCGTATCAAACTTTAAAATGGTTTCGCTTTTATATAATAGTATAGATATTAAATCCCATCAAATTCAAGTTCCCTCAGGTGTTCCCCAAGGTAGCCATCTTGGCCCTCTTTTATTTCTAATACTGATAAATGATATACCTCTTCGTATTATCAACTCTGAAAAACTGTTGTTTGCTGATGATTTGAAAATCTTTTGTCGTATTAAATCTATTTCCGATTGCTTACTTCTCCAAGAAGATCTCAATCGACTTGATCAATGATGTAAACAAAATTTATTATTTTTAAATGTTTCAAAATGTCAAATTATGTCTTTTTATCGTTATCAGAGTCCTATCTTTTTCAATTATAGAATTGATAATGCACCTCTTACGAGAATTTTTGAAAAGAAGGACCTAGGTGTTTTATTTGATAGAAAACTTAATTTCAATCTACATATAGATTATATTGTTGCGAAAGCAAACTCGATGCTAGGATTTATATCGCGAAATTCGAAAGAGTTTTCGGATCCATATACCCTCAAATCGCTTTATATTGCTTACGTTCGGTCTGTGTTGGAATATTGCTTGGTGATATGGAGCCCTTTCTATTTAAATAGTTCTTTAAGAATTGAAAATATTCAAAAACGCTTCACTAAACTTGTAGTTTATCGTTTACATTGGAATATTCGAATGCCCTCATATGATTCGCGATGCCAACTTATTGATTTAACTAACCTGGCTAATCGCCGTAAATATTTCTCTATAATATTTGTAAGAGACCTATTATATAATCACATCAACTGCCCCTTTCTTTTAGCTTTAATTAAGTTATATGCTCCCTCAAGAAACTTGAGAATAAGAAACATTTTCTGTGAACCCTTTCATAGATTGAATTATGGGTTAAATGAGCCTCTTACAAGATGTTTAAGAGAAGCAAATTCAGTTGAGAGTTTTATAGATTTTTTTAATTCTTCAAATAGAAACTTATTCAAAGAAAAATTGTTGATCATTATAAGGTAACCTGGATGGTAATTAAGTATATATATATTGTACCTAGTAGTCGTAAAGAAGTATATTGTTATAATTATAATGTATTATCTGTTAGATGAAATAAATGAACTAAATAATACTTGCTTAATTCTCTTTTAAGTAAGACAACAGAATCATTTTTTAAGTTAACATATTGAATGATGTGCATTTTTGATAACAACATTTTTTTACGAGTTGACTGTATTTTAACGAACAGCTGATTATGGCTGAGTTCGTATTTGTAAAACTTCTGCAGTCCTGCAAAAATTGCGTTCATAATTGTAAACAAACAGCATCATCTCTGCATGAGCATGGCAACACTTGTGTTCATAAAAGTAAACTTACAGTCAACATGCGGCCAATTTGGCATGTGTTTCTTTTATGTTGCTGAATTTGCAGGAAAATGGCAGAGGATCAAATGTGAGTAACTTTTGTTTTTGAAATTAATTTATAATCGTACAAATACTGATTTTTCATCTTTGATAAGAAATTAATAACTATCCATCCACAGAATTGAATACAAGGTCAAAATCTGGTCCGATGCTGATATCGAGCTATTGGTTTCCATCCGTTTGGGAATGGAATCTGAATTTTTAGCTGCACGCAGGAAGAAAAAAGTTCTATGGGAAAGGTTTTCCAAGAAATTAAAACTATTTTCCCCACGTTTCCTTATGATAGGGAGGATATTTGTTATAAGGAACTTCCAAAATTTAAAAACTTCCTATCATAGGATTAAAAAAAGAAATAAACTAAGCGGTAGACAGGTTTCTTCATACGATTACTTCCATCAGTTCGTTGAAGAATGGATCTCGACACAATAGCCAAAAAAACACGGCTATTGAAGGCTTTATATTTGAACGAATGCTCAGGACTTAGAATACATCCTTGTGCGACCTTGCAGATATTACGAATCATTCTGTCATACTGATACTGATGCATTCCATACATGTTTCGAGAAATATGAAGTAGTACTTCAAAATCTTCCTAGTTACTCCAATTCGAGTGATAGTATTTTGTATCTCAAACCTTTTCCGATTTCATATGAAACTTTATTGGTGAAGAGCTAGCTCGTGGGAAATATGTATAATGAATAATGATATACATAACATATGTAGGTATATCTCACTCAAACATACACGTCCCTTATATTCATAAGCAAACCAATTTACCTCGTTGAATTTTCAAACAAATCAAGATTGGTGTATTTCAAAATGTCTACCACGTTTCCAACTTAAACATTTTGATTGAATTCAATTATTTTTGTATTGGTAGATTTAGTTAAACAAATAATAACGTATTCACGTATAGAGAGACGCTCTTTTGTGCATGATACAAATTCGAAAAATACACCTTTGAAATTTGATATTTTTTTTTTATATCACCTCAAGATATTGGTTTTGTTAAACAGTTTCTTCTTAGAGAAACAAGGATATTATGTAAATATATAAACTAAAGACGAACAAAATATTCAAATCAACTTAAGTTTGTTGACATATTTTTCTTTAGATTTGTTATGTATAAGAAAACAATATGCAACAGACCAACTTCATCGAGGTTGAGCTTGTCAAAAGAATCGGCCCTTAGGCCAGGAGCGCACATTCAATTTTTAGTTTCGCAACTGCTTAGTTGCTAAAATGAAACATATGGGCTTATATGGGACACCGCGTACTTAGAGCCACTCGATTCGAGCAACTAAATAGTTTGTATTTTGACACAAACTAAACGATTGCCTTAAATTAATTCGCAACAGTTGAGCTGTTTTCTATAAGCGCAAGAGAGAAAAAGAGTGTGAAGTGAACGTGAGTAAAGAGTTGCCAGTGCGCGGTACTCTATTAACTGGTGATTAAACTATTTGATTTCGATCACTGTTTCCAGTGCGCGGCTAGCCTTAAGCTAGGCACGCACATTGAATTTTTAGTTGCTTATAGAAAACAGATGAACTATTTGGTCGAATGTCCGCGCAGATGCATATAATTATATGTTACACAAAATAGCGAACTCATTTTAGGCAATCGTTTAGTTTGTTGCGAAACTAAAAATTGAATGTGCGCGCCTAGCCTTATAAATTTAAATTTAATTTAAATTTTTCAGCCTCTGATGGTGCTAATTTAAAATCAAACATGTATAGTAACACTGGTAAAGCCTAGTACGACGATCGGGAAAAATTTTGTCTCCCATACATTTTTTTTCCTGGGACAAATTTTGTCTTGGATATTTTTCCAAGCAGTACGCAGTTCACGCGCCAGTCACAGTCTGATCTTTGTCTATGATACACGCATATTATACAGTCTTACAACTTGCAAAATGCATTCATCGTGTTCAATTTGCTTAAACTCAATATCGAAGTCCGATTTTGTATCGTGTGGCATGTGTGGTTTAAGCCTGCATATTGATTGCTGTAATCTCAGTAACAATATTATTAACTTAATTAAGAACAATAAAAACATTTTTTTCAAGTGTGATAACTGCAAAAATAATAGCACATCTGTGTTCGCCCATAAAATATCCGATCTCTTTGCATTCATGCAAGAGAACATGAGTATTCTCTTCAAAAAAGAACCCCCGTTAACTATTGAAGATGAATCAATCCCGTCAAACGCGTCGGCAAATACATTAAACAGAAGTCGCTCCATTCGCGATAGCACACGCGATCAAAGGCTTTCTAAGCAAGCCACCTCTAAAAGACCTGCACTCTCGTCTCCAAATTTGGCTCGTCTTTCAATGAGGAATAAAAGTAGCTCACCTGCTACTTCTCATCTTAAAGCGGTTGACTATCAAAATTCGGTTTCTCTTCCTCTTTCCTCTGGCGTTGGAATTAGTAAGCTTAAAAATAAAAACACTATGAATCTCAATGCCCCCTCCGATAAAAATAAGAGAAATACCAAAAATGTGAATAATATCGAAAACGAAAAAAAAAACGTTGTTGCTGTTGCTTCTGAAGGTCTTGTTGTTGATGGTGGAGCGGTAAACTCTCTTGATGCAAGCTCATCTTATGCTGCTGTTGTTGTTGCTGGTAATGACGTTGTCGTTGGCGCAGCTTGTCTTAATGCTGTGCAAGGCAGTTATTTACCAAATACTGTGATTCATGAAACTGTTGCTGATGATATTATGTTGAATGCAAGCTCTTGTGTTGCTGACGTTGTTAATGGTGCTGTTACTGACGTTGGCGTGGCTATTGCTAGTGCTGTGCAAGATAGTGCTAGTGCTGTGCAAGGCAGCTACTTACCAAATGCTGTGAATCCGGAAATTTTTGCTGATGATACTGTGATTGGTGAATTTCCGAATATGATTTCATCAGTCAATGGTGGTAATTTAAATAACAATGAATCAAACAACACAGCTCAGATTGAAATTATCAAACAAACATCAATTAACAACACAAAAAATGTCATTATCGGAACAAATTCCTCCTGTGGTAATCTTCGAGTTGCTTACAAATTCAAATGGTTTCATATAGGCAGTTTTCGTTACACTACCACTCCTGATGAAGTTATTGCATTTGTTTCAACTAGTCTGGGAATAGACTCATCTCTTTTTGTGTGCCACAAATTGTCAAAAGATGCGGATAAGGATCGTATGCATGGTTTCGTCAATTTTAAGATTGGTGTTCCGATGGATGTTGCATCATTGGTCTTTGCTGAAAATTTTTGGCCGATAGGTGTGAAAATTCGACCTTTTGTGTATATGTCAAAAAACTCCTTGGAGAAGAACGTAGGAATAACAACCTAACAACAAATACCCAAAATGTTCGTCTTTCGTCTTTAAAGATTTATTTTCATAATGCAAGTGGCCTTCGAACTAAAGTAGCCGATCTTTTTAAAAGTACATGCGTTAAATACTACGACATTATCATCATTGTCGAATCATGGCTTTACAATGGAATTGCCTCTTCTGAATTATTTGATTGCAGTATCTACAACGTTTATCGTCGCGATCGATGTAAATCATCGAGAGAACGTGGAGGAGGGATAATTATCGCCACTCGTTCCCATCTTTGCTCCAAAGAAGTTATATTACCAACCTTGGACGTTGAACAAGTTTGTATCTCCGTTAATTTAAATGCGTTTTCCAAAACGAATGTATTTTTTATTGTAAGTTATGTGCCTCCAAGTAGCTCACTTGATTTATATGAAAAACATATTAGCAATATTGATTTTATTAATAATACTTGTTCTATATCTGATAACTTGTGTGTATTAGGTGATTTTAATCTATCCGATATACATTGGAAGTGGTATGAAACTGATAAAATGTTATTTCCATTTAATATTAAACGAGATATCGAAGTTACATTTATTGATTTTTTATATTCTTTAAATTTAGTGCAAATTAATCATATTGAAAATTCTTTAGCAAAAATACTGGATTTGATTTTTATATGTTGTGATGAATTCAAAGTTAATTTAAGTAATGCACCTTTTTCTCTCTTAAGCGAATCTATTCATCATAAGGAACTATTCTTTGATTTAGAGTTTTATACTTACTCGTTAAATGATGTTAAAAAAAATATTAAATCGTATAATTTCTCTAAAACTGATTTTATTAAACTAAATAATTTTTTATATGATATTGATTGGTTAAATGAATTTATGTTTCTTGATTTGAAAAATATGTATAAGCGCTTCATTGAAGTTATATCAATGGGTTTTGACAAATTCGTTCCTTATTCAATTAAAAAAAAAAATCATCGGATTCACCTTGGATTAATAAACAGCTTCGCGACTTAAAGAGAAAGAAACGCAATGCGTACGTGAAATACAGCAAATCAAAAAATCAATCAGATTATGAAAATTTTAGTAAATTACGTAAAGAATTTGTAGTTCTTAGTAAGTTTCTATACAGAGCTTATATATTGAATATTGAAAGCAATATCAAAATCAATAGTAAATCGTTCTGGTCTTTTGTCAATTCCAAAAGAAAATCAGTAGGGATTCCAAATACCATGTTTTTCAGAGGTGTTGAATCATCGGATTTAGAGTCGACAGTCGAATTTTTTTCTAACTATTTTGAGTCGGTTTACTCTCATTCGGGATTTAACAACAGTTCACTGAATAACGTAAAAACTAGAATTGATATTGGGTCGATCCAGTTAAGTAGTGCAGAAGTTAAATCCGGGATGAAATCACTTCAATCTAATTATAGTTCGGGACCAGACGGCATTCCTCCCGCAGTACTTAAAAATTGTTGTGATTCCATCTGTACCCCTTTACTTATCATTTTCAACAAGTCCCTCCATGAAGGTATTTTTATTGAAGAATGGAAGCTCTCTTACTTGGTCCCTATTCATAAATCAGGCTCCAAAAATGATGTAGAAAATTACAGGGGTATTTGTAAACTTTCCGCAATTCCCAAATTGTTTGAAAGTATGGTTAAAACTAAGCTTGATTTTCTTACAAGTGAATATCTATCAGAAGTACAGCATGGTTTTGCTTCCGGTCGGTCGTCTATAACCAATCTTACTTATTTTACTTCGTATGTCACTAACGCTATGGAACAAAAATTTCAAGTGGACGCAGTGTACACTGACTTTAGTAAAGCCTTTGATTCTGTGAACCACCAAACACTTTTGAATAAACTTGAGATTTTTGGTTTTCATTCTCACTTTCTTCGTTGGTTATCATCATATTTATGTTTAAGAACACAACAAGTCAAGATTGGAGACACTTATTCAAAAGAAATTCAGTGTACATCAGGTGTTCCCCAAGGTAGCCATCTGGGGCCGCTCCTTTTTATAATTTTCATTAATGACATTGTCTCGGTCTTTAAGTATTGTGAATGTTTATTATATGCAGACGATCTCAAACTATTTTTAAAAGTTTCGAGTTCGGATGATTGTCAACTCATTCAATCTGACATTGATTCCCTATCTGACTGGTGTCAGATAAATGGGCTTAAATTGAATATCAAAAAGTGTAACGCGATTTCCTTTTCCAGAAAATCTCAAAATGTGTTATTCAACTATGCAATAGAATCTGTGACTTTAGATAGGGTTTCAATTGTTAAAGACTTAGGTGTTATACTTGATTCTTCACTTACTTTTAAAAGTCATCTCGATTATTTGGTTCCAAAGGCCAACTCGCTGGTAGGTTTCATAAAACGAAACGGAAAAGACTTTAGAGATCCTTTTGTGTTACTATCCCTGTTTACATCTCTTGTCAGATCACTTTTAGAATACGCAGATGTTATTTGGAGCCCCATTTATAAAGTTCATTCTGATCGGATTGAAAAAGTCCAAAGACGATTTACGAAATATATATTTAAAAAAATGGGCTGGAATTTCAATCCTAGTTATGAAGCTAGATGCCAATTACTTGGAATTAAATCATTACAATCAAGAAGGCAAATTCATAGCATAATGCTTATTAGAGACTTACTATGCTACCATATTAAATGTCCAGCACTTCTTGCACTAATTCCAATTTATGCTCCCACTAGGTCTATGCGAGCTAGAGTCTTCTTATTCGAAAGAACTCATACGACAAATTATGGTTATAAGGAAACTTTATCAAGATCCATTGCTTATTTTAATGAAATATCTTCAAATATCGATTTCCTTAGTCTTAATCGTAATAAATTTAAAACCGAGATATTATATTTATTCACTTTTTAACTTTGCTCTTGGAGTGCTGATATCTGTTAGCTGTAATATTGCTTGTAGATAAATTTAATAAATAAATAAATAAATAAATAAACAAATTCATACTCTTGTGCATTGCTGTACAAAATATATCCACTAAATTTTGCCAGGAAAAAGAATGATACAAGCATTATTTGCGGGACAAATTTTGACAGCCAACGTATTTCGAAAGTGATTTTTGTCGAAACTACATAGTTTTATGTAAAAGATGCTGATGCTTCTCTTGAAAGCATCAAGAGGAGATTCCAAAAAGGTATGAACGACTTTTGTAAGACAACCGTTCCAAAATACACTATAAAACACATTAAATTAGATTTTGTAGCTCCAAATTCAAACTTTTGCGCGAGATTTGGAAACGTTTTGTAGATTTTAAAATTGTAGAGATAAAATTTGTCTTGTCTCGATCTGCGTACTAGGCTTAAACAATCAAAAGAGATTTTTTTCCTCAGATAGATTTTAACAGTCTTTTATCACACGATGACCCTTTTTCTCTGAATCTTTTCTAAAGCAAAGGATAAGAGAGATGATATCATATTCGCCCTCACTAAAATTGCAAAAGAGTCGGAAACAAAGACCATTCAAAAATCTCAAGGATTTGGCCGCGTTCGCCTCGTAGTCCGATAGGGTACCTAAGATACTTTAGTATCCGATACGTTTGCGAACGGTCAAAACCGGATAGGTAACATTTATACTACGCTTTCACCAAAAGATAATCTGAGATTTAAGGCAAGAGATTTATGTGGTGTTTTCACCGCACTAAAAGATTAATAAAAAGATTAACTTTGACAGCATCTATCAAAATGCTAATGTTGTTTCAATTTTTCTTAAAAAGTAGAAGCGAGAGAAAGAAAGTTTCACAAGCACAAGCCAAACGATGAAAAATCATCGAGATAGCTTAGCACCGTATTGATGTTTGGTCAGTTCGAACTTCGACCGATCGATTCTATGAAGTTTTAGTAGAGATTTATTTCTAATCTACTATATTTACGAAATAAATTTGTATGGTAAATCTTCGAGATAAAGAAGATTTATGGTAAATCCACTTAAATCCCGGATTTACTCTTGGTGAAAACGTAGTATTACTGTCAAAGTCAAAAAACGAAGTGACTCGACCATCAGGGTTGGCCGAATTAACTACTTGAAACTGTTTATTTTTAAGAAGCGCAGCACACTTGTCGAAGAGAGCTCCAGTACGATAATTTTCCAATTTAATTGGAGTAAATCCACCTCTAGCCCAATGATTATGTAGCTTTCGACCAGCCATTTTCAATTCGCTTATTAAAAATGAATAAGTCCAGCTAACATACCTTCTCTCCAGAGCTAAACTATTGAAATCTGAAAAAAAAAACTCCCATACAACTCTCTTATATTCCATTGCTATACCTAAGTATTAATATCTTGTTTTGAAACTGAATTGGGTTTCATAACATTTTTATTTTAAAGCCTAGTACGCAGATCGAGACAAGACAAATTTTATCTCTACAATTTTAATCTCTACAAAACTTTCTCAAATTTTGCGCAAAAGTTTGAAGTTGGAGAGATGAAATCTAATTTAATGTGGTTTTTAGTGTATCTCTGGAACGGGTCGTCTTAAGGGGCCGACCCATAGAATCCGTTGCGTCCGTTGCCGTACCGTATTCAACTGACAGCTTGATTAAATATACGCTTTTTCATAAGAGACGACCAAAAGGCGTCGCATGCGACGGACGCAACGGAACAAGTAGCCGAACTTTTCTCTCCGGCAAATTAATTGAATTGAATTGAATTCTTTATTGAGACTTTTAATATCAATTACAGAGTGTGTTCTTAACGATATCTTATGATAAACTGCGGCTATAATGTATTGCCTGCTTTGACGATTGTTTTAATGAAATGCCTCGTGGCTGTCTGTTATATGTTGTTTGACTACTCTTGCTCATGACAGAGTATGATATACATTTGCGTTGACGGAAGGTCACTAACACTAATATGAATGTACAATATATACAGGAAACTAATACTAACTTAAAAACTAGATAACGAGAAAACTAACGTATAAACGGTTACAAACGAAAATGCCTTGAGCATTGTATAGGTAGATTACCTTACATTTTTTGTTTTTTTTTTTTAGTTTAAAATAGAGCGATAGCTCACTATACAAGTTAAATATACAGTTGTTATTATGAAATAAGAGATTATCATAAATATATCGGTTACAATGATGACGTCAGAAATGAACGATAGTTTGTCGGGAATTTATCCAGATTTTTTTTTTTTAAGGGACTTGATTCTCAGTTTTGACGACATGAATAGGTCACTCGGTTAAGTAGTATCTTCAATCCCAGGCCCGGGATTGAGATTTGGTTGCTGTTCGGCGGACTGATGCCCGCAGAGCTGTAGATGCGGATTTAATTTTTTGTTGAGCAGGTTCGCTTCCTGCTGTAAATGAGCCATGCGTCGGCGGCATCGATTTCTGTGCTGGTATATAACACTGTAGCTTGAAGCTTGGCGTTGGTTGGTTGAATCAAGCTTCCCATTTCCGGGTTTTCCTCCCCTAGTCAGATTTACACCACATAGAACTAGTGTGCACTTTATGTTAAAGTGATCCAATTTTTTCAGCGTAATCACTGCACCATCCGGCGATGAAATTAATTTTAGGGTGTTAAGGAAATTCGCTTTTGATGTAAGCGAGTACTATTTCGTCAAAAGACATGTTAAAAACGGAAAAATATTAATTTAAACCGCGACACGTTTTTATTTTAGGTTCTGTTACTATTTTTTTTTTTTTTGATATGGAGAGTGCAGACGCAGAGCACGTCTGCACTCGGCGACGTACAATGACCAACCTCTCTCCGGCAAATGCTGTGACAGCCGTTGTCATCAGCAATTTGAAGTTTCATGTTTTTGCTAGTGATGGGGTGAGACAAACTGCTACCTTAGAGATGTTACTCTAGTTGTGATTTATACTGTAGTGAAATAGCAATAACAGTCCATTGGCATTAACGATAAAGTTTTAAAATTGATACGTGGTTAATGAAATGGTACACAAAATTGATTATATATATATATATATATATTATTATATATATGTATGTATATACCATAGAGATCTTTTGTACAGAGAAAAAGTGAAGCTTTATGACCATTTTGTTGGAGGAAAAAAATGTAAGCAATGGAAATAAATGCATTTAACAAATGAATTGAACAATAAAAATACTTAATTTTAGAAAAAATCACCTCCGCAAAAAAGAAACAGCACACAAAACACAATAGAATTGTTGTTGTATTCGCCTCCACCAAAATGGTGGCCGAGCTTCACTTTTGAAAGCGACGTTGTTTATCTAGGTATATATTAAAATCTATTGTTTATACGTATAAGTTACCAATATTTTCAGCCATAATTCTGACAAGATTATGATTACTGACTCTACGTCAATTTGTGTCAAAATATCTCAGTCAAAACATGCTGACAACCTACCACAACAAATGAAAATTCTCATTCATTCTGAAAGCGTGTCAATATTCAATCAGATTGATGTGCGTAATGGTTTGAATGTAATTTTTGACACTTTTCAATGCAAAAGAAAGAGACATCATGTTGTTTTTTTAGCGCGCCAAATTGGAAAAAGTTGTGTTTTTGTAAACAAACTCAGATTTGATGTCAAAATGATTTAACACGTGATAAATTAAGTAACTTATTTCTAATCATAACATAAAGTAACAACAATATGAGGCCAAACCTCACACACATTACGTTTACACGACCGCATATCCACTAAGACGTTAGATTAACAGAGCTTTCGATTCGATTCAGCTTGTTTAACCGGGCCTCCAGAAGCTGATTTAAAAACACTAGTTTATTTTCAGAACGCAAAACCAGTTTTGAAATCCGCTAATCAAAATATATTTATACTTTAGGAAATGTATCTTCTTTTGAAAGCAAGACTTCTGTATCAAAACTATTTTTTTAATGAGATTTACCCCCCCCCCCCCCCACTAACCGAAATCCGCCACTAACTAAAATTCTGCGTACATCCTTAAACATAACAAACATAACTGAAATCACTTCTCAAGCAGAACCAAAACCTGCTACTGAATAACACTAATTGAACAACTCTCAGTGATATATAAGCACATCTCTAATACCGCTTCACTTTTTCTGACCAATTGAATCATCTCTAGTTCGTTTGAAGTTTGTGGTGCATTGCAAATTGAAATTGGATACCGTAAAAATCAAAAAAAAAAGGTAAGAATTGTTATTTTCTAAGAATATATGCAATATAATAACAAAATAATATCTTTTTTGCAGAAATGATTGAAGAACTTCTCATTGAGGCTGTAAAAAACCACCCGTGCATATATAACAAATCGTTGCAGATATATCGCAACAAGTTGCTGAAGGAGAAGGCATGGGTGGATCTGGCTGCTGCTGTTGGCATGAAAGGTGGGTTCTTTTTTGCATTTTTAATATCTATTAATATATCTATTTATTCTTTTAGAGGAAATGTGCCAAACAAGGTGGAGATCCTTGCGGGACCGCTTCCTGAAAGAACTGAACAAAAAACAAAAATCAGGAAGTGAAGCACCGGAGGACTCGCCGTGGAATGAGCCGCAATGCTGTTTTCTTGGCGGTTCTGGATGAGTACTTACTGAAGCTAACCGAAGGGCGGCAGGACGAACTAAAAAACCAAATATTAAGCCTGGTGCTTTCTGAATTTGTTTAAAAGTTATTATAAATGTACGTATTAGACCGAGAGCCCACAGCAATTTTTGGGTGTGATTGATAAAAAAAATAATTAGCATAATTAGATAGGCCTTTTATAGTTATTTATAAATGTGAACGTCTTGCATACTCTAGTGGGCGCAATTTATAGACACTTTTCTGTCATTTTAAAAACATGTAAACTAACATTTTGAATAAAAATACACAGTTCCTTTTATGTTTTTGTTTTTGTGACACTATTGGGCGAGGCAGGTGTTGCGGTTGCACTGTTTTTGATTAGATTAAGAATTTTATTTTTCAATTTTTCAAAAAATTAAATCATGTTGGCTCAACAATAGGGGCCCAACGTTCTTCATTTGGCTTTACATAATGCTATTTGCTTTAAATATCATATTAAATCAAATTATTATGGTATGTAGAAAGGGGAATAATAAAATAGGATAACTTTATAGAATTTTTTTTATTGGGAATCTTTTATTAATAACATGAATCGTTAAGGAGGTAATCTTTTAACTGATCCCTCAATTTAAATGCATCCCTTGTTGCATTATTCGAAAAAATTCTTTTTGGTCTTTGAAGAGGAGCTGTGTTTTCCCGCCACAGGCCTTTGATTAATACATCATCTTGGTAGCTGTCTGCATAGTTTGGTGGAATGTAGTTGTTATCATTCATTTTCATGAAATTATGCAATAAAACAGCTGCTTTTACAATCTTTTCTGCTGACTCCGGACTCATTTGAAGGGGACTCAGGAGAATTCTCCACCGTGACACCAAAATACCAAAGGCATTTTCAATTACGCGTCTGGCTCTGGAAAGGCGTTTATTGAAATGCTCACGGTCAAATGGTAAGTGATCTCCTAAACGGTAAATAATTACAATTAATGATTTCAAGTAGAAAAATTTATAACTTTTACCTGGGTATGGGCGCATCAGAAAAGGTTTTAGCGGAAATGCTGCATCTCCAACGAAAAAATGTGGAAACTTTACATTGGAGTATGGCAAAGTATCGTCTTCTGGTACTCCCAAATTTCCACTGAACAATTTTTGACCAAAATCCGACTGCCACAAAACACCACCATCACTTTGGGAGCCGTGCTTTTCACGATCCTCGTACAATTCTCGTACCCAGAAACGACGATTTTGCATTATATTTAAACACTCGCGAGCCTTTGCAAGTAGGAGCACCAGAAGCAAAATTTCTATTATATCGTCAAAATCCATTTTATGTTTATGTTTTACGTATATTCTTTGAAAAAAATATATAAATTAACTTTAATTGAAGAAAGTGTTAATGTTGATTTTCAAGAATCTGTACGAATTCAGCTGTCAAAATATCGCAACGGATTCATTTGGTCACCCTCATTCCGTTAAATGCGGTAACGGCACCGCATCCGTTGCCGAAACGGACGCAACGGATTCTATGGGTCGGCCCCTTTACAAAAGTCGTTCATACCTTTTTGGAATCTCCTCTTGATGAACTCAAGACAAGCATCAGCACCTTTTATATAAAATCAGAATTAACAAAAATTACTTTCGGCTGTCAAATTTGTCCCGCAAAATAATGCTTGTATCATTCTTTTTCCTGGCAAAATTTAGTGGAGACATTTTGAAGAGCAATTCACAATAGTATGAATTTTGCGCGCGAACTGCGTACTGCTCGGAAAAATATCCGAGACAAAATTTGTCCCAGGAAAAAAAATGTATGGGAGACAAAATTTTTCCCGATCTGCGTACTAGGCTTAAGAGGTAAACACTTCTACAGCTTAAACCTACTTAAATCTTATAGCAAAACTATTTTCTCTTCTTGCAATAAGATTATACTATAAGCTTATAGTCTTGTAATAATCCTTTTCTGAAAACTCAGCTTTAAATATGTCCTTATAATTCCATAACAAGTCATGTTTAAGAGTTAAGGTCATTTCATATTTCTATGAAAAAGAATTTGAATTTAATACCTTTTATATATCAAGAAACAATCTGAAGTTCAAAGAATAAAAGCTTTGTAGTAAGATCCTAATGAGATCTTTAATGCAACAAACACAACTACTCACAAACTTTACTTTTCTAAATTAGTAAATTAGTACTAGACGTAACAAATTTTAAAAAGCTACAGTTCGGCCAACCCTGTACTCGACACAAAAGAAAATAGATCAGCTGAAATGTCAGCTGTTCTTCAGAATTCCCCTTGGATAGCTTAAGGCTCGGTCAAACAGAACGCGTTTTCAACGCCGCGTTAAGATTTTTTAACGCGACGGTAAGATTATTTTGACGCGACGTTGAAACCGCCGTGTTAGAGGACGTCAAACAGAGAGCTGTTAAGCAAAGAACAAACAAAACAATCATTCCTTAACAAAAATAATGTCAAGCAGCTCAGATTCAGAAGAGGAATTATTGCTTCTATTTGCTATATATTACGAAATTCTCGTAAAAGAAGAAGAATTTGGGTACATGCACATTAACAAAAAAAATAGAAGAAAATGGCGAATATCACCGGCTGTGCCGGGAGCTAGAGTAAAACATCTCGAAGGCCAACAAACAGAAGACCTACCAATGCGGAATTTATGATAAAGCCTAGTACGCAGATCGCAAAAAATTTTGTCTCCCATACATTTTTTTCCTGGGACAAATTTTGTCTCGGATATTTTTCCCAGCAGTACGCAGTTCGCGCGCAAAATTCATACTATTGTGAATTGCTCTTCAAAATGTCTCCACTAAATTTTGCCAGGAAAAAGAATGATACAAGCATTATTTTGCGGGACAAATTTTGACAGCCACAGTATTTCCGAAAGTGATTTTTGTTAAAACTGATTTTATGTAAAAGGTGCTGATGCTTCTCTTGAAAGCATCAAGAGGAGATTCCAAAAAGGTATGAACGACTTTTGTAAGACAACCCGTTCCAGAGATATACTAAAAAACACATTAAATTAGATTTATTCTCTCCAACTTCAAACTTTTGCGCGAGATTTGAAAAAGTTTTGTAGAGATTAAAATTGTAGAGATAAAATTTGTCTTGTCTCGATCTGCGTACTAGGCTTAAGAGACAAATTTCTCTCATATTTCAATAATAATAATTAAATATATGTATGTAAGACAATGTTCTTATACGATTTATCACCCATATCGTATAGACAAGGGTGGCTGTCAAAATTTGTCCCGCAAAATAATGCTTGTATCATTCTTTTTCCTGGCAAAATTTAGTGGAGACATTTTGTAGAGCAATTCACAATAGTATGAATTTTGCGCGCGAACTGCGTACTGCACGGAAAAATATCCGAGACAAAATTTGTCCCAGGAAAAAAAATGTATGGGAGACAAAATTTTTCCCGATCTGCGTACTAGGCTTCACCGCCGAGTGGCAACGCCATGGTGAATTCAACGGGGCGTCAAAAACGCGTTCAGTGTGACATGGGACATGTATTGCAATGTTATACAACGCTTCGTTTTAACGCGGCGTAAAAACGCGTTCTGTTTGACCGAGCCTTTAGTATACCAAATATTTTTGGATAGCTTTAGATTTCTGCTTGACATCAGCTGTTTCGTTCATCGGCTGATTTTTGCTATGGGATTACAACAACCCAAACATATCCGGATACCCTTGGATACGTAGGGGAATGCGGCCATTTATTTCGTCATGTGAAATCATTCAAAGTCGAGAATTTCTTCATATGAGACCTCAATAATCTGAACATAACTTTTCAGAATTTTTCAAATGTCAAAATTCAGTCACGCCAACCTATAGAAAAAAAAACTAAAATCAACTTTTCGATACCGAAACCGAAAATCCAAAAATTTTCATCCCAAAAGTCATTTTAAATCACGTTTTCCTCCTGCATAGACCGGCAGTTGTTGTGAATTTTCATTGGTTGCGATTATTTTCTTTTTTCTTTGTGAAATATAATTAATTAAAACAGAAAGTACAACATTTTTCAACGTAAGTTTTCGATTATTATTTTTTTTATTATTTAATGTGTCGTAATTGGTTTGAATTCTGTGACAAAAAAAGCTAACCTCAAACTCTTATTGGAGAAATACATAGATTATTCTGGAATATGTCATTCTGATAAGAGAGAAGTCGAAAGTCATGTATTTTCTTCATTTCATTATTTGAACAACTTTAGTGGTTCCAAATTTGCAAATGTGCCGCAATCTGTTATTTTATAATTTGAAAAGTGTCATCTTGACTGCGAAATGCATAAAACGTGATTTATTGTGGTATGCAACTGATTACATTATGAAAGCATGTGCTGCACCAAACTGGCCGGATTGAAAAATGATTTGTGTTGCTTTTTTAAAGTACGAAAATCATGAGCAAATCCAAAGAATAAATCAAATCAAATGATTCTTACGGTCCAAAGGGCGTCTGTACTATTCCTGATATTTTTTCTCATTTTGTCGTATACACACTCGATTGAATATTATTTCATCATAAAAGAGTTGTTATATAATACTGGCAAAGGAGTTTCTTGTATAACATAAATAAGCGCTTAATTGTATACTATTTAATTCATCTCGACATCATCTGTGATAAAACGAAAAAAAAACATGATTTCCAAATTTCTAACCTGTAGTTTCTGTTTTCTTTACGACGGGAATAATTCTATTCCTTGGGAGGGACATGACCCTTAGATAAGATATTTCCATGTAATTTTTAAGATTTTTCGTATTTTACACATAAATCGGTGGCCAAAGACTTATGTCATTTGATTCCACCTGCAAGTGATTAGCTAAATGAACGTTCCTCGGGTTTATATACAATGTGAAAATGTATTTTACCAAAAATGTAATCTTTGATGAAATAATATTATATTCTTGAGACTAGGCACCAACATTTCTGGTCACGCATACATCTTGTTTTATTTTCTTCATGGTAACCAGAGTTCATAGCATCTTTATATTGACTGAACTGTTACACTAAAGAGAGGCATCGTTGATTTTGAACTTGGTCGAAATTTAGACTTTGATTCGGTGGAAAATTGAATAGACGAAAGATCTTCAACAACTTAGGTACAAAATTAAAACTAAAATACATAGGTAATGGTGATCTAAATGTACATACATACATACATAAACAAGTTTGAATAATTTACTCCATGGCGAAATGGTTAGATTGTAGGAGCTGATGATAAGGTTTAAAACGATAAAAATTATAGATAGGTACATACATATACCTTGGATCGAACAAAAATTGAGAAAATCGGAACCAATATATTTTTTTTATTCGGTACTGAAAAAAGGTAGAAATGGCGAACACTAGCAGTTTAGCACTGGGGCCCAATTAAAAAAAAAAAATAAAATTGAAAATACATACATATACATATTCTAAAAATACTAATTTTTCTCTTTTCCATTTATTCTATTTCTGGGCTTGGTGATTGGAAAAGAATCACCAAATACATCCTCCCGAGCATATACAGAATTAAACATTGGCAAATACCTGGACAACTAATCACTTTTGGCATTGGTCCTCTTCTTTTCTGATTGTAATGTTTCCAAAATTTTCAATCTTTCTGCTAATCATAATTTGTTATTCGACAGTGCCAAATCTTCCTTAAAAAAACAACTGTTTACTTTTAAGCATGAAATCTTTAAAGCAAGTCAACAAAGTTTTCTGGATACCTTTGATTTTGTTGTAGGTATATACCCTTATAATGTTAAATACAACACGAACGATGCGGAAATTAAGGGGGAGAAAAAGGAGGTGTTTCTGAACATTGGTCTTAAAAGAAAAACCGTGCTGGGTAAATTATTCCATAATCATGTTATGCGAATAAAAAACGAATCTCTGTATTGGACGGTACGATCAAATTTAGAGTCTTAGGTGAACTGATGAGCATTCCTAGCGAAACGGGTATCACGGGTGAACTGATTGAGGGGAGGAATAGAACTGGCTATTTCGAGTGAGCATTGCTTGTTAAAGAAGCGATAAAACAAGGAAATACATTAACCACCCGACGGTGTTCAAGAGATTGGAATGATTCTATGACTGCTCTGTTTCCCATTAGTTTTAACGCTCTGTTCTGGATTCTATCCACCCAAAAGTTGAAGAAAAACTTTTAAATTTTTTTTAAAGCAGTTTACCATTGAAATAATTTTTGAAACATACATACATAGGTATGTACATATATACATAGAAAGCTAACCTCAGATGGACCAGCACCCCAACTTGCCGGTCTACTAAACTGATTTGGCCATTGTTTGATGCTAAACGCTCAAAACAACTAATTTCTATTGGTAGATTGCATATTAGCTTCGTTATAGGTGTCCTTACTGGACACTGCCTAATAGGAAGACATGCTTCTCGTCTTGGAGTTCCTGCAAATGATTTTTGCAGAAGCTGCATGGATGAAGAAGAAGAGGAGTCAGTTCCTCACCTTCTATGTTCTTGTCCTGCCCTAGCGCAAAGACGTAGACACCACTTGGGAGACTACTACTATAACGATCCTAGTGATCTAAATAATTCCGACATTCACTGTCTCAAACGCTTCATTATTAGCTCAAAATGGTTTAGCGAGTAAGGGTGATTTTTGAAATAAGTGTGTTGACCTTTTTCTGGTCAGCAGCCACTTTAACCTAACCTAACCTATGTATGTATATACATATGTTTCACCCGGGGGTTCTTTGTTCATAAATTCAAATATGTTTTAGTTCTGATAGTGACAGTTATGTATTGGAAAAGATGAAACAAAAAGATGCACGATACTTCTATTTAATGTAATTACCAAGTAAGAGATTAAATTAAATGGGGTATTAAATTGGCTAAAAAGCCATTTGTTGGTTATAAAATTTATTTATTTGAATTTTAACTATCCGATTTTTAATATATTATGACTTCTTTTTTAAATTTTCTTTGATTATACATATATAGATTTGATTTCACTCGGTAGATTATTATATAATTGAAGTCCTTTAAACATCATGGTGTTTTGCGCACGCGAGTTTGACTTTTAGTCTAATCTAAAGTTTTGACCGCTTCTAAGAGTATATGGTTGAGATTCACTAATACATATATCTTAAATTATTGCATAAATATTTAGGAAGCATTCCATTTTTCATTTTATAGATAAATAATAGCACATTAAGTTTAATTTGCTGTGCCATATTTAACCAGTTTAGCCTTTTTAACATAATTTTTATATGAGGTTTTCTTGCACATTTAAGAATAATTCTCATTGCTTTGTTTTGAAATCTTTGAAGTTGATTTAAATCTCCTTAGGTTGATAGAAATAAAATGGTCGAGTAGTATTTAAACTGAGACTTAATAATAACATTATATATTTTAATTGCTGTGCTAATCGATACCTTATTTCTAATTTGATCTAAAAAATAAATTTTTTTAAGTAAGTCATCAGATCCAAGTAATTTTATTAGAAACCTAATTGGTATCGCAACTAAAAATACCGATTTCAAAAGTATGTACATGGTATCGGAACAAAAGTATCGAGTATGTACTCGTATTTACTTGGATCGATTCAGCCCTACTTGTTGTCGATTGCCAACCTATTGGCTCAAAATGTGCGTACATATGTATGTACATACATAGTTTTAAAGTTTTTAACGAACCTAGCTGTGGAGACTATTACTATCTATAACTATTTAACGTTCAAAATCAAAATACATATTTATTTTCCTTAAGTATACAGTTCAATATTTGTATTATTATTTATGTCATTTAATTGAATTTTAAAAACTTCGGCTGTAAATTTCGATGCGATATTAGGTAGATTACCAATGCAATCGTACCACTTTCAAAAGATACGGCGGAGGATGAGTTTGATGATGTCTTCAATTCATCCGTGAACACAAGGTTCCAACCATCTGCTTTATATTCTGACAGCAGTATTTTTTTCTATGGCTTCCTAGGGTTAGTATCAGAGATTCACAATTAGTAGACGATGGTGGGTACGAGTAGGTAGTGCTCTGGTTTCGTTTCAGTGGAAGATTATATTGTGTGGGTATTTCTAGTATCGTTACAATAGCGGATGATATGGGCTGAGTTCGTAATTGCAATGTTAGTTGCCCCTGCCCTGCCTAGAACATGCTTTGAATACATTTATGAACACAATTACAACAGCATGTGTGCAGTCATCATACTTTGTTAAAAATGAGTTCATAATTGCCAAAATAGTTGGATATCAGCATCGGACCAGATTTTGGCCTCGTATTCAATCCTGTTGATGGATAGTTATTAATTTTTTATCAAAGATGTAAAAATCAATATTTGTACGATTACAAATTAATTTAAAAAAAAAAAATTACTCACATTTGATCCTCTGCCATTTTCCTGCAAATTCAGCAACATAAAAAAACACATGCCAAATTGACCGCATGTTGACTGTAAGTTTACTTTTAAGAACACAAATGTTGCCATGCTCATGCAGAGATGTTGCTGTTTGTTTACAATTATGAACGCAATTTTTGCAGGACTACGGCAGTTTTGCAATTACGAACTCAGCCATGCTCTTCGTAAGTTTATGTTCCATGACTTGTTTTATATTGTTTTCAATAATTGAGTTTTTTGAGAACATAATTTGTGAAATATTGTTGTGTTATCATATCTCTTCCTTCCTCGATACTTAGAAGTCCAGCTTCAACAAGGATGTTTTAATCGGCGTAGTAGGGAAAGCGTTTATACTTCTTTGGAGGTATTTAGGCTTAATTATCTAAAGGGTTGATTTTGGGCATTGTCCATATACATATATAGAGATCGAACCTTTTTGAATCTAACATTTTTGTAATTATAGCCGTGTTTTTTTCGCAAGTCCATATAAAATTGTAGAAAAAAAAACGGCATCGGGACATAGGAGCTTTTTTTTTCAAATATCTGGAAGCACTGTGTACGCTATGCCATTTGTCAGCTGTATTGACGACTAGCATCAACCAGCATCCAAAAATGTCACTTTTGACTTCTCTGAACAAATTATAGACAGCATATAGATAATATTATTTTGGCATCACCATTTTTATCGGGTCTTAGGCTCGTATTCACCGAGCGCTCCTAAACGGCACTTAACTTTACGAGGCTCTTAACTTGAAATTCCTGTGGGGTATTCACCAACCACTCGCAAGTGTTTTTCAAAGTTCGAAAATGAGAGCCACTCTCTCTTGTTCAGGCATACCCAAACTGTGAAATGTTGTGGAATGTTGGTCTTGACAGCAAATGGATACTCTTCTACTTGGCATTGCTCACATGGATTCGAGTCAAATGCGTGCGTGGCACACCCACAAGCGAACAAACTTTGGAAGAGAGCGCTCGTCGGGACCACTCCTAACTTTTAAGAGCGCTCGTAGATCTTCACTAATATTGCTTGGTGAATAGGTTTATGAGCTTCTTAAGTTATGAGCGCTCGGTGAATACCGGCCTTAGATTATTTGCATGTAAGGCGCTTAGTCTCGATATCGTTTTTTTTTCTACAATTCTATACGGACTTGCGAAAAAGATACATCTTATGTATGTGAAAGAGTCATTATCTGTAGATTACTTTTTTTACAAGCTCATTACATTTGTTCGCAGCTAGGAATTTTTATAGTTCTAGACAGTGTTGTAAACAAAAGTACCGTAAAATTTCATCGTTTTTGCATGTAAAAACTAGTATAGCGGACACTTCCAGAATTAAGTTGGGTTAGAATTTCAAACGTTATGGCATCAAAAAATATAAAAAAATATAAAATCGATGTTTTCAAGGCAGATCAAACAGTTTTGAATGATAATCACGAAATTCGTTCTTGATCGATCAACAATTGAGTTGAGTACATTAAAACCATCGAAATACGTTAGCCCTAAATGATAATTCGCCACCAAAAGACGGCACATTTTTTAGGGTTTTCAAGTCGAAATTCAAATTTTGACTGGTGTTTTGCGAAAATGTTGGCGTAAAAAGTATATCTTGAGTAATCGGATCGTCAAAATTAGGCTTAGGGAAAATGGTAGAGCATCATTCCCTTTTTAATAAATGAATTGAAGTCGTTATACCTCTGACACAAAAATAGCAAAAGTCGCTATTTATATCCCCTCACCCACACCAATCAATCATGACGCATGTTCCTTCAAATCAAAAATTTACTGTCGGCTCTTATTACTATTATAAGTAAAAAGAAAGTTGTAGTTTACATAAAAAAGATTAATAATTTCATTTAAGCAATCGTATTTTTAATTGTTTTGATGTAATTAGGCCTATTCTGCCACATCTGTTAATCTGCTATAAATTTTCTGTTATGAAGTTTTCCACCTTAAAAGATCTTTGATGATTGGTATTCAGAGGTTCAACCTTTTATAAAATCTGTTATGCAATTCGAAAAAGATATCTGTTATCAAACTGAACTAAAATCTGCTATCATAATCAGCTGTGATTAAGTAAATTATTTTATTTGACATCATTAAAATGGTTGACAAACAATAAAGAAACCTCTCTTAAACACAATTTGTATCAGTACCATGGAATATGATTTTACCACCTATTTTTCAAGAGATACCATCATGGCAATACTATTCTACTTTGTTTATATAATCAATGTGTTTTAATATATTTTTTACATTTGTCTCTCCTTTTAAGAATGAATATTTCCTTGACGAAATAAAATATCAATATTCATTTTTACTTGATATACCTGTGTACTTATCAAAATCTTTTTTGGTTAAAGTCGCAGAAATTTGTCTTTTATGATTTTTAACAGATTTCATAGCATATTTTGGCTTGCTGAATTCCAAAAATGCGATTCTTAAAAGATTTTGTCTGAGTTCGAACGTTTGACAGTTCTTAATAGATTTCTTAGCAGATTTTATAACAAATTTTAGCATGTCGAATACCAAAATTATAATTCATAAAAAATTTGTTGACATCTCAAACTTTTGTATGGAAATTCATAGCAGAATAACAGAATACGAGAATAAAAGATGACGCCGAGTAGGCCTAAATATTACGAAATTCTGCTCTCCTTTTACATAATAACCTAACACATATTTTTATTTTTTTGTGATGTTTCAGATGTTTCGCCTGCCAGCAACAATTTCTCGTCTCTCTATTGCCCGCCAATATGCTGTGCGTCAAATGTCTAAGGACGTTAGGTTCGGACCAGAAGTTCGCGCCCTTATGCTTCAAGGGGTGGATATTTTAGCCGATGCTGTAGCCGTAACAATGGGTCCAAAGGGACGCAATGTCATTATTGAACAGTCATGGGGCTCACCAAAAATCACAAAAGATGGTGTTACCGTGGCTAAGTCAATTGAATTAAAGGACAAATTCCAAAATATAGGCGCTAAATTGGTACAGGATGTTGCCAACAACACCAATGAAGAAGCTGGAGATGGAACCACTACTGCCACCGTTTTAGCTCGCGCTATTGCCAAAGAAGGTTTTGAGAAAATTTCAAAGGGTGCCAATCCAGTAGAGATTCGTCGTGGGGTTATGATTGCAGTTGACGCTGTTAAGGATAACCTGAAAGCCATGTCTCGTCCTGTAAGCACACCCGAAGAAATTGCTCAGGTAGCCACAATATCTGCTAACGGTGATGTAGCTGTGGGAAACCTGATCAGCGAAGCCATGAAGAAAGTCGGACGTGATGGTGTCATCACCGTTAAGGATGGAAAAACATTAAACGATGAATTGGAAGTCATTGAAGGCATGAAATTCGACAGAGGTTATATTTCGCCATATTTTATTAACTCTTCGAAGGGTGCCAAAGTTGAATTCCAAGACGCTTTGGTATTGTTTTCCGAAAAAAAAATTTCGTCAGTTCAATCAATTATTCCAGCTCTTGAACTTGCCAATGCACAAAGGAAACCTTTAGTGATTATCGCTGAAGATATTGATGGAGAAGCTTTAAGTACTTTAGTGGTGAACCGTTTGAAAATCGGGCTTCAGGTGGCAGCTGTTAAAGCACCAGGTTTCGGTGATAACCGCAAATCCACCTTGACAGACATGGCTATTTCTTCAGGTGGTATTGTCTTTGGCGACGACGCTAACTTAGTTAAACTGGAAGATGTTCAAATTGGTGATTTGGGAAAAGTTGGTGAGGTCGTTATGACAAAGGACGACACCCTCTTGTTGAAGGGCAAGGGAAAGAAGGAAGATATTGACAGACGAGTGACCCAAATTAAGGATCAAATCGAAGAGACCACCTCCGAGTATGAGAAGGAAAAACTGCAAGAACGTCTTGCTCGTCTAGCTTCCGGAGTGGCACTTTTGCGTGTTGGTGGCTCAAGCGAGGTTGAGGTGAACGAAAAGAAGGATCGTGTCCATGACGCTCTAAACGCTACCCGCGCTGCTGTGGAAGAAGGTATTGTTCCCGGAGGTGGTACTGCTTTGCTTCGTTGTATTCCTAAATTGGATGGTCTTAAAGGTGCCAATGAAGATCAAGTAAGTAAATTTTAAATTTATGCATTATTATCTTACTATTTATTTTTATTTAAATAGAACATGGGCATTGATATTGTTCGTCGTGCGCTCCGTATGCCATGTATGACCATCGCTAAAAACGCAGGCGTCGATGGTGCCATGGTTGTAGCCAAGGTAGAAGTGAAAGAAGGAGATTTCGGCTACGACGCATTGAAGGCGGAATACGGAAATCTTATCGAGAAAGGTATCATCGATCCCACCAAAG